>OW203727.1:1387200-2112200 GCA_934045075.1 Yponomeuta sedellus | reverse complement strand
TTGATTTAAAACGTGTGTATTTTGATAGAAAGACTTATCAAGATTGTTTGCATTTTTTTTAAGTACCTAATGAAATGAGCTATAGGTGCAAAGACGTTTGATGATGATGATGTTAGTGGGTAGACTAGTTGCCAGTATACGGTGTTGAGTGTTAAGTCGGTACGCGGCGCATCACGCTTTCTGCCCCCGTGGAGATTTCACCGGCTGCAACGCGACACCACGATTCGCTTACACGAGACTACACTGTGTGTCAATCCGCTACCTGACTCGTTTTTGCGTTCGAATCGCGTTCAAATTTGACGCGATAAATGAATATTTCCTGTAGTATTTAACGTAAGAAACCGAAATATATTGATTTTGCTAAGTATGTAGGATTGCTGCAAAACATGCAAATTAAAAAAAAACTCCGGTTTTAATTCGGAACGGTAAAAACGCTATCCGCCATATTGAAAGAATCTTTGGTTTGTAAACAAACATCTGTCAGCCAGGACATTGATAATTATAGGACTTACATCAAAGTCATCTTCACATAAATACACCCGAGTTTCAGTCGATAAAGTATCGGGGTCAATTTAATGTATAACATTTTTTTATTTTGATATAACTAGCGTCATCAATAGAATAAAAATCACAACTTGTTTATATGTGCGAACTCGCGTCCTGAGTATTCAAGGTGTCCAAATCAGGGTTCACCCCTGCCCTCGTGGTTCCGAATAAAGATTCAGTAGCGGAAAATAAATTGTACTCAAAAACATCCTACATATTCTGGAACTTGGCATACCATTTAAAAAATGTGGGTTCGGAACTTGCATTTGATAGACAGTATAGGCTGTAGTAGAGGTGCCGATAGGATAGAGAGTGAACGTGATTCAGTAGCTGGCAGACGCACCAATCATTCTTAATTTTTCTCGATTCTCTCCTTTCTAGTGCTACGTTGAATGACAGGATAGTCTGATTACAGAACGTTGTGCACTGTAAGAGGATGTAGTGACTAGAATTGAGAAAGGAATGTTGCGATGGTTTGGACATGTGGAGAGGGTGAAGCAATAAAGATTGACGAATCAAACATTGCTAATGTGAATGGAAGGGCCAGCAAGGGACGTCCCAGGTGAACACACGACGACCAAATAGGATTCCCTATTGGGCTTTAGCAAAGTACCCGAATCGGCGCGCGTTGATGCAACAACTTTTGAACGTTGATGAAGCAAAGGTGATCTGTCAGAATCGAGGCAAGGGGCAGTCCATGGTCTCTACCAGTCTCTACCTACCCCTCTGGGATACAGGTGTCAGGTTATGTATGTTTTCTCTCCACCAAAAGGTTGTTTGAAAGACATTTGCCGTTTGGTAATTAATTTGAGCTGCTATTTCATAAAATTATCAGAATAGAACAGTGAAATTTCGCTTATATTAAAACGTAAATAAGTTGTGTAACTGAAATGTTCTTTTAATATAACATTTTAATAAATAACTTACAAGAAATATTATTATCTTAATTAAAAACAGGACCAGTGCAATACGACTTTCTTAGAGTCATCTTTAAAATCAAACACCGACTTTTCTGCCTATTTACGTATCTACCACCGGTCCGCCCCAACAGGATCCACTGTACATGCCCCCACCTGGATTCAAACCTAAACCTTTAGCTCGAACCACAACCGTTCAACCAGCTACTACGATTTTATAACACCCACACAAAAACCCGCGCTTTTTCATTAGCAACACAACACACGTCCAACTTTTCTCTCGTCCTGTTCCACGGCCTAGCTCTTACCCCTTTGAGACAAGGGCTAGTGTCGCGCGAATTGTCGTAGTTGTCTGGTATCATCAGGAAACAGACGGCGTCAGCAGACAGTCAGTGATAAATGTAGGCGCGCCACGTCACGTAACGCTTCGTTTATTCATCGCTAGAAGACGCCACACCGAAGCCACTGGAAGTCACTCTCGCTAATTAATTGCTTGCTTAACGCACTATGAAGATAACCAATCAAGACACAAAAGCGGACGTTATTGACGGCAATACTTACTTAAGCCTTCGGGCCGAAGTGAAGTGAAGAAAGCGGCAGCGGAAAGGGAAACTCCACTCTGACCATCTTTTCTTAAATCAACTTAAACCTAATACATCACTCGCTAAGACCCTTTTCGGGTCGCTGATTCAGGGGAGTAAGTCCAAGACCTACTTCGAGTCAGTAAGCCAGCGGAGTAAGACAAGACCCAATTCGCGTCGCTGAGCCACCGGAGTAAGGCAAAGACCCACCTCGGGTCACTGAGCCAGCGTAGTACGGAAAAGACCCACTTCGGGTAACAAAGCCAACGGAGTAAGGCCAAGACCCACTCTGGGTCTCTGAGCCAGCGGCGTAAGTATTCGGAGTAAGACCCCAGTCGGCCTTGGCCTACATCCAGAGTCAGGGTGTTTTAGCGACGAGGCTTGGAGATATTTGTGTTTGCTGTTAGGAGACAGATTCCTAATTGGAAAGATACACTTGTGTTTTCTCTATTCCTGCTGGCCGCGATACAAGAGCCACTAATAGACCCTTCCAAGCCACTCTTTCACAATTTCAACAGGGCAAAGTTTATTTTGGTCGGTCTGAATGCTTTGTTGGTCTAGCAAATCAAATCGTTTATTTTGTGTAACAAAGGTGACATTCGTGTAGGTGTTAAAAGCTATTTATTCCAAGATCAGCACCATAAAGGTTCGATTGGTGTGAGATCGCAAACCAACTGGCTCAAAAAGAAAACGCTATTTATAATGTAACCCTTAAAATTTTTCTGATCATAAAGTTTTGCTTGAACTCGTTTTGGTAAATAATTTTGTATTTGTACTTGGAAAGTAGTGTATCTCTGTGGTGTACCCATTGTGTGGACTTTGTTTTTGGTAGATGCCGGGTTGATGAAACACACACACACTTTCGAACACACACAATTCGAACCCATCATCGTGTAGGTTCATTGCCCATGATCATCAACACACACACTCATCACATAAACTCACGCTTATATCCCGCAGGGGTAAGCAGACACCAAGCCACTTGCTACGACTCTGATTCGATACATCAATATTCATTAGTAGTTTGCAAGCACGTGGGTGCTTTTTCGTAGCTACTAAATCCCTTATTTGGTAGGTACTTGTTTCTACCAGAGACGACCCTTACCTAGTTTGTGTCGGGTCTTGGATGTATGTATTTCTTGTATTAAATATATCATCGAGTTAGCAGCTATAAGACAAGTCATTTGATTGTACTTAATATAGGGCTAACGAGATCTGTGTAATATGTCCAATATTCATATTTATTTATTATTTACTCTCTCTCTCTCTCTGAGAGAAGGTGCCCAACAATGGGAAATTTATCGGCTACATAAAAAAATAGAGAACCTAGTACGATAGTATAATTTTGAGTGCAGGAGTACACTATAATTGTCTCTATCTGGCACAAAGCATCATCGTATGAATAACTTCCTCGTTATTCTTACGATGATGCTATGTATGATCTTTCAATGATTACTTTTTATTTTACGGCTCCTTCTATGCTTCAGTCATTGTTCTGAGGTCTAAAGCAACGTAACATTCCTTTTTCAATTCTAGACGCTACATCGTGTTTCAGTCTACGACGTTCTATATTCAAATCATTCAAAGTAACACCACCCATAATTCAAGGACCTCATTTCAACTGCTATATTACTTCTTTATTTAAAAAATAAAAATATAACCGGCAAAGTGCGTGTTGGGTGATTGGGTCATGCGCAGTGTAGAGTTACGTAGAAACAGGGGTTTTTTACCTACTTTACAGAATCTAAAACTTCAAAAAAGTATTTTCTACAAAAAAAATCGATGTAATACTCTGCCTCTGAGCTATGGAGAGAGCTATGCTCGGAGTTTCTCTGAAGGATAGGCGAATGCATCCGGCAGAGAACCAAAGTTATCGACATAGCTCAGAGAATTAGCAAGCTGAAGTGGCAGTGGGCTGGCCATATCTCGCGAAGAACTGACAAGCGTTGGAGTAAACGTGTCCTTGAGTGGAGACCGCGACTCGGCAAACGTACTCGTAGTGTAGGACGCTCTCCGACTAGGTGGGATGACAATCTGCGAAAATCTGCAGGCAGATGTTGGATGCGGCAAGCTGAAGACAGGGTGCTATGGCGCTCATTAGGGAGGGCTATGTCCAGCAGTGGACTAGTATAGCCTGACGATGACTGATCCTTTTTGTCAGTATAATAAATATGTATTTGCGAAATTTTAGCTGTATAGTACTTATCGTCTAGGTGCCAAGCCACGGACAGACAGAGAGTTATGACATCGGAAACTATAAGGGTTCGTTTTGGCTACGGAACCCACTGCCACCGAATGTGCCACCTGTCGACTTACGGCTAGTCTTTGTCTCACCAGAGTAGACCATGTTTCAAGGCACTTTGACATATTTCCCTCTTTTTGTTATGCCCTTGTCTTACAGAAGGTGCGACATTTTGCACTAAAATGCGTCTATAACTGCTCTAAAGAGGAGAAACAACTCTTCACTTAGTTGCGTGAATAAGGTAAGGCTAGGTATGCATAACTAACACACACCTAATTGGGATGCAGTGCACCTTTTCTTGTCCCTTATTTAGTCTGTGGTATTTATTACACAACACTGCGCAGCCAGTGAAAGAAGAGCTATATTTTTGCACATTATCGCGACTCAGCGTGGGACTGAAAATATAGGCCATTAAATGTTATTCCTAATTATCTAGCCCCTTTCGCAATGCCAAGAAATACTTGTTATTCAAAGTCTCGGCTAGTGATGGCCCCATCACTAGCCGAGACTTTGAATAACAAGGATACGTAACGGAACGGTTACTTTAACCTAGTATAAAATCACATCACACTAATATTATGAAGCCGAAAGTTTATGAGTGTGTATATTTGTTACTTCTTTACGTCTAAACGGCTGGAGGCGATTTTAATAAAATTTGGTATGGAGTTAGCTGACATCCCGGATTAACACATAAGCACGTTTTACTGCGGGAAATTATCTTTTTATGTTATTACACAATTTATTTTCCCTAAAAAACCGCGCGTGGCACAGCTAGTATTGATATAAAGTATGGGTGGTCATGATCAGTACGCATAATATCTGTAATTTTTTATTTATATAAATACAGTACCTAATTTAAGGAATTAATTAAATTCAGTATGGCTTAGCTTATTAAATTTTATTAATTTCTTTTAATTATGACATACATACATCGACCAAATAGGGGATGTATTAAAAAATAAAAATAAAACGAAGGAAAAAATAAAACGTACCCGGAACCGGCGTGCGTGCATGCAACGACTTATGAACGTTGATGAAGCGAAGGTGATCACCTTCGCTTCATCAACGTGTCAGGATCTTGATAAGTGGTCTCTGCCTACCCCTCTGGGATACAGGCGTGAGGTTATGTATGTATGTATGTATTTTTATTTTCTGTAAATGCGAAAGATTCCTACTAGTATGACAATATGTCTAGTTGTGCCCAACCCTAGTCTCAACATCTGTTTCTTGGAGCAGACGGCGACACGTCCTCTCTTAAATGGCTCATTATGCAAATAAATCCACGAAGAATAAAGTGAAACGCGTAGCAACAGCGCCGATAGAGATGGGAACGGTGCGGGGCAAAACATATTTATCCTCGGAGATTGTTTTCTTGATAACGCTGAGTTGGTTTTGCATTTTATTTTCGATTTAATTCGCAGCCAGTGGCATCGACACTTTTGCTCACTACGTTGCATGACGGGCGACGTAGGGCCATTAAGGATTCTAGCAGAAATACAGGCTGAGACCATCCTTTATTTATAGTTTTTTTTTGTACATCATATCAATTAATCATTAATTTGTTAATGTTTTCTCCACCAGTAAAAGTGAGCGAGCTCACGGTTTCGACCATCGCAGGAATGCCAACTGAAAGAACGGTTACTTTTGAAAAGTGACAACGTCACTTCCGACTTTATAGCTATTATGAAGCTATTTTATTGAATGCTTTTATTATTGTGAAATTGAGTAATAACCGCTACAGCAATCTGGGAAACAATATCAATGCAAACTAATACCAGAATGATCGAATGTAACCCTATTTTCATTAAAATTGACCGAAATCATGACACACTTAACCATCTCTGTCTCAATTGGTAGAGCTCTGGCACGGATTGCCAGAGGTTGCGGGTTCGAATCCCGGCATGGGTGAAATTTTTAGCCTCTAAATAGGTTTTTAAATCTCTGTCTTGTTCACATCCTCGTTGACTTGAAAAGATGGTCAGAGTGGAGTTTTGTTTTTCCGCTGCCTTTTTCTCCACTACAATACGACAAGAAGGCAGCGGATTACAATTTATATTGTATATTGATATTCAGCAAACAGAATGTAAATTCTTTACGTTGAAATAAATTGATTTGATTGATTGGTTGGCCTAGCGCTTTGCACGATTTGTACCAAAACGGAGTCAACGGAGAGTAGCTTACGAATTTCGATTCCCTTGAGTGTCAAAATACACATTTTTTGCGGAATAAACGGACGAAATTTTTTTGCTTTAACATACAAGTCATTGACTTTATATTTGAGTACCGACAAATTTGTACGAAACCCTCTCTGGGCGAGTCTGACTTGCACTTGTCCAATTTTTTATGCATTTATGTCAACTCAAAGCTATTTAAAGTGGATTTACAGATTTTTATGTATCAGAAACGGGGTGTTATTGTAATTTCGAATCTTACTATCAATCTGTGACATGTTATTTCTGTGTCATAAATATCTGTGTCAATGTGTATGGATCTCGGTCTGAAATAAAAACGTTTCATTCATTATGCAGTGTAGGTACTTTTAGGTCTTGAGAGACGTTACAATCCCAGGCCTCAGATAATAATAAGTATTGATATTGTCTGAAAGATCTGCGAAGAGCGAAAGCTTATTACTTAGTCGGCCCTTTTAAAACGCAATCCCCGAATAAGCCCCTTCAAAGGTAAGTACAAACAAAGTGGAGTTGAAATTCCCGAAAATAGGTATTTCATAATGAACAGCAAATGTGTGTTTGTTACACTTTATTGCACAATAAAACGTAAAGTAAATATAATGTGATAAAAATTACGTACAAAGGCGGACTTATTTCAACAGAAATTTCATCCAGCCAGCCAAAAAATTTTGGATTTTTTAAACTATTTTTTTATATAGCCTATGTATATCCCACTGCAGGGCCTGTGCCCTGACTTTCTCTTTCTGAGAGAAGGCCTGTGCCTTCTCTCAGAAAGAGAAAGTCAGGGCTTAATTACTACCCGTGCCGTACAAAAACAGACGGATGACAAACATACGGACTATAAATAAAACAATATATAATAAAAATAAAAGCCGACTTTAGAATATAATAATAATTTTGAGTTGGTCACCAAAATTTATCGAGTATCGAGTTCGAGTATCGACTTGGTATCGAGTTTTAATTATAATTGTATTTGCAATCGGTTTTTATTAATCATAAAATAAAATCACGATTATTGTTGAAGACTTTGAGGCACATTTTATAAAACATAGACTAATCACTAAAGTAGATAGATAGTTAAAGTAATGCTACTATGAGGCTTAAAATGCTGCTGTCTATGAAAGAGTTCCGTCCTCCACCTCCAAAAGGTTGCACGAGATCTTAATAAAATTAAAATGGGACCAATCGGACGTTACACCTATTCCGACAAAAACTTACTGACTTAAAAAAACATACACGTCAAATTAAACACCTCTTCCTTTATAGAAATCGGTTAAAAAATAAAAACTACACGTCTTTAGGCGTGTCACGACACAGACACAAAGACAGTTTGACATAATACTGCCTAAGCAAAACATTGGGTTATGATTTCAGGGTATGTGCGTTTGTCCGTCGTCGCTTTATTGCAACACAAATTTTAAACTTGTTAAAAAAACTATTTAATTATTATTTAAATTTTAGGACATTTTACATTATAAACAACGGAACCCTAATAAAATTGTGCGCACCAAATACCGTCGGATTCCTGACGTTTGCCATATATTGGAACTAGTGATCAAATTCCATTCCAATAGCCATTGGAATGGAATTTGGAACGCAGACGTCAGGATCTTTCAGAATCATTACTTATTTAAAGCAATCTGCATACAATCAGAAATCTATAATTTATTTCAACGTAAAGAATTTATACTCTGTCTAGCTGAGCTACTATGTCAGCCGCTGCCTACGGGAATAAAAACTCCACTCTGACCATCTTTTCTACAATCTTAAACTTAGCACACCAGAGCCAATATGATAAGATTTAATGATTACAATAACTTTAAAAATCGAAACATTAATTAATTTTCTTACACAAGTAGGGAAAACATACGCACAAACGGCGCTCGTTCACGAGCACAACGCAAGCTTCAGCCATCATGTCTCAATAATTTGGATGGAATGTGTTGGGCACACTGGGATGCCCATTTATTTCGCCAATGGCTTGGCTAGACAATTGAAGGATTTTCAAGGTTATCTCGCTTCTACTCCGCATTCTAAAAAAGATTGCTTCATTATGCGATTATTTTACGATTTTCCTCTAATTGAAATACAAGGTAAAATAAAAAAAAAACGCGACGTCTAAAAAAGTCAACACTAATAATAATAATAATATTGGCCTTTTTGCATCTACTTAATGAGATGATTTATACAGCGTCCAGTGGTATCTTCACTCACACTAGATGGGTGAAGGGACCACTCCGACGCTGTAGTGCCTGGGACATGGTTTTATAGATGGTGTAGGCTTGTCCAGCACCTATACCACCCTGACAGCTTAGTCGGCCTAGCCCACAGGAAAGACTAGTCAATACGTGCGGAGCCAACCAAGCCGCGGGTTTCCTCTCGATGTTTTCCTTCACAGTTAGCGTGTGGTATTGCGACTACAAATTCGCAAATGTACGTAACTTTGAAATTAAACAAAGTCATTGGTACATGCCTGCACTCGGGATCGAACCTGGGGCTCTCGCTTGCCAGTCTATGGTTCTACCCACTGAGCTACCACCGCTTTTTCGATCCTATAGGAAATCACATTACCGTAATTTTAGAAATGCCTCCATTATTTATTCTTCAAAGTAAAGTAAAAACATTTAATTGCATTTGATCTGGAGATCAGATCACTTAGATTTATGAAATCATGGTGGTTTTTTTTCCGGTTGTGCAATAAAGTGGTCTCAATCTATCTACAGCTGTGAACAGGAATTTGTGTTCATAATGTTTAAAATTTAAAATGTGCATAAATCGGTGATAGTCACTGCCTCGAATTGCATAAATTGTATAAAATACCTATTTTATTATATGGTATAAGCCCTTGTATGTCCCCATTGCTGGGCACGGGTCTCTTCCTGCATCGCAGGAAGGTTAGGCCATACTCCACCTCGGGGGCCAAGTCCGGGTTGTTGGAGGATTGTAAGACAGTGGCGGGCCTTACTCTCAGAAGTTATCAAGCCGCCCATGAGGCCTCTGACATTTTATTATATGATAGCTAAGAAATAATAATAACTTTAGCACAAAGCAATGTGAAACATAAACGCTCTGGTAGATCTGCAGTCAGCGAATATACACTTAGCGGTACCAACCACTTTATACATTTCGATAAAGTTAAAATTCTAGCCCGAGAAGACCGTTTCTTCCCTAAAATGATACGCGAGGCAATAGAGATCCGCCGGCATCCAAATTTTAATAGAGATCGTGGTTGGAACATACCGGTAGCATGGGAACCAGTGCTTAAGTGCATGAGACCCCCTTGTTAGAAGTGTGACTGTAGAGTTAAAAAAAATAATTTCTATTGATAACCAGTATTTTTAAGTTCATGTAAAGTAATTAGTTTATAAATTTAATACTAACTTCAATTACTAATAATCAATATTGTTGACTTTATATAAAAATAATTGGTTTGCCTATTTTGGAACGTAACTTCATAATTAACTTTTGTAATTTTTGCCGAGGGTAGTAAACTAACCGTTAATGCTTTCTAAAAGACGCATGTCACCTCAGTCATCCGGGACCACGGCACCTGAAAAAGTGCCGAAACGTTGGAAAATTGTTAAAATGTAATAAACGAGCATAAATCCGTGTAAAAACAGTTTTAATTATGTCTACTGCTCGTGTTAACCTTAGAAAATACTATACAAAGCAATCGCTTGTCCTGGTCCAATTCCCTGTGCTATACCTTTCAAGCCTAAAATATGGAAATGCACCCAGACTAGTGCGATTCACCCACATCAAGTAAGATGACCTTCATTGAGAATCAAACCTACGAACTCCGTTTTGGTAGTCGATTGTTTTAACCGCTGATAAAGTCACCGAGGAAGTCAGATGTTATGTCCGATAATATTTTAGTCTGTTTCAGGGACCATTGTCGTATTTAATCTTTCTAAAATATAAAAATGAATCGCTGAATGTGTTGGTAAGCGCAAATCTCGAGAGCAGCTGAATCGATTTCGTTGATTCTTTTTTTAGAATATTCCTTGAAGTACGAGGATGGTTGTTGAATATTGTATATTGAAAACAGATGATTAATGGGTTTTTTCTCTATTTATTAAATAGATTTGTACACGCTTCTGTAGAAGTCAAAATATAGCTTCATAGAAAAATGCACCACAGATAAGTCCACGTCGCCGCGCCGGATCTCCCTACTTATGCGAACATGGTTCTAACAGAGAGACAAATATAAAAAAACTAAAGAATCGACGTTCAGGCGGTACGAAGTTCGCTGGGTTAGCTAGTTTAAGATAAAAACAAGTGATTGTGGTCTGAGGAGGCCCAGGACAGAAAACTTTGGACTTCATTACCTTTAACTATATAAAAAATACGTCCTAAGTCTAAGACAATAAAGTCCAAAGTTCCACACAGCCGGTTCCGTAAGTTTGTCGTTCGAAGTGTGTTTTCCTGACCTTAGACAAGAAACAAGATATTCAAAGAGTGCTGGAAACCCGAGCTGGACGCAATAACGCTCGTGACGAGGGGGGCGAGCAGAGGCAATAGTTCAGGTTTCAAAAGAAGCGGACAACCTTTATCGCGGCTTTCCTTGACAATGTTTTGATCGGAATCGATAAGGAGGAAAAATATTGGTGCCGGCCTTATTCATGTATGACGTGCGGAGATAGCTAACTCGCGGCTTTCGTTACAAGATTTTTCTTCACGGTTGGTGAGAGGTTGCAAGCGTAAAGAAGGAGTTATGTTAGTAAAGATATAATAAAATTTAATTTTTATTTATTTTGTAAATGTTGTGTTTCATGTATGCCTTTTAAATGTGCAATTCATTTTGTATCAACTTTATTGTAAAAAATTAGATAGGTAGATAGAAGACGCTTTATTGCACAACCAAAAAAGGAATACAACCATTAACCATTATTCGCCATATAAGGTTATTGGAAAAACAAAACTTAAGCGCGTTTTAATATACAATCAGCGCCACTCTTCGTCCAATACATTATATTTTGATGAAATTTTGAGCGAAATTAATATTTTTGTGTAATTTGTTTATTTAATTTGTGTAATGTTCGAGTAAAATAAACGTTTGATTATTTCTTAAATGTAATTATCGTTATTGAGTGCTGTAATTAAGTATGAATACAAGTATGTATTACAATAAAAAGGCATAATATGTTAGGGTTCCGTAGGGTAGGATGTTGAACGAAACTCGTTTAAACGAATAGTACACCTATGACGTCTGTCGAACCTAAAAAGGCTTTGGCTCTGAAAGCGTGGTGAGTAATATTATGGATATAACAGTAATGGATATCGAGAGGATGAAGGAAGAAAGATTGAAGAAACAAATATATGTCGTACCCAGTACAAAACGGCGGTTGTTCGGAACGTCAAGCGTGTTACGTGTTTGTCAAACGCCCCCTATCGGCGTGACGCGCTTCGACAGAGTCTCGGTGCCTGTCGGCGATCCAACAGTCAGTCTACGTTTGAGCATCGCCGAGTGAACACCTTGGAACTGTCTCTCGTTCCATACAAGTAATGAGTGCTATCAATTGGCTAATTAATTATCTACAGTGATTGAATAAAGTTTAAACCGATATTGGTGTTCTTTGCTTGGTTGAAACGTAAGGCCCACAATATGTTTATCGGTCAACCTCCTGCTAGCTCCGACATATATATATTGCGAATGTGAGTGGAAAGGCTGGTAAGAGACGTCCCAGGCGGACATACATCGACCAATTAGGGGATGTATTAGCAAAGGGAAAGTAAAAAGTACCCGGAACCGGCGTGCGTGCATCCAAGGACTTATGAACGTCGATGAAGCGAAGGTGATCTGTCAGGATCGTGGCAAGTGGCAGGCCCTGATCTCTGCCTACCCCACTGGAATACAGGCGTCAGGTTATGTATGTATGAATAAATGTATGTATGGATATGATTATAATAGATTTTTTTACATAATATACGTTATTCTGGCTTCACAGGTTTAAGGGACTGTAAACCCGAGTATACGGTTTTATCAACTCGATACCTTCACGCGATCTAAGGAGAAAGGATATTGACAGACAGATAACGTTTCAGTATTTCCCTTTTGAGATACGGAACCCTAAAACAGAAATACAAGTGTGAAACTTGGTGTTTGGCCTACTGTGCCAAGAATCTCGGGTGAGTAAAAGAAAGCATATTTTTGCCAACTAAGCGTAATTTAGAAAATAATTAATGGTAACCCTTTGCTGTGCGGTGTCGGCCTAGAGAATAGGACCAACCCAAATTCTTCCCGAGGGTGTCGTAAAAAGCGACTAAGGGACACAAACCGGGCGGTGAGCAGCAGCGCCCCCTGCAGTACAATTACAGCGAACTGCGATCCCCAACCCGCATGCCCAGGTGGGGATTATGGGCATTAGTCGCCTTTTACGCCACCCGCGGGAAGAATTTGGGTTGGTGCTATTCTCTAGGCCGACACCACACAGAACCAGTCTGCCCCAACGGTTATCAGTCCTGCGGCAGATACGACCCGCCCACTACCACTTCAGTTTTTACAACATTCACCATGATTAGGCACTGCCAATCAGAGTGCTTAGTGCGAGTTTTTTAACTACTCGATCGCGTTGACGTAAACTCATATTTTTATGGCATCGAGGAAGCGCCACCTAGCGACAAGTATGGAAATTAAAATTGCTGAGTGCGAGTTGTAATGGTTTACGTTGAGAAGTGAACACGTTCACCAGCCAAAACACGAATAACGCGAGTGCGAGTTGTACTGTGACAGCGTTTTGCCAGTTCGAACGGTTAACTTACTCATACTCACTACTCAATGCTCGATTAACTCGGTTGTAAAGTCATTCGATTGGATCTGTCAAACTCGCACTAAGCACTCTGAGCGAAACATGGTTAGACAAAAATACACGTAAGTGATTTCGGTATTAAGTTAATTATCATAATAAAAAAAAATGTTAGAATGTACGGGCGATAAGCAAGACATAACAGCGGCCTTAAGATTTCTCGTTGGAGTTTTATGGTCCATTTTCCTCCCAAGACGATCTAGATTTTGGAATGGACACCAGGTTTAACTTTTAACATATTGATATTGACTGACAGTCGTCCGCTCAATGTATCTCACATGTTTTATGTTTTAATTTAATTTCACCTTCTCCTAAGATACAGGTTTTTCGCCTAGTTTAGGAGACAGGACGCAACGACAAGAATATTGTACAATAGATTGAGCACCAAACGATTGTAGTTATTTTTTACATGTAAAATTGTGTTATTTAAAATAAACAATTTATTATTATTATAACATTTACTGAGTCGTTCAGTTTCTGTATGACTTTGACATTTTGAAAATAAAAAAAAAACATTTCGATTATAATTTTCTAATAACTCGCTGGCCCACACATAGTTGACATATTAAAGGGGTCTAATTGCAATTACTCATTAGGTAAAACGTAATTACCCTAATTCCCGACGTACTGGCATCGTTGGAGTTGAAATAAATAATCAACCAATAAATAATCGTGATTAGACCTGATTCTTCTTCTGGCTATATTAGTCCACTGCTGGACATAGCCCTCCCCTAATGAGCGCCATAGCGCAAGGTTGTGCCATCATTGGGGGGTAATGCCCATAATCTCCATCCCATAGACCTGTTTATTATTTAACTATTTTGATTGATTCATCGCCATATAGAAAAGTTCCCACTTCAAACGCCAAGCGCATCGATGAATTTTACTGTCACTGGCTTGAAACTAATATCAAACGTGAAGGGCAAAGTTATTTCCGACATCCCAGCTTCACATACTTGCATGTTAATCCGCAGGAAGGCACGAGACAAAACTATATTGGAAACTGAAATAGAATTTACGTGTGATTCTTTTTCTAAGAGTACAGCCTATAGTGTACACGAGTCTACGTAGTAAAGTTATTCGATTGGATCTGTCAAACTCGCACTAAGCACTCGGAGTACTTAGTGCGAGTTTTTAACTACTCGACCGCGCTAACTTAAGCTCATATTTCTTTGGCATCGAGGAAGAGCCACCTAGCGACAAGTATAGAAATTAAATTTGCTGAGTGCGAGTTGTAATGGTTTACGTTGCGAAGTGAACACGTTTACCAGCCAAAACACGAATAACCGCGAGTGCGAGTTGTACTGTGACAGCGTTTTGCCAGTTCGAACGGTTAACTTACTCATACTCACTACTAAATGCTCGATTAACGGGGTAGTAAAGTTATTCGATTAGATCTGTCAAACTCGCACTAAGCACTCTAAGTTCTCATAGTAAATAAACCATGCATATTGGAACTTAATATTTTCATTCAAGAACTTCGTAAGTTCAGGTAAACAATGAGTTGTATGAGGACCTAATTCCACTCAGGTAATTACCTGAGTGGAATTAGGTCCTCATACAACTCATTGATAGATGAAGTAACGTCGACAGATGTCAAATTATATTGGTTCGACTGTATTCATTCAGAATGCTTCAGTGGGACGCGCATTTAATGTGACATTCGAAATGAAGAAAATTGTATTGAATGCTCGCTGGCTGGATCCCGAGAAAAGAGCGTAATTTTTTGCTTTAAAAAACTCTTGGCACGTAATAAATAAATACTCCACGCCGTTAGATACAACTGGAACTTTGTACGTACTTTGTAGTTTTGCATGCAAAAAGTGAAAACGTTCACTATCAAACTGTATTGCATTGCCTTGGATTTCAATAAGGCCTGAAGCACAGTAGGGCTTCTTAGCTTGCAGTCAAACATCGAAACACAACTTGATATTTATTCTTCCTCTTCTTCTTCTTCAGGCTATATTATGTATTCCACTGCTGGACATAGCCCTCCCCTAATGAGCGCCATAGCGCCCTGTCTTCAGCTTGCCGCATCCAGCATCTACCGGCAGTTTTTCGCAGATCGTCATCTCACCTGGTCGGAGGGCGTCCTACACTACGTTTGCCGAGTCGCGGTCTCCACTCAAAAACACGTTTACTCCAACGGTTGTCGATTGATATTTATTCGCCTTGTTGGTTTTGGTCAATTTCTATTCATGTTCAAATAGTCCAGACATGAAGATCATGTACGATCTATGACCTAGAGGGAATCAGAATAGAGGCATTCCCTCTAGTGCGTAATTATGTTTACACTATTAGGCACTGGAGGGCATTATTTTGAGAATAAAATTAATTACATTTTTATAAATAATTTTTATAAATAATGGTCTTACTCTTGCTCTTTTACATTGTAAAATTTCAAGTTTATTGAATAAAATCAAATAATTTCTTAATAGATTACGTTGCGTAAATTGTGAAACGAAAAATTCATTAACAATAATCATCCGACAGAGAACCAAAGTTATCGACCTAGCTCAGAGAATTAGCGAGCTGAAGTGGCAGTGGGCTGGCCATATCTTGAAAACCGTTGGAGTAAACGTGTTCTTGAGTGGAGACCGCGACTCGGCAAACGTAGTGTAGGACGCTCTCTGACTAGGTGGGATGACGATTTGCGAAAAACTGCCGGCAGATGCTGGATGCGGCAAGCTGAAGACAGGGCGCTATGGCGCTCATTACGGAAAGGCTGTGTCCAGCAGTGAACTAAGCCTGAAGAAGAAGAACCTATTTAGAGGCTAAAAATTCCACCCATGCCGGGATTCGAACCCGCGACCTCTGTCTATCCGTGCCAGCGCTCTTTCCAACTGAGCTGATGGGCGACTCACCGGCATCAGTGAAATTTCGAACCTCTTTACACTATTCTCTGTATTACGTACAGGTTTAAATAGGTTTTTAAAATTTTCCTTATCACGGGTTAGTGCATTAAAAATAAAAATTGTATAGGAAGAAGAAGATTCAGCATTATATTTTATAATTAATTTTTAAGTACCTACATTTATGACTGATTTGGTACCACGTAATCAATTGTAATAAAACTTTGTTTCTATATCCTGACATGGTTCTAAACGAGACTGCACCGCTAAAGTTATTCTTAATGTCTCGCGATGCACACACACAGTTCTAAATTAAACGGGGGTAATCGGGATATTTTTTTAGGTAAAACGCAATTACTTTAAGTCCCGACCTAGTAAATAATCGCGATTAGATCCGCTTAATATAACTATGCAACGATACAGTTTCAGAGACGAGAAAAGATACAAAACAAAGCGTACGCCTATCATCTCACCCGGGTGTCCTTCAGGATGAACGGGTAAGGTCATATTTTGGACAGAAACTATTTATCACGAGGCTTTGTGTTATTTGTGAGGTGTTATTATTACGCAAGGCATAATCTTTGACATAAAGTTGGGCTAACGGCTAAGCTTAGTATATTTAAGCTATTAAAGAAGATGGTGTAAAGACGAAGAGAGCTAAAATTGTAGAAAACTTGCACCAGTAGGTATGTGGGGGTGGGCAGCAGCGCCCCCTGCAGTACTATTCCACCAATTCCACCAACCGGCGGCGTGCCCAGCGTGGGGATTATGGGCATTACCCCCCAATGATGGCACAACCTTGCGCTATGGCGCTCATTAGGGGAGGGCTGTGTCCAGCAGTGGAGTAGTGTAGCCTGAAGAAGAGAAGAGAGTAGGTGTGTGGCTTTATGAGGTGTTCTATTGATGTCTGTGTATGAGCGCAAATGAAGAAGTTTTTTTTATAGGCGGTTTTACAGCCATAGCAAAATGAACGACGATTAAAATGGCTCCTGTGCTAACTAGGGCCACCGATAGAATGAAAATCATAAAGTTATGACTTAACCGTACTGGAGGGTAGGGTTTTATTTTTAAAACAATAAGATTCATAGCAGTGGAGAGCGGAACTAGATGGTTTCCACTCTATATTTATTTTTAAACTGGGAAAGTGCTTTCAGTAACCTCTCATTGATATTATCATCTTTTTAGTACCTTGCAAGCCCTAGATATTGGTATCTTAAGGCGGTTAGGGGAATGGAATAAAAATCATAACTTGTTTTAGAATTTGTAACCAGAGATTCTACGTCTCTTAATATACAAGCGAGATTCGAAGAAAAGGATTTAGCCTATCTTATGGAAGGCTATATAGAAGCGCTCGTGGCCTAGGCGAAGCGAGGAACTGGGATCAATCACTTGGTTAAGCAACAACAGGCGCGGTCAGGTACAAGATGGGTGAGGGTCCCGTGACTACCGCTAGTGGCATTTTTCCGAGCGCTTCCGTGCTTCGCAAGGTACGTTAAGCCGTTGGTGCCAGCTGTCATATAATGACAGTCGTTAAGCCATGTCAGAGGCCTTATGGGCGGCTTGATAACTTCTGACAGTAAGGCCCGCCACTGTCTTACCATCCTCCACCAACCCGGACTTGGCCCCCGTGGTGGAGGATGGCCTAACCTTCCTGCGATGCAGGAAGAGACCCGTGCCCCAACAGTAGGGAGATACAAGGGTTGATAACGATAACGAACGAACGATGGAAGGCTGTGCAATAGTCTCCATGAAAAACGTCTCGGCGACCTCTATTGTCACAGCAGCAACGGTGAAGACTAGTCAACTAGATGATGTAGTAAAATTTACTAGCCCAATGGTAAACACAAGACGGCTTGGAAATAAAAGTGGAGAAGAAATATCAGCCACTGTTGCAGAGTGGAATTGAGTTTAAGAGGTATAATAAAATGTGATTCCTTCGGACTGGTCGAGGTGAAATTACGTTTCAATAAACTTGTACCAGTCTATGCTCGGCAATGAAACGTAACCACAGATAAATATACTGACTCTATGGACCGCTTTGGAGGAATCCTGTTTTTTATACCTGTAACTCTTAAAGTTTTGATGCTTGAATTGAATAGAAGTTTGAAAATTGTGGCCAATATTTGGCCAGGCTTGTTTGGGCAGGATTTTTTCAACCGAACTTGTTGAAAAAATCCTGTGTGAATCAAATAGGTGCCGTCATGCCCTAAACAATACTTCTTAAGCTAGTTATAAGAAAAAGAATAACTCAGCTCATAGATAAACCTGTGCAGTACAGTTTTCAGTGAAGGATTTTTTTTGTATTTAATTCATGTGATGTATTCTGTTAGTGTATTGAATAAATGAACTAAAAAAATCGGAGATTAACTTTAATTGACGTTTCTGAGTGCGGCGGTTAGACTGTGAACTAAACTCATAATAATGGCATCTAACTGTATTATAATTATCACGATGACGTCACTATGTGGGACGCACTCTTCAAACGACGTTAATGTTGGTTAGATTATTTTTATTTCCATAATGACATAACAACCAACCTTGCCTGGACATGGCAGAATCTGTTCTCTCATTAATAATACATATGTTTGCAGACTAAAATAGCATTCTACTTATTTTGTACTAATAATAGCTTAATGAATGACGAGTCGCTGCGTGAATACGGTTTGTCGTAATATGTTTCTCTATTTTGAATAAAAATAAACGTATGTCTTATGATTGTCCCGTGACTACCGCTAGTGGCATTTTTCCAGCGCTTCTGTGCTTCGCGAGGCACGCTAAGCCATGTTAGAGGCCTTATGGGCGGCTGTTTAACTTCTGACAGTAAGGCCCGCCACTGTCTTACAATCCTCCACCAACCAGGCTTGGCGCCCGTGGTGGAGCACGGCCTAACTTCCTGTGAGGCAGGAAGAGACCCGTGCCCCAGCAGTGGGGATATACAAGGGTTAATATCGATGAACTGACTACATTTGCCAATGACGAAAATGCACAATTCAATTCAATTTACTTCAACGTAAAGAATTTACATTCTGTTTGCTGAATGTCAAAGTATAATCTGACATGAAAATGATAGCCGCTGCCGTCGGGCCGTAGTGTAGTGGAGAAAAAGGCAACGGGAAAAAAACTCCACTCTGACAATCTTTTCAAGTCCTTTTAAATCTAATATATCAGTTACCACCTATAAGTATGATAAGATTCCATGATTACCATTAATAACTTTAAATTCCAAAGCATTACTTAATTGTTTCACGTAGGTCGTGAAAACATAACAAGTGCTGCGGCCAGACACACGAACAGCACTCGTTCACGAGCATAATGCAATAAATCAATCAACCATCCTCACTTCTCCACTGCTGGATATAGGCCTGCACAATCCCTCTGTCTTCGGCCATCCTAATCCAGCCACTGCCAGCAATCTGTCTCAGATCATTGTTCCAGCGAGCGGGTGGGTGTCCTACGCTGCGTTTGCCAGTTCGTGGTCTCCATCTCAAGAACCTTTGGACCCCACCGAACATCGGTTCTTCTATCAAAAAAATGTTTTGATATAATCAGAGAGGACATTTTAAAAGGTAAATAAACGTGACCTTTAGGCTCGACTGAAAATCAGCGTTGCAACGCATCATTCTGTTGCAACATTATGCTGAGTCGGGCCCATTTCCCTAAATGGGCTCAATACTTAAAACCTCTGTGCTCGTGTTTTATTATTGTTTTCGTGTTGTACAGTTTATTTATTTTTTATCTGTTTTTTATGCTTTCTGTGTAATTTTTTTTATTTTTATTGTATTGTATGCATTTTGTCTTGTGTATGTGTTTTTTGGTTTGTTTTGAGTATTGTGTCGTCAAATGAATAAATTTTCTTTCTTTCTTTATTTCTGATATTTTTTCTCTAGGACTAGTCCGTTTCATACGGGACCCGACGAAACATCATTCTAGTCAAGTGGTACAAAAACGAACTATACAAATCGGACTCAAACTATGACGTCACAACTTGAACGTAACGCCTTATAATGAATGGAACGCTCATCGGTAGTCGAGTTATTTCGTGAAATAATGTTTTTATGCATTATGCACCTTTTGTTAGAAATCGTTTGGAATTCAATGGAAAAAGGAAATCAAACCTCGACCTCGACCTCGATGGCGCAGCGGTTTAGCACGCCGACTGTAAAACGGAAGGTCTCGGGTTCGATCCCCGGCCGGGTCAAACTAGGAAACAAACTTTTCTAGTTTGTCTCGGGTCTTGGATGTTATCTATGTATTTATTGTATTAAATCTATCGTCGAGTTAGCACCTATAACACAAGTCATTAAGTTGTACTTAGTATAGGGCTAACGAGATCTGTGTAATATGTCCATGAATATTTATATTTATATTTTGAAATGATCTAGATTTTGAGATGGACACCTAGTTTGAATTGTAACGTTCATTAAGCCGCAGCTTCTGCGCTACTTTGAATAAAACCTTTTCATTTCATTTCATATATTTATATTTATAAACATTTTTTTATTATTGAAAAAACTTGAATTTTCACATTTTACGGGACGCCGATAAGCCATTTTCTATACGTTCTGTGGTATAAACTAATTATCACTCTTCTACTGTGGTTCGTGTTTTTTTAAATCGCTCTTAAAATCACCGATTTTAGTATTTTCTCGAAGCAATCAGTCGATTTTACTTACCATATTTAAAATGCACCATTTGTTTATGTTCAAATGCATTTTATGTTTTTTTTAACTCCGTTAAAACCACCGTGAAGTGTACACTCACCGCAGCGGTGCATTTTCTCGGAATTCATGGGAAATATTACCTGAAAATAGAATGAAAATACAATGAGAGTTCCGAAGAAAATTGATTGATAATTTACTTTATAATCTATAATAGTCACAAAATATGTTATACTTAATAAAAGAAAGCATATGCACAGTACGATATCCAACAAATAGTAATAATTTACACACACAAGAAAACCCTCTGATCAAGCCACCCCGGAAAATATCTGAACCAAAGGATCCCGACACGCTGGCAGCATTGCATATCTATAATCGTTGTCAGGCTGTAGGTACTAGTCCACTGCTGGACATAGCCCTCCCCTAAAGAGCGCCACGTTGTGCTATCATAGGGGTAATGCCCATAATCCCCACGCTGGGCTGCGGGTTGGGTATCGCAGTTCGGTGGAATATCTATAATAATGTATCTTATTCATATAACTATATTATGTTAGTTTATCTTAATGACTCGCGATGTAATAAATAATGGCGATTAGACACATTTCATTTATAACTACCTATATATGTTATTATGCCGTGTAATATATTTGTGTATGTTTATCATCACGTCGTAGTGTATCTTCTTCTTCAGGCTATATTATTCCACTGCCGGACATAGCCCTCCCCTAATGAGCGCCATAGCGCAAGGTTGTGCCATCATTGGGGGGTATGCCCATAATCCCCACGCTGGGCATGCGGGTTGAGGATCGCAGTTTGTCCCCGCCCCCCGGTTTGTCCCTTAGTCGTCTTTTACAACACCCGCGGGAAGAATTTGGGTTGGTGCTATTCTCTAGGCCGACACCACACAGCATATATACATATATATCGTGTATATATTTCTTTCATTTGAATATTTTAATATTGTAGACACTCGTGTAATTTCTATGTAGGTAGCCGCTATTTTTGCGATTTTGTCGAAATAGGCCAGGATTGGTCGGATCTATAATGACGTCACAGGTCAGTAAACATAGTGATCCTAAAACCCGAGAGTTGAGTTGACGTTTGTTTGTTTACTGACCATTGACGCTGCTAATTCCTGTGCGACGACATATTGCGCAAGATAGCGTTTTGGCAGCTTATTTTAAAAATAATTAAAAAAAAAATACATTAACATAACGTAACATTTACATACAGGCACATACATTGCTTCTGGTCGCACACTAGGATACCCTGTGTCGTGGGAACCAGAAACGCGACATCACAAACATGTAAACATCCAAGACCTGGGGTTTTTTTTTGTCCCCAGCCGAGGTGCGAACCCGGGACATCTTGCATGGTAAGCAGACGCGCTACCGCTGCGCCACAGGGGTCGTCAGAAATAGACATCATTTATTTGTAATATTCATTACAAGTCTAGTTTAAATTTCGTGATAACAATCAAATTTGCAAATGTCAAAAAGAAACAAAAAAAGTATTACACTATTTTTTTTTTGGGTGAAATTTTTAGCCTCTAAATAGGTTTTTAAAAAAAGTATTACATGTCAATATCATAAGAATATCAAACTGTGATGTCAATCGATAATACTTGGTCTGTACCTATAAGCGTAAAATGTACATGATATTTTAGAAATACAAGAACAATTAAAAAATATCACTTTCTGGGCACTTACTAACAAACTCTGAGTCGATTTTCAAATAGCCTATTGTTAACGAATCTGTTTGGAACTCATATAACGTAGATAAAAACATATCATCTGTAAAAGTAAACTAAAGACAGAGCCGCTATGGCGCTCATTAGGAAATGCCTATGTCCAGCAGTGGACTAATATATAGCCTGAAGAAGAACAAAAGTAAACTTATACCTTAACAAATAGAATCAAAAACGGTTTGTAAATAAACACATAAGAGCCTGTCTCTGCCTCACTGCATCGCTGCGTCTGACCCAATAAAGGTGTCAACAGATCTGTCAAAACGTGACACCTGACACTCATTGCGGCAATGAGCGGTTTACCGAATTGATACATCGACCAATTTCCAACGAATGAGAAGAGAATATTTTAGATATTCGCAAGGACACTTTCGCAAAGGGCGAACTGTTCACTCATTGAAAATAAAACTGAAACAGAAAATAACCAACTCTACATAGGTACAGAACACTTTAGTCCATCCGTATATGCTTTCAAGAAAAGGTTAAAAGAGCACTGCCATTCTAACATCACATAGTAGGTTTATGTATGTATAAGTATATATTTATATGTAAGTATATTATCGAATTACTACTTATTTGTACAGTTATAAATATGTCTCCCTTCCTGCCGCTATCTTAATTTTAACACCCGATGCTAAGGTTGGCTGGAAGAGATCTCTGTTAGAGATAAGTTCGCCTTTGGAACAAATTTTATGCAATGATCTTTCGAATTTACTGTTTGCAATAAAGAATATAATATATTTATTGCACAACCAGATAAGAAGGATTACAACCATGATTTCTTAAATCTAAGTACTGTGTTACAATTGCCATACTATATATATTAATCTCTCGTAATCCTAATCGCTCGTAGCCCCGGCTGCTTGAGTGATCATAAACGATCACGATGGTTAAGCAACACAGGGTGCGTTCAGTGCATGGATGGGTAAGCCGTCTATGACTAACGCTAGTGGCATTTTTTCGCGCGATTCCGAGCTTCGGAAGACACGTTAAGCAGTTGGGCTGTCGATAAATGGCAGTCGTTAAGCCAAGTCAGAGGCCTTAGGGCGGCTTGAAAACTTCTCACAACAAGATCAGCCACTATAGTCTTACTTATAGACTATAGTCTTGCAAGCCTCCACCAATCCGGACTTTGCCCCTGTAGTGGAGTATGGCCTATACCTTCCTCAGGGAAGAGACCCGTGCCCCTCGGTGTGGACATAATGGGTTGATGATGATGATATATTAATCTATTATTCTATTCAATTCAATTCATTTATTTTAAATATAAAAAAAATCATATAGATTTGTTACTAATCTTATTCTAGTGTTAGTACATATTGTTCTTTTAACCATAACTATAGGGCACTGTCATTGCTTGCCACTTGAAGACGGCAACAATGGTTTATTAATCTATTATCTACTAAGCATTTTATTTATGTTTTTTGCAGTTTATGTAGTTTATTTTGTACACGTACATAGATAGACACGCTTTTTACCGCCCTCCAACTCTCCAATGTTTGCTGGAATAAATCTTTTTCGGAGATCCAAAAAGCTACAATTCCTAGTTTACCACGTCGTCGATCCAATGTATCTTAGGTAGCACAGTCTTAAAAACCTATTAATTTGCGACTTACCATTAGCTCAGTTAGGAGAGCGCTGGCACGGTTAGCCAGGGTGGGAATCCCGGCATGGGTGGAATTACAATTACAGTAATTACAATGAAACTAATAGTTAGGTTAATATAGGTTTTTAAAATGGTCCTTAGCACGGGTTAGTGCATTAAAAAAAAAGAATATAGTACAGTCTTAATACTTGTCAATCTGAGTTTTGATGTAGGTTTTACGATGCAGATCGAAGTGTCACAGTAAAACACAAATTTTAGTTCTATGAACACGCTCCTGGATACGTCGCTATCCGATGTCTTAGGTTTGACTTCGTATGAAAGTATGGGAGGAATGGCGAGTGACGCGAGGTGCGACTTAAAATTATTCAGACATTGTGTTAGTCAAATTCACTCTCTCTCTCTCTGAGAGAAGGCCTATCCCCTGCAGTGGGACGTTTATAGGCTATATTCTTTTTAATGCACTAACCCGTGCTAAGGACAATTTTAAAAGGCTAAAAATTCCACCCATGCCGGGACTCGAACCCGTGACCACTGGCTAACCGTGCCAGCGCTCTTCCAAGTGAGCTAATGGGCGACTAACGGCATCAGTGAAATTTCGAACCTCTTTTCAATACTCTCTGTATTACGTACTACACAAAAAAGCGTTTAAGGCAGTACAGTTATTATTTATTATTCCTCGCGTCTTATTGCTTCTACAATTTCGTAAATGTACGTAACGTAGAAAACAAAGTCAGTGGTACTTACCGGGATTCAAACCCATGCCCCAAATGTGAGACCGTCGTAGGATGCTTGCGGATATGTAAGTGTTGTCTTAAACGATAGGTCGGTCGAAGCGAACGTAAGCTAATAGGGTTTCTGTGTCCACTCTGTTTTAATACGGCAGTAAAATAAATCCGCCATACCAGCCCGCGGCTGTTAGTGATATAGTTACAGCCACTCTACGAAGTTAAGTAGTTTTGCAAAACTCCTGCAGTCGAAATATGAGTTATCGAAAAAAGCGTCATGTAGGTATTTGGAGACCCGATTTTACTGCTTAAATCAAAATATTAGACCACAACACCTAGGTGCCAAATATGTTTACTTAAGAAAATAATTATGATCAGTCATATATTTTTACTACCTACCGAGAAATAGAAAAAATATTTGTTGCTATAAATTTGAAATATTAGTTAAGAAAGTGATTTCCAAGAATAGAAAAAATATTCTTTACGATAAATTTTAAATATTAGTTGAGAAATTGATTTGTGTTTTTAAAGTACACATATATATAGCCTCCATTTCACGAAACAGAAGCTTCTACCCAATCCCAAAATTTTAGAGAAAAAAAATGTATAAACCTAAATTAAATACTGGAGTTGAGGACATTGGACTAAGTTTCTATTTGCCCATAAAAATGAGTCTTTTTATCACTCTATCTACTTCTATCATGATAAAATTTGATCATCCCTTAATTATTTTTCTGTTTCACCGGAAAAACAAGCTCATATTAAAAACTCCCTAGAATTGTAGTTCCGTGAAATAGGACTCTACAAGAGCAGTACGACAGAAGTAAGTGGCATGCCTTGGGGAGGCCTGTGTCCAGCAGTGGACGAGTACAGGCTGATTGATTGACTAAATACCAGTACGACAACGCCAATCCCAAGTTTTAATGTCAAATGTCGCGTTCCAGTATATTTATTGTCAATTCTGACCTTTTATTGCCACAAAACGAGTGACTCGTGCCATCGTACTACCCGTGCTGAAATGCGTCCTGGGCTGCGATTGCCAGTTCGTGGTCTTCACTCGAGCACCTTTATTGCGTTGAGCGTTGTCGACTGTACCCCAGTACAGTCGACAACGCATCAAACTTTACGCCCATCCATCTCTACTCAGTTGCTAACTTTGCAAACAAAACTGTGAATGTTAGTGTGTTGTCGACTGTACAATAGGCTATCGGTTCTTTCTATTCCAGATTCCAATCTCGTTCAGTGATTATAAAACTTGTTTATCGATTAAATGGCAGTTGACCTCCCACTGTTCACAGACGATTAGACCTAAGACCAAAACGTATTGTTGTACTATTGTAAACAACTTTATCGTTTGACAAAACACTGAATATCCTGCTGACCTTGTCTTAGTCAGGGCCAGAAAGGCAACCATTAAACAATCGAGGAGGAACGTATTGTGTTATCTGCGTTTAGAGGTTTTGAAAGTATGAATACGTACAAATAAAATTAGCTAATTGCGTAAAAATCAAAACGCTATTCTGAAGGATAAAAATTCTGAATTTTTACCACACAATAAATGATTTCCTAGATTTAGGTAAGGACTTGAGCCGAGTGTAGAAGAATAAACAACACCGACTGAATAAAGCCGAGTAAAATTGTTTCAGAACAAAACGCGCCTTTCATTTTAGTAAACTGACTGATCAATCACATAGTGACGTTTGTTTTATTAGTTTTCGGAGTGACTATAAAAAAAACTTGCAAACTGTCGATGGCAAGACTAACTTTGCCTTTACATCTACGTAATGAGATAGAAAGGATAACGATACAACGTTCAGTGGTACCTTCACTCAAACGCTGCAGTACCTGGAACGTTTTTCTTAGATAGACTGGGCTTGCCCAGCACCCATACTACCCTGACAGCTTAATTGGCCTAACCCATAGAAAAGATTACTAAATACGTACGAAGCCAACCTTCACGATGTCAATGGATGGTAGCCCCGTAGGTGTATGGTAAGAATTATGCCTAAATCGTGGCAAGATACTAGTCCCTATACAGTTAAATACGTATCACGAACATTCTATTATAGATAGATAGAGAACACTTTATTGTACATAAAAAAGGAAATTACACAGATAACCTAACCTAAGAGTACAGACGGTGGCCTTATCACTAAAAGTGATCTCTTCCAGACAACCTTTGGATGGACTGGAGCAATTTATTGGAGAAGGAAGTAGATTTATTATACCATCTGGTCACTTCACAAAGTGTCGAATTTTCCCGTTTGCCTACAACAACATAATTATATCGAGTATTGACCGTGAAAGCAATAAGAGCTGCAAACACTTTGACCAATAACACCGATACGACCTTAGGTTAATACGTTATACCTATGGGTAATGGCTGGAAACGCTACGGTACCTCGAGAGCTCGAAGGATCGAGAGTCTGGTGCCGTTCAAAGTGTCTACTTAATTACCGCCGTACAAATGTACGGCGGTACCTAATTAAACGTGCGGTAATTAAATCTATCAAACGTGCTTAGTGCGAGTTTTTTAACTACTCGATCGCGTTAATGTAAACTCATATTTCTATGGCATCGGGGAAGCGCCACCTAGCGACAAGTATGGAAATTAAAACTGCTGAGTGCGAGTTGTAATGGTTTACGTTGAGAAGTGAACACGTTTACCAGCCAAAACACGAATAAACGCGAGTGCGAGTTGTACTGTGTGACAGCGTTTTGCCAGTTCGAATGGTTAACTTACTCATACTCACTACTCAATACTCGATTAACGCGATAGTAAAGTTATTCGATTGGATCTGTCAAACTCGCACTAAGCACTCTGTGCATGGATGGGTGACCATCTATGACTAACGCTAGCGACATTTTTCCAAACGGTTCCGTGCTGCGCAAGGCACGTTAAGCACTTGGTGCCGGCTCCAATCGAATGATGGCAGTGGTTAAGTCAAGAGGCCTTGTGGCGGCTGGATAACTCCTAAAAGTAAGACCAGTCACTAGTCTTGCAAGCCTTCACTAATCCGGATTTGACCCCCGTGGTGGAGTATTGCCAATGCCTTCCTCAGGGAAGAGACCCGTGCCCTTCTGCGGGAACATAATGGGTTGATGATGATTGTAATATTACATTTCTAGTGGTCTGCGTATAACTAAGTCTAAAAATGCTGTGTATACCTTTAATTGGCAATTGGCATAATCGCTAGCCCTAAGTAACTTTTAGTATAAGCTTTATCATGTTTGCGTGCTTGCTGTTAGTTTACCTAATGAATAAAATTTAAAAAAAAATTATGATGATAATTTTTATTCCATTGCTGGCAATAGTTAGTACAAGGTAGAGCCTGAAAGCTAACCACACCTGCCTTTCAGTGGAAAAGGTCGCAATTTGCAAGTCGGACCGTAACTAAATTATGACGTGGAGTTTCAGTTAATTGATTCGGCCTACGTCTGCACACGATCCCTATCTCATAAATGGCTCATCCGACAAGCCGTTACCCGTTTCACTCTGGGCCAAATCACCGGAGACTTTGACGTGACAACCTATGCTACACGTGTGGTATGGTCACTGCAGCAATTAGTTATTATACTCGTATAGTATATCTTCATGATTCGCGATACTCATACATAGTTATACGTACATAACCTCAGGCCTGTATCCCAGATGGGTAGGCAGAGACCAGGGACTGTCATTTACCACGATCCTGAGAGATTCATCGCTTCATCAACGTTCATGAGTCGTTGCATGCACGCACGCCGGTTATATATTAAACGGGTCAAATCGCGATTATTTACTAGGTAACAAGTAATTACCAAGATAAGCTTTGGACAAAAGTACTTTTGACTGATTTTAGCAGGCAAAACTAGTTTTGACCGTTTAAGAGTTTTGACTGTGGTATAGATTATTGGGCCAGAGAGACTTTTTAAACCTCTAGTTGTGTTTCTGTCATTGAAGTGCTGCTGTACGGGCGTGAAGGTCGGCATTTTACACAGAACTTCGATGTCCCAATGCACTTGAAGGCAACCGTGACGCAGATCAAGAGCCTTCGCTCCCCGACCGCACTACACCGAAGTTATTTGATTACAAACTTCTCCACGTATTTACTCGTGCGTGACGGCCGCAAGTCCCCGAGGTACCGCGTCTTCTTGGACCTTGTGTCTGGGTAATAAGGGCGATAATTAAGCAGCTCAGTCGATCGTGTGAGGCGGCTGGGGTATTGAGACATATTGGTTAGTAAGGGCTGTTAGCGTTGGAGATACAAGCTGGAATATTAGTGGTTTCACAGCCCTAGGGGTTTTGTTCCACGGATGAGTTTTGGGTTGTCAATTTATTAAATAGGTCTATTACTTTTACTCACTCTAGTCACGTTTTGGTAAGGCGGGTAAATTTTAATATTGCAAACTTTGGACCGCGTCATCATGATATCACAGAGGGGATGCCTGTATGCTTGTTTATCCATGTAAATCTCTTTTTGCATTTGCACGAGTTTTCAACTAAATCCGCTTGAGTCTTTCTGCATCGATCTATAACAACCCTTGTATGCCCCACTGCTGGGGCAAGGGTCTGTTCCTGCAACGCAGGAAGGTTAGGTCATACTCCACCACGGGGGTGAAGTCCGGGTTGGTGGAGGATTGTAAGACAGTGGCGGGCCTCACTGTCAGAAGTTATCAAGCCGCCCAGAAGTTATAAGGCCTCTGACATGGCTTAACGATTTTCAGCATACAATAGACAAAACAATAAATAAGTGTACAAACGTACTAAAACGTACTAACATTTTTGAAAGCATTGTTTTCTGGGAAACCTGTTTTGTATGTAAGAAGATCCGGCTCAACGATGCTGACCGTGGATTTGGCTTACTATGTACATAATGCTGATATTTCGTTACGTTGTGTCAATACTTTTAGAAATAGCTGATACACCTCAACATGATTGGGTTGTTTATATTCTTTTTAATGCACTAACCCGTGCTAAGGACAATTTTAAAAACCTATTTAGGGGCTAAAAAGTCCACCCATGCCGGGACTCGAATCCACGACCTCTGGCTAACCGTGCCAGCGCTCTCCCAACTGAGCTAATAGGTGACTCACCGGCATCAGTGAAATTTCGAACTTCCTTTTAATACTCTCTGCATTACGTACAGGCAGGTACGTGATTGGGTTGATCATGTTTATGTGTTTTTATTCCCTGGCCCCTTCAAACCACCTTGTACAAACGCGTTAATTCTTTATAGCATTCTTTGTCTTCTGTGGTCTCTTTACTCCTCTCGGAGTCTGGAGCCCTGGTGTCAGGCTTTTCATTTATCTCTGTTCATGGTATGGAGGGTAGCTCTAGCCAAGTTATTTCTTTTTTGTTACCTCGGAGAGAACGGATCTCTTCCTCGTCTGTCACAGACGTCTATCACTTCATCACAGTCTTCCGGGTCCTCGTGAGCCTCCGGCGGGTTTTCAGTCGTGAGACACCTTCGTTATGTAGTGATTGGCTTTGTGGCGTTGACGTATTAAAATATCTGTCAAAGTCAGCAGTTTTCTGCTGGTTTTTTGTTACAAAATAAGACTCCATTCAGCAACCGCGCAGCGCGGAAGCGTGAGAGTAACATGGTATTTTGTTTAGCTGAGAACTTGTTTGACCCTTTCTTTCTACCCCACCATTAGGGCTCACGAGCTAGTTCAAAGAAGACTCTTGTTGGAATAGTGGGAAAAATATCGCGCTTGATTTGATGGCGCGGATTAATTTAAAAAAAAACTTGTCATCGATATGTGCATAATTTATAATATACGATTAACGTTTCTTTCAGACCAATGATCCATAGTTATTATTATAAGCTTAACCTATGTTAGTAAATATAAGGTAATTATGACATGCGATCATGCGAGCTGACAAATATAATCTGCTGCGACTTATTCTAGAAGGGAAAATTGAAGGAAAGCGTAGACCTGGCCGAAGAAAAACATCATGGCTCCAAAACATAGCTGAGTGGTTCAACACCAGAAATATAGAACTTCTGCGAGCAGCTATATCACGTGACAGTGTAGCCAAAATGATAGCCGACCTCCGATAGGAGATGGCACCGGAAGAAGAAGAATTATGACATAACAATTCTAATGGGTGTGAGACATGGATTTATATCCAATCCTTCACTGAGCTGTCACGCACCCTGAGCAACAACGAGGCTGTTCTCTTTTGCATCTATATAAGACTCGTTATTAATAGAAGTAATAATAATACCGCACAACACATTCACTTGTCCTGAGATGCTAGGATATCCTGTGCTATTGTAACCAGGCAAGGATATCAAACACGTGGAATTAGGAGTCCTGTGCGTTTTGTGGACTTCAGTCCAGAAACTTCGGGTTTCCGACTAGAGTCATCTTTCCATGTCTTCTTCGGCCTGGTTTTCTTGAGCTACCTTCAGGTTTAGGGCAAAGCTTCACGGGCAGTCTATGATACTCGGATTTCCTTTCTCCTAAGCTTATGCCCTATTCATGGCCATGAGGCCATGAAAATGGAGTTCAATATCAACCATTGTATGTCCCCACTGCCGGGGCACGAGACTTATCCTGCATCACAGAAAGGTTAGACCACACTCCACCACGGAAGCCAAGGATTGTAGGACAGCGGCGGCGGGCCTTACTATCAGTGTTACCAAGCCGCCCATAACGCCTCTGACACGGCTTAACGACTGCAATTACATGACAGCCGGCACCGACGGCTTAGCGTGCGTTCCGAAGCACGGAAGCGCTTGGACAAAATGCCACTAGCGATAGTCACAGGGCGGTCACCCATCCTGCATCCAGTTGTTGCTTAACTCAAGTGATTGATTCCAATCACTCGGTTCGACTAGGCCACGAGCGCTTCGAGCGCATGAAAATGGAGTGCTTACATAATACCTACTCTTCGATCCATTCATACGCCGCAGAAAAGCGTAACTGTGCAATTATTCTCTAATGCATGGTATAGGACAAGCAAATACCTGCCTATTATGAGAGCATCGCCATTAGACATCGCGCATATTCATTAGATTTCCCTGAAGAATCACGCGCCAGTCACGCCAATGATTGGCGAACGTAACTCTAACAATGAGAGGTTCAGAGATCCAAGTGAATTGCAAAGATCTAGCCAGGGTAGAATTATGTTCGAGAAAAGGAAAGTGATATTTCATCCTAAGACCGCTTCGTTGGTCTTAACACGGTTACTACCATACCCGAGGTCGATATCAACTCTTTGTATGTCCCCACTGCTAGGGCACGGATCTCTTTTTGCATGTAGGAAAGTTGGGCCATACTCCCCCACAGAGGCCAAGTCCGGGTTGGTGGAGAATTGTAAGACAGTGGCGGGCCTTACTGTCAGAAGTTATCAAGCCACCCATAAGGCCTCTGACATGACTCAAAGCCATGACAGTGGTATGAGCCGAGGGAGTGGGTACGATTCCTGATGGTCCTCGATGGTCATGGGTTCAAGACTGGTTTCAGTCTTGGTGTATTTCTATAGTATTCTTGCCTGGTTAACACAGCACAAGTAATTTAGTGCTTGGAAGTTATTTCATTTGCGTGAACGGGTCGCCATTGCACACCATGGCCGTGGCACTCCCCAAATAATGTAGTGATATCTCAGGATGTTGGGTTATTGTATACAAGCATTGGGATTTGGTGTGACCGACCTTCGCCAATGAGAACCTCCCATTTGGAATATGAAGGGTTGTAAGTGGTATTATCGAGCTAATTCATAATTTTGTCCGCGATGTTAGGTTAGGCTGTATGTAATCGTACGTATCGTTAGTCGGAAAACGAGTCTCGTTTCTTCAGATTTTTGGTCGTTGTCTCATGATTGAGAGACGTGACTAGTCACCGTGTAGCTCTCGCCACCAACACACTTTAATCAGTCCAATTCTGCGCCGGATGTATGACAGTAGTTCCAGTAACTCCTCTTATGATGTCCAAACATCGTGTTTGCGCTTGTCTTATACCTCTTTTCCGACGCAGCTAGTGGTTTTGAGACATTTTAGGCAGTCTCCTACCTCGGACGGTATAATCGAAGAAAATCAGGACGCATTGGATGTAGATTACAGAAAGTATCTTTGTCACTTAACGTTCGTCTCGGTTGATGTCGATTTGTATCGGTCTATTTCGACATGGACTTGCGGGTAGTCCTCTAAAATAATGTCCGCGGGACTGGACCCAAGGCCGAGCGGGTCCACGTAGCAACCGGATAGCAACGCAGCAAGTAGTGCGCCGCGGCGCCTGCGCCGCTATTGTGTTTGTGCGGCCTGCGCTTGGCGAGACCGCTTCCTGAACTACTACTTGTCTTTGCTCTTAAGCTGTTGGCATTTGGCACTGGGTGTGGATTGGAATCCACCACGGCACTGTGCCTGACCTTATCTCCTGCTAAGAGCCTTTTCTCAGAGTCGAGAGAGAACTAGCGAAAGACAAAGATAAAATTCGGGTGCCTTGAAATTGATTGATTAATTGAAGATGTTTGTTCTAATAAAAATACAGAAATTGTGTCTGCCAAACTGCATAACAGTCTGTTCGCCGATGTTCTTGTTTTTACAATTTATATTACTCTTAACTTAATATTTAAGAGTAACATAAATTATAATACAAATACTAAAAATAATTTATAAACGTTGATGAAGCGAAGGTGATCTGTCAGGATAGTAATAATAGCAAGTGGCAGTCCCTGGTCTCTGTCTACCCCTCTGGGATACAGGCATGAGTTATGCATGTTTGTATGTATGTATGTATGTATGTATGTATGTATGTATGTATGTATGTATGTATGTATGTATGTATGTATGTATGTATGTATGTATGTATGTATGTATGTATGTATGTATGTATGTATGTATGTATGTATGTATGTATGTATGTATGTATGTATGTATGTATGTATGTATGTATGTATGTATGTATGTATGTATGTATGTATGTATGTATGTATGTATGTATGTATGTATGTATGTATGTGTGTAAAAAAAGTAATTTCTCATCCCTCAAGTACCATATCACACACCCACCCACATCCAACTTTCCAGCACCCCGTACCTATATTCTACTCGTACCACGCTTATCTTATCATCCATCGTCCCACTTTAAACCGTTTATAAACGTGTATAGCTTTACCACATTCTGTTCACCGATAAAATGAAAAGCGAACTTTAATCAGCGCCCATCGGAACCTTATGACGTTGCTTTTCCGCTTGCCGTCCTATTCCCGACCTAGTGTCAAGCTCGGTAAGGTATATATGGGGGAATTTTAATTACGGGGGTAGTTTGAAGGCGTCCGTAATTGAAAAATTTCATCCGATATCTCCGAGGGACATGTATCATGGACGACACGACTTGAAACTGAAGCTAGGTCACTATTACGCGTTCCTAAACATGATTTATTCTACCTTCAGTGCCATACAATGGACAATACTCTCAGAGTCGTGAATCGCGAAAGTTTCTTTTAGAATACGGATATGATCGGTCACGAAACAGGAATACATTTTTACTTAATTTTTATAACTTGTAATTTTTGAGAAAAAATATTTCGTCCATTAAATTGCTTACTGCAACAGGTCATTGAGCAATCACAGAATTAAAATCTCATAGAAAGAAATCTCGAAGAAATATCATTCATTCGAATCTGTCACTCAGAATGGTCCAAACCAAAACAAAGCAGAAATCACTCACTCACCACTGACAGAGCAGTGACAGTTTTTTTATAGCCTTCAATGTGGGCTTGGATATGCGACTATGATTCTGTTCCGTTTTGCTTATACGCCCTTTTAGAATGAGAAGGTTTTCAAATTGAAAATTGTGAATGAAAATCTCAACTTTGGTAAAAAGTTAGAACGTAGGTTTATCCAATTTAGCTTCCTTTTCAAACAGAGCAAAGGAAAAACACACGAATTGTTGTCCATTCATGGTTCACTATGACATTTCGGTGTACATTGCTTAGTTGACCAACTGACGGAATAACTTTTTTATGTACCCTACAAACGTTCCACTATAGGGCTTACCCACCACAAAGGCTTTCTCTCTGAGCGAGAGTATGGGTTTAATTGCCTTGCGTGCCCACAACGGATCGACAATTTCAAGCGCTGAGGTATTTGAACACCTCAGATACTCATGTTTCCTCACGATGTTTTCCTTCACCGTGCGAGTGTTATTGCTACTGTAACTACACAAATATACATAACTTACAAAACAAAGTCATTAGTACATGCCCGCACTGGCAATCGAACCTGGGGTTCTCGCTTCCGAGTCCATTGTTCAACCCACTGAGCTACCGCCGCTCAAAAATGTAAACATTATTTATAGTGTAGGCCGGTGAATGTGAATTTTTTGACTGATCCTGCCCATACACTATCTCCCAGAGAACTGTGCCCTACCGTGAGACTTATTCAGGCTGTATTACATAGTTATTCTAGTAAGAGCGGTGGTAGCGGAGCGGTGTAGAACTCCGGCTTCTCGATCGAGAGGTCGTAGGTTCGAACCCGGCATGTACCAATGACTTTGTTTTCTAAGTTATGTACATTTGTGAAATTATAGTAGCAATACTACTCGCTGACGGTGAAGGAAAACATCGTAAGGAAACCCTAGTGTCTTGAGGTGTTAGCGTACCTCAGCGCTTGCTACGTACAATAGCCCAACTATGAGGCTAAGTGCGGAAATCTCAGGTCTAACTAACTAAATAACTAGTTATTCTAGTACAGAGCAGGTGGATGACAGTATACCAATCGTTACGTTAGGTTTCACCAAGTACGGCGTGTGCCCAATTCAAAGATCGGCTTGCCGCGTTCGGAGAGTGAACTGTGTTTCTGAGTCCGCTCCTAATTTACTTATCTAAATAATAATTAAAACACATATTTTCAAAGTTAAATTTATATTGTTATCAAGTTCAGTGCCCAGTTCATATAACTACAGTGCTTGAATTAGTGAAAAGTGCCTATTTGTGATCAAAATCACGGCTTGTTTCTGAAATCACCGCTTTGTTTGGGTCATTGACCTACTGGTCACTGGCCGATCGCTGTCCGGTACATCGTTTGTTTACGTCGGGCGGCCGCGGCTGTTTCTACCCGGCGTCAGCGCTCACATTTGGCTCACATAGCATTTAACTGTTTGCACCGATTGTTGCTCACTATGAATTGCAAGGCATGCAACAGAGCCATTATGCTGGGCGAACAGATCAGGTGTGTTGGATGTAAATACCTTTATCACTACAGCTGCCTCAACATGACCACGGCCTCATTTATGGCGAACAAAGCCAAGCTGGAAGCATCCTGGCTGTGCCCCAGCTGTTCCAATGTAACTGCGCGGAGACCGGTCCGCGATGATACACCAGTGCGCGGGCGGTCCGACGGCGTGCCTAAAGACGTCGAAATGTCAATCTGTGATGAGTCTCAGAATAGCTCTTTACTCCTGTCTGACCCGGAGGGACCCCATGCTAACGCAGACGCTCTCTTCATTAAATTAGAATCTCTTCTCGACAAAAAGGTAAAAAACATCGTCAACGAATTTCATACGGCCGTGGACTCGATTAAATCGGAGTTCACAAAAACCACGGACTTCCTCAGCGAACAAATAGCTGATCTTGCCAAAACCGTCCAGTTAGTTAGCAAAAGAGTACTCATCTTGGAGCAAGAAAATGAGCGTCTTAGGACTGATCTTGCTGGCGTTGCTCGCTCACAGGTTGAGTCAAATGGATCCGAGCTTCATGAAGTTATCGAGCAGCTGCGCTCGGACCTTAATGATCAGGAACAGACCACGCTGCTAAACGACATAGAAATCACGGGGGTACCAGAGTACGAGGTTGAATCTTGCGTCCATATCATCTCAACAGTGGCCACCAAGCTGGGCGTCTCCCTGGATCCTCGCGACGTGGTAAGCGCGGCTCGCGCCGGCCCGCGCCGCTCCACGCCGCTGCCCGGCGAGTCGGTTGCGCGCCCGCGGCCCATCGTTGTGTCCCTAGCACGCCGCGCGCTACGGGATGAACTTATCAAGGGCGCGAGAGTCCGTAGAGGTTCAGTCACCACTGCCGACCTCGGTCTTCCCTCTCACGACGCTCGACGTGTATATGTAAACGAGAGGCTAACCAAGACCAACAGAAGGCTTTTCGGGCAAGCACGAGAGGCTGTCCGCACCCATCGATGGAGATTTGTATGGTCCAGGGAGGGACGTGTCCATGTTAGGCGCGACGAGTCATCCCCAATGCACCGAATCCGATCTGAAAGTGATTTGAAGCGGATTTTTGTGTCGCCGTCTGTTAGCGCCAGCATTGCTCAAGCATTGTAATTTTAATATTGATAGCGCTTTTAGAATCAATTTGCTACATACCTGGCTTTGTATTTGCTTTGCTGTTGTAAAATTCATTTGTCTTTATTTGGTTTGCTTGTTGGCTGGCTTGGTTTTTAAACACTCGTTTTATTTTTTAATGCTTTTACGGTGGGTGCTGGCATCTGTAAATGGGTTAAAGACGCAGCATAAACTATGGCGCATTATGTGCGATGAGATTAATTATGGAGTGAATTTTAATTTCACTACTTATAATTCAATAACATTATTCAGTTCATATGAATCACCTATTCAGTATATTTTCACTGACATTTTAACATTTATACCATTGTATTATTACTTATTCATTTCATATAATTCATTTATGCAATATATTTATACTGACATTCAATACACAAATATACTCTACTACTTTAACTGTCGAGCGTGCGTATTAGGCATTTATTTAGTTCAAGATGATTAAGTTCAAACCACTGAAATTGGGTCTCTTCAATGCGGGTTCCCTTGGCACAAAACATGATGAGATTGAAGTTGCAGTCACCCGTGAATCTCCCGACATTCTAGCAATAAATGAGACGTGGCTGCGAGCCGGCGAGGAGGCGCGGGCGCCCGCTCTGCCGGGTTACAGGCTCCGCCACGTGCCCCGGCCGCGGGAAGTGCGCTCGCGAGGTGGCGGTGTCGGATTTTACTTAAGAATAGGACTCTCTGCGCGTACCTGCTCCCATCCGCCTGCGCCGGCCGCCGTCGAGCAAATGTGGCTGCGTATAAACATCAACACACGTAGAATTATTGTAGGGACTGCATACCGACCGCCGTGGCTCAATGTCGATGTATTTCTGGACGCGCTAACCGAGTCAGTTTCTTCTTTTTCTCAGTATGATTATATTGTTTTGATGGGCGACTTTAATGTCAATTTGCTGGCCTGTGATGACCTAAGTACAAAAAAGATTTACCAGTTTCTTGATTCACTGAGCCTAAAAAATTGCGTCATTCAGCCAACACACTACACAAAGCACAGCCACTCTTTAATAGACTTGGTTTGTACTGATGCGCCCGTGAGTAATGTCTCAGTACTTAGTATCGCGGAGCTTGGTGGCCATGCATTAATTATAACTTGTCTGAAAATAAAAAAATACGTTGTTCCACCAAAAACAGTTACTTTCAGGCCTCTAAAAAGCATTTGTAAGCACAAATTTGAAGAGGACATGTCCCAGCTACCTTGGCACTCCATAATATCGGACTCTTATTTAAGTTTGAGCAATTCGGTGCAGCGCTTCAACGAATTTATAATATCTTTGTTTAACCACCATGCCCCTTTAAAAACAATCTCAATTAGAGAACAGAACAAACCGTGGTTAACATCTAACATACGACACATGATGAAGCTACGGGACAAGGCACATAATAGTTATTTACGGCAAAAATGCGTCACACTGAAATCGGCCTATAAAGACCTAAAACACTTGGTAAACTTAAGCATGTATTTTGAAAAGAAAGCTTACTTCGAACATCACATCAATAAAAATGTGAAGAATAGCAAAGTCTTATGGAAGAATTTAAAAAAAACCGTGCTACCCGATCATAAAGATTTTTTTCTACCTGAGCACCTGCAGTACCCGGATATAATAAATGAGCACTTTTTGAATATACCCAACAACTATGAGCAAAATAATTCTTACTTGACATTTCTTAAATTTCATAGACATCGAGATAATATTAATTTAAATTTAAACACTGTTGACGAATCCGCCATATTAAAAATTATTTTAGAATTGACATCGAATGCTATGGGTAATGATAACATCAATAGAGACATGGTACTTCTATCTCTCCCCCACTCCCTAGGCGCAATCACAAATATGATCAATAGATCCATCTTAACCTCCACTTTCCCTGACCAATGGAAAGTCGCAAACGTTAGTCCACTCCCCAAAGTCAGCGACCCTTCCGACTTTAATGATCTTAGACCTATAAGTATATTGCCGTACCTTTCTAAGATACTCGAAAAAGTTGTTTCCAATCAGGTGACGCAATTTTGTGAGGATAACGATATTCTACCTGAGCGCCAATCCGGCTTTCGTAAACATCACAGTACATCAGCTGCGCTGCTTGATGTTATAGATAACATACTTGTGGACCAGGATGAGGGCAAGGGTACTATACTGGGCTTATTGGATTTTTCCAAGGCATTCGATTCTCTGAATTTAGATCTTTTGCTCTACAAGTTGACTTATTACGGGTTTAGTCGTGAAACAGTTAGTTGGTTTCGAAGCTATCTATTCAGTCGTCAACAACAGGTGCTTGTTCGTAAATCAGACGGCTCGGTTGTAAAATCTAAGCTGCGTGAAGTGGAGAGAGGAGTCCCCCAGGGCTCGATCCTGGGTCCGATCCTTTTCACCATGTACTCAGCGGACATCGTGAAATGCTTCAAATTCTGCAAGTACCATCTCTATGCGGATGACTTGCAGATCTACATTTCCACGGGTGTTGATGGTGTCGCAGCATCTGTAAATGCATTAAACGAGGACCTAAAACGTATCTCTACTTGGTGCACAAACAATGGTTTACTTCTTAACCATAATAAATCAAAAGTGATGATCCTGGGTTCAAAAGCACAGAGGCAAAAAATTATCGCTTTAAATCCCTCTGTATTTATAGGAGGTGATCGCTTGGACTTAGTTAATGAGGCGCGCAATTTAGGCATAATAATGGATAGCTCCTTAAAATTTGAAAAGTACGTAGTAGACATAGTGCGTAATTGCTTTTACAGGATAAAAATTTTATACCGGCTAAGAAAATATCTAAGTGTCAATACTAGAACATCCCTTTGCGATTCTTTAATAATGTCTAGAATTAACTATGCAATTACTGCTTATGGTCCCTGCCTCTATGCGAAATCACAAAAACTGTTGCAACGCGTTCAAAATGCTTGCGCTCGTTTTTGCTACGATATACCGGCTCGTGCTCACGTTACACCCTTCATTAATAGTGCTAACTTGCTCAAAATGGAGAACAGACTTAAACTCTTCATGGCAAATCTTATGTTTGATATCGTCAAATATAGGAAACCGGCTTATTTGTTTAAGAAACTGATTTGGCGTTGGGATGCATACGGCAATCGTAACAGGGTTAGGGCATGTTCAGACCAGCTTGGTGTGCCGCGACACCGCACTGCTGCTTTTCGCGGCAGTTTCCGGTTCCAGGCCACCAAATGTTGGAATGACATTCCCCCACCTCTTAGGCAGCTTAAGACTAAAACTATATTTAGGTCCAAATATAAAATGTTGTTGCTTAGCGAACAGAAGCTGGCTCCCTAACACCCGGAGCCTTTTAAAATCTTAACATTTACAGAGTTAGTTAGATCCTGTACGATTGCACTTACAGATCTACATAGTCTATAAATATAACCTTTTCTGACATTCTTACAAAATTATTTATTATTATTTTATGATTATGCAATTCACTGTGCTTTGTTTTGTTAGCCATTTGTATTAACTTCGACTGTATCGAAGTTTGACAAATGAGAATTATGTAAGTACATTATTATTATTATTATTATTATTATGAGTGCAAATACTCACGACATTTTAATTTAACTATTTCATTACTCAATCAATTTGTTTCATTATTTACCCACTTTTGACATGACCACACCAATTTATCGTACAATTAATCTTATGCTCAAATTAACATCGTATTTTATTGATATATATTATATTAATTTATACAATTTTAATTGACAATTCGTTTTTTTCACGTAATTATTTAATATTACATTGTAGCCAACCCATATATATATATAGCGATATATAGATATAGCTCTCCGAGCCCAGCACGCCGCCTTTTACTAAGTAGGTACCTGGTACTGGCATAATACCAGCGCTGGAGTAGCTCGCTTCTTCAGCACATGCTGAGTCAGTACCATTTTGCACTTGCCACACCCACCCACAGAAATGATGTCTCATATCTTTCGTTATGATGCAGGTACATACCGTACCTTGCATCCTTGCATGTTGGATTGTTATATTTATTGTAATTGTTGTGTAATTGTGTCTACTCTGCCTATGCTGTTTGTTTTTGTACTTTTATGAATGTGTGTGTAAGTGTAAATAAATAATTTATCATATCATATCATATCATATCAAATCACTGCCTGCCATTGCTTTTCCGGGATCCATTCGTTAGGGTACGTAGCGCATACATTTCCATAGAATCTAGCCTCACCCAGGTCGACTTGCCGTAACGCCATGCAAAGGCAGTGATGCAAGTGTGAAGTTTGTACCTACTGAGCTCATTAAATCTACATGGAACAAATTTAAAAACCTATTTAGAGGCTAAAAATTTCACCCATGCCGGGATTCGAACCCGCAACCTCTTCCTTACTGTAATCAACCGCAACCTTACTGTAATTATCATAACGGGGGCAGATTTGGTCAAATTATGTGCCGGTGTAGCATCGGTAGCCTAGTGAGTAGAACAATGGATTCGGAAGCGAATGACCCAGGTTCGATTCCCATTGCGGGCATGTATCAATGACTTTGTTTTCTACAAGAAAACCTATTTAGAGGCTAAAAATTCCACCTATGCCTGGATTCGAACCCGCGAACTCTGGCTATCCGTACCAGCGCTCTACCAATTGAGCCAATGGGCGACTCACGGCATCAGTGAAATTTCGAACCTCTTTACAATATTCTCTGTGTTACGTACAGGCAGCGACATCTGACTTAAGCAAATTTTTAGCCTCTAAATAGGTTTTTAAATTTGTTCCTTAGCACGGGTTAGTGCATTAAAAATAAAAATAGTGTAATTACTACATGGAACAGTCACTAGTCCTGCAACCTCAAGCTGGAGTTTGTATGGAGGGTAACGTTTACTAGTAGTGGGAAACAGAAATATCTTTATTGAGAAATACAATTTGTCACAGTGAATTATGAAGTATTAGCAAAGGGAAAGATAAAGAGTACCCGGAACCGGCGTGCGTGCATGCAACGACTTATGAATGTTGCTGAAGCGAAGGTGATCTGTCAGAATCGTAGCAAGTGGCGGTCCCTGGTCTCTGCCTACCCCTCTGGGATACAGGCGTGAGGTTATGTATGTATGTATGAATTATGAAGACCTTGCTCTCGAACCATACAAAAGGTAAAATAAAGAGTAAATCTAAAGAATGCAAAAACCAAAACAGAAAAGCTTGCTTTTATTATGTTGTATGCGATTGTGTGTGTGAGTGTGTGTGTGGGTGGCGGCGGCTGGATGAGTATAGTTTATTTTATTTATTGCAATACTATTTTTATTTTTAATGCACTAACCCGTGCTAAGGACAATTTTAAAAACCAATTTAGAAGCTAAAAATTCCACCCATGCCGGGATTCCCGGGATGCCGGAACACGCTCCTGCTCCCACCTGCGAACAAATAGTTCCCAGACCAGCGTATGCAACTCCTCTCCGCCGTATTTTATCAGCTCTCCCGGTATAAGGTCAATGCCAACCGCCCGTTTGTTTTGTTGCTGTCTGATGGCAGTAACAACCTCGTCACGCAATAGAGGCTCGTCTATCTCAAAGGCAAGAGGGAGCTGAGGCATTAAGCGGATAGTTTGTAGATCAGCTCGTCGATCCACATTTAGCAGAGTATTGAAGTGCTCCGCCCAGCGCTTTAGTACATCGTCCTTGTTCGTCAACAGGTGACTACCATCTAGAGACCTTAAAGGCACCCTTGCGTGGTAGGATGTACCAATCAGCTTACGTACCTCACTGTAGAATTCTCCCAGCTGGTTTGTGTCAGTGAGCCATTGCGTGTGTCTAGCTTTGTCCTGCCACCACTTGTCGCGCATAAGTGCTCTCTACAAGAACAAAGGTGACCGATCTGACTGTAACGCTTATCGCGGTATTTCGCTTCTTTCAGCCCCCGGAAAGGTCTTTGCTAGAGTTCTCTTATACCGCCTAAAGAACCTGTCCGAAAAGATTCTGCCAGAAACCCAGTTTGGCTTCCGACCGGACCGAGGCACATGCGAAGCTATATTCTCTGTGCGTAAACTGCAAGAAAAGAGCAGAGAACAGGGTCGTCAGCTGTACCTTTGCTTTGTTGACTTAGAGAAGGCTTTCGACAGCGTGCCTCGGGAAGCTCTATGGTTGGTGCTAGGTAAGCTTGGGTGCACGGAAAAGTTTGTGAGACTGCCTAGACTCCTGCATGACCTTCCAAGGTTTTCTGCTCTCATGACCTTAAGTTGGCTACTGAGATATCGACATACATGGCAATCGTGCTGCCAAACCTTTTATACTCCTCTGAGACGTGGTGCGTATACCGCCGCCACATTCGCACTCTGGATCGCTTCCACCTTAAATGTCTCCGTACCATCATGAAGATCAGATGGTCTGATAGAGTGTGAAACACCGAAGTTCTGCGACGAGCCAATGTTGGTGGCATTGAGGCCTATTTAATGCGTCGACAGCTTCGGTGGTGCGGTCACGTATCTCGTATGGCGGAGGATAGAGTGGTGAAGCGCATCTTCTATTGTGAACTAGAGGAGGGCAAGCGGAATCATGGCGGTCCCCTCCTCCGGTACAAGGATGTCCAAAAGCGACACATGAAGAGATGCAACATAGAGCCCTCCCGCTGGGAACGTTTGGCAGCACAGCGGCCAGAATGGCGCAGGATCGTGAACAGCCAAGTACGTGAGTTTGAGGTTCAGCGCAAAGCTGACCTTGACACCAAAGGCGACCAGCTAAAGGCTCGCCCACCTGCTGCCATAACATACAACTATGACAACGGCATTCTCACGTGCCCTCAGTGTGCACGGAGTTTCGCCGCGAAGATAGGCTACATAAGCCATCTTCGAGCGCACCAGCGTGATTAGGGGTCAAAGTGGTCACCATGGCCGAAATCGGTCGGATCAATCATTCTCTGTATTACGTACAGACAGCGACATTTTATTATATTTGGATCGTTTTTAGTTATATTTAAATTTAGTTTTGTTCTAGTTCTGTTAGTCAGTGTCTAAAATCCTACCAATATTATTAACGCGAAAGTTTGTAAGTATGGATGGATGGATGTTTGTTACTCTTTCACGTAAAAACAATGAATGGATATTAATGAAACTTTACACTAATATAGCATATACATCAGAATAACACTTAGGCTACAATTTATGAGGATATTGTGTGGATTGTCCAAAATATGGCGATAAGTGTCAAGTAAGTAGGAAAAACATCTACAAAACTGCCCTGCCAAAACCACGCTAATATAAGCTACTCGAAATACTAATCCTGCGCAGAAGAAGTCGCGGGCACCACCTAGTACTAATATAAATAAACGGTTACAGTCGTCGTCGTCGTCAGGCTATACTAGTCCACTGCTGGACATAGCCCTCCCCTAAAGAGCGCCACTTTGAGCTATCATAGGGGGTAATGCCCATAATCCCCACGCTGGGCATGCGGGTTGGGCATCGCAGTTCGGTGGAATTGTACTGCAGGGGGCGCAGCTGCCCACCTCCTGGTTTGTGTCACTTAGTCGCCTTTTACGACACCTGCGGGAAGAATTGGGTTGGTGCTATTCTCTAGGCCGACACCACATAGCAACGGTTACAGTACCTATGGCATATCTAAACCTTTATTTATTTTTTTAGAAAAGAAAAGTAACGGCGCCTATACGCATACAGTGCTCAACATTGTCAGTGATTAATCTACAAACTTATTTATTCATTCACGTTACGTTCCAGCTCTCATTTCTTTCGTCTCTCATTAGTTCGTAAATATCCAACGCCGTAATTGTGCGAAATGTTTTCACGATACGGGGCAAAAGTTGATTGAGCGTAATAAAGGTTCTGGGAAAAGGTACCATAGCCGCTATTTTTCCGTCAGGTATTCCCAGAAAGTTATTAGCTTTTCCTCCGGCACTATTAATCTTCGGAGGATTTAATTGAATCGATATTCGGAATGACCATTTGCTTGTGTACCTATGTGTAAACTCTGGGCAAGCCTTCTTCTTCTTCAGGCTATATTATTTCACCGCTGGACATAGCCCTCCCCTAATGAGCGCCACAGCGCAAGGTTGTGCCATCATTGGGGGGTAGTGCCCATAATCCCCACGCTGGGCATGCGGGTTGGGGATTGCAGTTTGGTGGAAGTGTACTGCAGGGGGCGCTGCTTCCCACCCCCCGGTTTGTGTCCATTAGTCGCCTTTTACGACACCCGCGGGAAGAATTTGGGTTGGTGCTATTCTCTAGGCCGACACCACACAGCAGGCAAGCCTACTTTGTCTAAAACAGTGCCTGGGGGAATGTGAGTGGAACAATTTGATTGACTCGGAAGCGAGAGACCGAGGTTCCATTCCCAGTGCGGGCGTGTACCGTTTATTTTCAAAGTTACGTATATCTGCGAATTTGTTGTAACAATGCCAGACGCTGAGCTTGAAGAAAAATATCGTGAGGAAACCCGGAGTTTCGTTGGCACGTATTGTACGCTCTGAGATCGCCCTGTCCTATCTTGTATTTATAATTGTTCTTGTTTTCTATGTACGTATGTACCTATGAGATGCATGCCTTTTCTTTCCTGTCATGTGTTAATTTGTTCCAATAAATGTCTTTCTTTCTTTTTTTCATTCTATTGACTCGTCTTTTCTGTGGGTTAGGCCGACTAAGCTGTAAGGATGGTATATGTGCTGGGCAAGCCTACTCCATCTAAGTACAATTTCCCTGGCACTGCAGCGTCAGTGGTCCCTTCACTCATCTAGGGTTAGTAAAGGTGCCACTGGACGTTGTATAATAAATCTCTTATATGCGTTTAGTCCAGTCATTCTGCAGGACACAAGTTTTTTCCGTTGTTATTCCAGCCGTCGAACTATGGAAAGGACAATGCCTAGGAACTTCTCCACAATTTCTCTTTCAATCAGGGTATCCTAGAGTGGGGCCAGAAGCAATGTATGTGCCTGTATGTAAATGTTAATCAGAAATTATGAGACCTGTAGACAAACAAAAGTCGTCAACATAGCACAGCGGATTAGTAATTTGAAGTGGCAGTGGGCGGGGCACTTAGTACGCAGAACTGATGGCCGATGGGGCGGAAAAGATCTCTAATGAGACCACATATCGACAAGCGCACGACCAGCCACAAGATGGAAGGATCTCTATAAATAGAGAATGTGTCAAAGCTACAACTATATAGTTTCTGAAGATCCCAGCATATATATTTTTGTGACTATTTAAGGTGCAAATAAGAAAATTTTAGTAAACATTTACGGCCTTACTAATAATAAGTTATACACCCTGAATAACTATTTGACGTATATCAATTTAAACTGGTTTAATCGCATTTAGCGTACAAATAACCAGTCTGTCAGACCTCGCATAACGGCTGTATACACAGGTCATAACCTTTATTAGTAAGGCCATTAGTTTGTTTTCGTTCCAGAAGTTTATTTTGGTGTTCAATTGTTTTTTAGTTAAGCTTTAATGTTTTTAGTTTGTGTTCCTTAGGTTTAAGTAATTTTGTAATTTCACTAGGTATATATTTAATGCCCAGTTATGTATACATTCCATTGGGTGCACAGACTGGTATGTCGATTGTCGATGTCAACCCTTGCATGTCCCCACTACTGGGGCACGGGTCTCTCCCTGCATCGCAGGAAGGTTAGGCCATACACCACCACGAGGGCCAAGTCCGGGTTGGCGGAGAATTGTAAGACAGTGGCGGGTCTTACTGTCAGAAATTATCAAGCCGCGCATAAGGCCTCTGACATGGCTTAACGACTGTCATTACATGACATCCGGTACCATGGGCTTAACGTGCATTGCGAAGCACGGAAGCGCTCGGAAAAATGCCACTAGCAGTAGTAACGAGACGGTAGTTGCTTAACTCAAGTGATGGATTCCGATCACTCGGTTGGATTAGGCCACGAGAGCTTTAGACTGTTTTGTTAAACTGTAATTTCGTATTGTATTTGTTACACAAACCCTGCCTATGTCTGTAAATAAATAAAATTAAACTAATATGCCTCGAAGTGGCAGGAAGACGCTGGACGTAAGCCGCTTCCAACTGGTCTCCTTGGAAATCTATGGTGGAGGCCTATGTCTAGCAGTGGACTTCTTGTAGCTGAAAGCCGTCACTTCTGCTTACAATATTTCAAAGTCTGCAATAGAATTGCAATTTCCCACTCCACTCTCCGATTGCACCGATAATCTTGTTCCTCAGTACTCGCTCTTTGTTTTCAACTGGAATTCAGAACAATAACAACAAAGCTCGTGTTTCTTTTGTGTCTGTTATAATGAAGCGCAAGTAGGTACGGTCAACAGCACAATCTGCTAATTAAATCACCTTGATTTTAAAATGGACCCCAGTTTAACTTGTGGCGTTTATTAAGCCCCAGTTTCTGTGCTATTTCGAAGAAAACCTTTTTGATTTTTAATCCTTACACGCGTGAACTTATAACTATTAACTCAGTTATATATAACTGAGTAGTATATAACTGAGTCGCTCCTAATAAGGAGCGACATTGCATAAAATGAAACGGGCCAAAGTAAGGGCGCACTTCAGTAAAGTCTCCAAATCGCTTACAGCTGACAGCGACGCTAGGCATAGAAATAGATATATAGAATCTTCTTCTTCAGGCTATATTAGTCCACTGCTGGACATAGCCCTCCCCTAATGAGCGCCATAGCACAAGGTTGTCCTATCATTGGGGGGTAGTGCCCATAATCCCCACGCTGGGCATGCGGGTTGGGGATCGCAGTTCGGTGGAATTGTACTGCAGGGGCGCTGCTGCCCACCCCCCGGGTTGTGTACCTTAGTCGCCTTTTACGACACCCGCGGGAAGAATTGTTGGTGCTAGGCTGATACCACACAACAATATAGAATAATCTTTATAATTTATTTTACCAGAAATTGCATAGGAAACTTAAACAAAAACATAGTACAGTTCAATTGGCGGTCGATTAAGGTCCTTATTGTTCTTTCTAGTTTTTGGCTGTAGGACAGCTTTAGTAAAGGTCTCCCATACATCGTAGTTTAGGGGTCAGGTAGTTGACCTTAATCGAGTCTCTGGCATTATCCGATCTTACCCGAGTGTTGAATACTCAGCCGTTAATGTAGAAACTGTACACACTAGAAGGTAAATCATCAGCGCCGGAGTGTCAAGTACTTGTCCACACCTTTAACCAGGGGCCACACGGAACGGAGTTGGGACGAGAGCGTGGAAAAGGCGCGACGCTTTGCATAAAATTCGCACCCTTCGCGGCTTAGTCCCGTCTCTTCACTAGATTTTGCATGAAAAATCTTTCCCAAGCTTTTTCCGTGTCCTTTCAGAGCCCTTTCATTGTGACCGCTGCCTTAGACACAATTTAATAATCTTGATTCATCTAGTTTGCTTAAACTAATGAGACTTCAGGTGGCTACGGTCTGCCTACCTAAGTTTAAGTGTTTGTGTAGATATCATCGTTACCTAGAGAGATAGGACACCTTTGTTAGATAAATGTATGGTACCAACTAACCATTATACCATTGTAAGATAACTTGTGACAGTAAGGCCCTAATTAAAACTGTTTTTATACGGATTTCACTCGTTTATTATATTTTTACAATTTTCCAACGTTTCGGCACTTTTACAGGTGCCGTGGTCTCGGATGACTGAGGTGACAGGCGTCTTTTTGAAAGCATTAACTGTTAGTTTACTACCCTCGGCAAAAATTACAAAAGTTAATTAAGAAGTTACGTTCCAAAATAGTTAAATCAGTTGGAAAGAGCGCTGGCACGGATAGCCTGAGGTCGCGGGTTTGAATCCCGGCATGGGTGGAATGTTTAGTCTCTAAATAGGTTTTTAAAATTGTCCTTAGCACGCGTTAGTGCATTAAAAATAATATAATATAAAGGGTTGTTATCATTTACTAGCTTGGAGGGCCGATGTATGTAATAAAATATCGTTCAGCTACAGTCATCGTCCAGTGGGAGGGCGATAAGCTGATATGATGGCACAGGTGCTGGGTAAGCAGCATCTTCTGGCACGGTTAGCCAGAGGTCGCGGGTTCGAGTCCCGGCTTGGGTGGAATTTTGAGCCTCTAAATAGGTTTTTAAAGCCTATACCATCTAAAAACAATGTCCCAGGCACTGCAAAGTCCGATTGGTCGTTTCACCCACTCCTAGTGCGAGTAAAGACGCCACTGGACACTGTTTAAATTATCTCATTACGTAGATGCTAAGTCCAGTTTGAAAAAGTCATCTCTCTCTGCTTCTGAGAGATAGATTATGCCTCGCATTGGGCCGTACGTAAGACGGCCTACACTTATGAATGCCGTTCAATGGGACGTATATTCTCAAAGGGTCAGTTTCTACATTGAGAATTTTTCCAAGTAAACAATTAACTGTATTTTATTAGAGAAAACAAACAGTTAGTGTAAGTAATGCAATTTGCTTAAGTCAGATGTCGCTGCCTGTACGTAATACAGAGAATATTGTAAAGAGGTTCGAAATTTCACTGATGCCGTGAGTCGCCCATTGGCTCAATTGGTAGAGCGCTGGTACGGATAGCCAGAGGTTGCGGGTTCGAATCCCGGCATGGGTGAAATTTTTAGCCTCTAAATAGGTTTTTAAATTTGTTCCTTAGCACGGGTTAGTGCATTAAAAATAAAAATAGTGTAAACAGTTATCTTACAAAAAACGTTTGCTTAACTTAAAGTTAGTATTAAGGTTAGTTACATGTATAACCAGCAGCGTTTTCTACAGTTTACAATATAAAAATATTAGTATACAATAGTCACAGTGTGAGAAATGCATGTGTAGTAAACAAACAGTTGCATGAATTTCAATCATGTTAAGCTCTTTTATAAACTAGACAAACACTAAAAGCAGAAAAAATATAAAAACAACACAAACAACCGACCGAGTACGTACAAGACAAATCACATCCATCATGTAAAATCACAGAATGGTACAGTCTATTTATTCTTACTTGTCCAACTTAGTAAACAAGATTCTAACCTTAAAATTGAGATTAGATGCCTAAACTAGACATTTTCTCGCAAATTCATGAACTATCATGAACTACGTTTATAAAATTGGCAGCGTGTTATCTAAAACAGTGTTCCAGGTTACTTCATTTATGGAAATATGGCAGTTCTGGACTAAAAAGTCACAGTTTAAGGGTAGAATCTTGTTTACTAAATTGGACAAGTAAGAATAAATAGACTGTAGATGAAACATGAGTTACAGATTTCCGAAATAATTCCGGGGATAACATAAACAAATCAATGTGATGCAAATACTCATTGTAAGTGTGCATTAGCCTATACAGTGGTGCTCGCTCACCAGCGTTAGTTCTACACCTTTTAGTTAGGAACAAGCGGTGGGGGTAGCCCTCACGAATCCGCTGTACTGCTGTCTCTTCGAATTCCTCAGCAAAGAGCGTGACAGAACATTGCATAAGGATTTTGACGACCTCTGTGGCGTAGCGGTAGCGCGTCTGCCTACCATGCAAGAGGAACCGGGCTCGAATCCCGGCTGGGAACAAAAAAAAAGCCCAGGTCTTGGATTTTCACATGTTTGTGATGTCCTTGTTTCTGGTTCCCACAACACAGGGTATCCTAGTGTGGGGCCAGAGGCAATGTATGTGCCTGTATGTAAATGTTATGTTAATGTTATGTTATGTTACTTAGGGCTGATTTTTCAATAGTCAGATAACTTTTATCTGAGGAATAAAAATGGCGGTTTGACATTATTTTCATATATAAGCTGAAATTCTCACTTCAGATAATAGACATAGATGTTTCTTGAATCAGTGGGACGGATGAATTACGTAGGACGAGTAAACAACTTTATAGCCAATATTGCTTCCCGTGATTTAACGGTTTTATCATCGGTTCGTTTACGTGAAGACCGAAGTCTACTGCTATATTTATGGCGTCAATAATTTGACTTTACACTTGTGGACAGGATGAACGAAGAAATATTGACGAAACAAATATATAAGGGACGACCGAGGCGGACATACTTCGAACAAATATAGGGCATGTATTAGCAACGGGAAGATAAAAATAATTTGACTTTGGACATTTGGAGAGGATGGAGGAATATAGATTTTAAAAACCTATTTAGAGGCTAAACCTTCCGCCCATGCCGGGACTCGAACCCGCGACCTCCGGCTAACCGTACCAGCGCTCTCCCAACTGAGCTAATGGGCAAGTGCCGGCATCAGCAAAATTTCAAACCTCTTTACAATATTCTCTGTATTATTTACAGGCAGCGACATCTGACTGAAGTAATTTGCATAATTTGCTTAAAATAGATGGAGATACATAGAGAACACTTTATTGTACATAAAAATGGAAATTACCGAAATGCCTTATCACTATAAGTGATCTCATCCAGGCAACCTTTGGATGGACTGAACTAATATATTGAAGAAGGATGTAGATGTACAAATATACAAGATTATTACAAAGGTATAAATGAATACATGCCTAAACAACAATTTATATAAGAATATCACAGTGGTTAAAATTTTTGTTGATTACTTAAAAAAAAAAACTTCTATAAAATCAGTTATGATTTCCATTTATGGAGTTAGTTAACAACCCTCAAGCCTGAAAATTTTGCTTGATTTCGTAAGGGCTCCGTGGACAAAGAAGGTTAAGAACCGTTGGTATAACCAATTTTATTTTTAATTGGTGCGTTCTTGTGAATAAAGTAGCTTTCTAAGAAGGGTTTTAACGGTAAGTGCATCCTTCAATAGAGCTCTGATAAAACCTTTAGTTTTGCAATTATAATCTGATGCAGAAGAAATCTTTTCAAATTTTTGCGTCATTTGAACGACGTCTTCGTGTACATTTTTCAAACAAAAGATTTAATAACTGGCGATTGTAGAAAAAAAATGTAAAATACGCAACTGCGTAAAAAACTGTTAATATAAATAAATAATTTTATTATTTTCGAATCGCACGTAGCCCCGGCTGCCTGAGCGATCTTAAGCGATCACGAAGGTTAAGCAATATCGGGGGGTTCAGTGCATGGATGGGTGACCGTCTATGAATAACGCTAGTGGAATTTGTCCGAGCGGTTTCGTGCCTCGCAAGGCACGTAAGCAGTTGGCAGTCGATAAGCCAAGTCTTAGGGCGGCTTGAAAACTTCTGACAGTAAGACCAGCCACTAGTCTTGCAAGCCTCCACCAATCCGGACTTGGTCCCGGTGGTGGAGAATGGCCTATACCTTCGTCAGGAAACTTTCCCCTCGGTGGGGACAAAATGGGTTGATGATGATGATTATTATTTTTGTATACCCAGTGTCGCTTTTACAGTTAGGACGAATCGAACGGTCAGATTTTGACAAACAAGAGCTCAATAATTCGTCATGTTTACGCCAGAGTCACAGGCTACAAGAATTTAGCATAAATGTAACAAGAACAAAAAATCACTAAAAACAGAAAACTAAAAAATACTTGGCATATTAACTACCAATATTGTTCATAGCCAAGTACCTACGTAAGTCCCGCGTGATTAGTATTAAATGTCAGCAATCAGTTTATTATACTCTTTTTAATGCACTAACCCGTGCTAAGAACAATTTTTAAAAACCTATTTAGAGGCTGTGTACGTAATACAGAGAATATTGTAAAGAGGTTCGAAATTTCACTGATGCCGGCGATTGGCCATAAGCTCAGTTGGAAAGAGCGCTGGCACGGATAGCTAAAGGTCGCGGGTTCGATTCTCGGCATGGGTGGAATTTTTAGCCTCTATATAGGTTTAAAAACCTATTTAGAGGCTAAAAATTTCACCCATGCCGGGATTCGAACCCGCAACCTCTGGCTATCCGTACCAGCGCTCTACCAATTGAGCCAATGGGCGACTCACGGCATCAGTGAAATTTCGAACCTCTTTACAATATTCTCTGTATTACGTACAGGCAGCGACATCTGACTTAAGCAAATTGCATTACTTACAGCCCCGACTACCTACTTTGCAGTAAGGTTTAACATCGGAACGATATCACTGTACCCACATGATTACACTATTTTTATTTTTAATGCACTAACCCGTGCTAAGGAACAAATTTAAAAACCTATTTAGAGGCTAAAAATTTCACCCATGCCGGGATTCGAACCCGCAACCTCTGGCTATCCGTACCAGCGCTCTACCAATTGAGCCAATGGGCGACTCACGGCATCAGTGAAATTTCGAACCTCTTTACAATATTCTCTGTATTACGTACAGGCAGCGACATCTGACTTAAGCAAATTGCATTACTTACAGCCCCGACTACCTACTTTGCAGTTAGGTTTAATATAGGTTTATATAGGTTTTTAAAAATCAGGTTATTGGTATTGGTGTTATATATTTTAGTTTTTTAGGGTTCCGTACCTCAAAAGGAAAAAACGGAACCCTTATAGGATCACTTTGTTGTCCGTCTGTCCGTCCGTCCGTCCGTCTGTCAAGACCCTTTTTCTCTGGAACGCGTGGAGGTATGAAGCTGAAATTTATATCAATTACTCAGGTCTACTGTCTCTTGAAGCTGTGAAAAAATCAAACTTCTAAGCCAACGCAATCAAAAGATACAGCCGTTTATGCCGCAAATTTTCGACACTTGCAAGGGAATCAAAACCTACAGGGTGCTTCCCGTGAACTCAGAATCTTGAAATTTGGTACGAAGCAACGTCTTATAGCATAGATAAAGGAAAAATTACGAAAACCATAAATTTTTAGTTACATCACATAATATATATTTTTTTAATAATTTTAAACTTACTACCCATTTCCTCATAAACGCGTAGAGGTATTAAATTGAAATTCATACCAAATACTCAGGTCTATAATACAGGTTTGTACGGAACCCTCGGTGCGCGAGTTTGACTCGCACTTGGCCGGTTTTTTTTAAGTAACTTTTAGATTCCCAAAGCTGGTAACGTCCGGCCTGTAAGAATCACAATAAAAAAACACTTCTAGTTAAGCCTGTACTCCACGTCGCGTGTAGAGCCAAGGCCTTTCATAAACCCGTTAGTACCCACACCCCGCGCAGTTATATAAGACTTCGTTGTCCTACCGCAACCGTCGCTGATAGGTGACTCATGAGTCCGACCACTCATGAAGACACCTGGAAATGTACCCATCTAACGGGAGTTAAGGATTCCTCGGGTGTACAGGGAAAATTGTCGCCTGAAGTGGAGTTGGCTTAAGCCATTTTGGACGTTAGGTGGTCGGAGTTAAGGGCGACTGACGATGGCTGCGGATCTGGTTATGTCTCTGTGCGTAACAATTTATAATCTGTGTAGTGTGAATAGAGCTGGTTCATAAATAGATGGATCGAGAATGGCTCTAAGTGAAGAAGAACGTCGATGCTCCTATGATCCTATTTTCTAACACACACAACAAAAGGCGTGCGTAAGATATTTTTGAGAAGGAGGGGGGGGGGATTACTTTTTTTTTATATATTATATTATATTTTAATGCACACGAAACATTAAAAAAGACATTACACAAGAATTAACATGTACAGAGGCGAGCTTATCTCTGTAAGAGTTTTCTTCCAGCAAACCTTGGGGAGTCGGAGCAGCAGTAAAAAGCGGGTCTATATACGTGTACAAAATAAACTAAATAGACTGCAAAAACCCTAACAATAACCTAAGCAGAAATAATACACTTACATACGTGAGTCGTGAGTCACATTCACGCGAGTCTTTGATCAATACAAATAAAAAAAATATTTCAATGTAAATAATTTTCATTTTTTATTGTTTCGCGATACTCAAACATAGTTATATATTAAACGGGTCTAGTCGCGATTATTTATTAGGTAAAACGTCAACTGTAACGCTGCCGAAACGTCGGGAAATACGTTTTACCTAAAAATATACAACTAACCCGTTTAATATATAACTAAGAATTTCAATTCTGTTCGCTGAATGTCAATGTGCAATATAAAATGTAAGCCGCTACCTCCGAGCCGTAGGGTAGAAGATTTGAATCAACCAAATTATCTAGATTTTTAAATGGACACCTTATTTACTTGTAACGTTCATTAAGACGCAATTTTTGTGCTACTTTGAATAATTAGAGGATTGTACACTTTTAGTCCGGATCTACTTACGGTTGTTGTTATATCAGAAGAGTCCGCCGATCCGATCCGGATCGTAGATCCGGACTAAAAGTCTACAATGTGTTGTGCTTACGAAAGTTTTAGTTCTAAAATTAGAGGATTAGTCAGAAAGTGAGCTAAAATTTCACAAGTGCGTAAGTAGATACAATATTAACGCATATAAGTACGAAAGTACCTAATGCATGTACAGCCTCCAAAGTCCATTGACCTCAAACAACATAACGCTATTGATACATCGGTCTTTGTGCTGTACACATTGTCAATCTGCGTAGAGATGGTTCTCGGAGAAAAATAAATTCACCTGGAAATGGCCCGGCTAGAGCAATGTGTTATGATTCTATCACAAAGGGAAGCTTTTAACGTCGGTGTCAAAGGAAAGGAAAGGTTAAAACAAGCGACGATAGAGCTTCACACCGAGTTATATGAGTCCACACTGTCTTTGTCTGATCTTTACTAACGTGGACCATTGTATTGACGTACAATGTACGTAACCTAACCTGCGATCTATTTGTGCTAAGCTTCAATCCCTAGCGCTATGCAGGATTCTAAGGAATACAATGATAGCGTTCTCCATTTTTTCAAGTGGAGTGATTGGAGTTAATCACCTGAGTCAAGCAACAACAACATCAGGTGCAGATGGGAGACTAGCGGGTCCCGTGATTACCGCTAGCGACATCCTTCCGAGCGCTTCCGTGCTTCGGAAGGCACGTTAAGCCATTGGTGCCGGCTGTCATGTTATGGCAGTCGTTAAGCCATGTCAGAGGCTTTATTGTTTTTTCCGCTGCCTTTTTCTCCACTACAATACGGCCCAAAGGCGGCGGCTTACAATGTACAATGTAAAAACATTGTACATTGACATTCAGCAAACAGAATGTTAATTCTTTACGTTGAAATAAAATGATTTGAATTTGAATTTTGAATTTTTATGGGCGGCTTCATAATTTCTGACAGTAAGACGCGCCACTGTCTTACAATCCTCCACTGACCCGGACTTGGCCCCCGTAGTAGTGGATGGACTAACCTCCCTGCGATGCAGGAAGAAACCCGTGCCCCAGCAGTAGGGACATCCAAGGGTTGATATATTTCTCTATTGCTCTATTATAAACTTCTAAACTTTTACGCGTGAACTATGAATATGTTAATTATCACTCGGTATCACAATTTCCATTGCACTATGTATTTAAGAAATGTGGTTAGTGTTGCAATATGAAGGACATAAGCGTTTAATACTCTTTAATTGGTATGAGAGCTATGAGACAATATATCTCAGAAAAAAAAATCGCCAAGTGCGAGTCGCACTCACATTGCACAGAATTGGTAGGTACTTACATATAATAAATACCTAGTCTAGGAATCGAGTCTCGAAGTTTTTGACGAGCTTTTCCCGAACTTTAAATACATTTTTTATGATCGCTCGATCGGATTACAAATATATTGTTTTCAGATTCTTTCCTGTATTTTCAGAACAACACAATTACTTGCCAAATTTCATAGTTCTGCGACAGCGAATACCCTACGAATTTGGATTTCCTTGTGTGTCGCAATATACGTTTCTTTGCGACATAAACTTCCGTAACTTTTTTGGCGCGAACTTAACGACCGCACACTGGGATACCCTGTGTCGTAGGTACCAGAAACAACGACATCACAAACATGTAAACATCCAAGACCTGGAGTATTTTGGTTTGTCCCGAGCCGAGGGTCGTACCCACATAATAACACAACACTCACTTGTTCTGGTCACAAACCAGGATAAAGGTAAGGGTTTCCTTTCGGTATTTCTCTTTGAGGTACGGAACCTTAAAAAAGATATAAACATGATTACTCCCTTCAACGACACGCTTTGCGCAATGCTTAATTTCAGCGAGAATCCCCTCACATAGAAACTATTTACATGTTGACTTTATCCCTCCTATTTCCTTTGTTTCGCTTCGATAGCTTCCTATACGATTTAAAGTAACGAGCTATAGTCTGTGCCATATCATACAAAGTAAGACTCGACAATTAGACGCTTGGCTGACATAAAGAACCTACAATGAGGTGAAGCAAAACCTATGATTACACTCCTCGCAGATCCATCTACTAGGCCACCTAAAGATGCGGTTAGACTTGCGACTGAACTTCAATTGCGTATGAGTCTAGCATCGAAACGATAAACCAAACTTAAATAAATACAATAATAAATAAATTTCACTGATGCCGGTGAGTCGCCCATTAGCTCAGTTGGAAAGAGCGCTGGCACGGATAGCCAGAGGTCGCGTGTTCGAATCCCGGCATGGGTGGAATTTTTAGCCTCTAAATAGGTTTTTTAAACGTATAAATGGCAAGTTCGCGACGCATCAACATTTGAGACCGATCTAAAGATGTCTTTAAAATATCTCAAGTGCAATAGTTGAATGGGTGGCAAAGCGTAACTGATATGTCATTAAATCAACAGGCACTGTGGGTGAGCCAACGCATGGCGTAATAGCATCCTTTGGTACAATCCAGGGTATTTATTACCCGACGAAGTTGATGGACGAGATGCCACGAGGAATGTTGAGGTAATACACGTCTAGTAATACTAGAAACTGTTCCTAAGTAGGTAGATGTGTGCGCTCATTAATCTTCACTAGTGTAGGTATCATATTGCAGTCAGCACGCGAAGATCTAGACAAGCAAACGAAAAGTGGCAGCGATAATGGCAAAGGACCGTTTGGGTTACATTCGTGAAGCCTTAGTTCGATTTCAGACATCAAATGAACGTTAGTTAGTTAGACCTGAGATTTCCGCACTTAGCCTCATAGTTGGGCCATTGTACGCAGCAAGCGCTGAGGTACGCTAACACCTGACACTAGGGTTTCCTTACGATGTTTTCCTTCACCGTCAGCGAGTAGTATTGCTACTATAATTTCACAAATGTACATAATGATGATATGTACGTTGTAGAGAAACCTAAGTCCGTGCTACAAAATAGATGTCAAAGTCGCACTTTTTATTGCGTTTTCCTGCAGAAATGCTTATCATCATCATCAACCCATTATGTCCCCATCGAGGGGCATAAGTCTCTTCCCTGAGGAAGGTATAGGCCATACTCCACTGGGGCAAAGTCCGGATTGGTGGAGGATTGCAAGACTAGTGGCTGGTCATTATCGTACTGTCATATACCCGTATTATACATTTGTTTTCGAGGAACCTCATTATGTAAAATTCCAAAAATAAAGTCCAACCCGAGAAACATAGAACTCTTCGTAGTCTCAACATCACGGGACAAAATAGAAACAATGATAGCTCTGCCCTCCGATAGGTGGCAGCAAAAGAAAAAGAAGATGCAATATTTTAAAAAAAATAGGATCTTGACATTGGGGATTATGGGCATTACCGATCGCCAACCCGCATGCCCAGCATGGGGATTATGGGCATAACCCCCAATGATGGCACAGCCTTACGCTCGTTAGGGGAGGGCTATGTCCAGCAGTGGACTAATAAAACCTGAAGAAGAGGATCTTGACATAGCCGTAATAAAACTGAATATTGGCCGTCCATTGCGCGCTAATATTTTTGATATTAAAACTACCCAAAGAAATCCCATCAGCTTGGGTTTTATTCCTTTTCTTTTAAAATAAGTTGCTTGTCATGAAAAACCAGGCAGCCCATGGCACAAATATGGAGTGATTGAGTTTTTTACAGATTATTGTTTGTTTTCGCATCTAATATTCGTAGCTCTCATGTTGTGCTCGGCGTCAGTATTTTAATATCTTTTGCACGCAACACCGCAATAGGTGCTAATTGTTATAATAAAATACTCATGATTTCTTCGGCTCTATTTACGCTCTTCGTATAAGAGCTTACACTGTACTTTACAGTAAACAGCACATTTATATTCAACAAAAGTGACTAAAGTTTTATACTATCGAATGTACATTCCGAATACCAGTTTCTCATTTCCTTCAGCAACTTTCCGTCACAAGGTTGTCTGGAAGAAATTGCTTTTAGCAATAAGGTTACTAATTTTACTCTGTATCTTTACATGTTTTATAACATATGCTCTTCTTCTTCTTCTCTTCTTTGGTCCGTTTACTTTTGCTTCCTTTTACTTGGGCTTTCCATTTATCTCAGAGTGCTTAGTGCGAGTTTTTTAACTACTCGATCGCGTTAACGTAAACTCATATTTCTATGGCATCGAGGAAGCGCCACCTAGCGACAAGTATGGAAATTAAAATTGCTGTGTGCGAGTTGTAATGGTTTACGTTGAGAAGTGAACACGTTTACCAGCCAAAACACGAATAAACGCGAGTGCGAGTTGTACTGTGACAGCGTTTTGCCAGTTTTTTTTTTTTTTTTAATTTATTTATTTAAGGCACATAAGTGTAAATAGTTAAATTAAACAAATCAAAATCACAAAAACCTGGGAGGTTTATGCGTGATTTTCGGAGTGCACTCTATACAATACACAACAGTTCATATTATATAATATGGTAATAAAACATTAAGTTCATTAACTTAATCCCGGATTCACTTACTCGCTTAAGTAAGTGAATCCGGAATCAAGCTGATAATATGTGGTGCTTAAGAAGGTAAGTTCGAACGTTAGTTTTAGCTTAAGAGGTACTTTTTCAATATGAATCTACTCTTTTCGGGTTTTGATTCCAAATCACTTACTACACTATGAGGCAGTTCGTTTAAGATAACAGGTAGCAGGTAGTCTGTAGTACGCATACCATAAACATTGCGGTATTTTGGTGTTACAAAAGTAGGCAAATACAGTAGATGACGTAGTTGCTTAGAACGACTTCTCTTTTTTAAGTTTTTTATATTATTATTTTCTTCACATACTATAGCTATTTTAAATTTATCAAAAATATCACTTATTTTACAATAACTGAATAATCCAGCTTCGTCATCTCTATATTTGGTCCTTATGTGGGTTGGTACAATATTTTTTAGAATTGTGCATTGAAGTTTATAAATCTTCTGAATATAGCTTTTATAGGAACGCCCATAACTACTCAACCCATAACTGATGACAGAGTCTGCTAATGACAAGTACAGTAGTCTTATAATTTTATATGGTACTTTATATTTTAGTATAGTTAATTTAGCAAGTATGGATCTCAATTTTTGACATATATATTCAATGTGGGGACCCCAGTTAAAGTTTTTGTCTATGATCAGACCTAGATATTTGTGCTTATCAGTTAGCTCAAGTGTGCCACAATTACATTTAACTACATTGTTTTGATGCAAGCATGAGTGATCATGGGCAACTATGAAGGGTTCTGAGGGTGCTTTTAGGTATGGAGACCTAATGTGTATTAATTTGGTTTTTTGTGCGTTAATGACTAGGCCTACATCGTGAGCCCACTTACACAACTGGTCGTAATTATATTGGAGTATTTTTTGAGCTACATTAACATTTTTGTTAGCAGATATTAAACAAGTGTCATCAGCAAACTGGTACACCGAACACCCCTGAAATATATTACACATATCGTTAACATACAGCAAGTACTCTGTTGGGCCGATTATAGACCCCTGTGCGGTGCCTTTCTCCGTGGATAAAGGGTCACTATATCCACCTGCTATTTTGACAGAAGTCACCCTATTTGTATGATAGTCTTTGAACCATTCCAAGAAGGGTCCCTGTATACCATTTTGCTGTAACTTCATGTAAAGTGTTTCATAATTTAAGGTGTCGAATGCTTTACTAAAATCTATGAAAATTGCGAGGACATGGTTTTTAGAGTCTAGGTGACTGCTAATCTCATTAGTGAATTTAGATAACAATTGTGTTGTATTTTTGTTTTTTTGAAAGCCGAATTGATTAGGATTAATAATGTTATTTTTTGTAAGGTATTTTTGAATTTCGTGGCCTAGGTATTTCTCTATTATTTTATCTATACATGATAAAATAGTTATCGGTCTATAATTGTTAATGTCGGAATAGCTGCCTTGTTTAAATATAGGCCTGATTAATCCAACTTTTAGTTGATCTGGGTAAAGTTTATTCACAATACATGCATTAATCAGGTGTGAGATAACGGGGGTAATTTTAGGAATTATACATTTTATGTCTTTTGCTCTTATGCCATCCGTACCTGGGCTTTTTTTATCATTTAGGTGCCTGATTATTGTATGTATAACATCACAGTTAGCTTTATATAATTTCATGGATAATTGGGGTCGGTTAACATAAGTTTCGCTGTCTAATATAGGCACATTACATGAGGTTGATAGGTTTCTTACATTGTTTTTAAATTCTGTTGCAAATAGGTTAGAAGTTACAGTAGGTTCAGTTTTAAAATGTTTATTAATTACATCATCAATAGATTTTATAATTTTACCACATAATCTGTTTACAATTTCCCACATTTTCTTAGAGTTCTTGAAGTTTTTACAAATTTCCTTTTTATTATAATTATTTTTGACATTATTAATGTGTTTGTTAGTTTTATTTCTATAAGAGTTATATAGTAGTCTATTGCATAAATTTTTTTCATCTCTTTTCCATATATCAAATAACTCATCCCTTTTTTTACACATGTATATAATTCTTTTACTTAACCATTTACAAGATTTTCGTTTGCTTAAATTAATATTAACAATAGATTTACTTTTTTCGTAAGCATTTGAAAACCTACAAATAATAAAATTAAGAATATCGGTGGGGTTGACGAGGCTAAGGGCCTCTGACCAATCAGTCTTACAAAGTTCACTTTTAACTTTATCATTATTTATTTGTGATACAGATTTGAATATGTTACAGTGAAATGATTCTTCGAGTAATGCTAAGCCTGTTATAAAATGGTCTGCCAAGGCATTGTTTACAACTGCCGTGTGTATATCTTGCTTAATAGGATGGCCTACAGGGGTGCGAATGAATATGTGATCAATACATGACTTAGTGATGAGGTCACCTTTTTTTTCAATTCGTGTATATTGATTAATGCCACTCTCTAGGCCATGCTCATATAAACAATTCAAATACTGAGTCACTATAGAATCTGAGGTATTTTTAAGATCTAGGTTAATGTCCCCCATAATTACATAATTAACTTTGGGAGAATGTAAAGATAGCACACGAGAGAGCTCTTTGACAAAGAGGTTTTTATTGAAATTGGGAGGCCGGTATATTGCACATAGTATTGTCTTGTAGCCATAGCTAGTCTCTAGTTCACCTTGAATACATTCATAGTTAAAAGTACAAGTTTGCAGTCTAGTGAATTTCACACTTTTGTGAGTATATATTATGATGCCTCCACCTTTTTTGTTGGTTCTTAGCTCTGTATTCATTTCATAGTTGTCTAGTTCAAACAGGTTCTTACAATTTTCCGTGATATTGGCTTCGCTGATTACAATAACTTGTATTAGACGAGTACTACATTCTACGAGCAACTCCAACTGTGAGAAGTTTTGAATCATTGATCTGATGTTTACATGAAGCATTAAAAGATTGTTATGTTGTGATGATAATCCATCGGTGAAGTCATTCCATGTTGGTACGTTTGCTTCATTAATATCTGAGGCGTAATAATCCATCAGGACTTCTTAAAAAATTGACATGATAAGTGCCGGGGAAAAGAGAAAAAAAAGTCTTACTTGGAGAACTCCGCTGCCAGCATTTCAATGTCCTTTATGCATTTAATGCTATGAGTTTTTTCTTTCTCACATTTGCGTATGAGAATAGACCCATTTTTTATCCACACAAACTTACACAGTGAGGTTTGCTTCAGTACTTGTTTGGCTTTCCATAGCAGATAGGCAACACTTGGTGTTAGGCATTCACGTAGGTATATACGAGTATCATATTGTTTCCCCAGATCCTTCTGTGTGAGTTGGATACTACGTGCAGCCTCCATCCACTGCTCTCTCTGTCCATCCCGCATTACAACAACAATAGCTGAGTTTTGGTCATCAGTTTTGCCAGATTGACGAGTTTTCCTCTTTCTGTAAGCTTTCACCACATCACTGGAGTTTTGCTGTAGTTTTACTGAGATTTTTTCAACGATCTGTGTTATGTTCTCATTCTCATCCTCTTGTATGCCACTTATTTCCATCTGGTTAGCTACCTGTCCTTGCTCCAGGGCATTGACCTTCTGTTCGAGAGCATCGATTTTAAGATTGAAGTTCTTACATGTATTCCTTAGGTCCTTGCATTGGTTCTCAAGCATTTTGTTGTTTTCTTCGTACCTTTTAACCTGCTCCTCGTAATCATCAATTTTTTTTGAATAAAAACTGAGGCTTTGCTGAAGCTCTTGTCTCAGAATCTCACGGATTTCTTTCCTTACATCCTTCAAAATCTTGGAGGAAACCTGTTCCTGGGTCACATTTGAGAGTGATTCTACATCAGTGTTCTCTTCTTCCTCGGGATCCGGCAAAATGCATGACAAGCGTTTTTGCTTGGCGTTTCCAGAACATGCACGACATTTCCAGTCGACAGAGTCTGTTGACACGAGCGTGCTTAGTTGCTCCATAGTAACTGAAGCACACTTTCCATTGCCATGATGCCACTTGCTACATTTACCGCATTGTATGCCTGGATTAGTTTTAGTAACTGCCCTGGCGCATACTGCGCACGTTCGAACGGTTAACTTACTCATACTCACTACTCGATGCTCGATTAACGCGGTAGTAAAGTTATTCGATTGGATCTGTCAAACTCGCACTAAGCACTATGTTCATGACTAGGGATGGTAGCTCGATCCAAGTTTTTTCCTTTCCCTTCGTCTCAGAGAGAACGAGTCTCTTCCACGACAGGGGCGGTCTTCCGGGTCGCCGTGAACTCCCGGCGGCTCTTTATTGACTTATTTTTGCATTCTCGAACAATGCAATAATGGCTGCGTCGTTGTTATTTAACTATCGTCACAAATCACTCACAGATGTTGAATGTCAAACTTTGTTTACGAGTCTTCAGGAAGACGCCTGTCACCTCAGTCTTCCGAGACCACGGCACCTGAAAAAGTGCCGACACGTCGGAAAATTGGAAAAATTTAAAAACCTATTTAGAGGCTAAAAATGTAAAATAAACGAGTAAAATCCGTATAAAAACAGTTTTTATTATTTCTAGTGCTCGTGTTAACCTTAGAAAATACTAAATATTTACCATTTAAAACTTACTTGAAAAGAGAGTCAAATAGCGGATTGGCGTCCCTTTTGGCATAGGCCTCCTCCAGCTCTCTCCACTGAACTCTATCCTCTACTACTCTGATCCAGTATGGTCCCAAGGTTAGGCGTATGTCGTCTTTCTATCTTGTTTTCGGGCGTCACTTCCTTCTAGTGTCTTCTCTTGGTTACCACAATGTCACTTGTTTGCTCCATTTGATAATTTTGCAACGTAGCATATGATCTGTTCAATCCCATTTCAAATGTACTATACGAGTAATTACATCGGGTATTTTAGTTTTCCTTCGTATTTCAGAATTTCTGATCGTCTTATGTGTTACTGCTATCGAAATCTATGCAAATTTCCCCATACATCCGGCTTAAGTCGAGATGTCAGCCAAATGTCACTTGTCTTAGTGTAATACTGCGTGTCATTCTAATGCAGATAGTGTTTCCACTTTCAAATAGTGTCAGAGATAAGAACTTCTTTTTCTTTTGTCGAAAAGTTTTTTTTTGTACGTAATACAGAGAATAGTGTAAAGAGGTTCGACATTTCACTGATGCCGGTGAGTCGCCCATTAGCTCAGTTGGAAAGAGCGCTGGCACGGATAGCCAGAGGTCGCGGGTTCGAATCCCGGAATGGGTGGTATTCTTAGCCTCTAAATAGGTTTTTAAAAAAAAAAAGAAGTTGCAGCGATTGCAGAGCATTAAAATGGATGATTTGTAAATTTCCAGATTGCCCGGGTAACACGGGATTCGTTCTCAACGGCTCATTAGGTCACAAAACTTGCGATGACATATGGTACTCCTTAAAAAAACTAAAAGAAATGAAAAGGTAAAGGTTGACGCGCTGTTGACGACTGCAAATCCAAGCATCAATTATGTGACCTTTTGAGAAAATCGTTTAAACTTCAAACGCATAATAATCTTTGACTATTAATGCTAATTTCGTTCAGGATGAAACGCGCGTGCTATTTATAAAGTCACATTTAGACTAGATAGCCATAGAAGACAGAAGACATAGAAGAACATAGATAATATTTGCTTTTGGACAATATTTTTTTTCAAAGTGTATAAAAGTTAAGAAGTCACGAAAGCCAGTTGTACAAAAGATCTTATCATACAGTCAAAATACTTGAAATAAATAAAATACAAAACAATATTTATAAAAAAAGTAACGGAATAGGTTTAAGATATTTACAAACATACTAGAAGAGATTTTTTGAGTCTGTTAACTAAGTTAAGCTTTATTTAAAAGAATAAATGTGGAGAAGATTCTCCACATTTATTTTTTTAACATCGATATGTTAGCTTTTTCTCCACATAATCTATTTGTTGGAAACTAACAACTTTGACGATCATCAAACATTTTGTCAAAAAAACCATTTTGTTTTTAACATGAACTAGCTGACACACCGAAATTCGTACCGCCTAACAGTATTGACTGTCTTTATCTTTATTTTTTTTTATTTTTCTCTCCGTAAGAACCATCCTCGTACTTCTAGGAATATTCTAAAAAAATAATTAGCGGAATCGGTTCAGCTGCTCTCGAGATTTGCGCTTATCAACACATTCAGCGATTCATTCATTTTTATTTTCTTTATTAGGAAAACCAACCAGTACAACAATTAACATTGGTAATTAAACAAAACACTTGAATAACGAATTATAGGTTTCCACAACTTAAATTATAGGTTTCCACAACTTAAAATTATAGGTTTCCACAACTTAAAATTTGATTGAGATAATATATTTAATTTGATTTCATCAACTAAACCAAAAGTTATTCGTTAGATATTCTATCGGTGTAAATGCAGCACAGCTCGATTATTATTCGTCTAAGATCTTTGTGTCCCGGCTTGAATGTCAATATAAATGTGAAGGTTTGGGCCCTTCGCCGGTGATCCGAGCGATCTTCTCTATAAAATGTGTACGGAGCCTCAATTATAGAACCTTCGCACGATGAGGTAACAACTGGCAACCTAAGGGCCCTCGCCCACGGCGACTTTTTGTAGTGATGCTGTCGCGCGTTTCGTAAACGCGCAATGTATCAGCATCGCTACGAACGCGCTTAAGTCGCATTTGCAACGCGCTACAGAAGCGATGCCAACGCGCTACTAACGGAAAAGCAGCACCAAAGACAACGTGACTAATGTTGCCTGAACGGTGGCCATCTTGCAACTATGGCGATCGTAGACATTTTTGTGCAGTTACTGAATAGCTTTTGCATCGCGCCAGAAGCGCAACGGTATCGCGTTTGCATTGCGACTGAACCGTGGTTACGTGGGCGAGGGCACACAGCTAGCGACCGCATCGATGCAAACGCGCGACAGCATGGCTACTGCATCGCTGCAAAAAGTCGCCGTGGGCGAGGGCCCTAAGGTTCCATTTTGTGTGTATCGTGATCGTGTTAGAATCTAAACGCCTTGGTCGATCTAGTAGCTTTTTCAGGGTTCCGAACCCAAAGGGTAAAAATCGAACCCTTTGACAAATGGACATCGGTGTTTTAGTAAGTGAAGTCCATACATTTTTTGATTACGTTGTATCTATAGGCGAAAATCTGCTATTAACTCTTAGTAACCTATTTCTTCTATTCAGTAGAATAATGTTGTAAGCTGATGACTCCCCAAGCCGTATAAATAAATAGCTAAAACTCCACTGTCCGTCTGTCACCAGGCTGTATCGCATGAACCGTGATAGCAAGACAATTTAAATTTTCACAGATGATGTATTTCTGTTGCCACTGTAACAAAAAGTAAATAAAACGGAATAATAATATAATTAAATGGGGCACCTGTCGAACAAATGTGATTTTTTGCAGTTTTTTTTATAAATTTTTGTTTATAACGTAACGAACCCTTCCTGCGCGAATCTGACTTTTTAAAGTTAACCAGTTACATTTTAACGCCATCCCTTTTACTCTTTCAGAGTAAAGGTCTTCGCACATTAAAACAACTCAACGGCGACTCGACTCTATGCCAAATATTGAAATTTAAGCCCTGTGTCATATGTTCAAGGTTTAATTTCAAAAAATTATATTAAAGTAGTGTACGACGAGTGGCCTACGCATCGTACACTAAAGGTCAACCCCGACACGTTTGTCACGCAATGACTACACGTTGTCCACGCAACGACCACACGTTGTCCACGCAACGATTATGCATTTGCGACTGACGCGTGACGGGCAACCATTTGCCAGCCCACCCGTCCACCATTACAATATTCCCCTTCTGATTTCCTCTGTCGCAACATATCATGTACCCAATATCTTTTTTTCCTGCTGTTTCGTTCATTTTCATTATCGAGTATAATAGCTATAATCGCCAGTTCACTGAATATAAAAGTTCGACATTTCAAAAGCAACACGACTTCTTTGGACAAAATTCAATACGCATTACCCACTCGTTGACACCGCGTTGTCCACTCGTTGACAACGCATTGCCCACTAGTGACCATGGGGTGGATCAACTAGTTGACTACTCATCGAGAGTGTGAGTAGAGTTGCTGCCGCGTTGGCGTGGAGTTGTTATAATGTGCCTTAAGAGAATGTGGGCTTAATTACCACGCGAGCCCACCGCGAACGGGCGATTTCAAGCGCTAAGGCACTTGAACACCTCAGACATTCAGGTTCCCTCACAGTTAGCGAGTGATATTGCTACTCGACTCATTACGTAAATGCAAATGTATTGAAACACAAAAAACAAGATTTATTTGAACCTTCTTTTTCTTACTTTCACTAACCCCCGAGGTACAATCGTCTTACGTACTCGTGACAAGTATATGACCCCCCCCCCAGGTGTAATCGCCTTATATACTCGTAACAAGTTCTCGTGACGGCCTCGGTGGCGCAGCGGTTTGGCACGCTGACTGTAAAACCGAAGGTCTCGGGTTCGATCCCCAGCCGGATATAACTAGGAAACGAACTTTTCTAGTTTGTCTCGGGTCTTGGATGTTATCTATGTATTTATTGTATTAAATCTATCGTCGACGTAGCACCTGTATCACGAGTCATTTAGTTGTGCTTAGTATAGGGCTAACGAGATCTGTGCAATATGTCCATAAATATTTATTTATTTAAGTAACTGAATGCAAAATTTCAAGAGACTTTAGCAACTTTGCACTGCTTATTACAAACCCACGTTTATGTAAACAGTCCATTAGCACATTAAAGGGAACTGCGTCAAAATATTAGATAATGGCATTGTGTTGTATACGCTTGCCATACCTCGTGCCACCGTTGCGTCGCTCAACTGATACGGAACGAAAAAAACGGTATAATTGTCCTCTATCAACACGTACAAAAGGAGCCTGGTAAATGTGCTATCTTCCTGTGAAACTTCCAACCCAGTCGCCAGTCCAGAGAAAGCCTACTTCATCTGCAATGGTTGTTAACCTTTTAGTCATAAAGGACCATTTTACCAAATTTCTGTCTTGTTACCACGGAGTTAGCTTATTGGTAATATACCGTACCTACATGTAAATAAATAAAAGATAGTTTGATCTATTTGTAAGCAAAATATTTACTTAATGAACGTCGAAGTTGTAAGCTTTACAATTAATACATTATGTGGAGAAAAAGCTAACACAGAAACTCCACATTTCCTGTTTTCAAATCTCTTTTGATTGCAACTTAATAAACAGAGTTTTAAACTTAAAAAATATTACTCGTGAATGTGTTAAACACTAGATACAATGATATAAAGCTTAGGAAACCTTCATTATTTTGAAAGTTAAGGATTATCTTTCCTTCTTACACAAAATTTAAGAGCACTCTGAATTCCCACCAATTCCACTCTAGTCCGTAAGTACATAGCTACATCGGACTAAGAATCAAGAGACAATTAAATGTTAAACCCAGGTGTTCTTGCAGTTAATTAAAAAAAACACATGCTTCGTGTCACTACAGCATGGAGACCTGGTCATCTATACAAGTCTAAGAAAACTTAATGTCACCAGTACAAGTTTAACATTACGCAGAACAGGGCTCCCCAAACTGTGCGTCGCAACGACCTAGGGTCAAAAGGGCTAGCGGAGCGGTTTACCGCTGACGTTTACGTCGGCTTCTCAATCGGGAGGTCGTGGGTTCGAATCCCGGCATGGAACAGTGACATTGTCTTCTAAGATACGTACATTTGTTAAGTTATACCACAAGCGAGAAGGCAAATATCGTGACGAAACACCAGTGTATAAAGTGTTAACACACCCCAGCCTCGCTACCTACAATGGCCCAACTATCCGACTAAGTGCGAAAATCTCCGGTCTAACTTACTAACTAGTGGGCTAGGGCGTTGAAATATTAGTGCTGAACATACCATTCTTTAATTTAATATTACAACTCTTAACTCTCGTCAATTATCCAAACGTAATGTATTCACACTTGTACACGAATAAAGGAATTAATTTTACTGTTATTTACAAACACAAACAATTATAGTTAGAATATTTTCGGGGCTTAATCGCGCAGTAATTTATTGCTTGTAAATTATAAATATTATAAATAATAACCTACTACCCGATTAAGCCCCGAAAATATTCTATGTCTACAAGTCGCCAAAGTTTAAAATATGTTACAAACAATTATGCGCAAAAGTTTTTTATTATTATTATTATTGGTATATCTCTGCCAATACATAGTCATTTTTGTTTTTAATATAGTTTACCATTGTATTTTATAGTGTGCAGTAGGATACCCACTACAAAATACAATGGGAAACTCCCAAAAGCTTCAGTCTAAATAAGTTTGGGAACCCCTGACGTGAGTAAAACTCAAACGAAGTTTATACGGATACCAGAGTATCTGCAGGTAATCTGCCATCTCTGACGTGACATTTCAATGAGCTTGAAAACACATTGAGTGTAATTGGAGAGATACGGTCAACCTGCAATTGAATCGTCATTTGTCATCAATTGCAGCATAAGATTGCTTTACACGTGTTTATTGAATAGAACTCTCTAGATGTGTTGTTAATCTGTGCTCATTTATTAAGAGAATGTGGCGGAAGGGTGAAGGTTTTGTTGCGGATTTTGGTTAAAAATCACCTCATTTTGGGTCCAGCTACAGTAGGGTAAAAAGTTACCCGACTGTAGCTGGACCCAAAATGAGGGTAACGTATCTCTTAATGATTCGCAATACTTATATATTAAACGGGTCTTATCGCGATTATTTATTGGGCAAAACGTAATTACCTTATTTTCCGACGTTTCGGCAGCGTTACAGTTGCCGTGGTCTCGGGTAGACTGAAGTGGCGAGTGCCAATCATTGCGGGTAGTCAGTTTTAATTTTTCGCAGCTGGCCGACACACAACACTCACTACGTCCACGGACAGGTCCGGTGACAAGACGCGTGATTTGTATTTACTTAGTACTGGATTCCACGTACTTGAAAGCTTGAAACCACTTGTGATTTTAATTTTAATTGATTCTTTGATAATACTGTCGATTGGTTGAGAGAACTTTCAGTCGATGTAGCTCTATCCAGTGGTTCGCGATTAAACCCGTTTAACCATGAGGGTAATGTGTTCGGCTCGTATGAAAATATGTATGTAAATGTGTGTATGTAATGATGTCCGATTCTACGTTAACCAATGCTCATATTTTAACCAAAATATCTTTATACTTTTTTTATTTTTTTTAATGCACTAACCCGTGCTAAGGACAATTTTATTCAATTGTACGTAATACAGGGAATAGTGTTAAAGGGGTTCGAAATTTCACTGATACCGGTGTGTCGCCCATTAGCTCAATTGGAAGAGCGCTGGCACGGATAGCCAGAGGTTGCGGGTTCGAATCCCGGCATGGGTGGAATTTTTAGCCTCTAAATAGGTTTTCAAAATATCTTTATCAATTCGTCGTTTTGTCTGTGACTACCGTTAGTGGCACTTTTTCCATAGCGCTTCCGTGCTTCGCAAGGCACGCTAAGCCGTTGGTGCCGGCTGTCATGTAATTTCAGTCGTTAAGCCATGACAGAGGCCTTATGGGCGGCTTGAAACCTTCTGACAGTAAGGCTCGCCGCTGTCTTACAATCCTCCACCAACCCGGACTTAGCCCCCGTGGTGGAGTATGGCCTAACCTTCCTGCGATTCAGGAAGAGACCCGTGCCCGAGCAGTGGGGACATCCAAAGGGTTGATATCATATCATGTCACGACGCTGTGACGTCATAGTCGGAGTCCGATTTGTATGGTGCGTATTTGTACCACGCGACTAGAATGTCGTCATTATGAAAAGTAGAGCAGTATTAGTAGTAGAGAAAAACAGTAAGTACCATGATTATTTATCTTTTGACAAGATTATCTATCTGATTATATTAAACACCCTTGCATCTAAGCCGATTGAAAACTAATTATAAGATAAGGATATTCTTTATTGTACACCAGAGCACATATTATAAAACATGTAAAGATACAAAGTACAATTGGCGGCCTTATTGCTAAAAGCAATTTCTTCCAGACAACCTTACGACGGAAAGTTGCTGAAGGAAATTAGAGACTAATTATAAACTAATTATATTTCACGAGCAACAGGAGGTGACATTTAGGTTCAGCCACTTGAAATATCTTCCTATGAGCTACATTCTAAACTGTTTTATAAAACCTCATAGGTAAGGTTTAGTTTCGCTTGAAAATTGACGGTGTAATATTTGAGTTCAGTGGACCGCTCCGAAGCAACAGGTTTATCGATTAGGCGCCATGTGGAGGGTGACACTACAATAGAAGAGATGCCAGTAGGCTAAAGGTACTTACATTACTTAATATAGGTAGCTGTAAAATAATTAAATTAATCCTTAAGTTACAAGAGCGCAACGCTAACAAACTGCACTGCAGTTTGGCGAAATTTGTGAAACCAAAAATGTAAAGGTTTTTTTTTTTGTTATTAATAAAAAAATGTGATTCGGACTAGCGCCACAAATAGGAATAAAAATGATAACTTGTAATACTTCTTCTTGAGGCTATATTAGTCCACTGCTGGAAATAGCCCTCCCCTAATGAGCGCCATAGCGCAAGGTTGTGCCATCATTGGGGGTTAATGCCCATAATCCCCACGCTGAGCATGCGGGTTGGGGATCGCAGTTCGGTAATACGTTTTTATCTAAAAGTGAACATGAAAAATAGTATCTTCTAAGGTTAACACGAGCACTAGACATAATAAAAACTGTATTTACACAGATTTTACTCGTTTAATTTTACATTTTTTATAATTTTCCGACGTTTCGGCACTTTTTCAAGTACCGTGGTTCATTTTTAGAACCTACAGTCTAGAATCCATGATCAACAATCTAGGATCGATTAAAGTCCTAGGATATTTCTAGGCTATATGTTTTAAAAATAGTTATTTAGATTTTCGCTATTTAGATTTTTGTAAATTTTTTTTAGAACATATTATTGTGAAAGAAGTTATGATTTTTATAACTTCTTTTCGTGTCGTGACGGGTCTTACAGTCAGAAACTATCAAGCCACCCATAAGGCCTCTTACATGGCTTAACGACTGCCATTTGATCAACGGCTTAACGTGCCTTGATCGGAATCTTCCTGCATAAATTAATTTCAAGTGATTCCGGAACTAGGTTCATAATGAGTATTTTGTTGAATAAAGCTTTAAGACATCAAACATTGTAATTACACCGTTGCAGGTAACCCAAAATAAAAAAAAAAAACTTGAAAACACTACAGTACTAAAAACCGAGAAATAATTTAAAAGAAATCTCTGCGGGATTGAGGCGGGATCGAATCCGAAACGAAGTAATTCGCCAGATAACTGAAGTGATCGACATAGCTGAACGCATAAGCAAACTGAAGTGGCAGTGGGCGGGCCATATCTACCGTAGGACCGATAACCGTTAGGGTAGACTGGTTCTAGAGTGGAGACCGCGAATCGGCAAATGTAGCGTAGGACGCCCTGAGACCAGGTGGAGCGACAACGACGATAGGAAAAAAAAGTCTGATATTTTTTTAACCGACTACGACAGAAAGAGGGTTATGTTATGTTCTATACAAAAAACCCGTGCAAACTAAATAGGCGTATCTCGCGAAGAAGATCGAATCGCGCGAGGCGCCGAATTAAGTAGCACGGGTTATACCATTGCAATGCGATTGGTTACTAGACTACCGATAGTGTGAGTGAAACGATAATTACCGGACTAATATGACTCTTTTGAACAACTATGCATTTAAGAGACTCGCCCCCAAGTCTTTTCTTCTGCCTTGTTAATGTAGTCGCGCCATCTGGCTGGGGGCATACTTACATTTCCATACAACAGAAAACCATAATTGACTGACCGGACCCTCAATTATGGTTATTTATTAGTTTTTTATGTGGTCTATAACCGTCTCACTGCAGGGCACAGGCCTTCTGTCAGAGAGAGAAAATTGTCTTAATTAACACGAGTGCTCACCGCGGTTTCGCAATTTCAAGTGCTGAGGTATTTGAACACCTCAGACGCTCAGGTTTCCTCACTATGTTTTTCCTCACATTTAGCGAGTGGTATTGCTACAATACATTCACAAATTATTGTAAAATAATACTACAGTATTGCTGTGTGGTGTCGGCCTAGAGAATAGCACCAGCCCAAATTCTTCCCGCGGGTGTCGTCAAAGGCGACTAAGGGACACAAACCGGGGGGGGCAGCAGCGCCCCCTGCAGTACAATTCCACCAAACCGCGATCCCCAACCCGCATGCCCAGCGTGGGGATTATGGGCATTACCCCCCAATGATGGCACAACCTTGCGCTATGGCACTCATTAGGGGAGGGTTATGTCCAGCAGTGGACTAATATAGCCTGAAGAAGAAGAAGAATACAGTCTGATAGTGTTAGATTGTGCGAGAGGGATGAACTCTCATTTTAAATGCCCTTAACGAGAAGGTCGTGTCCCAAAGTATAAAGTAGGTATAGGACATGATATTTTAGAAACATCTTTTCTAAAATGTGTGGAACTGGGCAATATGCAACTTTTCTGCTCAGATATTACCCGACTGCGGCGGAGCCCAAAAGGAGGGTGATGTGTTTGGCTTGTATGTATGTATGTATGTATGTATGTATGTATGTATGTATGTATGTATGTATGTATGTATGTATGTATGTGTGTGTGTGTGTGTGTGTGTGTGTGTGTGTGTGTGTGTGTGTGTGTGTGTATGTATGTATGTATGTATGTATGTATGTATGTATGTATGTATGTATGTATGTAAGTAAGTATGTATGTCCGATTCTATGTCCCCTAATAAATCTGATTAAGTAGTTACGAGGGTACATAGAATCAAACATACCAACATGATTATAAATCACAACAACTTCAGATATTAAATTGAGACGATTTATATAGCCTCTAGTGGCACCTTCACTCACACTAGATGGGACGGACTATTCGGACGCAATGTCTGGCACATTGTTTTTAGATGGTGTAGGCTTGCCCACAACCTATACCATCCTTAGTCGGCCTAGCCCACAGAAGAAGCTAAAATATCACTATAGACAAAAAAATTATATAACAAAGAATACGACTTCTGAGCGTTAACTACTAAGCAGGCCTACACGAGTGGCTTTTGCATGCTTAGATAGATAAATAGAGAACACTTTAACGTACATAAAAATGGAAGTTACACAGATTCTTCTTAATCTCAGAATACAGACGGCGGTAGAGATGGGTAATGTAATGCCCCGGGTATTGTCCGCCGGTGGATTAAAACTCAGTGACGCCCCAGTTACTCCCCGTTATAAACCCATAGGGGAAAAATGGGGAACAACTCATTACCCATCTCAGGTCACGGCGGTCTTATCACTAACAGCAGTCGGGATTTTAGTTTTTTCTTTTTAGTATTTTTTTTGTTAGCGGGTTTCTTATCGAACCTGTAGGTCACGTTGATAAAAACTTGTCAGCCGATTGACTTGATTGCGGGTAGATCTATTTTAGGGCATACGCTTTAGCCTTGGAAAAATATAGGTGGCTTTGCCTTATCGGGGGAGGAATGTTGATTGTGCTGATTAAAATCTAGAATAAGTGAATTTTATTTAGTTCGATACTAACGAGGGCATTTCGCGAACTCTATGTAGGGGCCTACAGTTTGACGGTGAAAAGCTTCTCTAATATGGGTTTTTTCTGACATTCCAATTTACTCCAGAGTGTCAAAATAAGTATAAATTTGACAGCTGGAGAAGCTTAAAAAAAGTAAAAATCAACGTTATTTACTCAGTGGATACTTACATAATAGAGCCCAATTGTAATATCTGTAGTTTCATACTCTTTGGTATTTAACTCTTTGGTATTTTGGTATTTAAGAAAATAATAAAGAAAATATTTTGTACTTAGCTTGAAAATTTTGAAAAAACCGGCCAAGTGTGAATTGGACTCGCTTACCGAGGGTTCCGTACAAATTTACATATTACTTAGATAATAAAGTTTAGGATTCGAGTGGCGCAGTTTTTTCAGAGCTTTTCCCGAACTTCAAAGACTGTTTTCTTGTATTTATTTGCAAATCTACAGTTTTCACATGTTTTCCTATATTTGGAATATAAGGCGATATAACTTTCTAAATTTCATATTTCTAGGTCGACGGGGAGTATCCTAGGAATTTGGTTTGCCTTGAGTATATACATAAAAACCTATTGAGAGGCTAAAAATTTCACCCATGCTAGGATTCGAACCCGTAACCTCTGGCTATCCGTGCTAGCGCTCTACCAATGGAGCCAAAGGGCGACTCACCGGCATCAGTGAAATTTGAGTATATACGTTTTTTTGCAGCATAAACGCCTGTCACTTTTGCGTTAACTTAGAGGTTGGTTTTCACAACTTCGATATCAACCCTTTTATGTCCCCACTGCTGGGGCACGGATCTCTTCCTGCATCGCAGGAAGGTTAGGCAATACTCCACCACGGGGGCCAAGTCCGGGTTGGTGGAGGATTGTAAGACAGTGGCGGGCCTTCCTGTCAGAAGTTATCAAGCGCCCCTCTACAGTACAGAGAATATTGTAAAAAGGTACGAAATTTCACTGATGCCGGTGAGTCGCCCATTAGCACAGTTGGATAGAGCGCTGGCACGGATAGCCAGAGGTCGCGGGTTCGAATCCCGGCAGGGGTGGAATTTTTAGCCTCTAAATAGGTTTTTAAAATTGTCTTTAGCACGGGTTAGTGCATTAAAAAAATATATAATTGAGAGGCACTTAAGAAGAAGATATAGTGATAATTTCAACTTTCGATACCTTTACGCCCTTTTTAAAATAAAGGTTCGTGACAGACAAACGGACGGATGCACCCGCTAACGGTGGAGATGCAACCGGAGGTCGTAGGTTTGAATCCCGGCATGCACCAATGGCTTCGTTGTCATATTATGTACTTTCATTAAAGTTAAAGTAGCAGTACCACTCGCTAACGGTGAAGAAAAATATCGTGAGGAACCTTAGGACCTTAGTGTCAGGTGTTTTAAAATTGCCAACCTGTTGTGAACACGCGTGGTAATTAAGCCCATACTCGGGTCTTTCTGCGAGAAGGCCCGTGCCCCGCAGTGGGACGTATTTATAGGTTAGGTATATAAAAAAACCGGCCAAGTGCGAGTCAGACTCGCGCACCGAGGGTTCCGTACAAACCTGTATTATAGACCTGAGTATTTGGTATGAATTTCAATTTAATACCTCTACGCGTTTATGAGGAAATGGGTAGTAAGTTTAAAATTATTAAAAAAAAATATATATTATGTGATGTAACTAAAAATTTATGGTTTTCGTAATTTTTCCTTTATCTATGCTATAAGACGTTGCTTCGTACCAAATTTCAAGATTCTGAGTTCACGGGAAGCACCCTGTAGGTTTTGATTCCCTTGCAAGTGTCGAAAATTTGCGGCATAAACGGCTGTATCTTTTGATTGCGTTGGCTTAGAAGTTTGATTTTTTCACAGCTTCAAAGGACAGTAGACCTGAGTAATTGATATAAATTTCAGCTTCATACCTCCACGCGTTCCTGAGAAAAAGGGTCATGACAGACGGACGGACAGACGGACAACAAAGTGATCCTATAAGGGTTCCGTTTTTTCCTTTTGAGGTACGGAACCCTAAAAAACATTTGAATTGTATTGAATGAGCCCAAAAACTGACGACGACTTTTTTGTATGGAACAGGTAACATTTGCATCGATTAGGCTCCATGCACAATACTCTATTCTATAATCTTCAAAATCCTGTCGAAACGTGACGCAATGTTCGTTTGCCTATTTGAGACAATGTGCAGAGTTCAAGGAACCCGCTCCAAAAGCTCGTGCAGACTTAGACTAGAGCCTTTCACGGAACCGATAGGAGCAAGGACGCCGGCGCACGCGCCACTCTCTCGGCACTGCCATAAACGAACCGGTGATAAGCACTACGCGCAGTAGACAAAGCAGGTGGTCCAAGTAACGGTCTATTAAGGCGCTTTGGGGCTGCGACCAGGCCCCACAAATGGAATAAAAATCATAATTTGTTTTATAATAAGTCTTTTTTTTTTAAAGTAAACATAAACAAATATTAAACTCTATGACAACTATTTTTAAAACCTAGAGTTTAGAAGCTGCATTGATATATTTCAATCGATTAAAGCCCTAGAATGTTGGTTTTTATTTTTTTTTTGTTTATTTTATTTTACTTTCTACAAATACATACCATTACAGGCTTAGCCTAATGCGATATGTATGCTATTTATACTAGACAATAATATATTAATTCTAATTTACCAAAAATTTCAATACATATAAGTGAATTGGAACAACCATTTTTTTTTTTATACTACGTTCTAAGCTGGATGTTCTGAAAACATTATACTATTTCTTATTTTTAATGCACTAACCCGTGCTAAGAACAAATTTAAAAAACCTATTTAGAGGCTAAAAATTTCACCCATGCCGGGATTCGAACCCGCAACCTCTGGCTATCCGTGCCAGCGCTCTACCAATTGAGCCAATGGGTGACTCACCGGCATCAGTGAAATTTCGAACCTCTTTACACTATTCTCTGTATTACGTACATGCAGCGACATCTGACTTAAGCAAATTGCATTACTTACAGCCCCGACTACCTACTTTGCAGTTAGGTTTAACATCGGAACGATATCACTGTACCCACATGATTATTAATCATGTGGGTACAGTGATATCATTCCGATGTAAAACCTAACTGCAAAGTAGGTGGTCGGGGCTGTAAGTGATGCAATTTGCATAAGCCAGATGTCGCTGCATGTACGTAATACAGAGAATAGTGTAAAGAGGTTCGAAATTTCACTGATGCCGGTGAGTCACCCATTGGCTCAATTGGTAGAGCGCTGGCACGGATAGCCAGAGGTTGCGGGTTCGAATCCCGGCATGGGTGAAATTTTTAGCCTCTAAATAGGTTTTTAAGTTCTGAAAACAGTTATTATAGATAGTTATCAAGATTTTTAATGTTTAGTATGATCCCTGTAGATATTATAATGTGTGGAATAAACATTGTGTCAAAACGGCACGAAGTGTGTTCCAAACATAAGACCCACAAAGTGCCTTGCGAAGCACGGAAGCGCTCGGAAAAAGTGCCACTAACGGCAGTCACGGGATCGTCACCCATCCTGCACCTGACCGCGCCTGTTGTTGCTTAACTAGAGTGATTGATTCCAATCACTCGGTTCGACTAGGCCACGAGCGGTATTAACCCTGCTATACACCTATCTACCTATTGCTCTGCCACACTCTATAAAAAAACAGTAAAAGCGTAATCACTACTGCAACACGAGCGAGTGACAAACGTACACAATGACAATAGCGAATCCACCAATGACCTTGTCCGGACGCGCGACGTCACTTCCGCCGGCGTCTGCGCACTCATCATGCTTCAGCACTAACAATAAACCAGAATCTGGTGACCTCTGCTCGTGCGTTACGAAGATAGAAATCACATGTCTTACTTACCGCTTCCACTTTTGTTTCCAACGTTGTTTTGTTTTTGCTCTATGTTAAAATTGGTAATACATAAAAGTGTGTTACCCGAGTGCTTAGTGCGAGTTTGACAGATCCAATCGAATAACTTTACCACCGCGTTAATCGAGCATTGAGTAGCGAGTATGAGTAAGTTAACCGTTCGAACTGGCAAAACGCTGTCACAGTACAACTCGCACTCGCGTTTATTCGTGTTTTGGCTGGTAAACGTGTTCACTTCTCAACGTAAACCATTACAACTCGCACTCAGCAATTTTAATTTCCATACTTGTCGCTAGGTGGCGCTTCCTCGATGCCATAGAAAATTTCTATAAATATGAGTTTACGTTAACGCGATCGAGTAGTTAAAAAACTCGCACTAAGCACTCTGGGAGCCAATTCTCACTTAATTAGCAAATAATTCGTATACGACTCTGAGGCTTATGAAGTTATGACTTGTGAATTCTACATAAAATCCGACCGACAGCCAAAATCTACATTCTGCGCGTCGCCCGTGCTACATTGAATTCGAATGAGAAAATAAATGCGTAATGACTCTGTCGAGTTATCTCATCTTATTTTTATGCGCTTATTTTCTCATTCGAATTCAATCTAGCATGGCGTTCAGAATACAGATTTTGGCTGCCGCTCGACTTTTTATGTAGAATTCTTAATCGTATACGTCTTATTTGCTAATGATGTGATTACAGAGCATAACAAGCGATAATAAAAACCACAATTTTATGCGCGGTTTTTAGAGTTCCGCACCCGAAGCGTGCCCAACGGGACCCTATTACTCTACAGTCCGTTAGCTTTTAGCATATAACTCGGCTACTATCGGATAGAATCGGATATATTCGGTATAATACAAATATCGGAACTAATATGACATTAAATTCACTTTATTTTTCGAAATAGTGAAGATAAGTTTTATACAGAGCAGGAAGTAGTATTACACTCGTGTGCTTTCGGCTCAAACCTAAGCCTACTCGAGAGCCCGAGGTATATTCTAAAAGCTAACAGACTGTAGCTGCCTCTTCTGTCTGTCGGTCTACTGTATGTGTGTCTGTCCGTCCGTCCAACCTTCAAATGCCTCAATTTTCGGAGCCGTATTCGGTAGCCAGTCGAAATTTTCACAGAATATTATGTGTTATTTATTATTTAAAGCGAGAGCGAGTTTTTAGTTTTCACGTCGTTGTATTAATGTCTGGAATATGCTACCGGTTGTACAGTTACATATATATCCATTTAAGACTTTTCTGGCTTGTAACTACAGTGTACATGTACAATTGTTTGTTTTCTCGCAATAAATAAAAAATCAATATTTTTTTTTTAACTTGGTCAGGTTACACTTGACTCCAGTCTTGCCTGATGCTAAGCCAAGACGGAGTCTACGATGTTACGTGCTTATCTGTTAAATGCCGGTTAACTCTACTTTTAAAGGCCCCAGACATAAATAATAAAAATAGGAATTTTAATACAACACCGTTTTTTTATACCTACTCTGTCTTAACGCTAATAGATATAGGTTAAGACTTAAAAGACGTAAAGTTGTCTGGAAGAAATTGCTTTTAGCAATAAGTCCGCCAATTGTACGATGTATATTTGCAATTGTTTTGTATTTGTTGTTTTTCCAGTGTACAATAAATAATATTCTTATCTTATATTTTACATATAAAAAAAAAATTGTACGGAACCCTCGGTGGGGTAGTCCAACTCACGCTTTCCAATGTTTTAAGGCAATTTTTCATACCAATTTGTTTGGCCAGCGAGAAATTTTACAAGCAACTTTGTTCATTACGCATTAAAAGTTACAGCTCAATCATGACGTGTGCTAGAATTTTACAACGACATCAACAATGGGATACGCAAATGCATAATATTTCCAATGACTCATAATAACATGGATACTCAATGCTACAAAAGACATTTTCTCCATTATGAAACAACGTAGTAGTGACCAAAATCGTTGTTATTATTAATACAATTCTTTGATTGATTGATATTATTATATTCTTTTTTTTTAATGCACTAACCCGTGCTAAGGACAACAATAATTTTAAAAACCTATTTAGAGGCTAAAAATTCCACCCATGCCGGCATTCCAACCCGCGACCTCTGGCTATCCGTGCCAGCGCTCTACCAATTGAGCCAATGGGCGACTCACCGGCATTAGTGAAATTTTGAACCTCTTTACAATACTCTCTGTATTACGTACAGGCAGCTATTAGATTCATATCAACCCTTGGTATATCAAGCCTACTGCTGGGGCACGGGACTCTTCCTGCATCACAGGAAGGTGAAGCCATACTCCACCGCGGAGGCCAACTCCGGGTTGGTGGAGGATTGTAAGACAGTGGCGGGCCATACTGTCCGAAGTTATCAAGCGCCCATGAGACCTCTGACAGGGCTTAACGACTACCATTACATGACAGCCGGCACCAACGGCTTAACAATTCTTTACCAATTAGAAACTTTGGCCCTTGCACCTACGTAATTGACTTAAGGCTTCGTCAATTACGACAATAAAATAAATTAAAACATCAACATCTATAATATAAAAATGAATCGCTGAATGTGTTGTTAGCGCAAATCTCGAGAGCAGCTGAACCGATTTCGCTATTTCTCTAAAACTGTGCCCTGTAAGGCTGAAGCCGTGTCTTCTGCGCGTATTTTTCCTGAATCATTACTTTCATTGATTTTTAATTACGGTCTTTTATGCAAATAATTTCCTTGCAGTGCAGCGAGGTAACGCCCGCCACCAGCACAGCAGGAACCTTTGGGTCGGATATATCCCGGGCGGTTTATTCCTTTCGTGTTTATTTTGTTTGGAGTGTTTTGCTTTAACTATTTTTAAAAACCTATTTAGAGGCTAAAAATTTCACCCATGCCGGGATTCGAACCCGCAACCTCTGGCTATCCGTGCCAGCGCTCTACCAATTGAGCAAATGGGCGACTCACCGGCATCAGTGAAATTTCGAACATCTTTACACTATTCTCTGTATTACGTACAGGCAGCGACATCTGGCTTAAGCAAATTGCATCACTTACAGCCCCGACTACCTACTTTGCAGTTAGGTTTTACATCGGAACGATATCACTGTACCTATTAACTATTTTTAGTTTTGACGAAGCTTCTTGTCGTCGTCGTCAGGCTATACTAATCCACTGGTGGACATAGCCCTCCGCTAATGAGCGCCATGTCTTCAGCTTGCTGCATCCAGCATCTGCCTTCAGTTTTTCCCAGATCGTCATCCCACCTAGTCGGAGGGCGTACTACACTACGTTTGCCGAGTCGCGTTCTCCACTCGTAGACACGTTTGCTCTAACGGTTGTAGGTTCTTCGCGAGATATGGCCAGCCCATTGCCACTTCAGCTTGCTGATTATCTCAGCTATGTCGATAAGCTTCTTGTAAATGTATTTTATTATAATACATACATACCCTCACACCTGTATCCCAGAGTAGGGAGCGACCATGGACTGCCACTTGCCACAATCCTCACAGATCATCTTCGCTTCATCAACGTCCATAAGTCGTTGCATGCACGCAAACCAGTTCCGGGACCTTTTTATCTTCCCCTTTGCTAATACATCCTCTATTTGGTCGATGTATGTCCACCTGGGACGTCCCTTACAAGACCTTATTTTGAAAATAAATAAATATTCATGGACATGTTACACAGACCTCGTTAGCCCCATACTAAGTGCAACCAAATAACTTGTGTTACAGGTATGACCTACAAAGTTTGACCCGGCCGAACCTGAGACCAAGTCAAGAAAATAAACAAAGTCGTAGGTACATGTACGCACTGGGAATCGAACCTGGTTCTCTCACTTCCGAATCCGTTGCTCTACCCACTGTGCTACCAGTGCTTCCAAGACCACGGGCAGATTTATTGATGGCAAATATTATGCGAAAATCTAGACTGATCCGAGCTCCACCGGTGGATGTTAGTTTGTGACAGAAAGGTAAAACAATAGCCCGGTAGTGGGCAGTGGCAATCTACCATCAACAGACTGTTTACTGTTGACCTGCCATTTCATTCGACTTGTTTAAAGTGCAAGCGACCACAACATTATAGTTGTAGGGCTAGTTCTGTGCACAGAAACGTGTGTAGTTGGCTGCAATCCAGAGAGACCGGTATCAGCGGTATTCAAAGTTGTATCTGGGTAGTTAAATCAATGGGTAACAAAAATATTCAGATATTTTAAGGCTTGAAAAACTATTTAGAGGCTAAAAATTCCACCCATGCCGGGATTCGAACCCGCAACCTCTGGCTATCCGTGCCAGCGCTCTTCCAATTGAGCTAATGGGCGATTTTAAGGCTTGCTAAGCCATCAGCTCTAGCCACAAGCTCTTAACATACAGATTTTTCTGCTATTATAAAAGTTACTTTGACTTAAAACATCATGAGGAAATCCGCAAATGTTGGTTTCGCATGTATTGACTAGTCTGTCTTGTGGGGTAGGTAGACTAATCTGTCAGGATGGCATAGGTGCTGGGCAAGCCTACTACATCAAAACAATGTCCCAGGCAATCCAGTGTCCGTGGTCCCTTCAACCATCTACGCTGTATGAATGATCTCGTGACGTAGTTTAACTGCCTTACGTAAATATTCAAACTAATTACTTGCAACTCATTCATGTTTTAAGTACCTTTACTTATGGAAAAAAGCGTGAAATCAGCGTGAATACGGATTATCATTTATACGTACAATATGTAGGTTTTCTTAGCATTAACATAATTTTGGCTAAATCATGTAGCAAATTGGGAACGTTATGGCAAATTTGAAATGTTTGACTTAACCTTTGTATAAAATACAAAGTCGTAGATCGTCTAAATGACGTTGGTATTTCAAACCGCTTCTAAGACGAATTCTCAGAACTGTTTCATGAATGTAGAATAAGCTTCTCCAACTTTGCAGAAAATCTAAAAAAAGGTAGTTTTAAACAAGTGTAGAAATTTTCCTTGAGAACGTTGCGGACTGAAAGAGGATGTGGGGACTAGAATTGAGACAGGAATGTTACGTTAGTTTGGACATGTGGAGAGGATGAAGGGAGAAAGACTGACGAAACAAATATATATTGCGAATGTGAGCGGAAGGGCTGGTAAGGGACGCTCCAGGCTGACAGACATTGACGAAATAGGGGATGTATTAGCAAAGGGGAAGATAAAAAGTACCCGAAACCGCCGTGAGTGCATGCAACGACTTATGAACGTTCATGAAGCGAAGGAAATCTGTCAGGATCATGGCAAGTGGCAGTTTCTGGCCTCTGCCTACCCCTCTGGAATACAGGCGAGAGATAAATAGTAGATTGTTAACTAGGGTATTTAGATGCCCCAGCGCAGCGAGGGCGGCTATAGTCCAAGTATGAATTGATTCTTTTACCCGTGATATACACTTTACTTTTCATTTCGAATAGGAGGAAAATAAAAACTCATTTTTAATATTCAAATCTTAGCATAAAAGATTATATTACCTATTCGTTTTTAATTCCGTCACATATACATAATATAACAGATTAGTATCCCGCCAAATTATGTCGACTTTTTAAATTTTAAATATGGAACTCACCGCGTAATTGTTGCGGCCTATTTTGCTCAAAAAAGTTTGCGCTATGTTCACACTGGCTGTTTAGAAACTCACATGGCCGCAGCATTTTTTTTATTGGAAGAGCATTATCTATCTCTGTCATAACATTGAGCTATATAATTATATATGTTTATATCTATGTAGTTATTTTTTTTCTATATTTTATTTTATGTAGTTATTTATTTCTTCCGTAGTTAGGTAGATTATTCAATATTTATGTAGTATATTTTGTACACGTATATAGAGCCGCTTTATACTGCTTCTCCGACTCTCTAAGGTTTACTGTAAGAACTCTCTTTCGGAGATAAGCTCTCCTGTGTGCATGTTATTTCCTACGTAAATGTTTCGTGTGCAATCTTTTATATAAAAATGAATCGCTGAATGTGTTGATAAGCGCAAATCTCGAGAGCAGCTGAACCGATTTCGCTGATTCTTAGTTTAAGAATATTCCTTGAAGAACGAGGATGGTTCTTATGGAGGGAAAAATGAAAAAATAATAAAGAATCGACTGTTAGGCGGTACGCAGTTAGCTGGATCAGCTAGTAAAGTATAATAATACTATTGCCAAACATGCAAGACGCTGAGTTGGGAAGTTTGGGAAGCTCTAGAAGGCAAATGTCAAGGCGTACGCATCTTAATCGCACTGTTTATAGACAGAACCTTGCATCGCGTTACAGCAATCTCAGGTATTACTCAGGTAACAGTACAACTCACGTCTTCGCTAAGAGACATCTAACCGCCGGTTCCTGAATTGATAATTCCAATATACTCTGACTATTTTATTTTGCATTGCCTTTTTTATCTTAATATCTGTGACATGTATTATTTCGTAATGTTTTAAATTTTGCGATGTGATTTAAAAGTATGAAAAATTTAACTAAGTACAGTGAAAAAAATTATCAATCGAATTTGAACAAGAATAACTTAAGAGTATATACTCTTATGTTACTCTTGTTCAAATTCGATTCCCACTCTGAGCATGTGCCAATGATTTTCTGAAATTTATAAATTTCGTGTACTTTGAACACAATAAGTTTGCGAAACACTGCTCTAAGCAATTAAATGTTGAAGCTTTTACAACGTAACATAACCTCATGCCTGTAACCTGAAGGGGTAGACAGAGACCAGTTTCCGCCACTTACCACAGAGGGATCTTTCTCTTCATCAACGAGATCTGTTTAATATGTCCATGAATATTTATTTATTTATAACATTAATTAGTTGCTGCATGCAGGCACGTTGGTTTTAGATACTCCTCACCTGACTGCAATGTATGTATGTATGTATGTATGTATGTATGTATGTATGTATGTATGTATGTATGTATGTATGTATGTATGTATGTATGTATGTATGTATGTATGTATGTATGTAAGGGTGTGTATGTGTGTGTGTGTGTATGTATGTATGTATGTATGAAATCAGCTTATATCAATCTTTAAAAAAAAAACACAAAATGAAAACCACAAAAATGAAAAAAACTTTTCTTCTCTAAATTAGTATTTAATTTGACATTTTGCCGATTGGAATCGGTCAGGGTTTGGTTCGTTTAACAAGTTCAACGATCGCCAACGATGACTCTAAATGGAGCTGGACCAGATGGAATAAGACAAAGCTATACCTGAGATTTCCACACAGGCTCATAGTTGAGCCATTGTACGTAACAAGCTCTGAGGTATCACTTCAGATACTAGGGTTTCCTCACGATGATTGCCTACACAGTTAGCGAGTGGTATTGCTACTCTACATAACTTAGAAAACAGTCATTGGTACTTGCCGGGATTCGAAGCCACGACCTCCCGATTGAGAAGCCGGGCGTTGTACCGCTCAATTTATATCAATTTATAAATCAGCAACTATTTGAAGTTGAAGTAAAGATCAAATTTAATTGAACACATTAGTTGCAAGTTGAGGTAAAGACCAAATTTAATCGTGTTCATTTGTAATTCATAATAATATAAATTAAATAAATTTCTCTTAAAATTGTCATTAATGCTCAACACTCAATAAATAATAATTTATTGCATTCCACGAGTATATACAGATGATATAACTAAAAATATGGCTCTTGGTTGGCCCTGTAGGGCCTTTATGAATATGAGCCTTTATAAATTAAGCCTATGACATTTTAATTCTAATTATATTGTATTATTATCAAACATTATTATAGAAATACTATTTTAATATCACACATGCTTCTTAACAATTCTGATACAATTATGCCTATATGTGATAATTGAATCAGAATTGTTAAGAAGCAATTCTTATGCCTATAAGTGATAGTTGTGCCTCACGGCGTTTGAAGACAAATAAATAGTTTCTATTCGATTCTAAGTCAGGTAGTAGGCAATACCGGCGATCGTGAATGCAACGACTAATGTAAATAAAAATAAGTATACTTTATTGCACACGAAACATTTAACAGGACATTGCATAAGAAATAACATGTACAAAGGCGAGCTTATCTCTGAAAGAGATTTCTTGTAGCAAACCTTAGAGAGTCGGGAAGCAGTAAAAAGCGGGTCTATTATAATGTACGGTCTAATATACGTTGCTGAAGCGTTGTTCAGCAGAAAGAAACAATAGGAACCAATGACTAGGCAATAGTGCGAGGAGCAGCATCATAATAGCTTTATAATGGCATTTTGTAACGCTACTTGAGATCGAAAGTGGTTTTTTATTTTAGTAACTGACCTATCCGACGCTGAACTCGGTTACGTCATTCGGAGCTATTTAGGTGCAAGATAATAATGCAAGATACCACTTGCTAACCGTAAAGGAGATGTGGGGAAACCGGAATGACTTAGGATTTACATACCTCGATACTCAATAATGTATGGCATTCCACAAATATATATAGGTGATATTTACATACGTAACCTCACGCCTGTATCCCAGAGGGGTAGGCAGAGACCAGGACTGCCACTTGCCACGATCCTGACAAATCACCTTCGCTTCATCAACGTTTATAAGTCGTTGCATGCACGCACGCCGGTCCCGGGTACTTTTTATCTTTCCCTTTGCTAATACATCCCCTATTTGGTCGATGTAAGTCCGTCTGGGACGTCCCTTACCAGCCCTTCCACTGACATTCGCAATATATATTTGTTTCGTCAATCTTTCTTTAGGTGATATTTATAACTAAAAAAATGGATATCTTTGAAACCTGTAGAGCGCGCAACAATATAATTAAGCCTCCTAGGCTTCTATAAATTAAGCCTATGTTATTTTAATCTAATTACTTTCAGTATATTTTTAAGTGGCCTATAAAGCCTTTCTCTCTGAAAGAGATTATGGGCTTAAATACCACGCGTGCCCCGCGGATTTGTAATTCCAAGCGCCGAGATGTTTTCCTCCACATGATTGTTCGTGAATATACATCAGAGGCTGTTTGGTGTCGGCCTAGAGAATAGCACCAACCCAAATTCTTACCGCGGGTGTCGTAAAAGGCGATTAAGGGACACAAACCGGGGGGTGGGCAGCAGCGCCCCCTGCAGTACAATTCCACCAAACTGCGATTCCCAACCCGTATGCGCAGCGTGGGGATTATTTTATTTTTATGTCATACAAAATCTTACAGCATTACAGTCTAAACTAATGCGCTATAAGACTTAACGTATATGATTATACTTTAAACAGTTACATATCATAATTGAAACAAATTAAAACAATATACAACAATTTAAACAAGACAGGAAACATCATTATGGGCATCACCCCCCAACGATGGCACAATCTTGCGCTCATTAGGGGAGGGCTATGTCCAGCAGTGGACTAATATAGCCTGAAAAAGATACATCAGAACTTTCCGTATTGTGCCAGAACTAGTCGTAACGTATATTTTTCTAATGTACCAAATAAATAAACAAAACATTTAGTATTTGAAGCGTCTACCTGTTGCCGTTATTAATATCGAGCGAAAACTGCAAGAAAAATATGTTTTGTTGTACGGAAGCCTTCCTTAAATATTTAGTTTTAATTTATTTTTATTATTATATTCTTTTTAATGCACAAACCCGTGCTAAAGACAATTACTTCAGCCAGATGTCGCTGCCTGTACGTAATACAGAGAGTATTGTAAAGAGGTTCGAAATTTCACTGATGCCGGTGAGTCGCCCGTTAGCTCAGTTGGAAGAGCGCTGGCACGGACAGCCAGAAGTCGCGAGTTCGAATCCCGGCATGGGTGGATTTTTAGCCTATAAATAGGTTTTTAAAATGGTTTTTAGTATTTATAGTTAGTTAGACCGGAGATTTCCGCACTTAGCCGCATAGTTGGGCCAAAGCCTAACGCTTCAGACACTAGGGTTTCCTTACGATGTTTTCCTTCACCGTCAGCAATTAGTATTGCTACTATAATTTCACAAATGTAGAGAACTGAGAAAACAAATTAAAGTGATGCAAATTACTTCAGCCAGATGTCGCGGCCTGTACGTAATACAGAGAGTATTGTAAAGAGGTTCGAAATTTCACTGATACCGGTGAGTCGCTCATTAGCTCAGTTGGAAGAGCGCTGGCACGGATAGCCAAAGGTCGCGGGTTCGAATCCCGGCATGGGTGGAATTTTTAGCCTCTAATTAGGTTTAGAGAAAACAAAGTCATTGGTACATGCCGGGATTCGAACTTACGTCCTCCCGGCCGCCGTTCTACACATAGCGGAAGCTGTAAACAATACAACTGTATTAAAATATTAACTATCTATCATAGTTCATGAGATACAGCCTAGTGACAGACAAACAGACGGACCGTCACGGATTAAAAATACAAAATGGCAGAAGAGTATTAGCAATAGGGTCCCGTTCTTACCCATAACGTACGGAATCCTAAAACCCGACAACCACACATACGTCCCACTGTACCTCACGACTCGCCTGCTGTGGCAACACACTCATGCACAGTCGTGACAGACCGACGGACGAACACCTAATTAGCTTATAAATCGAACGCTATTACAATATCATCTGCTACATATGAACCACGGGCATTTTGCTTCCGACCAACACAACTTGACAAATGACAGCATGATTATATTATTTTTAATGCACTATTTTTAACCCGAGCTAAGGACAGTTTTAAAAACCTATTTAGAGGCTAAATAGGTTCGCTGCCTGTTCGTGATACAGAGAGTATTGTAATGAGTTTCGAAATTTCACTGATGCCGGGTAGTCGCCCATTTGCTCAGTTGGGAGAGCGCTGGCACGGTTAGCCAGAGGTCGCGGGTTCGAGAATTTTTAGCCTCTAAATAGGTTTTTAAAAATGACAGCATGGCGTCTTGTGGCTCCTACGTTGCGCAAAGGTCACTATGTACCAATTAACCACTTTAATTCGACTAAACCCTAATAGGGTCACTTTGTTGTTGGTTAAGACCCTTTGTCTCACCAACGAGTGGGGGTATCGAGTCAAAATTAACATCGTATAATAAGGTCTACAGTACCTTGAAGTTGTGAAAAAATCAAACTTATACGTTAACGTAAAAAAAATTGGTTCATTATGCCGAAAAAAAAAACATTTCGAAACTTAGCGGAATTAAAATTTATAGGGTACTTTCCAAGACTCCTTCCTTTCCGAGACTTGAGTCCAGTGCTAAAATGTCTCAGTAAAACAAAAAATAACTATGTCAACCGTCTTATGACCTCCCAAAATCAGCCTAAAGTTTTTACCCATACAATACACGAGGCACAAAAAGTGCAGTATTGTTGAACTTTGCATTGTTTCGCCAAACTGAAGCGGATGTGTAAAAAATTATAATCGAGGATCAAGGGCTGTCATTGGAAAAACCACAATCGGATGATGAACGAGAGTTAGTAAATAATAAGTTACCGCTTAGCCATAGAGTAAAATGAACCAGAAACACCATATAAACCTAGACGACCTCTGTGGCGTAGCGATAGCGCATCTACCTGCCATGCAAGAGGTCCCGGGTTCGAATCCCGGCTGGGGACACAAAAAAAAGCCCAGGTCTTGGATGTTTACATGTTTGTGATGTCGTTGTTTCTGGTTCCCACGACACAGAGTATCCTAGTGTGGGGCCAGAAGCAATGTATGTGCTTGTATGTAAATGTTATGTTATGTTAAATTTACAAGATTTTTACTGTAATTTAAGTATTAAAAACCTATTTAGAGACTAAAAATTAGCACGGGTTCGTGCATTAAAAAAAAAATAATAATGTCATTTAAGTAGCCTACGTTGCTATTACTAAAATACTTTTTTATGTAGCCAATAAACATCGCACGGCAGGGCACAGGCCTTCTCTCTGAGAGAGAAAGAGAGTTTGGACTTAATTGCCAAGCGTGCCTTAGTTAAGTAGTTTTAAGTAGCCTACCGTTTTAATTGATTAATTATACTTTATTTCACACGAAGCATTTAACAGGACATTACATAAGACATAAGAAAGAGATTTCTTCCAGCAAACCTTATTTATTTCTAAAATACTTTTTTTTATGAAGCCTATAAACGTCCCACTGCAGGGCACAGGCCTTCTCTCAGAAAGCGAGAGTAGGGGCATGATTACCACGTTAGCCCACCGCGGATTGGCAATTTCAAGCGCTGAGGTATTTGGATACCGCAGATACTCAGGTTTCCTCACGATGTTTTCCTTCGCAGTACTGTTAGAAAGCTAAAACTGTTAGAAGTTGGTGTCAGAGAAATAAAATGAAAATAAAATAGATGCAGTCCTTCTGTTTCAGCCTCCACTTGAACAACCGCAGATTTACAAATCAATCACGTAAAACGTGACGCCACTGTACCTCTGATGGATTTATATCACCAACTCTGTACAGTATATGTAAACAAACATACTCCAATTAGCTGCTGGTTTAACATTACATTAATTTATTATGAAGTGCTCGTGGCCTAGTCGAACCAAGTGATTAGAATCAATCACTTGAGTTAAGTAACAAGAGGTGTGTTCAGGTGCAGGATGGATGACCGTCCCGTGACCACCGCTAGTAGCATTTTTTCCCAGCGCTTCCGTGCTTTGCTCCTTTAAAAACTACTCATTTAAAAACTACTTATTCTAATGTACAATTTAGTGTGAAAGACCTTTGCAGTAGTATACAACTTTAATTATTCTTCTGCAAATATGGGCCCCCAGTTAGATATTACGTGACAAACTCACGTGTCTGCCTATTTTCGTTTTTCCTCGTGCCACGCGACTTCATGGCCTCGGGTGCGCGGGGGTGGCAGGGGGAGGAATCTTTAAAATGCATAGTTGCTACGATGTCAACCCTTTTATATGCCCCTATTGCTGGGGCACGGGTCTCTTCCTGGATCACAGGAAGGTTAGGCCATGCTCCACCACGGGGGCCATGTCCGGATTGGTGGAGTATTGTAAGACAGTGGCGGGCCTAACTGTCGGAAGTTATAAAGCCGCCCATAAGGCCTCTGACATGGCTTACCGACTGCCATTACATGACAGCTGGCACCAACGGCTTAACGTGCCTATCGAAACACGGAATCGATCGAAAAGTGCCACTAGCGGTAGAATTTCTTATTTTTATTTAATTCCCGATATCATTGCTTGCAAATGTGTCAAAAGAGCACGACGTGGTTTTACTCTGATTACCTATATATAACATTATTACTGACTACCATTACATGACAGCCGGCACCAACGGCACAAAGTGTGCTTTGCACATTTTTTTTTTTCGTCTTTTGATTGACACCTGAGACCTAATTATTCGCTACAAATCCTGTCTAATCCTGACATTTGCTACAGTAATTAATGTGGAATCTGACAGACTATTGGAATTTTTCGAGATTTGGAGCGCGTAATAACATAACATAACATTTACATACAAGCACATACATTGCTTCTGGCCCCACTCTAGGATACCCTGTGTCGTGGGAACCAGAAACAACGACATCACAAACATGTAAACATCCAAGACCTGGGCTTTTTTTTTTTGTTCCCAGCCGGGATTCGAGCCCGGGACCTCTTGCATGGTAGGCAGACGCGCTACCGCTACGCCACACAGGTCATATTATACCTATTAGTTAAGTTTATCTTTAGCACTTTTACAGGTGCCGTGGTCTCGGATGACTGAGGTGACAGGCGTCTTTTTGAAAGCATTAACTGTTAGTTTACTACCCTCGGCGAAACGTCGAAAAATTTTAAAAATATAATAAACGAGTTAAAATTTGTATAAAAACAGTTTTAATTATGTCTAGTACTCGTGTTAACCTTAGAGAAAAAATAAATGTGAAATGACTCTTTAGAGTTATCTTATTTTTTAACGACAAAAGTCTAAGGCTTCGAATATTTTATGGCTGCGCTTTCAAATCGCATGGGCGAGAATCAGCCCCCAGAGTGCTTAGTGCGAGTTTGACAGATCCAATCGAATAACTTTACTACCGCGTTAATCGAGCATTAAGTAGTGAGTATGAGTAAGTTAACCGTTCGAACTGGCAAAACGCTGTCACAGTACAACTCGCACTCGCGTTTATTCGTGTTTTGGCTGGTAAACGTGTTCACTTCTCAACGTAAACCATTACAACTCGCACTCAGCAATTTTAATTTCCATACTTGTCGCTAGGTGGCGCTTCTTCGATGCCATAGAAATATGAGTTTACGCTAACGCGATCGAGTAGTTAAAAAACTCGCACTAAGCACTCTGAACACATTTTCAGGCAAACGTCCGCAAGTAACATGAGTCGATTGGTCGGTCAGTTTTCGTCTCGTTAAACCAACTCGATAATATCTATGATTGGACATGATTGAACTGTTCTCAACGTTTATGAGGTAAACGATGATTTCCACGAAACTTGTGAAATTAGCGAGGGAACTGTAAGACGCAGAAGGTCCGGTTAAATCAGGAGTTTATTTGAGTCGAATCGATATCAACCCTTGTACGTCCCCATTGCTGGAGCACGGGTCTCTTCCTGCATCGCAGGAAGGTTAGGCCATACGCTACCACGGAGGCCAAGTCCGGGTTGGAGGAGTATTGTAGGACAGTGGCAGGCATTACCGTCAAAAGTTATCATGCCGCCCATGAGGCCTCTGACACGGCTTAACGACTGCCATTACATGACAGCCGGCACGGCTCAACGTGCCTGTCGAAGCAAGGAATCGCTCGAAAAATGCCAGTAGCAGTATAATTTATTATTTTTTATTTAAATCACAATGCCCTTACTTGTTTGTCAGAAGAGGTTTCGCGGTTTCACTCTGATTAATTCTTTTATTATTATTATAAAATTAATAATCTATTTTATTTTCTTTATTACGGACAAGAAACAGAAGTACAATGTGTCTTGATAACAGATAACAGGACTTCCCCTAATGGGCATTGATCAGGGAGGCATCGACTGTCGTAAAGTGAAAACCATTTCGAGGAATAGGGATACTGATTACTATTTGGGGTTTAAGTAGGTAAAATAAAAACAGATTATTAATATTTATCACAAAATAATTCTGACGTCATCATTGGCTCTAAAGCTGTAATTCCATTAGCCTACAAATTAAAAAAAATCGTCAACAACATTTGTCAAACGTCAACTTTTTTTTTTATCATGAATAAATTCAATGAACGTGGTTCATAATGCCAGTAGTGACGTCATACTTACAAAACTTTAAATAATTAATAAATAAATAATTACATTAATATTAGTCTATATTTTAGATTTATAGAATAAAAAATAGGATGTGACAATGCCCATTCAGGGAAAGAGCCGTAGGTACTTTTTTCTATAACACAAGATAAGAATATTCTTTATTGTATACCAGAAATTTGTTACAGAAACAGAAGATAAGATACAATTGGCGGCCTTATTGCTAAGAGCAATAAAGATTTTAATGCACCGTTTTGTCAACGTGATTAATATTTATATCTTTAAATGCCACATATCACCATTTTAGCACTGATAGTAACCCAGCTAAGCTTGGGTCACACAGACAGACGAAGGTACATGGCGACAGTTTGTATATATGGGTTCCTTATTGACAACGGAACTCTAAAATCTGGTAAGTAGTCGTTTTACAACTACACTATTTTTATTTTTAATGCACTATCCCGTGCTAAGGAACAAATTTAAAAACCTATTTAGAGGCTAAAAATTTCACCCATGCCGGGATTCGAACCCGCAACCTCTGGCTATCCGTACCAGCGCTCTACCAATTGAGCCAATGTTTTACAACTACTGAGTAAAATCTTGTGAATTAACTGAGATACTTCAGGTAAAATGAAGATAGCTACAGCTGATTTTGAACTTTAGGACGACAGCAGGAAAAGCGAGTTCACAGTGGACTATATTCCCTCGACAAGACTGTTGTTAGTTACTTTGTTACTTGTTTACTGGCTGTTAACTTCTGAACTTATGCCCGCTTCTGGATAGTCTACGCCTTTCCTGTGAACTATTTTACTACGAAAGTTTAAGCAACTGTTTGCTCAACCAATAATGTTTGCAGTCAATAACCAGGGAGCCGATTCTCGCCTATGCGAATTGAAAGCTTAGACACTGCTATGACAGATAACGGGGTTTCATTATGTGTACGGTCTTAGACTTAAAGCAGCAATGAAATAAAACCGCCAGGTTGTGAAACTACGTAAACTGCATCTGAGAAACGGTTTTTAAAGGGATCGTGTTTTTATAAATAAGGGCCAATTGCGGAATTGAGTCCCTAGAGTACAAAACTACAGAAAAAACAAATCGCTTCATCCAACGGAGAGATTACTTAAAACGACCTTGGGTACATCCGTCAGTCTATATCGATTTTCAACGCAACGACCGACCAGCTACGCAGACCTCTGAAATTATCATCCGTAATGCTAAATCCAGTAGCGCTAATACATGACACACGGGCCAAGCTGTTCTGGCCGGTAGTAATAAGGCTTCGCTGTCCAACATAGATTCGATGACACTTCACAGCTTGTCACAGCTCGTTGTAATATCATCCCTAGCTAATAACTCTTAGGTGATATTTTCGTCTGAAAGGAGGTTATAAATTGAGGCCTTTGGAACGCGGGCAGGGGTCGGTAATTAAGGAGGTAGTGGGTATTCCATATTAGCATGTTTTCTCGTACAATGTCGCGGTGACCTTAGGGAAGATTTTGCTTTTCTTCTGTATATAACTTCTTAAATATAGTATCGGTTATATATCCCCCAGGAAAAGGTATCTGTATAGTATGTTCGCTTAAGAAATGGGCAAGAACATATAGACGACAGCAATTGAATCTTTACACGCGTGCGCTATACTCAGTTACGGTGCGAGACATATTGCAACGAAAATTTAAAGGTCGACCTACTGCCGTCGACAGTACGTCTAAACGCAACGCGAATCTGTATTGTCTCTAAATGTTAAGTTGTGTTCACATTACAACGTTAGTTTATCTCTTAATGATTTGCGATACCCATACATTTTTAAATATATAACGGGTCTTATCGCGATTATTTAAAAACTAAAACGTAATTATATTATTTTTAATGCATTAACCCGTGCTAAGGACAATTTTAAAAAACCTATTTAGAGGCTAACGTAATACAGAGAATAAGTAAAGAGGTTCGAAATTTCACTGATGCCTGTGAGTCGCCCATTAGCTCAATTGGAAAGAGCGCTGGCACGGATAGCCAGAGGTCGCGGGTTCGAATACCGGCATGGGCGGAATTTTTAGTGCACTGTGCACTGCGTTTGTGAAAGGACCCGACTCAGCATTTGTCACAAAAGGAATACCTTCTGCAACGCTGATATTCTGTCTATTATTATATTCTGTTAGCCTCTAAATAGGTTTTTTAAAACGTAATTCACTACCTCAAATCCTTACTTGTCGGCAGCGTTGTAGTTGGAAATGGCGAGTACAGTTTTACCTTACTAATAATCGCGATAAGACCCGTTCAATATATAACTATGTATCAGCACCAGATTTATACAGGGACCGGTGGCACCTTCAATCACTCTAGATGGGTCAAGGGACCACTCGGACGCTGCAGTGCCTGGGACACGGTTGTTTAGATGGAGTAGGCTTTCCCAGCACCTACACCATCCTGACAGCTTAGTCGGCCTAGGCCACGAAAAAGACTAAATACTAGACGAGTCATTAAGGAATAGGTATCTGTGTGATACTCCTATAGGGGATGTATTAGCAAAGGGAAAGATAAAAAGTAGCCAGGACCGGCGTGCGCGCATGCAACGACTCATGAACGTTGATGAAGGGAAGGTGATCTGTCAGGATCGTGGCAAGTGGCAGTCCCTGGTCTCTGCCTACCCCTCTGGGATAGAGGCGTGAGGTTATGTATGTATGTATGTGATACCTTAATAGATAAATAAAAAATATATATGTAATAAGAATACGTAAATACACATAGAAGATAATTAATCATCACGATTATTTAGGATTTTGAGCGTGGCCTCTAAGCGCGCTGCCCATCCCTAACCACGACGCGTGTACCTTTATAACTCAGCCACGTTGTAACGCGATTTAAAAGACCCTTTGCCAGCGCCGACGAACGAGTGGGAAGTACCATCTTTATGTGAGTCTCTAATAAGACGTCACGGAGACGGCACAGTAACAAGCTGATGCCACATCTGAGGCGAGGGAATATGAAAGCGAAGGGTTTGGCACGTACGTTTCAGACATGAGATGTGGCGAGCTCACACACTCCGACATTCCTACATCGCGCATCTAAGCGTTTCACGAGACATACTTATGGTAGGTCCTGGGGGGTGCGGACTCGCTGTCACACTATTTTGTCACACCTGTGTGACACAGAAGATTTTTTTCGTCACAGTCACACCAGAGGAAGACTCCAGAGGAAGGTGTGACACAGAAGATTTTTTTCTTCACAGTCACACCAGAGGAAGACTCCAGAGGAAGGTGTGACACAGAAGATTTTTTTTTACACAGTCACACCAGAGGAAGACTCCAGAGGAAGGTGTGACACAGAAGATTTTTTTCTTCACAGTCACACCAGAGGAAGACTCCAGAGGAAGGTGTGACACAGAAGATTTTTTTCTTCACAGTCACACCAGAGGAAGACTCCAGAGGAAGGTGTGACATAGAAGATTTTTTTCTTCACAGTCACACCAGAGGAAGACTCCAGAGGAAGGTGTGACACAGAAGATTTTTTTCTTCACAGTCACACCAGAGGAAGACTCTAGAGGAAGGTGTGACACAGAAGATTTTTTTCTTCACAGTCACATCAGAGGAAGACTCCAGAGGAAGGTGTGACACAGAAGATTTTTTTCTTCACAGTCACACCAGAGGAAGACTCCAGAGGAAGGTGTGACACAGAAGATTTTTTTCTTCACAGTCACACCAGAGGAAGACTCCAGAGGAAGGTGTGACACAGAAGATTTTTTTCTTCACAGTCACACCAAAGGAAGACTCCAGAGGAAGATGTGACACAGAAGATTTTTTTCTTCACAGTCACACCAGAGGAAGACTCTAGAGGAAGGTGTGACACAGAAGATTTTTTTTTTCTTCACAGTCACACCAGTGTGACAAAGAAGATTTATTTTCCTTACAGTCACACTATCATATTTTGAGGGCAAGGATAAGTATTATTTCAACCTCATTAATATCACTGACCATTTGTTATGTTTCCTTGTATAATTCAATTGTTTCCTTATGTGAGTACGGTCAAAGTATAGTGAAAAATACTTTGTTTGGTTTTTAACTTGATTTTAATTATATATTACCTAAATATTTTACTTTGAGACTTTAAACAAAGTTCTCTGTTTTCACTTTGATTGTGTAGACAATAAATGTAATGATTTGTTTGAAGTATTATTTGTTTATTCTTACGAGTATATAGTATGACGCTTAGTCTTGACGATACTATTGGTTATTGCCAGTCACCTCGGGTCACACCATATAGTGTGAATGTGAAGAACAATATTATTCTGTCTATATAATTTTTAATGCGCTAACCCGTGCTAAGGACAATTCAAAAACCTATTTAGAGGCTAAAAATTCCACCCATGCCGGGATTCGAACCCGCGACCTCTAGCTAACCGTGCCAGCGCTCATTCCAGCTGAGCTAATGGGCGACTCACCAGCACCAGTGAAATTTCGAACCTCTTTACAATATTCTCAATCTTCAATGTGTATTTACGTATTCTTATTACATGTTTTTTTTTTAATTTATTTTTTATATGTATTTTTTATATGTATAATACACTAAACATATATATTAAAATAATAGTATATATATATATATATATATATATATATATATATATATATATATATATATATATATATATATATATATACATAAACATCACTATAAAATACATATGATATGTACACACTGTAAGAAACAAGGAATACCATATAAATTACCATACTATAAAATCTAAATATAATGAATAGAGAGGACATACATCGGAAAGACTCTGAACAATTATATCGAATTATCTAGTATTATTATGGAAGTGGTGAATTTTCTTTTTCATTTTATGAGCCCTCAAGAACGCGTCCTCGATGCTGTAGAGTAGTTTAAACTCATTTTATATTAACTTGCACATGTTTGTTACTTAGCTACCATATGCGGAAAGTTATTTTTAGCTTGAAGTAACACTAAGATATAAACATTTTTATGTAAAATTAAAGTTAAAAAAAATGTTTGAAGTATTCATTATCTTGGCGGTTGAAATCGCCAATCCACGGTGGTCACCCTACAACGCGTGTGTCGATTAATTCCACACACTCCCTTTGAGAGAAGGCTTGTGCCCTACAGCGGGACGTGTATAGACTACATTATCTATTTTAAGCTTTATGTACGTTTAAGAAGGAAGGTGCTGCAATTTAAATAAGGTAAACAAGTTACGTGCCAAAAAGTAATGACTGAAAAGTAATATTAACCACTTCTATACAACACAATCACTTGTTCTGGTCCCAAACTAGGATACCCTGTGGTATGGTAACCAGGTAACCAGGCAAAGACATCACAACCTTGGAAATACACCCACTCTGAGGCCACGTGTATAAATGTACAGCGTCCCCCAGTAGGCATAAAACCAACGACCTCAGTCAGTGTAATCAGACGTGGTCCAGGTAGACCATCGAGCCAGTCGGTGTTGTGAAGTTCACAATGCCCGATTGTCAAATGCATTGAAAATATGAATTATATCTTTCAGCACGTCTTCGGCAGTGAGTCACACTTCGAAAACGACACACATTCATCAGTGTATCTTAAAATATGCAAATGTTTGTATTCATTCGTTTGAAGGCGCATTGTCTTTGCTTAAGTTTTAAAACGCTTCTAATTCAGGTGTTAAGTAAGCTGTGAGTAAATCGGCATCGGAAAATTCTCAGAAACTATTTTCAACGCCAATTCTTTGTAGCATTACTTTGCACGTTTGCATGTTGTGGAGCGCGCTTTTCCGATGTCAAAGCCGACAATATTTTTAGAACTAATTTGTGGATGGAGAAATAAATATTTGCATTTGTATAGAATATAACAAAGCATTTTGATGTTCGCGCGAAAAAACACGTTGAGCCTCTTCCAAGAATAAAGTCAAAGAAGGAAATAAATCGTTGCTAACTCTCAAAACACTGTATAATTGCGTTTACGACTCGGTCCCCGATATACCCCAAATGAAACGGAAAGTTGACTGACTTAAAAGATTCAATTATTCACATCACCACACTAATATTATAAAGGCGTAAGTTTCTAAGTGTGTATGTTTGTTACTTCTTCACGTCACGGCTAGAGAGATTTTGATAAAATTTGGTATGGAGTTAGCTGACACCCTGGATTAACACACAGCCTACGTTTTACTGCGAGAAAATATCTTATTCCCACGGGAAAATCGATACACCGCGGGGCACAGCTAGTATTTTATAATTCCCACTTAGAAGTACTAAAATAGCAGTAGTGGCGCAACGGTAGCCCAGTTGGTAGAGCAATGGACTCGCAAGTGAGAGACCCAGGTTCGATTCCCAGTATTCCCAGACTTTGCTTTGTAAGTCATATCACTGAAGCTACAGTAGCGATACCACCCGCTGAAGGTACAGGAAAACATCATGAGGAAACTGAGGTTTTGAAATACCGCGCTTTAAATTGCTGATTGTGTAATTGCGGTGGGCACACATGGTAACTAAGCCCATACTCTCTCTCTGAGAGAAGGCATGTCCTTGCATTGAGACGTTTATAGGCTACATAAAAAAGTACGAAGCGCTAGTTTTCTGAAATTCCAGAAATTTTTGTTTTCGGGCAAAAGGCATTGACAATTAGGGATGCAAAGTTTTTTTTATGATCGAATTTTATTTTATATTCTGATAGTAGACGTAATTTTTTCGAGTTTTCGAGTAATCGAGTTTATCATTGTTATTAATTAAAATACATATTATTCGGCGTGACATCATATGTTACATACTCTGTGTGTAGGTAGAGTTCGCGATTGGATTTGTCTATGGTTTAGTGTAAAAAGACCGTAGAGCGTAGAGGTAGTTCTACTCTATCTACGCCGTAGAGGGAGTAAAAAAAGACAGATGTTTGACAGATAAAGTTGACAGGCCATTGGTAGTTTTTCCACAGAATAACTACTACCGCAGACTATTTAACATATGACGTCATCATAGAGATGAAGGGCATTTAAATATTATTATTTACTCAAAATAAGGCTCATCTTTAATGATAAAAATCTCTTACATTAAAAATACTATAGTTTGGATGCTAAGCTCGAAATGGTTTTCGATTCAGGCATTTCACTTTTTTTTTTGCATCCTGAATTGAGAGGGACAGACGGATGTTGGCTTCCGAGCTACGTAGTCCTAAACTTGAGGGAAATCCCTCTTTTAAGTAGGAAAATCCCTACAACATTGTAGTTGACAAAATAACCAGCTGCCACTCACAAAAAAACTAATTCCCTTAGCTTTGTAGCGTAACGAGAAAATAATGTGACGAAAAAAAATGGGTCGCGAGAAACTGACCAGCGAGAAATACCCAATTTATTTGTCGGTTTTTTTTTCGTCTACTTTTTCACGAACAAAAGATAATTACTGGCCAGCCAGACGCTTTGTTGAGGCAACGTATAAGGCGGACTACACACTGAGCCTGCTTGAATTTGAAATAAATTTACTGTAAAGTAATTCGACCGGGCAAGTGAGACAAGTAAATTATTTATTTATTTTATTTGGCTGCATATGAGAGTGTGAGTTTGTTCCGTTTTGTTGCTCCGTGAGTCACCAGAAGGCCCTTGTTGAAAATCAGCGCTGTGGGTTCAAACCCTCAGCTTATACTGAGCATGAGGCCTTTTTTCCGCTGCATCGACATACAGTGTAGCGTTGGAATTTGTTAACGTTTTATTCATTCTTGAATACATTCCTGCTTTCTTTTCTGTTTTTTCCTTTTCTATTTGATATGTGAACTCAAAAGATGCTTACACATCTTTCATCTTTTACAAATAAAGTTATTTGGAAGACAAAGATGTCTGTTAAGTATGTACATAATGTTAATCGGAACGATTATGTCTGTTTTGAAAAGAATAAATGTTAGGTTTCTTTGTTAGCTTCTTCTCCGCATTATCTAATGATAATAGATAAAGATTGTAGATAAAAATGGAAATTGAATTCCTCCGAAAATGCCACAAGCACCATGCGGTTAGTCAATGCACCGCCCTACCTCCCACGTTTTTAAGCAGAAGCAAAATACGAACGCCCCATCACCGACACCAATACTTGTGAGAGGAAAATAAGCGACGCGTTTCGCCTCTAACACAAGGCAGCTTCAGGCTCACAAGTGCAAGTAGATAATTTTAATAATGATCTAATATAATTAAATGTAAGACTAACAACTTTGACGGTCATTAAATATTTTGTTTTTGAAGTATTTTTTTTTTTCACTTTGACTTTAAAAATTAACAAGCACAAAAGATGCGGCCGCTATAAAAATTATAATTACATTATCTTCGGTACGATAACGCTACTCGCATGTTTAAAACGTCAAAAGTCGTAACATTCCAGTACATTAGCTGCCAAATTCTGTCATTTTATTGCCACAAAACGCCTCGTGGTTTAGAACTATCCATGAAGCTCCTAAACTAGGATGCCTATATATAATATAATCTTGTGTAATAATATAATGATATAGATATAATCTTTCTTTCCCAAGATTTTGGCTGGCGAAGGTTAATACATCCTTCATGGGGCATTGTATACGTTTGTACAATAAGATAAGTAAACATAATGAGGTTGCCTGAAACGCACTCCAAATAATATTTAAAGTACACTTTGTGCCTATAAGATAAATGATTATTAAGGTAATAATGACGTCTGGAATTAAAGCCAGTACAATGCATGAATTCTAGGTTTTGGAATAGTTATGTAAAGTTTCTTAATTGTACACATTGAAAAGACTGAATCTGGTAGTTATAATTCCATTATTTTTCAAAAATTATTTTGAAATGGACACCTAGATCATCAAGTCGCAGTTTCTGTACAATGCATGAATTCTAGGTTTTGGAATAGTTATGTAAAGTTTCTTAATTGTACACATTGAAAAGACTGAATCTGGTAGTTATAATTCCATTATTTTTCAAAAATTATTTTGAAATGGACACCTAGTCGCAGTTTCTGCGCTATTTTGAATATAATTTGTTGGAATTTGAATTATGTAAACATACTCACTATTTACATGATATCAATTCAAAATGACAGTTCATTTGCGCCAGTGCCTAGCTTTCTGGGGAAATTTCTAATCTAAACTATCGTCGCGGTGTGAACACAACTTAACATTCAGAGACAATACACTTTCGCATTGCGTTTGGACGTACAGTCGACGGCAGTGGGTACACACAACCTTTAGATTTTCGTTGCAAAATCTCCCGTAACGTAACCGAGTAGAGCGCACGCGTGTAAAGATTGATGTGCTGTTGACTGTATGTTCTTGCCCATTTTGTAACCTACCCGCGGCTTATGTAACACGTTCTATCATTAATCACACACTGTCAAACGTCTTAATCGATTACACATTAACACTTCCACGTGCGGGAAAATTGTTATGGCTTTTAGGCTAAAAGGGTTATGTCGTTAAACGGTCTTTTAAAAAAAAATCATTTTGCCTTAAAACACCTCTCAAAGCCGGTTTAAATAGGTCATCGGTAGTAAAGGGAACTCCGTTAAATAACCTGTACTTACGACAGATTATTTAACGGAGTTTTTTAGAGTCCTGTCTTGAAAATTTAACGAAAAATGTTAAAATCTGATTATATCCTTTTTAATGCACTAACCCGTGCTAAGGACAATTTTAAGAACCTATTTAGAGGCCGAAAATTCCACCCATGCCGGGACTCGACCCCGCCACCGCTGGCACGGTTAGCCAGAGGTCGCAGGCTGGTTAAATAGATGGTGTATGTATACAAAAAGCCCAATGGAAAACTACTTTCTGAAAGTAGTAAAATAGTAAACTAGAGAAATACGTTGTATTCAGGTTTTATTTTCATAATCAAATCATAGACAATTTCACGAACTGGAGATTCTGCAGATTTAGGTCCAATGTGTACAGTGAGCTCAATAATCTCCTCATTATAACTTAATTCGTCTTTTCATTAAAAATTCTTTCTGTCTAACGTCCCTCTGACAAGTAAGTGAATAATAAAATAATGTATTTATATAAGATTTATATATCATAGGGGTAAAAGTCACCTACTTAATTAGTCCCGAGACGGGGCCAATAGTTGGTGGGACTAAATAAGTCTTCAGCCCGAGTTTAACACTGCTTTTCATTAAGAATATAAGATGAGCTTATTTTATTTTTTTCCATATTCCCGCACGAGAAATCAAACCTAGGTCTGTCACATCCGAGTTCATTGTTCTACCCACTGAGCTACCACAGCTTGTTATAGATAGATAGATAGATAGATAGATAGATAGATAGATAGATAGATAGATAGATAGATAGATAGATAGATAGATAGATAGATAGATAGATAGATAGATAGATAGATAGATAGATAGATAGATAGATAGATAGATAGATAGATAGATAGATAGATAGATAGATAGATAGATAGATAGATAGATAGATAGATAGATAGATAGATAGATAGATAGATAGATAGATAGATAGATAGATAGATAGATAGATAGATAGATAGATAGATAGATAGATAGATAGATAGATAGATAGATAGATAGATAGATAGATAGATAGATAGATAGATAGATAGATAGATAGATAGATAGATAGATAGATAGATAGATAGATAGATAGATAGATAGATAGATAGATAGATAGATAGATAGATAGATAGATAGATAGATAGATAGATAGATAGATAGATAGATAGATAGATAGATAGATAGATAGATAGATAGATAGATAGATAGATAGATAGATAGATAGATAGATAGATAGATAGATAGATAGATAGATAGATAGATAGATAGATAGATAGATAGATAGATAGATAGATAGATAGATAGATAGATAGATAGATAGATAGATAGATAGATAGATAGATAGATAGATAGATAGATAGATAGATAGATAGATAGATAGATAGATAGATAGATAACACTTTATTGCACAACCAGAAAAATATTACAACCATGATTCTTAAATCTAAGGGCGAGATAAATAGTCGCTTCTAAGAACGAGTCTTAGCGAAAGCACTTGCTTAAGAATCGATTTGTCTATCATAGACAGTACTTTGGCACTCTCTAAGTCGCGAAACCCGGACTAATTCTTAGCATTGGCCTATGAACATGCTTAGCTAAGCAAACGTCTATTTTAGTAACGCATTGATTCTTAGCTAAGTTAGCCTGAAGTAATGCTTAGGGATGCATGAGTACGGACTTGGGTTAAGCAACGACTATTTATCTCGCCCTTAGTAATGTTATACAATTGGCGGTCTTATCGCTAAGAGCGATCTCTTCCAGACAACCTTTATACCTTGGTATATCCCCATTGCTGGGTCACGGGTCTCTTCCTACATCGCAGGAAGGTTAGACTACAGGGGGCCAAGTCATGTCGGTGGAGGATCATAATTCATAAGACAGTGGCGGGCCTTACTGTTATCAAGCCGCGCATAAGGCTTCTGACATGGCTTAACAACTACGACTACATGACAGCATATTCACAGATTAATTGATATACATATTCTCACCATATTATTAGATTATGAAATTATTACTAGAAGGTGTGTCATCATTACATAAATAATAGATTATAGAGGTATATCATATTATCGCAGTTACGTAACAGAAATATCATGAATAACCATAGGAGGATGACACGTCTACTAACTTAGCATAAGCTTCGTAAGAGATATACTCCCGGACTCGGATTTAAGAATGTGAGGTGCTGGGCAGTGCTAACCGTCGCCACCAATGGAATAAAAATCATAAGTAGTTTTATAATCCGTTTTTTTTTGCAAAAACTGAACATGATAACAACTAACAACTATTTTTAGAACGTACGTAGTCTAGAACCTAGGGTTAACAACCTAGGACTTTAATCGATTTCCGATTAAAGTCCTAGTTCTAGATTTTTAGACCTAGGTTTTTGTCAGCAGAGTGCTTAATGCGAGTTTTTTAACTACTCGATCGCGTTAACGTAAACTTATATTTCTATGGCATCGAGGAAGCGCCACCTAGCGACAAGTATGGAAATTAAAATAGCTGAGTGCGAGTTGTAATGGTTTACGTTGAGAAGTGAACACGTTTACCAGCCAAAACACGAATAAACGCGATTGCGAGTTGTACTGTGACAGCGTTTTGCCAGTTCAAACGGTTAACTTACTCATACTCACTACTCAATGCTCGATTAACGTGGTAGTAAAGTTATTCGATTGGATCAGTCAAACTCGCACTAAGCACTCAGGTTTGAATCGATTCGATATCAACCCTTTGTATATCCCCACTGCGGGGGGGAAAGTTAGGCCATACTCCATCACGGCGGCCAAAGACGGGTTGGAGGGGGTTTGTAAGACTGTTGCGGGCCTTAAGTCAGAAGTTATCAAGCCGCCTATAAGACCTCTGACATGGCTTTACGACTGGCATTACATGACAGCCGGCACCAACGGCTTAACGTGCCTAGCGAAGCGCCGAAGCGCACGGAAAATATGCCAATAGCGGTAGTCACGGGATTGTCTGCCATCCAGCACCTAACCGCGCCCGTTTAGTCCACGAGCGCTTCTATAATATTTATTTAAATGATCTGTGGCTCAAACTGTTAGTAATAATGATTCTTATAGCTGTGTTAATATAGTCTTTTATAACATACATCGGCTACTATCGGTACAATCGGATATATTCGTGTAATAGAAATACCGGAACTAATATGACACTAAATTTCGAAATCGGAACTCGATCATCAGTACGAAAACCGGCGAAAATTGGCGAAAACCGAAGCCTACTCGAGAGACCAAGGTATATTCTAAAAGCTAACAGACTTGTATGTATCTACATACAATATATTTTACATTTTGGCCCCACAGATGTTGAAACACTGAGTCAGCGATTAAATGTTTTAGTCGGAAAATTCTCAAATCGGAAACTGGAGGATAGAATCATTCACATCTCTTTAGCGTGCTCTATAAAAAGTTTATGCTAATGTGGATCGTGCCATTCATTGTAACGTTTACGACTAGCAATGAATGGAAAACACCACACGCATAATTATAGAATAGAATATGTCATAATAACATATTAATATGTGAATAATTTAATTCTTCGTCTCGCCAAGCCTTAGACAAATAAAACAAGTAGCAAATTCTGTTACATAACTACATACCACATCATTTAACGATGTCAGTATTAAATAATTATTGTATTAAGGAAACTTAATGTACCCAGATTTTATATATCAATCAATCAAAACGGTTTTATTCAAAGTAGCACAGAAACAGTTATTTAAAGAATGTTACAAGTTAAACTAAGCGTTGATTTTAAAAGCTAGATCATTTAGGAGGATAAAAGGACTTCACAGTTTTCCTACAAAAATCACCCATATTATAGATTTTTATTTTGTATTACCATTTAGTAAAGTGACAACTATCAATACAGACTATCCTTAACAAAGAATTCCCTGATACTACTCTATCACTGAAATTCCTTCTTCTCTCTTCTTAACAGAAGGTTCTCCTTCCCTTATTACTGAAAGCGGCTAGATCGATAAAAATCGATATGAATATAATTAAGACAACTTGCTAAATTGGCACAAGGTCGCAAGTTTTTCTTATATTAGGTACTTTATATTTTCTTAGCAGCCTCAAGGAAGAGAGCCAAACTGATACTACGAACAATTAACAATTTTTTGATTGCGTTGTATCTAAAGGCGGGAATCTGTTATTAGCTCTTAGTAACCTATTTTTTCTACTAGCATAATTTTGTAAGCTGATGATTCTCCAATCTGTATAAATAAATAAAAAAGAAAAAGAGGGCGTCAGACGAAGAATAAATATACAAATAGTGCATGCGGTATGAATATTACGTCATACCCTGTACTATTACGTGTTTTTAGTTCATACTACTATACAGAGTACTACCACAAGACTAATCCTGCGTTCCAAGATACGATGAAATCAATTACAGCGCGAATCCTACCAAAATTAGTAGCCCCAAAGCATGAAATAGGGCTTTTGTGCCTACTGCACTTATATGGATAGGCACTGTAATCGATTTCATCGCATTTCGGAACGCACCCATAGATACATTTTTGAACCTACATAACAATGCAAAACTCCGAACATTCGAGGATAGGTACATATTTTGCAAAGGTGAACAATAAACGGCAACAGCCTAACATTAAAAACAACCCTAGTTAAAATACTGTATTGCGGCAGAGTGGGAGTCTCAGAGCTTTGCGATATCTGTGGTGGGAGTCGTGTTCAAACGTGACGAATTTTATTGACCAGTACAGAACATTTGTTCTTATCCAGAGTGAAATATTTTGAACAGAATCGCTGCTCTGTTAGTAGATGCTCGACGCAATGAACTGAAAGCACGCCCACCCTGTGCTATCATCTATAACTACTGCAACGGTGGGCTCACCTGTCCGCATTGTGCGCAGACATTCATTAACAATATTGGCTATGTCAGCCATGCACGAGCACACCAGCGACGATTAGAACGGAGCTGAAGCGGTCGCCGTGGCCGAAATCGGTCGATATATATATTCGTTCCCAGCAGACCAAATTTCAAGCAAGTCAAAAGCGTCACTAACCTGTTTAACAGAGTCCAGTGCCATCTTCTCGATGTCGACGTTGTAGAAGTTGAGCTGGGGCACGTAGCGCCGCCGCGGGCGGATGTCGTCGTAGTAGGCCACGACATCGTTCACCGACACCACGGGGCAGTCGTCAGCGGTGCTACAGCCACTGCTGACCCCGTCGACTCCGCTGTCGGAGTCTCCCTCGCCCCCGAAACCCTCCTTCGAATCCCTACGTTCCCCGTAACTCTGCTCAGAGCCCTCCTGGTAACCACTCTCGTTCATGTCATCCGGAGTTATTATCTCCGGTATCTTCGTGTAGTCGAAGGCGACGTCCTCGTCTATGTTCGTTTCAGGTTCGATTATGTCGCTCATGGTGTCGCTGTTAGTTTTATTTTTTAAGGGAAGAAACACTTGTACTTTGGACTGGATCCTGTCGGTCAGGCGGTTCGATAGCACTGTTTTCTCCACTACATACTGTCGCGTGTCACTGGGTTTTGCACTGAGAGTTACCTGAAACAAAGAGGAAAGTCTCCGTTGTAGGATTAGTCTCAAATTGATCCATTTTCGTCCTTAAATCTCGATGAAATTAAGACGTTCCTTAAGTTAAGAGCTGAAAAACCGCTGTCATTTCGGGCGTCCAAAAGTGTGAGAGCCAAAACATACATACATACATACATACATACATACATACATACATACATACATACATACATACATACATACATACATACATACATACATACATACATACATACATACATACATACATACATACATACATACATACATACATACATACATACATACATACATACATACATACATACATACATACATACATACATACATACATACATACATACATACATACATACATACATACATACATACATACATACATACATACATACATACATACATACATACATACATACATACATACATACATACATACATACCTACATAACCTCACGCCTGTATCCCAGAGGTAGGCAGAGGGACTGCTACTGGCTACGATCCTGACAAATCACCTTCGCTTCATCAACGTTCATAAGTCGTTGCATGCACGCACGCCGGTTCCGGGTACTTTTTGTCTTCCCCTTTGCTAATACATCTTCTATTTGGTCGACGTATGTCCGCCTGGGACGTCCCTTACCGGCCCTTCCACTCACATTTGCAATATATCTATGTTTGTTTCGTCAATCTTTCTTCCTTCATCATTCAACATGTGCAAACCAACGCAACATTCTTTTCTCAATTCTAGAGAAAACCAAAAATTTGGTGTAAAACCTCACACAAAACGGCTGAGTCTATCTTCAGTTTACCAACAACGCAATAAATACTAACATCCCCTCAGTGTACAAATTCATTTCGTTTCACCGTTCATGAACGGTTGATTTGAAGAAAATGCTATTTAGCATTAAGAACGCAATTGGTCAAAAATAATGTTTTTCCGGTTATTTTTCTGACGCCATATTTTACTAAACACTAACAATTTTAAAAATATTGACACATGAAAAGATCCATATCCATTCAAGTGACTGCTGATACGCTATACAAAAGTGAACAAACTACGACAGAATTTCACTTGCGCAGTTGTCGCGAGACGCAGCCAAGCGCGACAAATCGCCAGGACAGTAGACGTAGCACGCGATCGATATGCTGAATCAACACGGGAACATAACGATTCGCATCTCTTTCTAACATAGTTTGATAGAACGCATAGTATTGTTGCAGGTATCAAACATACATCGAGAATGAATAAAGCACGCGTGGGCCATATCGATGAAAGTGTCTTTGAAAGTAATAATAATAACTTCACAATTACTGTGTGTGGCCTGGCCCTAGACTCCAATACTCACATACTTTTTCAATAGGATGATATAAGCACGACAATGGCTGTTATTTGTCTCAACTTGGTAGTCTAAGCAGTAGCAGTACAATGTCATTCCGGGGGTATAACCCGTATCTCTCGCGAAGAACATCGAATCGAGTGAGGCGCCGAGTTAAATAGCACGGGTTATACTATTGCAATGCGATTGGTTACTAGACCACCGATACTATGAATGAAACGATAATTTCCGTACTAATATGACCCTATTAAACAACTATGCATTTTAGAGACACTCTCCAGGTCGGCAGGGGCCGTGGATGCGAATAGCGAGATACTGCGAAAGATGGCGTGATAGGGAAAAAAATACCCGACAGTGAGCAGAGGTGGGCTGGCTCTGGCTTGCTCAGGTCCCAAATTAGGACACCCTGTATTTTGGTTGTCAGACAAGGACATCACAAACATTGAAATACACCCAGACTGAGATCAAGTGTAAAAATGTACGGCGTCTAGTGAGAATCGAAACCACACTCTCCGAAATGGTGATCAGACATGATACCGAGGCAGAGTATAAGGGCGATGATAAGGCTACACTGAATGGTGACTGTTGAGTTGGTACACGTGTAAGCTGACATAAAACACGTGGTTGCGATGAGAAAACGTGAGCCAGACAATGAGATGGTGCTTTGACTAGTGAAGAGAAAAGGAATAGTAAAGACTAAAGGACAGAAAAACTATGTTGAGGACAGTCGCATGTAGAAAAGTAAAGATTTTGAAAGGGCTACTTGTCACGACAACTTTATAGAAACCATCATGGAAGAAAAATAAGGTATAAGGTGAACAAGACATAAAAGTCATCTTGACCCAATTAAAGAGAAGGTGTGAAGGAAATAGGCTGAGATCGGAGCACATGGGAAATGCTGCAACGACTAGAGCTGTTCCTAGATTGTATTTCCAGGATCACGAAGGATGATCAACAGTTATGCCATAGCAGAAAACAGTTATGAAAATCCCGTGTAATTAATTATGGTACAACTATTATAATGATGTATGATCTACGTATTTTGATCTGTAAGAGAATCAATGTTAAGAAAAATCTCTAGAGATTTCTGTGTGAAGTAAAGTGAATAAAAATCCAAAAATACGCTGAAGACCTGATGTAGGTGATAGATGAAGTTTGCACAGTAATATCAACCATTGATAACATTCAGCTGAATCCACATTTAAATGAGTATGCACTACATTGTGGAGCACTGAAAACCGAAGTTGTAAACACTCGCTTTAATATTTTTGTGGATTTGAAACTAAAATAATTCATATGAATATAAGACATGATAGTTTTAGAAATTACAGTGAAATAAATCTTTTGAGCATTTTGTCAAAAGTATAAGCTCTAGAAAACATGTAAGTAGAAACATTATTTTTCTTTTTTGTGACGAGTCAAAACGATCAATAATTTTAGTATAAATAACTCGTACCATATCAAATAAAATTTATATAAAATGAGTTTTTCGTCTTTAACTAAACCTGGAATATTCGACGAATTTCAAATAAGGAATTAAGGTTGGTAGCAAAATGTGTGTATAACTATACGCCTCATGTTTATTTACGTTTCATTATCTTTAGTCCTTGAAGAAATAATTTATTCGGCATCGCATGTACCTAAACATTGCTATGAAATGCACCTTGTACGTACAAATACAATAAATTAAAGCGGAACATTCCATGGTACATTGGCACGTAAGTTATTATCGATTTTATTATAACCGTCAAGTACGACTTTATGACTTTTACGTCACCCGTTATTACGACCCGAACTATTTTCTGATAAGTTATTTGTTAATCTGATTCAGTCATTAGCATATTATGTATGCATGCTGTGACTTCCCAGCATTCGTAATTCGCTATTGTAAACAGTGTGATAAAAGCCAAGGTGAGAGAGCCGGCTTTCACTAAATTTCCTACGCATTTACCATTACGTGTCTACGTCACATTTTCATGAGGTAATGCGTTGCAACGGTTCTATTTTAGGTATCGCATACGATGAAAAGTGTAAACTTTCCATTCCAAGACCGACTATTTCGGTAAATCAATTTACTATCAAATCAAAACCTGCTGCATATTTGGTATGCTTACGGCACTGACCAGTACAACGACATAAAACACCGGAAATTCGAGATTATAAAACGTGTAACAATTTCTTTACAGTGATAATATGTTTACATCGCTGTTCGCTTGAAAAGGTTTTAAGTTCCTTACCCTCCTTTAGAAGGGATCCTTTATAAGAAGCTAAGTATGAAGGAACTCATTAAATTCAAGGATGCGTCCTTGGAATGTGTCTTAGATACAGAAATTGTGCAGTGGCAAACAGGAGAGCTAAGGAACTTCAAATATAAATATATGGTGTATGAGTGAAGATCCTCTGATTAATGGCACCTTTCTCAACTGAATAGTTAACAGACTTTTGGCTCTAGGTGTCTGGCCTCTAGGTTGTAAGCTTTAAAAATAACTGTGGCTATTATTGAGATGTATGATGTTCACTTTTCACAAATACGTAAAATTAAAGAAGACATGCATGATAGCCCAAGTTAGTCCACGACAGCTCTTTAAGTTCATCCGTCATCAAATGCCAAATTTGCACTTTCAATATTTACAAGAGACCCGGTCTTCCACAACTCTTTATTGAATACCAACCAGTACCTACCCAGATGCAGATAGATGCGTAGCTTTTTTTCGCTTATTATTTGACAACTATCCAACGCCCACTGAAAACTCGCAATTGATAAACACCACGTTAGGTATAGCTCAGTCCGAAACAAAACCTCGTATCCCCAAAGGGCCACAGGTCTTTCCAGCCCCATTGACAACTATCGACCGGGACTGCAACAGGTGCCATCCCGTCCCTAACCTCGCAGTATATGTGTCAGGGTCATGCCGTGCAACAAGTGGCCATTGGCAACCCTGCCAACCGTTGTGTTCCGGGGATTTGCCGAGAATAAAGATGGATGACTGGGGGTTTTGTCGGTTTCGGAGTTCCGGGGAAAAGGAAGGGTGTGATTGGTCGGCTGTTTGGGGTGGGTTTGGATTGCCTGTATAATCAAATACGGTTGTTTGATCAAACATAGATATTTTGTATTTTCTAAGGTTAACACGAGCAGTAGACATAATTAAATATGTTTTTACACGGATTTATGCTCGTTTATTACATTTTTACAATTTTCCAACGTTTCGGCACTTTTTCTTTTTCAATATAGATATTTTGCTTATGTTATAGTATAGTGGAGCCAGATCTGATTCAGGTAGCCAGATCCAGATATATAATTTGTCCTCTGTGCCATACCAATTGACATACAAAACATATTGAGAATTTAGCATGTCAAAAATCTAATATTTTTGTTTGTTTGTCAAATGTTAGGGATTTACGTGAATAGTTTTTATTTCTATTAAAAATCACTTATGAACGATTCTTAAAATAATAATAATAATGGCTGAATGTTTTTACTTTGTTGTGATAAGTACTCAATACTGGTTTGATTTTTAAAAAAGAGCGCTTTGGCGGCCATTCCCGGTAGAAACGTCACCGCTGAAGGTTGGCTCTGTTGCACAAAAAATTGTTAATTTTGATTAGTGCTGAAGAAAGTAAATGGTTTGTATTTGATCACAGCTGAGGAGTATTATTACAGTGGGGTAACTAATAGTCAGAAGTGGTCTGAACAAAAGTTGGAGATATCTTGAGGTATGTAATTTCACAGTATTTTGTCGGCCGTAAATCAAAAGTAAACAAGTAAAACATTCATGTATACATCCTAGATTATTGTTTTTTTACATGTTTTAATGGCTATAATATGATGTAAAGTTTAGTTGGACATTGGTGTGGCATAATACACTTAGCCACTTCCAGAATAATACAAAATAAAAGAGAAGTTAAATGTTGGTATCGGATAATCAACATTCACACCACATTAAAAAAATTTACACGAATACCTATATCTTAACGGGTTAGAACTCTTGTGTACAATGTAAGATTGTTTGTGTATGCGGAGCGCAAGTAGCAACGCTGCATCACGAACGGCAGTCGCGATTTCCTACCCTACAGTGAGCATTATTTAACAAGTATCGAACAAAGTGGATAACTCTCGATGTATATGCAACAAAACTCATTATTGACTACTACATTTAGTCCATAACTTACTAGTAAAAAATCGAGGGAACGATGCACGACTGGTAAAACTTCATCAAGATGAGTAAAGGAAAATTAGATACTAATCTACTAGGTTGGTGTTTAGAATAATGCGTAATCTAATTACGTACTGATCTAATTCGGTACATCTTACAACTTTAATGCTCAACATGGTTGTAGCCTGTTGTAGGTGGTCTAACTTCGTATTAAAATGAATTAATTCATCGATATAAACAATTCCATGATCTGAATAATTAGGAACGTACAAGTCTGGTAATACGAGTGGTATGCGAATTAATAAAATTGGTTTTACAAACTACTGCGATATGTTATTTTGTTTTTCTAATCTCTCTTTACAAACCGGACACGCAAGCAATGTTTCCTATATTCCTTAAGTACCTGCCGATTAAACAGCTTATTTTGCAGTGCCAGTATTCTGATCATATTTTTTTGTTTCTTCTCTTCCTACTAAAATTCTAAATCTCTAACCCCATCCTTTGACAAACTATTGACTTCTTGAATCACAGACTACTCGACCGTTACAATGATGTCCAGTGAAAGGTCTAACTATACACCCCCGATTGAAACTCGATCGTCACGAAGTCCGGATCGCAACAAAACACCTAAACATAGGGGAAGATCGATAAGTAGACTGAACAGGAGACAGAAGAAGCGTGACACTTACCGCAGCAGGTCACGGCGGCGAAGGGCCTCATCGTCTAGTTCAGATCAAAGTATAACATCTGAGAGCAGTGCGTTGGCACAGTATCGGATTAAACAAAAGGCGCGTTACGCAAGACGTAGGCCAAGTATGGACGATACTGACATCAGTACAAGTCGACGAGACCGCACACGTAAAAGGAAACGCGCTCGGTCTCGGTCTAGCTCATCCAATACAAGTGCGTCAACCACTGATGAGCGGTCCCGGCCTCGATTTCGGTTTTCCTCTAGACAAAAACGGAAACGATTGTGAACAGAGCCGACAAGCTCCTCTGAGAACAATCTCATGGAAAAATTTGCGAAGTTACTCAAGCATAAAGGAAACCACTTCGAGGGAGCGCACAATGTGATCCCGGAATTTGACCCCGATGCCCATTCGCAAACAGCTGTAGATTGGGTTCGTAAAGTGAACGAGACGGCACGGATATATAGATGGAGTGAAAGACAAATTATCTATTATGCAATACCAAAATTAGCTGGGCACGCAAAAAAATGGTATCAAGGTAGAAGTACTGTAGATTTAAGTTGGCGGCAATGGCAAAGAAAGATTATCAAAACTTTCCCAGATGATCGCAACTACGCTGATCGTCTAGAAGAAATGCTAAGCAGAAGAAGTAGACGAGAAGAACCCCTTGAGGAATATTTCCACGAAAAATCTCGATTGGTTAAAATGTGTGGCATAACTGGGAGAAATGCTGTCGATTGCATAATTAGCGGTATATTCGATAATGGCTTACGACTAAACGCTCAAGGTGGCAGCTTTAAAAGACCATCCCAATTACTCAAATATTTACGTCGCATATCAAAACGAAATACTCATGTGATGTTTCGGAAGGAAACATTGTTTGCAAAGAATGAATCGCAAAGTACCCGCAATATTGAGCCCAACCGCAACAATATTAATAGATTCTCTACAAACACTCGCGACAAAACGCAATTTGTTTTGCGGTGTTTTAATTGCTCTGAAGTAGGTCATACAGCCCGGCGATGCACGAAACCATTGAATAGATGTGACAAATGTTCGCGCCTAGGACATAAATCCGATGTTTGCGACATTGTCGAAAAGGCTTACTCGAAAGCACCGCAGTCTCAAGAGAAATCTGGTGCCAAGTCTAATCCTCCTCAGAATGTACTACAGATAACTTCCACCGACAAACCTAACAGTAAGTATTTCAAGTCCATAACACTGAATGGTAGACTTTGTTCTGGTTACATCGACTTTGGAAGTCAATGTACTTTAGTGCGTGAGTCAATCTCTAAAAACCTTAATCTGATCACAGACAATTTAGGGCTACCAGTTATAAAAGGTTTTGGGCAAGGCAGCGTTTCACCGTTAGGAAAGGTATCGATTAGCATTGTTGTAGATGCAGTTGAAGCAGACATACTTGCGTATGTCGTGCCCGACCATCTGCTTAGTACCGACGTTCTTATTGGGCAATCTTTAACGGAATTACCCACTGTAGTTGCATTTAAGACCTGTGAACAATTAACGTTATATTGTGATGGCTCTGATGTGAATCGTATAGACATTATGAATACCGAACAGGTAACGGTTGTAGGATTAAGGGACCTGGCAGTGCATACCGACAACGAGCATACGGGAATGCTGTTCATTCCTGGCTATGCCAGAGTGCTTAGTGCGAGTTTGACAGATCCAATCGAATAACTTTACTACCGCGTTAATCGAGCATTGAGTAGTGAGTATGAGGAAGTTAACCGTTCGAACTGGCAAAATGCTGTCACAGTACAACTCGCACTAGCGTTTATTCGTGTTTTGGCTGGTAAACGTGTTCACTTCTCAACGTAAACCATTACAACTGGCACTCAGCAATTTTAACTTCCATACTTGTCGCTAGGTGGCGCTTCCTCGATGCCATAGAAATATGAGTTTACGTTAACGCGATCGAGTAGTTAAAAAACTCGCACTAAGCACTCTGTATGCAATCTGGTAATGAATACATTCTGCTACAAGGTTTATATCAATTCGAAAAAGGCAAAGGGCGTTGTCTTATATTAGGTTTATCAAAAAAAGGGGCCACATTAACGAAATCAAGGTTATTAGGGCGAGCTGTCACGATAAACAAACCAGAACTGATTGGTAATTGTACTGAGCAGAACACCGTGGATGTTAAGGCTATCGATATCACTGAACAAATACCTCAGGTCGCTAGCAAAGAGCGCATCACACTGGAAATGCTTAACATCGGTTCTAAAGTTACGGACGAACAAAAAACGCGAATACTTGAGCTTTTGACAAAGTTTAGAGACTGTTTTGCTTTCAATACACAAGAGCTGGGACTTACAAATATTGCAGAAATGACACTTCGCCTTAATGACGACACTCCCGTAATTTATCGGCCCTATCGTCTTCCATTTAGTGAACGTGCTAAAGTTAGAGAGATGGTTGGTGATTTACTAGCTAATGGCATCGTACGTGAATCTCAGTCAGCTTACGCCAGTCCTATAGTCATGGTGCGGAAAAAAAACAATGAGTTACGTCTTTGTGTGGATTACCGAGCCCTTAACAAAAAGACCATCAAGGATAGCTATCCGATGCCGGTCATAGATGACCAACTTGATCGACTCAGTGGCAACTCATATTTTACTAGCCTTGACCTGGCATCTGGTTACCACCAGATACCCGTAGCCGAGGGGTCACGTCATTTAACGGCATTCGTGACTCCGGACGGCCATTACGAATACACAAGAATGCCTTTTGGTCTGGTGAATGCTCCGGCCGTCTTTCAGAGCATGATCAACAAGGCACTAGGTGCCAAACGCTTCGATTTAGCTATACCGTATCTAAATAGATGACTTGCTATCGACAGGCAGAACGTTTGAGGAAGGATTTGGTAAACTCGAGTCTATCTTAGAGCTTTTACGTAATGCTAACCTCACGCTTAATCTTAAGAAGTGTTTTTTCTTTCAATCCGAGATTAACTATTTGGGATACGAGATATCGGAGTCTGGGCTTAAACCTGGTAGTGCTAAAATACAAGCGGTCTCAGAATTTCCAAAACCAACGAACGTTCATCAAATTCGCCAGTTTGTTGGCCTGGCTAGCTACTTCCGGCGCTTTGTATATAATTTTGCATCAATTATTAGGCCACTGACTCATTTAACTAAAGTTGGAGTACCGTGGCAATGGGGCGCCGAACAAGAAAATGGCTTCCAAAACATAAAAGCAAAATTAGTCTCACGTCCCATATTGGCGTTGTATAATCCTGATTATATAACTGAAGTTCACTGTGACGCCAGTAAGCATGGTTTGGGCGGCATTTTATTGCAGAAAGCCTCAGACGATGATAGTTTTCGACCAGTCGCTTACTTTAGTCGCCAGACAACTCCGGAAGAGGCATACTGGCATTCATATGAACTGGAAACTGTCGCGGTCGTACTTACCCTAAAGAAATTCAGGGTTTATTTAATTGGCCTGGAGTTTAAGGTTCTTACAGACTGCAATGCATTGCGCTCGACACTAACAAAACGAGACTTAATACCGAAGATTGCAAGATGGTGGCTAATGCTCCAGGAGCTTAACTTTACAATAGAGTATAGGCTTGGACACAAGATGCAGCATGTAGATGCTTTAAGCCGTAATCCGGTCTCACCACCTGACTGTTCTGAGGAATTAGAAGTTCTCAGTATTACTACTAATGACTGGCTTCACACGGTTCAGATGACGGATCCCCGTATAAAACATGTTAAAACTGTTCTAGAAACCAATGAAGCCGACATTAAAGACATAACAGACAATTACGTACTTCGAGACAGCAAGGTTTACCGACGCGTGGGTTCTAAATTAAAATGGGTTGTACCCAATTCGGCTCGTTGGAGAATATGCCAATTAAATCACGACGAAATGGGTCATTTTTCGACTGAAAAAACTTTAGAGAAAATAAGAGCGGACTATTGGTTCCCGAAGATGAACCGTTTCGTCAAAAAGTACGTCGATGCTTGCATTAATTGTGCATATAATAAGGAGATTTCCGGAAAGAAGTCAGGTTTCTTACACCCGATCCCTAAGGTGAATGCGATATTCCACACAATTCACATGGACCATCTTGGCCCATTTATAAAAAGTAAAAAGGGAAATTCGTATATCCTTGGAATCATAGATGGATTTAGTAAGTTTATATTTGTTAGAGCAGTTAAAAACACACGCACAAAAACAACCATTAAAGTACTCGAAGACATTTTTGCGACCTTTGGTAGTCCAACTGTCATTATCTCAGACCAGGGTACAAGCTTTACCTCAAATGAGTTTAAGGCGTTTGTTACTTCAATAGGAGCCAAGCAGGTGCTTAATGCTGTAGCCACACCTCGAGCGAATGGGCAAATTGAGCGCTACAATCGGACGATACTTAACTCATTATCCGCTATGAACCATGGTCTGGATGAAAAAGACTGGGATCTAAAAGTCGCTAAGCTACAATGGAGTTTAAATAATACGGTTAATAAAAGCACCGGAAAATCACCTGCAGAGATTGTATTTGGACAAAGAATGTCAAGTCAAGAAGAAGGTGTAATAAAAGCAGCCCTTGAAACAGAAGAGCAGATGTCAAATGTTGAAAGAGAAGAGACTAGAAATTCTGTGCAAGAAAGAATTGAAAATTGTCAAAAGAAAATGAAAGATAATTTCGACAAAACTAGAGCACCAACAAAAATATTTAAAGAAGGTGATCTTGTAATGATACCCAATCATAATCCTGAAAAAGGCAAAAGTAAAAAGCTAGCTCCTAAATTTAGAGGTCCATTTAAAATCAGTGCAGTATTAGACAAGGACAGATATGAAGTATCCAGTATTCAGGGGCATGCTCAACGACGTTATATAAATATTTTCCCTGCTGATCAACTGAAGTCTTGGATTTCCTTAAATGTATCGCCCGTAGTAAGTGGAGAAAGTGGTACAGATGGGGACAGTGAATAGCTGATTAACTATATACGCGCGTTGATTAAAATTACATCGGAAATGCTTGTAACATAATGATTGGTGATATTGTGATGTAATATGTGTGACTTTAACGGGTTGATGACAGAAAACATTTTACGTGATTTTAACTCCCTCCATAACCTTTTCAGACTAGGTTGAGATTAGCCTAGGTAATCGGGAAGCCTCAGGCGATCTTTAACAGCTGGAGCAGGCCGTGACTTACGGATAGTCAAACGGAAGCTTGCAGCAGTTGTTAATCAGAAAACCGTGGCTCTCGGGTGGCTAGACGGGACCGGACCAGTAAGCCGTGGCTCTCGGGTGGCTAGACGGAAACTGGTAGTAATAAGATGTGTAAATGTATATAAAGATAGCTTTCGGATGGCTAAAAGGTCTATGATGCCGCATCGGATGGGATGGGTGGCTATTACCGATGAATGATCTTGTAAATGTGCTGTCAAATAATAAAAAAAAAGAAGATAAAAGTGTGAACATTTTGTTTTGGTGAATTATGATGAATCGGATTTATCTTATAGTTTGCAAAGGTTCATGATTTGCACAAATTTATGAAATTAAATAGGTTAAATACCTACAGTCGATTAAAATTAATTTATCAGTCAATAATTGTATTAAAAAAAAGGTAACCTTAAGCAATTTTGTGTAATGGTATTTTGTTTTATCTTGGCAGTTTTATTTTACTCTCATAAACCTCCATGAAATGATGTAATTTTTGTTTTGGTTTGTATCGATGGAGTTAAGGTTTAGGTAATTTTATCAGTAATGTTTCACTTACATTTATGGCATGGGGTCCATACCTCATAGAATGGCCGAGTTGTAATTCGGAATGGGGACATTCCTATTGCAGAATGGCCGTCTGTTAGGGATTTACGTGAATAGTTTTTATTTCTATTAAAAATCACTTATGAACGATTCTTAAAATAATAATAATAATGGCTGAATGTTTTTACTTTGTTGTGATAAGTACTCAATACTGGTTTGATTTTTAAAAAAGAGCGCTTTGGCGGCCATTCCCGGTAGAAACGTCACCGCTGAAGGTTGGCTCTGTTGCACAAAAAATTGTTAATTTTGATTAGTGCTGAAGAAAGTAAATGGTTTGTATTTGATCACAGCTGAGGAGTATTATTTCAGTGGGGTAACTAATACAAAGGTTCATGGTCTACCAGAATTTCCGGACGATGACTAGATCAGACTGTAGTTTTCGGCCTCAAAAGTTCTTGACTTCTATCTTTCTAGACATGGCCACTACACGCAAAAATCTTAGACACTTTCGATTTATGATTAAGGAGTAAGAGGTTACTTTAGAACTCCTATTTCTCCTGTTTTGACATCTGTCCTTTGGCCAAATTACGTAGGTATAAAAAAAAACAGCTGAAAACTGTTTATAGATTATTGGCATTTAGTCCAGTTTTTTTACAAAATTATTGTACATTTTGACGTGGGCACCTAGTTCTGTTTGTAACGTTCAATAAGTCACAGTTTCTAGGTTATTATGACTAAACTGTTTTGATTTTTGATTGATTCAAACAAATTCTAGGTTTACGAAAAACCGAATATAAGTGAATGCTTGTATGCACTAGTTAACTTTTATGAAAAACTTAAACAGTGCAATCGATACTTAATAATTACACTAGTGAAATTCTGCATTAGCAAAAGAATTCTCTTAAATCGTAATCTCATCAAAGAAAATAGCTAAATACTTTTTCCAGGTAATTGGAACCAGAATTTCCTCAACAAATATGTATCGTCACGCAATAAAAGGCCACACAAAATGCTCAAAGCATTAAATAAATACTTAAGAAACAGGCGAGCGGCAGTTTCCTGAAAAACAGAACCTTTACGGCGAAAATCGTCAAACAATACTTGGCATTCAGCGTTAAGCCTCCCGTCACGACGAAATTGGTAGCTAACTAAAGAAGGGAATATAGTCCTATTATGCTTTCATCACATCACATCACACTTAATATACAGTGTGATGTGACAAACTTTTGCCTTTTGTGTGATATACATCACGTTATACAGTTTGTGAATGGGTATATTAATTACTTTTTCACGTCTAAACGGCTGGAGCGATTTTAATAGGACTTGGTATGAAGTTAGCTGACACCCTGAATTAACGTAGGTTACGTTTTACTTCGGGAAAATATTTTATTCCCATGGGAAAATCGATGACCCGCGGGTAACACCGTGGGGCACAGCTAGTCTTCGATACACTCAAAAACTCACGAATCGTGTATCGTCGTGTATCCGGACGGGTTGACAGAGACTGAGGCCCCAATTCCATTGTTTACAATGACAATACGATCGATCGATAGCCGATTTACACACAGATTAATAAGTAGGAAGACTAAATGTACATCAAATTGTCATTAAAACAATAATTTGGATTTTTTGAACTAAAACTTTCGTAAGCACAACACATTGTAGACTTTTAGTCCGGATTTACTTACGGGTGTTGTTATATCGGAAAAGTGAGACAAGCAACCGACGACGCGAGCTCCGTCTCTGCTCACCATGATTAAGCTCTGCGAATCGGAGCGAAACCTGGTCGGACTTTTCCGATATAACAACACCCGTAAGTAAATCCGGACTAAAAGTCTACAATTTGGATTTTCATGAAACGCGGCCCACGGCAAAGTAGTCGTTATCTAGAATCTTGCGATTTGTGCCGCAAGATGGCAACAGTGCCGCGTAACACATTGCGCAGTTTGAGCTGAAAATAACGCTTATTTTAAACGTTTCACGTCAAACCAATGTTTATATATGAAAGTTCTGCCACGTGACTTCATCCAAATGTTAAACTATCACTAGACTTATTTAGGGATTGATTGATTGACATATTATAGATGTTTCATGTCAAACCAACTCGACCTCAGAACATTAACCCGACAAAGCCCTACCCGCTTTTACTATTCAAATTTGACATCTCTTTCCTCGTGACTTCTTTCAAATTAAATCCTTCTCCTAAGATACACGTTTTCACCCAACTTAGGAGAAAGGATGCAACGACAAGTATATTGTACAGTAGATTTAGCACCAAACGATTGTTGTCATTTTGTCATGTAGCTTTTGGTTTATTAAAAAGAATCATTATTTATTTAATTCATTCATTCACTCACTCACTCATTCACTCGCTTACTCATTGACTCACTCACTAACTTCCTTATTTATTCATTAGGCTCACTAGACTCACAATCGTTTCAGATTGTATTAAACGGCCACCAGTGATGAGTAGTAATTCTGTTGTGTATCTCCGTCATGTCACAGGGAAAGTAAAATTAATGAATGTCATCCCGCCCCCGCTAGTGAACTTTGTGTGAGCAGCAGAAAATGAGGCTCCTGTTTTGCTGGAACGCGCCTTAACTAGCTTCGTTTACAACGTACTTTTAAAATTTGACTGAACTTTAAGGCGCTTAGGGGTGCTAACTAGGGCCACCAATGGAATTAAAATTATAACTTGTTATATTATTTTTGTTGCACTAACCCGTGTTGAGGACAATGATAATTTTAAAAACTGCCCATTAGCTCAGTTGGGAGAGCGCTGGTAAGGTTAGCCAGAGGTCGCGGGTTCGAGTCCCGGCATGGGCTGAATTTTTAGCCTCTAAATAGGTTTTTAATATCATAACTGGTTTTATAATAAGTACTTTTTTTAAATGGTAAACATGAGCAATCTTAACATCCGTGGTTATTATTTTTAAAACATACAACCTGGAATGTAGTATAAATATCCTACTTTAATAGATTTCCGCTAAAAACGGCCGTTTTGGCGGAACTCGATTAAACTCCTAGATTGTTGATCCTAGGTTCTAGACTGTCTATCTATCTATAATCAGCCCACATCAACCTACTGCTGGGCATAGATAGGCCTCCTTTTTATTTCACCATTCCTCACGGTCGAAACTGTAGGTTCTGAAAAAAGTTGTCACAGTTTTTAAGATTTATTAGGTTCACTTTAAGATTAAAACGTATTAACATAACACAAGTTATGATTCTTATTCCATTGGTGGCGCTAGGTAGCGCTCCGAAACGCCTTAACAGGCAAGTTTTAGATCAGCTCAGAATATTAATGTACTGTACTAGGATAGGCAACGTGTATTTGAAAAACATAATTTTTCCAGTACCGATTTAACCACTTCCAAATAAGCAAAAGTAAGGAGTTCTCTAAAAGTGTTCCTCCTTATTAATTTGTGGTTTACTCGGCTATCAAAACGTAGTATAACATAATCTCACGCCTGTATCCCAGAGGGGTAGGCAGAGACCAGGGACGGCCGCTTGCCACGATCCTGACAGATCACCTTCATCAACGTTCATGAGTCGTTGCATGCACGCACGCAGGGTCTGAGTACTTTTTATCTTCCCCTTTGCTAATACATCCCCTATTTGGTCGAAATTTCCGCCTGGGACGTCCTTTACCGGACAAAATAAAAATAATAATGTATGAACGAACGTTACAAAATGAAAATCTAAATTATATTGTGGTAAACATATACAATAAAACTCCTAACTTAGTCTGTTCAGAGCCTGTTAATACTTAATTAACAGAGTCTACATGTTATTCTAAAACCTGGTACCAATGCAATGAACTGGCTTTAATTCCAGACATCTCTGTTTTTGAAATAATCATTAACAGTAGCCATTTATTCAAAATATTTTATAATAGGCTTTGCACTCTAGCAAGCCTATTACAACTTCAGGGATCTTATCGTAGAGACGTATACAATGCCGCATAAAATATGTATTAACCTTTGCCAGCCTCTTGGAAGCGAAACTTTATATGTTCTTCAAGTTTTTACTTCAAGTCGGTATATCTATGAGAATATTCTAGACGTCAGGAAAATAATATACAAAAATATATACTGACTAGCAACTGTCAGGATAATACGTAATGTATATCGAATATTCATAGTAAACTATGAATATTAAGAAGACCCCAGGGAAAAAGACAAACTAGTCAAGCAATAAACATGTGGAGATATTGCATTTTGAAAGTTTGACTTATGCCACTTTGTCCCTGTATGCAATTTTTTAAGCGTCAATAACTCCGAGACTAATTTAGTTTTCACCATGTTCGGTTTACTATCTTAGGTAACGGAAATTCCCTACAAAACTGCATTCACAGATTAGTTTCGAAAAAAGTGACAAGTTCGTCTTTTTCCCTGGAGTTTTCCTACAAGGGGGCCTCTTTGGCGCAGCGGTAAAACCGAAGTTCTTGGGTTCAATCCCCGGCCGGGTCAAAGTAGGAAACGAACTTTTCTAGTTTTGTCTCGGGTCTTGGATGTTATCTATGTATTTATTGTATATAATTCATCGTCGAGTTAGCACCTGTAACACAAATCATTTAGTTGTACTTAGGGGCTAACGAGATCTGTGTAATATGTCCATGAATATTTATTTATTATTTAATGAAACACCCAAGGCCCGATCCGGGCATCCTATAGGTAGCTGTCTCAACTTAAAAGTTCATTATTTTAAAAAAAACCTACTTAGAGTCTAAAAATTCCACCCATGCCTGGACTCGAACCCAATTTTAAAAACCTATTTAGAGGCTGAAAATTACACCCATGCCGGGACTCGAACCGGTATCGGTACTCGTACGTAATACAGAGAATATTGTAAAGAGGTTCGAAATTTCACTGATGCCGGTGAGTCGCCCATTAGCTCAGTTGGTAGAGCGCTGACACGGTTAGCCAAAGGTCGCGGGTGTATGGCATGGGTGTAATTTTCAGCCTCTAAATAGGTTTTTAAAATTGTCCTTAGCTCGGGTTAGTGCATTAAAAAGAATATATTCATTATTTCAGCTATCTTCATCAGGAGTGTTTATAGGTATCTCAATTTAAAACCATCATAAGTCTAGGCTCGTTAATCACCATACAGCAAATCAAGTTTAATTGTAAGTTTAACACGTTTGTATCGATTTCTATATTATTTCTGCCAAAAGTTTCTGGCTAACGCAAACTGATTATTATGTAAATTTTAATGGCGCCAATATGTTATCAACAGTGTTGTATTAATTAGCTTTTAAATTAGACATTAAAATATAAATCAATAACATACTAAAATCCTTTAGCGAAAACGTGACAAATACGGGCAACGCCTCGAACGAGTCAGTCATGCACATAAATAATAATAATTGATTCATTAGTTCCTCAAAATTCTTCTATTATTAATTCAGATAATTCCCGCTTAAGCTTTTACCATCAATACAACAGTTCATCATAATGGCTATTTTCATAGAAAATGGCACTGAAATATGTTATTTACAATTAATTGGGCACAGAACTAAAATAAACAAAATATAGTACCAAAAAATATTTACTATACATACATTTACATTAAACTAACCCCTGGTTTCTCGTACACTAACAGTCTGTTAATCTACTGTTAACAGTTATTTTTTTGTATGCACTTTATCCAACTGACATGACAGCTGTTAACAGTAGATTAACAGCTTGTTAGTGTACGAGAAACCGGGGGTAAGTTTCGCCACGTGATTTTTTACAATCTAATGGAGATTCCACTGTCGAAATAATTGTGATGATCTCTGCAAACTCAACAGCGCATTCAACACACACACACACGCATACACATACACTCAGACACACACGCGCGCGCATGAAAAGCATATCCCTCCTTCCCCTTCGCAGTCCGAAAAAAGGCCAAAGCATTCATTCATTCCAGATTATGGCACAAGCACAGATGTTACTGTTTCGTCCCGTGCTCGTAACAGTTCGGCCGGAGCGCGGGTGAAGGTCGTTCAAGGTCCCACTTGTTGCGCCCGCGGCTGGCGCGGCGCCAGAGACGCGATGCAACACTCCACCGAGTGGCTGCGAAGCATCTGTTGATCTGGAACTTTCCCTTGTGACGCCCCTTCCTTTGCTGCCCCTCGACTAGGGCTTGAATATTTGCCTATTATAACTATTCGAATATTTCGAACAGTTCTAAACCTAATTAATCGAGTGTGTCGAATTTTCAGAATAATGACTTTTGAAGTGAAGAAAATATTTTGATTTCCTTCGACGAATAAGTTAGTAGTATTCTGACCGTCTCACTAAATATTGTATTTAGTGAGACGTGAAATACTAGATATTTAGGTACTTCGATGAAATAATAAAATATAACTTAACCTTCAATTGTCACTTAGGTATTTATTTTCGATTGGGCGTTGTCTAGCGTTATTTGTTGACTAAGAAAAACTTTTAACTTCTTATGACTGGGTTGTTCCGAAATCGTTGCAGTGTTGCCAAATAAAATATTTGATTTTAACCAAAACTACGTAAAAATCGAGAAGGAAATCTAAAGAAGAATACAGCTGGGCTGGGCAGCATTCAGGAAGCTTCGCTAGTATTCTCATCGCCTATACCGCAATCCCATTTGACTCAGCATTTAAAATACTCGAAAACTTCAAATACTAAACTTTCAAACATCCGAATAGTGAAATAGGCAAATAGTCGAACAAAACGAATATTTGAAGTCCAACTACATTCTACTGTCGACGTTATTGTGCAACACGTCGGAAATAACGGCTTAGTAAACGTTTTCAACCAATGAATCACCGCGAACTCGTCCACAACTGTATGTAGTGGACGAGTACGGACTTAACACACAATGTGTCAAGTGTCACACGGAACAGCGCCTTGATTATGTTTCTTTCCACGTGTGCGAAAGCGTAATGTTTGATGATTAAACGAACTTCTAAAGTGAAGTTCTATCATAATTATACGAAGCGCCTCGTCCGAAGAGATTAGTAACTGAAAGAGAAATATTATTAGTATTTAAACACATGTAGTAACACATAAGTGACACCACTCAGCACTTTAGTTGAGAGAAAATGATATAGTTTGATTTATTTACAATATTAAATTTTTAATTTTTACAAGCGGGTATTTTGGTTTTCGTTAGTCCGCGCCGCACTGTTCGCTCCTGCTACGTCATTAAGTTTAGAGTATTGATTGACCTCATTGATCATTTATTTTACGATATTGTCATAATTGGGTGTAATTGTTGGGCGGGAGGGAGTTACTAATCTCTTCGGACGAGGCGCTTCGTATAATTATGATAGAACTTCACTTTAGAAGTTCGTTTAATCATCAATTATACTCGCGCCTCGTCCTCTAGATTAGTAACTGAAAGAGAAATATTATTAGTATTTAAACACATGTAGACTTTGAGAGTGTATCGGAAAAAAATGATCACTGATACACAATTACAATAAGTTGTAATTTAATAGTTCCATTTATCCAATGAAAGTTATCGAGAAAAGAAAGTATAATAGCGTCTTCGCGTGTTATGTAAAATAGAATGTAATTATTATTATAGATGCAATTGTCACTAATTAGATTGTATTCAATCAGATAAATCATACATTTATAAAATCATAATTATAAATTGTCTTGATTTCTAACACCAATAATGGCTTGTTCTGATGAGAAATGACTGCTGATAGAAATAGACCTATTATATTTTTTATACTTCTATTAATAAATTCGCAAACGTGCTGAAATCTTCATTCCAACCTGCAGTGTTGCGGATTGTGTCAATACTATCAATATTCACACCAAGGGCGTAAGCCCGCGATGTGGCCGCATCTCGTGTACTGTGGTTTCTATACCACTGTCTTTTAGTTAATTTTAATCCAGCGGCTCAATGATTGGCTACCTATAGCATTATACAGTTTCTTAAATGCCATGAAGACTGCAGATTTTACTAAGCTTATTGTTTTATTTATGTAAGCAAGTAGAGTTTTAGCAGGACATACTGAAGGTGACGTAAAGTAGGATAATGATTAAAGAAATTGTTTACTACCTGGAGTAGATTTGATGAGGTCTGGAATTTTAATATTTATACGGTCATTAACAGATTTGATGTTATGTACTTTAATGGTCACAAATATCTGAACACGATGTGCAGTTGCGAGAGGCAATAATGTTATAGCTTTGTTGATAGTTGTTGTAACGTAAGGTTTTCGTTAGGATGTAACGTACTTAAATGATTAAAGATCAGATTCGTATCCCAGGTTACATTATATTTGGGTACAGGTGCACAAAAGACCTCCGCAGTCTGTCTTTTTGACATATTTGGGCTTAACAGTAAAGAAAGAGCTCCTCTACAACAGTTGAAGGTGCCATAATGATAACCGTCACTAAACGGCTGGTTAAGAAAGTAAATAACATTAGGAACATGTATGTATGTAAAATGTCAAGGATGCATTGATAAAAAATTAATAAAAACTTCCGAAAAACTTGTTACAAGTAAACAAATCCACCATTATTTAAGGTATTCGTCGTATTCGTATTGTTTTATTGAATCTCGTGATAACGACGCTAGCATTGTATCTAATGAGGGAACTGGCAAGCTCCGTCTTTATAGCACTTCCCTGACCAGGTGCTTGCAATCAGAGTAAGCAAGTTGCATATCTGGGAATTAGAATGAGATATTAACGCGTTACTTGATGGGGAGAAGGTGACTGTATTTGAAATAAGTAGGTATGTAAGTAGTAGCTGACTGGGACTGTCAGAAGGGCACGACGACTATGTCCTGTGCTTCGCCTTAGAAAATTTTAGTAGGACTTTTCGTACCGCAGAAAAAAGTATAAAATAAATAGTTTGACCAAGAAACTGTGAATGAATCGAATGCAATGGCGTCTGGATACTTATGCTACGAGCTATAATTTGTATATATTTTTTTTTTTATTCGGCTTGCGAATAGATCAATGTAACGTAAACCGAATTATTAACAAGAGATTGAAAGGCCCAGGTGTCCATTTCCCATTCTATTTACGAGAGTCCTTCTTGACTCAGCGTTAGCATTGGTATTATCACTAGATCTAATGTATGGTACGAAACTAAAAAAGGTTACGAGGTTATTTCGGGTTATTTGTGTGAGACGAGGGAACTGGACACCTCCTGTCCTATTTATACTTAAATTAAATTGCAGTATATTTATCTATACGCCTAAGTATTTGACAGTATAACTCTTGGGCAAATACTTTTAGAGCGATAAACGCGGCCAACAGCTCGAGATAATTATAATATGTCGTTCTTTTTTCGTAAAAGATCACTGCCCACTTGCGGTTTCGCCGTTACAAGCCGCCCCCCACCCCGTAGTTGAGGCGTCAGTAAAAATATTTTAATAACGTAATCGTCAGTATAAATACGATGGACAGAGGATTCGATACTACGCAACAACCAATAAATGTCAACTTTAATCGAATTAGGAACGATAATGAAAATAATAATCATCGTTATGTTTGAAACAGGCTATTTCCATCGCTCTAGCTCCTTGGTATATAGCCAACCATATTCTATTGCTGGGTACGCTGAAAAACTTACCTTTTCAACTGAGATAGTTTTCTAACTTTACATCTGATTTTTGTTACTACAACAAAGTCTGTGAGCTCCCGGGAGGCTTAAAAGGTAATACCGTGTGAGCTTATAATAAGATTATAAGTTGTTGATAACTGAACGACACTTTTGTACTCATTGATGATGAGGTCCAGAGCGACAAATATGGTCTTAGTTATGTTAATGTTGTCAAAACATTATGATATGGCTTTTCGATTAACAGCCAGTCATCAAGGTACAGAGTGAATAATAGACCTGCGGTTCGTTACTATTTTTCAGCTGGTTTCTTCATTTTGGTAAACACATAAGGGAAAATGTTAAGAACTATGAAAACAAAAAAACGCAGAATTCATAAACTTTGTTATGAAAAAAATTTAAATAAACCGTAGATATTTTATAGATTCTTTAAGAATATAAATTAAATAATACGCGTCTTTTAAATCTGCAGTTGCCAGTTGGCAATCTGGTGACATTAATTTTAGGGACTGTTGTTAAACGTTCTAGTTTAAGGTGATCCGTTTTTATAAATCTGTTTAAACTTTTATGTTAAGAATGAATTTTATTTCGCAAGATTTTGTGAGATTCATGAAATATTTTTGTGAGAAATATACTTGATATACCGTACTCGTATATTGAACATCACATAGCTCGACTTCAGTTATTGCCCCACTAATTTTTAGGTTTTCAATTGCTTCAAAAAAGTGACGTTTTCCGGATTCTAAGTGTCTTGATAGTGGCACAAATTGTTGCCTCACTGGGCATGAAGTTAATATCTCATAAACTTTAATCCACAATATGATAATTTGATCATCTCACGTGCATTATGAAGTGAGCTAAACGACCAACGTACTTAACTGTATCTAGAAGAGGCGACGCTGAGCTTGGCCCCGGTGGAGGATCTCGATGAGTACGCGTACAGCGGCGGTGGCGGCAGGCACGCGGCTCCTCGGCCTCTGCTGTGGGGTCCCCTGCGGACTCCGTGCGGGGGGAGCAGCTCGCCAGTTTAAATTCTTTACAAATGGTGTGAATGTTGTAATGGCTTTCTTTTGGTTTGGTTGCCGTATTTTTGTTAGCGAAATCGGCTTTTAGCTAGACACAAGACTTACAAACAGCTCTGACTGATTTCAATGTTTCAGCAAGCCCTTCGCCGAATAAACAATATTCGATTTTAGTTTGCACGATATTATCCTTCATATATTTTATAAGCTCAAACGAAATGAAGTTTCGCCTTGAAACAGAGTCTCCATGTTGAATGTCGCAGGCAATTTGAAATGCATCGTTGTTTTATTCCCGGAATTGAGATGCATAGTTATGATATCTTACAAACAGGAAATAGCACTTGCCGTCTGATTTTGCTTTGTTTAAATTCCCTTGTCCCGTTTAACAAGATTGTCTGGAATGGCTGCTTTATCTTTGATAAATAATCTTTAAAGCATCGATATTTTTACAATTGCCTGGCGTCAAGTATTTAGACACGAGCTCTTTGCGTTTTCCTTTATTAAGACCCTCTGCAGCTACGTATTGAAGACGGTAGGTTAGTTCGAGTCGAATGTCGGGTCCATATACTATGGAGGTTGTAGAATCTTCACCTAGTATTCGCAGAATGTCCTTATCTAACTCAGTTTCCTTTTCAAGCGCAATAGAGGTTGAAGGTGATGGGAACACCGGAATGTTCGTCGCATCAGATGAAATGCTGGGACATTCCTATGCTGGTTAAGGGGTTAGCGACTGTGCTACATGTGTAGGCGGCATAACTTGAGTGGTTACCTCTTGGGAATCGAGGATTTCGATTTCAGGATCGGTAACCTCAGGTAACTAAACATTGAGTTTTCAGCAAATGGACGCCATAAGCAATTTTTTACCATAAAGTGATAAAAAACAATGTGATTATCATTGGTTTGTTTGTTGTAAGTAAATACCTACATAGTACCATAATAGATGTGTTTCGAGACAGCCCCATTGACAGCTCAGGTACACACTTATCGGTTGATAACGTAAATACGTTATAATACTACGTTACTATCAGTTACAATGTCTATGTAAGAAATACGATGGGTATCGTACATATTATTATATCCGTCACAAAGGTTAGGTAGCAATCCCCAGTGAATTGAACGCCAACCGTGGTTTGAATGTGTGAAGTAGTCCCAATGACATACCTCGAGTACATTCTTAGTAAGTGTGATAGTAATCATTAGAAAAAAAAATAAAAAAATACTTAGTAACTCGACCTTATGCTAAGCGTGATAAGGGTTAGCGCTTGAAAAGCACGGGTGTCGTCGAATGTAGGTCATGTAATAAAAATATTGCATCAAAGCATACCTGGTTCGTGAAACAAATCTATGGCGCCGTCCTGTGCCGTCAATTTTCACTACTGATGAAAATTCGTCACCAAAGTTTTATGTTTCCTTATTTTTCGTTCTAATCTACGCAACTTCTTTCGCAAATGCAAAATATCCTCTTCGTAGTTCTTCGAACGCCTTCTTTTCGGTATGTTCTACGCACTTTTCAATTTGAATCAACACGAGAAAGAAAAGTGACTGGAGTGGTAACGCACTAAAATGTGAATGACGTAGCAGGAGCGAACAGTGCGGCGCGGACTAACGAAAACCAAAATACCCGCTTGTAAAAATTAAAAATTTAATATTGTAAATAAATCAAACTATATCATTTTCTCTCAACTAAAGTGCTGAGTGGTGTCACTTATGTGTTACTACATGTGTTTAAATACTAATAATATTTCTCTTTCAGTTACTAATCTAGAGGACGAGGCGCGAGTATAATTACTAAGCTCTGTTCTCTGATCAAACGTAGTAATATAAAGTTTGTTCAGGAGATCCGATGAGCAACGTATTCGGGAACGCAATGGCTCGCCGCTAGCGTCCGACGTGAAGCCGCTTTCAACTACCACTCGGTTTCCCTTTTATTCTTTAAAACTACCCTCCAATATTTTTAGCATGTTTTTGCTTGTCAATTTAATGTGTAAGTAATAACATACCCACAGTCAATAATTGTTCAATGACATGGTGGCTGATGCAACTATCATTATGAATTTAAATACTTTGTTCGATAACACTTACGTACGAGTATAAAATTAGATATATCATGCAAAATCATGACAACGGTATCCAACACGATAAATAGGACGGCAGATATATCCACTGAAACTCGGTATCCAGAATTTCAGTGGATCTTGCCTCTTAAGCCCTGGAGGTAACAGTTACTTCACATCTTCTGAAACTACGTAGTTTTTGAAGAATTTTTTCTTCTTGCTGTTCAAAAAATGATGAGGAAAATATTGAACCTGTAACATTAAGTTTTCTGGACTTCCTACTAAAGCATTGGGTGTGACTTAAGAAAGTTATTCGTAATAGCCTGTTTCTAGGACGCCAGGGCTTAGGAGGATAATCTGCCGTCCTAACGATAACCAACAATGATCAGATGTATACTTCAAGTCAATAACACAAATGTATACGTGAAATTAATAACCCAGGCGTAGTTTTTTGTGTATATCAGAAAGAAGCCACACTTACACTTAAAATTCAACTACGAAACACCCTCAGAACGTTGCAAAGGTGATGCGGGTTCAATCGAAATGCCTGACATGGCTCGCTTTAAATAGACCGGCGCAATTCGAATTCGATGGGTGAAAAATCCATATAGATCTCCGTACATAGATACGCTAAGCAGACTTTACCGAAGAGCTGAACTGATGGAGAAACGGTAAAGTTCTTTACACTGTGAAATTATTTGTTTCTTACACTTTATTGAGAAATTAGAACAGTAACAAAAATAAAACTTAAATAACACAGCTTAACAGCAATTAACTGGTTTTGGTAACAGCATATTTTTCTATGTAGCCTACATACGTCCCATTGCGTGGCACATGCTCTTTCTCAGAGAGAGAGAGAGAGAGAGAGATAGAAGGAGTTTGGGATTAATTATCACGCGTGCTCTGAGGCACTGATGTTTGCACGGTGCCTCAGAGCAAGCGCTTTGTACTTAGCTTCTAGAGCAAGAATAATTAATGCGTTTTCTCTGAAATAATTAGTTTCATTGTTTTTTTGTGAACGCCTCAACATAGCATCTTAGATAGTTTTATTATAAAATCACAATTCCTATAAAAAATCGATAGGCATAGTATAAAAGTCTGTGGTAAAGTCTTTCTCTCGAAAAGTCTACCACAAGCAATTTATACGGACGTTTATGGAGTTTTGGAATGTATATTTTTATAAATCGCCTGAAAGACGTTATGATTAGTCAAGCGTAACTAGAAAGGACAATTGAAACTGGCTTGAGATGTGTTTTATGCCGTCGTCAGGCTGTACTAGTCCACTGCTGGACATAGCCCTCCCCTAAAGAGCGCCACGTTGTGCTATCAAAGGGGGTAATGCCCTTAATCCCCACGCTGGGCATGCGGGTTGGGGATCTCAGTTCGGTGGAATTGTACTGCAGGGGGCGCTGCTGCCCACCCCCCGGTTTGTGTCCCTTAGTCGCCTTTTACGACACCCGCGGGAAGAATTGGGTTGGTGCTATTCTCTAGGCCGACACCACACAGCACTGTTCTATGTACTCGTGCTTATACAAATAACACAAATAAGCGATAGGCACGTACTAAGTTTAATATAGGTAGGTGCAAATTACATTAACGCACAACAAAACATCTACAGATTGCTTCAGACACCTTAATGCAGCCGTCTGATGTAATCCGCGAATAATGTTACCACAGCTAACGTTTTCATCGAATATTTCCACAAAGAGGTTTCTTTTGTCTATTGGCGGCTGTACTTGAGCCCGAGCGTTTATTATTCGTTGCGGGTTTCACACAATCGGCATTATAGGATTCTCCTGTGAAACTCGCAATGTAAGTTAAATTCGCTGGCTCTCAGGCGAGTGTGTACAGCCGCCAAATCAATCGTGAATGTTACATCAGTCCGAAGGCAATTAAACTTTGCTCAGACCTTTGTTCGTACCTAAAACGGCAATCCCTAATTTAATCTCGATATAATATCTATTGATTCTCAAACAAATACACTGGCCTGTAAAACTAAGTACCATAACTTTAAAATTGCATTAACTTTTTACCTACACAAGAAGTATGAAAGAAGTAAGAATTAAATTTTGTTCGAAATCAACCCCCACTTCTGGGGCACGGGTCTCTTACTGGATCGCAGGAAGGTTACGCCATACTCCATCAGAGGGGCAAGTCCGGGTTGGTGGAGGATGGTAAGAAAGTGGCGGGCCTTACTGTTAGAAGTTATCAAGCCGCCCATAATTCCCCTGACATAGCATAACTGCCATTACATGACAGCCGGCACCAACGGCTTCACGTACCTTGCGAAGCACGGAAGCGCTCGAAAAAAATGCCACTAGATAGCGGTAGTCACGGGACGGTCACCCATCCTGCACCTGACCATTGTTGCTTAACCCAAGTGATTGGTTCCAATAACTCGGTTCGTCTAGGCCACGAACTCACTTTTGTCAGTAACATTAATTTAATTACAATACTTTCAAAGAAAGCTGATCTAATTTGCTATAATTTTTTTTTTTAATTATGTCTAAATTCTACAGTTTAGAAAAAGAAAATGTTAAAACTGTAGTACTTAAACTATAATTTTTTTTAATGCACTAACCCGTGCTAAGGACAATTTTAAAAACATATTTAGAGGCTAAAAATTACACCCATGCCGGGATTCGAACCCGCGACCTCTGGCTATCCGTACTGTAGTACTTAGTTTTGCAGACCAGTGTAGTTTTACCGTATTCACACGCACATTTTTCATGCAATCATTGGCACAGTGAAGCTTATATTGTGCGATTCAGCTGTGTGTAGACATTTATTGAATTGGACGGTCGTAAATCTGTTCTATTATGTCAAACGAAGTGCTACAGCATGTCAAACATGGTCATAAGTACAGTTGGCCATATATGCGGTGTATTGTTTGAGCTAGGCTGTCAGGGCCGCGTTTTATAAAATTGAAAGTTCATTATGACTCTCCTAAGATACAGGTTAGGTTAGAAGTCATGATGTTATGTAGCATTGGAAAAAAGCTGTATATATTGAATATTACATTGTATATATAACATCACACTAATATGATAAAGGCGAAAGAGCTGACAACTGATAGAGAAACAGTTAAGTTCTTTACACTGCGAAATTATTTATGTATTTATTATTTTATTTCTTTCTTTTTGGGAAACTTGCAGCTTACATAGAAATGGACAATTCTTAATGACTTGTCGTCGTCGTCAGGCTATAATACTAGTCCACTGCTGGATATAGCCTAACCACCTTGTGCTAACATAGGGGGTAATGCCCATAATGCCCACGCTGGGCATGCGGGTTGGGGATCGCAGTTCGGTGGGATTGTACTGCAGCGGGCGCTGCTGCCCACCTCCCAGTTTGTGTCCCTTAGTCGCCTTTTACGACACCCGCGGGAAGGGTTTGGGTTGGTGCTATTCTCTAAGCCGACACCACACAGCAGTAATAACTATGAATGATTATTTATTTGTTTGTTTGTTACACTTTATTGCAGAATTAGAACAGTAACGAAATGAAATGAATGAAAAGATTTTATTCAAAGTAGCCCAGGAACTGCGGCTTAATGAACGTTACAGTTCAAACTAGGTGTCCATTTCAAAATGTAGATTTTTGTTTCAGTTTGGAGAAAAAATGAACAAAAAAAACTTCAAACTCACTCTTTTTAGAGTCCTTTATTAACAGACTTTAGATAATTATTATAAAACATAGAATTCATGCATTGTACTGGCTTTAATTCCAGACATCATTGGCATCAATTCATTTCTCCACTAAAACTCGACACGAAGCGGCCAATATTATAGATTGACAATAGTGACATTCACCTAAATTCTCGACGATATGTATTTTTTATATCTGATGACAGTAGCCAAATAAACAGATGCAAAACGTCGGGAATTCAAGCGTACACTCCACATGAGCTGCACTGTACTGAGTGACCGCAGCGTCCGAAACAATTTTATCTTTCGACAATTTTAGCCTCAGCACTAAACCTAGTTCAACATACTTCCACATTTGTTCGTAAGGTAACGCAAGAACGTGTTGAGATAGATACAACTCAGTTCAATATTCGTTGCTAGACAAGCGTTACGAGTATAAGAGCTTTTTTTTACGTCAGGTATATACACCGGCTCATATATATATTTTTAATTAGCCTTTAAACGTCTTACTAAAAGGAGAAGTATGGGCTTAATTATCACACGTGCCCACCACGGTATGGCAATTTCAAGCACCGAGATACAGTACTACACATCATAAAATTCCCTTCGGGAATCTACGTTCGCGCAGACTAGGAAGAAGTGTAACGAAAGTACCCGAAGCTATAAGTACATTCAACATGATCTTTAACCGATACGGTTAAGGTGCAGAATTTTTTGCCGCAGTAGCGCTACCTATTTCGCTCACGCTTATATTGCCAAACTAATAGTCACCTGCATTGATGACGTTGAATCAACCAATAGCAACAAAGGCGCGCGGCATGCCATAAAATGAAACTATCTGATTGGTCGATCAACTTGCCGCACATCCAAAATTTGGTCATCTGCGCAGGTACATCCGCGGGACTTATTTCTTGTGTAGCACTGTACCTATTTGAACACTTCAGACACTCAGGTTTCCTCGCGATGTTTTCCTTCACCGTTAGCGAGTGGTATTGCTACGACATAAAAAATGTACGTAACGTAGAAAACAAAAACGTAACGTGATGCAGAGAATATTGTATTTTCTAAGGTTAACACGAGCAGTAGACATAATTAAAACTGTTTTTATACGGATTTATGCTCGTTTATTACATTTTTTACAATTTTCCAACGTTTCGGCACTTTTTCAGGTGCCGTGGTCCCGGATGACTGAGGTTTTAACCGGTTAACTCGATCATTTCGCATACCAAATTATCGTTTTAACCGGTTAACTCGATCATTTCGCATACGAAATTATCGTTTTAACCGGTTAACTCGAGTTAAATGAGCTAACCCGGAATGACGCAAGTGGGCCGAAATCGAGATACTGTAGGCAAGACTTTTTTCGCTGTGACATGAAGTAAATAATACTGATCCATAGATCAGATCATTGATTTTTTAAATTCAATGGATCAGATCCACGTAACTCTATTTGAAACTTTTTTATACCCCTAATATTAACGAAGATAATAATAAATAATATTGGCCTTTTGATGCATCTACTTAATGAGATGATTTATACAGCGTCCAGTGGTATCTTCACTCACACTAGATGGGTGAAGGGACCACTCCGACGCTATAGTGCCTGGGGCATGGTTTTATAGATACGGTTACAAAGAATAGAAACGAAGATACGGTTAACTTAATCACAGTAAGTATTTGAAATCTTCAATCGTTTACAATAATTAAGGCAGTAAGTAAGCGTACTGTGTTTTGGTAAATAAAACACATTCAATAATAAAGTTCACACTTTTCCCTTTGGTACAGAAATAAGTCTCGCGGATGTACCTGCGAGACTTATTTCTGTACCAATGGCAACTCGATAATTAGTACGAAAACCGACGAAATTTGGCGAAAACCGAAGCCTACTCTAGAGCCCGGAGGTAAATTTTAAAAGCTAACAGACTAGTTGTATTTTAAACGGGTAATAAAACGAATATAATATAACATTTACGTTTTCACAAATTAGGAGTCTTTTTAGTTTTGTTTATATAAAGATAAGGTAAGAATATTCTTTAATTACAAAGGTACATAGTACAATGGCGGCTTTATTGCTTAAAGCAATTTCATCCTGACCTCACAACAGAAACTTGCTAAATTTTAATATTGACACATGACATTTCTTTTATCGAGCCGTGACATCTCTAAAAACGAATCTCGTGGGATCTCAATGGATGGCGTACTTCCGTGCATGACATGACGCACTTCCGGTTTCATAGAAAGTTCTTTTTGCTTTTTTGGTTGCTTTTTTTCGCGTTAAAAATTAAATAAAGCTCAAATTTTGCCAAAAAAAGTCCAAAAAATTTCCAAACGGTACTTTATTGTTCTAGGACAGTGCCCATGGCTAGGGTAAGAGTTTCCAGGTAAAGTCACCGCAACCCTAATGGATATATTTATATACATTCTCCGTTAATATTTCAGTTCAGGTCGTATAATTTCATTTGGCGGGTAGGCTCAGTAATGACGGGAATTAGCCGGCAGCATGCGGGTAAGCCAATTACGAGCAGTGGCTTAGCTGTGGCCTCGTGTCGGTTGCTGGCATCACGCCTGCGGCATAGGGGGTCGGCAGGACGAGGGTTTACCTCAGCTATCTTACACGGTCATTCTATCCGGGTTCCTATTTCATTCCGAAAATTCTTTGTTTGAAATACGGTTCATCTACGAATGATACTTCGAACGATTTATTGTTCGACGCCTTTTTATCCGATGTTTTTGTTGTTCGGTGCCTTGTTACTTCGAAAACGTTTTGCCGATACCTTGTTGCTTCGAAAAATGTTACACCGGTGCATTATATTATCGATGCTTGTCTCTCAATGCTTCGTTGCTTTAAAAAACGTTTTACCCAGTGTTAGTATGATATTTTTCATCTCTGTGGGATAAAATACATAATTTAAATGCTCGCCAAGTTTCGTAATGAATGAACATTTCTCATGACATCAGATTGCGAATTTAAGAAAATGTGAACTACTCTCGAGTATGCCAAAAAAAAATTAATAGGATTTAATTAAAGAAAGAGAGAGAGAGAGAGAGAGCATTCAGCACTAGATGATAATGATGTAACAAGGCACCGAACTAACAGCAATCGGTGCATTTATTTACATTCGATAAAATTAACCGTCGCATTAAAAAACATCGCAGTAAAATTTTCGATGTAACGAGACATCGAACCAACAAGCAGTCGGTGTATAAACGTGTATGAATCGTTCAATCGTTCGATACAATCAATCGTTCGAAGTATCATTCGTAGGTGAACCGTATTTCGAACAAAGAATTTTCGGAATGAAGCAGGGAACCCCATTCTATACGTGAAAACAACGGATTGCAAAGTTTCAGGATAAGCATCCTTTCATTAATATAAAATGACAAATATAATAAATAGATGGTCAGCGTGGAGTTTTTTTCTCACTGCCCTTTTCTACACTACGGCCCGAAGGCAGCTATCAATATCGATATCAACCCGAAACCAATATCGACAAGAGACCCGTGGCCAAGCAGTGGGGACATACAAATGTCCCCACTGCTTGGCCACGGGTCTCTTCCTGCATCACAGGAAGGATAGACCATACTCCACCACGGGGGCCAAGTCTGGATTAGTGGAAGCTTGCAAGACTAGTGACTGGTCTTACTGTCCGAAGTTTTTCAAGCCGCCCCGAGGCCTCTGTATTGGCCTAACAACTGTCATCTATCGACTGCACCAACTGTTTCCCGTGCCTTGCGAAGAACGGAACCGCTCGGAAAAATACCACTAACGTTAGTCATAGACGGTCACCACCCATGCACTGAACGCACCCTATGCTGCTCAACCTTCGAGATCGATTAAGATCCTCAGGCAGCCGGGGCTACGGTGCAATATTTAAGTAATGTAAACCTCAGATGCTGTAATGCCTGGGAAGTACGGAGTTTCCCGAATTTCCTAAGAATGTCCCATGATTTCATGATTGGAAGCAGGCACGTGTCAATTCGCCACAGCGCATGTGACGCCCCGCGCGAGTCCACTGCTTTAATCGCGGCCGCCATTTTGTAAACACGGATGTAATCACTGACACGGTGCGGGCGTCAGCCGCGTATCAAAATGATGACTAAGTTTTTGAACTAAAACTTTCGTAAGCACAACACATTGTAAACTGTTAGTCCGGATCTACTTACGGGTGTTGTTATATCGGAAGAGTCCGACAAGGTTTCGCTCCGATTCGACGAACAACCGACGACGGGAGCTCCGTCTCTGCTCACCATGATTAAGCTCTGCGAATCGGAGCGAAACCTGGTCGGACTCTTCCGATATAACAACACCCGTAAGTAGATCCGGACTAAAAGTCTACGATGACTAAGTTTATACTCTCTCTTTCTCGCTGAGCTCTTGGGCTGCAGTGGGAGATATATTGGCTGAGGGATCTCCCATACAGGTGCGTTATTATCGGTTGATAATACCGGAGCGTTAGTTGTTAAGCCATGTCAGAGGTCTTATGGGCGGCTTGATAACTTCTGAAAGTAAGGCTTGCCACTGTCTTACAATCCTCCACCAACCCTGACTTGGCCCCCGTGGTAGAGTATGGCCTAATCTTCCTGCGTGCAGGAAGAGACCAGTGCCATGGCAGTGGGGACATACAAGGGTTGATACCGAAGAATACCGGGGCGGTTGTGGCTCAGTGGGTAGAACAACGGACTCGCAAGCAAGAGACCCAGGTTCGATTCACAGTGCGGTCGTGTACCAATGAAATTGTGTTCTATGTTTATATTGTTTCACCCGAACATACGTTACGATTAATATTACATTAAAAACTTAATTCCGGAATCACGATTATATTATTTTTTTAATGCACTAACCTATGTTGTGATAGTAATTAGTATATATATTTTTATATATATTATATGTAGGTACTTATTGAGTATTTGTCAGCATATCTAATTTTAACTAAGTATTTCTTCCGTTTTGTTTCGAATGCCTACCATTTAATCTCTTGCACCATCTGTGGTTGACTGGTAGAAAATGCTTATAGCATTAAGTCGGCCACATTGCCATTGTAATTTTTTTACTTATATGCAATAAACGTATTAATAATAATAATAGCCAGATGTTGGTGCCTGTACGTAGTACAGAGAATATTGTAAAGAGGTTCGAAATTTCACTGATGCCGGTAAGTCGCGCATTAGCTCAGCTGGCGCGGATAGCCAGAGGTTGCGGGTTCGAATCCCGGCATGGGTGGAATTTTTAGCCTCTGAATAGGTTTTTAAAATTGTCTTTAGCACGGGTTAGTGCATTAAAAATAATATAAGGAAATTCTCAGTTCAGAAACCGGCTCTTAGCCCGGCCTCGGCCCTTGGCCCTTAACACCGGTTTCATGGCCTCAGGGCCCCGTTTCATACCACGAGTTTATTATGACCATAATTTTTTTTATGTATATATACGTCCCACTCTAGGGCACAGGCTCTGAGGTGTGCGTGGTAAGTAAGCCCACACTCTCTCTGAGAGAGAGAGTGTGGGCTTACTTACCACGCACACCAATTGCGGATTGGCCATTTCAAGCATTGAACACATCAGAAACTCAGGTTCCCTCACGGTATGTTTCCTTTGCCGTTAGCAAGTGGTACTGCTAGTACAACTTACGAAACTTAGAAACGTTAGTCCACAAACCGAAGGTTGACTGGAAGAAAGTGTTACTTAGCACTAAGTACGCCTTTGTATCAAATACTTTGTGTTTTTGTGCAATAATAATTTGTAGATGCTGGGATTCAACACACGAAAGCGAAATTCGAGCGAAATTTTATTACAAAAAAAAAATGGTATCAGTTTAATTTTGCATTTATCTGTAATACGCGTAAGTATGCGTGAGTATGTCTGTGTGTCTAAGATGACTGTACTGGTTATGAACCTAATAAAATTTCTTGCATCGTTTATAGGTTAACTTACAAAAAAACCGGGGGGTGGGCAGCAGCGCCCCCTGCAGTACAATTCCACCGAACTGCCATCCCCAACCCGCATGCCCAGCGTGGGGATTATGGGCATTACCCAATATGATAGCACAACGTGGCGCTCTTCAGGGGAGGGCTGTGTCCAGCAGTGGACTAATATAGCCTGACGATGTACAAAAAAATGTACAATTTATTGTGATAATATAATTATATATTATACAAACATTATGATAGCTTAAATATTTATAATAGTAATAATTAAAAAAAAATACAAATTAACATCCCAATCGGCTGCCCGCCAAAGTCAGACACAACGACGTTCGGAAAATCAATACCAATTTTGATGGAAAAATTCCCAAGAGTGGAAATCCAAGAGTACACACGCAAGGACGAAAAACAATTACGGTCAGTCGTGCTACCTAGGACGCCATTTAGTATTATATTTAACTTCAGAACATAGGAGATTTTCGATTTCCACTTTTTTTTTGTGCACCTCCTGAGGTTGACGAGTAGAATTTTTTGTAGCATTAAGTCCGCCGCACTGCCATCGTAAACTATACTTATGTACAATAAAAGTATTAATAGTAGAAAAATAGTAGATAAATCGACGGATTAACAAACAGAAATACAAATTGAAATAAAGAGACAGAACACTTTATTGTCCATAAAAATGGAAATTCCAAAGATACTTCTTAATCTAAGAGTACATACGGCCTTAGCACTAAAAGTGATCTCTTCCAGACAACCTCACAATAGTCAGCTGCGTAATTTAGATCAAATATCTTATTTAGTATTTGTATATACCTAGCATATATAATAATACATTAAATTGTAAAACCAAGAGCATCTGCCAACAAACTTTTATGCAGTTTGGCAGAAATGTACTTCTGTATTTTTGGTTTGAGTAAACGTTTTCAATCACTCAATCAATAAATCAATCAGTTGTCATAATGATTGATGTAAGAGATCCCAGATCCGCGCTGGGCGGGCGTGCTACGTACGCTGCGTAGCAACGGCGTAGTAACTGATTGGGAGCTATTGGGCGTCCGTGGTAGCCGTTCTCGGCATGAATTGGGACAAACAGTTATTTTGCACACTCCAGAGCCGCGGATTAGATGTAAATTTAATTAGCCCGTGGAATATATTCGGCGTAGGCTGCGGTGCAAATCAACGTTAACCTTTTGAAGAAGAGAGGTGGTTTTAAACAAAACAAACATTGGTACTTTCAAAGGTATGATAGACGGAGTTTACACGTTTAGTCTGGCGTCAGTTCAGTCCGTGACCTTGGTCAAGCTCGGATTGATGCCAGACTGACGAAGCATTAAAGCCTAAAAATATTCGAATACCCGTCAGTCTGGTCCATCAGTCCACTGAATAGACAATCAGTCTGACATCAGTCTAACCAGACTGATGGAATTTACTGACGCCAGACTGAAAGTGTAAACTACGTCTTAGACGGAATTTACACGTTTAGGCTGGCGTCAGTTCAGTCCGTGACCGTGATCAAGCTCGGATTGATGCCAGACTGATGAAGCGTCAAAATATTCGAATATCCCTCAGTCTGGTCCATCATTCCACTGAATAGACAATCAGTCTGCCGTCAGTCTAGCCAGACTGATGGAATTTACTGACGTCAGACTGAAAGTGTAAACTACATCTTAGACGGAATTTACACGTTTAGGCTGACGTCAGTTCAGTCCGTGACCGTCATCAAGCTCGGATTGATGCCAGACTGTTGAAGCATCAAAATATTCGAATATCTGTAAGTCTGGTCCATCAGTCCACTGAATAGACAATCAGTCTGCCGTCAGTCTAACCAGACTGATGGAATTTACTGACGCCAGACTGAACGTGTAAACTCCGTCTTACGGTTGAAATTAGGTTACATACACTCACGCCTGTTTCCAGGAGGGGTAGGCATGGACTATGGTTTGCCACTTGCTACGATCGATTTCACGATTGAAATAATGTACCCATGTGATTAGATGACATTAAGGAGCTCTGTGGTGAGGCCTTTGGTGCCGCCTGTCGCGTAATGGCATTGGTTAAGTCATGTCAGAAGCCTTATGGCCGGCTTAATAAGTTCTGACAGTAAGGTCCACCACTGTCTTACAATCCTCCACCAACCCGGATTCGGTCCTCGTGATGGAGTATGGCCTAACTGACCTGCGATGCATTGGAAGATACCCGTGCGCCAGCAGTGGGGACAAGCAGTGAAGCAGTTGATTTCATGAAGCATGTTAGTGGTAAGACAATGGGCCCAAAATAGATCTTGCGGTACCCCCAATTTTACTTGTCGGTTTGAAGAGGAAGAGATTGGTACCCCAGCAGTGGGGACTTCTTCTAAGACTTTCTGAGTTATGTATATTTGTGAAGTTATAGTAGCAATACCATTGAAGCGCTCGTGGCCTAGGCGAACCGAGTGATTGGAATCATCACTTGGTTAAGCAACAACAGGCGTGGTCAGGTAAGGGATGGGTAAGCGTCCCGTGACTACCGCTAGTGGCATTTTTCCGAGAGCTTCCGTGCTACGCAAGGCACGTTAAGCCGTTGGTGCCGGCTGCCATATAATGGCAGTCGTCAAGCCATGTCAGAGGCCTATGGGTGGCTTGATAACTTCTGACAGGAAGGCCCGCCACTGTTTTACAATCCTCCACCAACCCGGACTTGGCCCCTGTGGTGCAGTATGGCCTAACCTTCCTGCGATGCAGAAAGAGACCCGTGCCCCAGCAGTGGGGACAAGTAGAGAAGTTTATTTCATCAAGCATGTTAGTGGTAAGACAATGGGCCCAAAATAGATCTTGCGGTACCCCCAATTTTACATGTCGGTTTGAAGAGGAAGAGATTGGTACCCCAGCAGTGGGGACTTCTTCTAAGACTTTCTGAGTTATGTATATTTGTGAAGTTACAGTAGCAATACCACTCGCTAACAGTGAAGGAAACTATCGTGAGGAGTTGAGGACTGACTATCTGAGTGTCTGAGGTGTTGAAATACCTCAGCGCTTAAAATTACCACTCCGCGGTGGGCACGCGTAGAAATTAAGCTGAGAGAAGGCCTGTGCCCCGCAGTGGGTCGTTGATAGCCTACATAAAAAACAAAAGAGGTTTTTAATCTACAAGGAAAACCCACCTCACGCGCATTACGTAATGATCATCCGTCAAATAATAGTGCCAATTTCGAGGAATTAGCCGGCGATGAGCGGAAAAGACAACAGAAAAATAATAACGTGGAAATGAGTGAAATCCATCTCAGCGGTTGGTAAACAGCTCGCCTGATGCTTAACAAACACGCGCAAGGTCAATCGTCACTCATTATTACGACCATTGTCCAGCACTGTTGAAAAAAAACCGGTCAAGTGCTAGTCGGCCCTGCCACCCGAGGGTTCCGTACAGGCACATTCATAAATTTGCATATTTGGTGAAGCGCTCGTGACCTAGTGGAACCGAGTGGTTGGGCTAGTTTCTGAATTGCGAAACTGTAGTGCTGTCTCTTCGAATTTCTCAGAAAAGAGCGTGAGAGAACGTTACTTAAGTGTTTATTTAGTGAAATCCTCGATTCAAAAATTGGCCCATTGGAATCAATCACTTGAATTAAGCAACAACAGCACGGTCAGGTACTGGATGGGTGACCATCCGGTTTGACCTCTGCGTGGTTATAAACAATCATACATGCATACATACGTACAAGCAAACGTAGCCTAGTGGAACCGAGTGATTAGAATCAAGGTTCAGCAACAACAGGCGTGGTCAGGTGCTGCATAGGTGGACCGTCCAATGACTACCGCTAATGGTATTTTTTCCGAACGCTTCCGTATTTCGCAAGGTACGCTAAGCCGTTGGTGCTTATGGCTAGCTAGTAATCGCAGCTTTTAAGCCACGTTAGAGGGCTTATGGGTGGCTCGATAATTGCAAGACTCGCCTCTGTCTTACAGTCCTCCACCAATCCGGATTTTTCCACAGGGTGGAGTATGGCCTAACCTTCCTGCGATGCAGGAAGAGACCCGTGCCTCAGCAGTGGGGACATACAAAGGGTTGATATCATAAATAGTATTTTAACACTTCAGACAAGATAAGACAACATGAACTCGTCAGGAGACATACTCATGTCAGCGAGTGGTTTGCTACTATGTTACTACTATGCTATTACAACTTCACAAATGTACTTAACTTAGAACACAAAGTAACACATCTTTTCTTCTATAATATAAAAATGAATCGCCGAATGTGTTGGTAAGCGTAAATCTCGAGAGCAGCAGAACCGATTTCGCTATAATTCCTTTTTTAGAATATTCCTTGAAGTACGAGGATGGATCTTACGGAGAGAAAAATAAAAAAATTAAAGAATTGACTCTTAGGCGGTACGCAGTTCGCTGGGTCAGTTGGTAGTCTATGAAAATTTGTAAAAGGTCAGACATACCGTTGATGCCTTTTGAGTACGGAATCCTAAAAAGATAATACGGAGCGACCAAGCTAACGCAAAATTACATTTTCGATTTATCAAAAAAATTGCGGGAGTTCTCTGTTACAATATTTGTATTTCATGAGTCGAAATTACTATTGTTATTTTTTGTTGTAGTTACAATGTACAGGGTGTTACACGATCCCCAATCTCATCGAAAAACAAAATGGCCATAAAATTATGTTTCATCATTTCAATTTTCTTCATCTGGCTGTGCATTCTCCTATCGAAGATCGGCTAACATTGTGGCCGTGGCATTTTTATTATCAGAAAGGACCTCATTCCAGGGCATAGGAAAATATACGTGCAGGTTTTACGTAATTTTATTTTATTCACGACACAAACAGGACAAAACTATAAAATTATGTGTATAATAAATAGACATGAAGCTGAACAAAATATAAATAGGAAAAGCATACCATCTTAAACAGTTAACAAAAAATGCTTTAATTCTAAGAATTAGCACTTAATTAACAGTTTAATCATAATAGAAGTGTGAGCCATTTTAAACTATTTGATTTTTGTCCGGATCAACTTACTAGGCATTTTCTCGGAAGAGTCCGACCGAATCAGAGTCGAAATTGGGTCGGACTCTTCCGGCAAAAACCTAGTAAGTAGATGTTGTCAAAAATCAAATAATGACTGGTACTTACGAAAGTTTTAGTTTATTTTAACATACATACCTACATACATAAGTTCACGCCTGTATCCCAGAGGGGTAGGCAGGGACCAGGGACTACCGCTTGCCACGATCCTGAAAGATCACCTTCGCTTCATCGACGTTCATTCACGTTGCATGCACTCACGTTGGTTCCGGGTACTTTTTATCTTCTCCTTTGCTAATACATCCCCTATTTGGTCGAAGTATGTCCGCCTGGGACGTCTCTCAGCCCTTCCATTCACATTCGCAATATATATTTGTTTCGTCAATCTACCTTTCTACCTTTCTCAATTCCAGTCACTACATCCTCTTTTAGTCCACAACGTTCTTTAATCAGACTATTGCGTATCTTGTTATTCAAAGTAACACTATACATACTTCTAAAGGATCTCATTTCTGCTGCATCAATTCTACTTTCTTGCTTCTAGTTAATTTTAACTTAGTTGTATTTGAGCAAGAGGCTAGCCTCCTTTTTTAAAATTCGTTTAATGTAACTGTGAATTTATCTTGCCAATTTTTTTTATTATTAATAAGTACCTTATATGTCCATTCCTTCTCTTTTCTTTCGCCCTAACCTTAACAACGATCGGTTTTTTTTTCTAATGCGAAATGCTTTGACATTTAAAGTTATTAATGGCAATCATGGAATCTTATACGTACAGGTGGTAACTAATTTATTAGATTTAAGAGGACTTGAGAAAAGATGGTCGGAGTGGAGTTTTTTTTTCCCGCTGCCATTTTCTCCACTACAATACGGCCCGAAGGCAGCGGCTTTCACTTTCATGTAACATTGAACTTTGACATGCAGCAAACAGAATTTAAATTCTTTACGTTGAAATAAATTGAATTGAATATTCCGAAATATTTAAACATAACACAGTCTGTGACTAATTCCCTAATTAAAATTGTAACGCTTCTCGGGAACGAAATTTAATATTAAATAGTAATTTGGTATATAGTACGCGATTACGCTACGCATTATAATGTTATTAAATATACCTCTCTCGCGGAAATGTCAATCGCGCCACCACTAGACCCCTACTCCGAAACTGCTTAAACGGGTCTAAATACGTGTTGCGTGTACACAATAAACTGCATAGACTGCAAGACACACTAACAGTAACCTAAGCAGAAATAATACACTACATACACTAAATAATTTTAAATATAATTTAGTATTAGTCAGTTCCAGGATTCGATTATTATGTAAAGAAACTACAAAATAAACTCAAACTTTATGATTATACTATTTTTATTTTTAATGCACTAACCCGTGCCAAGGACAATTTTAAAAACCTATTTAGAGGCTAAAAATTCCATCCATGCCGGGATTCGAACCCGCGACCTCTGGCCATCCGTGCCAGCGCTCTTTATGATTTTCAAATAGTGTACGTACTTAACAAATCACAAGCACAACCTTATCCATAAATACGGTACCTAAGCTAGACGATCTCCGCTCCTACGATCTAAGTCCTTAAATTACATTTCTCCGCCAAGTTACGTAAATCTGTAACATTGGGTAGCAATAGATAAACATGTCAATAATATTTTAAATAAATAAAAACGACTGAAACAAAACAACACTTACTAAAGGGCAGAGCTCGATGATTTCCTCAAGGATATAACGAACAGATCTGGATGAAATTTATATGGACCTAGCAAAAAAAAGGTTTAATGAAATCTGACAACTACGAGCAGAATTTTTGAACATAATAATATAAAAAAATACGGACGACATCGGATAAAAGTACATTAATATTATGTTAACGTATTTTATACACATGTTATTTTTCCACTTTCGATTGTACACTGTAATAAAAATGTTACCAGGATAGCTCAACAAGCTATCCTTAGCCACGAACAGAGATAATTGGAAAGCCCTTCTGTCAGCCCCAGACTAAGAGTACACGGAGGAGTAAGGGACCAAAGAAGAAGAAGACACTTTGTGTCGACAACAACAGCTGCACTTTGCGTTTTATGTATTTTAAGATACAGGCTAGGCCTAGTTTAAACGCTAGTGCTCATAGAATTGTATTGTGTAAAAGGTTAACCAAAATAAATAGTGTATGATCCATTGGATATTGTTTAGAATGTAAGTACAACATGTAATTGTTTGTTTAACTATGTGTCAAATAAAGTGATTTTTATTTATTTATTATTTATTTATTTATGTTATCATTAAAATTATGATTGACTTTTTTTATTATATCGAAGTATTTATATGAATCAATAATATTTTTATTTATTCAGGTATTTTTTTTATTGACATGTTTCATTTTCAATTTGTATTTGTAATAATTTATAATTTAGTTTATACAATATGTATTTTGTACTTTACTATCGCAATAGGCCACCCTGTAATGATAGTTGTAAGTGTTTGTACATTTTTTTTCTTTATTTATTTATTTAAAATTAAAAAAAAACAATAAAAATGTACAAACTACCGTATATAATGCTTGTCGGCACATTGTTATAATAAATTGAATTCGCCCCAAAGGAATATGTGCCCCAAGACACAACTGAATTAAGTTTAAGATCAAGAGTTACTTTGTATAATTATTGCAAATTAAAATTTTGAAAAACCTATTTAGAGGCTAAAAATTCCACCCATGCCGGGATTCGAACCCGCGAATTTCACTGATGCCGGTGAGTCACCCATTAGCTCAGTTGGATAGAGCGCTGGCACGGGTAGCCAGAGGTCGCGGGTTCGAATCCCGGCATGGGTGGAATTTTTAGCCTCTAAATAGGTTTTTCAAATTGTTCTTAGCACGGGTTAGTGCATTAAAAATAAAAATAGTATAATTAAAATTTTGCCAAATCACATTTATTACATTTTTTGCCTTTGAGTAGACCCCGAGGTAACCTTACATAATTTACGCGTGTACCTATATGAACGTAAAAGGTCTAAGCATGCAGCGTGATCCCCACACAAATGAATCCTCACTAATTACCTGTTATTAGGTAATCGCCGTCTCCAAGTGAAGTTAAGGGAAACGACCAACCGACCAGACATTATCTGCAAAGCGAACTCCATAACTGCGCAGCAGAAAAGTTACCGCGGACAAAGACCGAGATTAGTCTGTCTATTAAAGCTACAATTACATCATTATGTAATGTTTAAGAGTGTGATTAGTTTGTTTACAAGAGTACAACACACACACACCCTCATACACACACACACACACACACACACACACACACACACACACACACACACACATACATACATACATACATACATACATACATACATACATACATACATACATACATACATACATACATACATACATACATACATACATACATACATACATACATACATACATACATACATACATACATACATACATACATACATACATACATACATACATACATACATACATACATACATACATACATACATACATACATACATACATACATACATACATACATACATACATACATACATACATACATACATACATACATACATACATACATACATACATACATACATACATACATAGTAAGAGTTATAATAACTTTGATTACTTTTAGTTTCTCTTTGCTACTTGGGACTGTAAATCATTAGCTAGTAATTACGCAAATAAGACACGATATTTAATATTTTTAGAAATATGTGCTGGGAGGCCTGGAAACCTAAAATACAGATTACTGATCTAGGTTAGGCTCCAGTCTTTTCACAAATAGTACTATTGGATCCAACATTTGTAACCTCTTGCTGTACTTGATTTGTGATTAGAGAAAATAAGATAAGATAAGAAATGTATTTATTGTACCTATACCGGAAAATAGTTACAGAAACGGCAGATACAAAAGATCAAATACAATTGGCGGCCTTATTGCTAAAAGCAATTTCTTCCAGGCAACCTCAAATTGGCGAATTTTCCGTGGAGAAATAGATAAGCATATTTGTAATATATTTTACTTGTATTAAAGCTACTAACCAACCACTAGCAACTAAAATAAATGGCCGTACAATTCCTAAACACGTGTGCGAACGAACAAACTGGGTGCGCACACAAACTTCGAGTCTACATTTTTTACTCGATAAATATTGATTTAATTTAACTCGCACTCAACTCGGCCATAAATCAAACTCGAGTCGAGCGAACTAGACAAGGAAAGCTACATCCATACAAGGGAACGGTCTCAGACTGGCATATCGACAAAATGCTCAGGTGTCACCGCCATACCACTCCGAGCTCTATTACTTTAGATATAAAGGCGGTTACTGCTATCAGGTGATTGAGCCTTGAAACACTCACTTTTGCGTTATACATACTCTACAGTAGAGTCTCACCTGGCGCCGCGGGCTGCCTCTACTTTTATTACCACTGTCCAGTCCCTTAAATACGCACCTTTAAAAAATTCCGCACCGAGTTAGCTTAGAATACTAGGCTGTACGGGTGCAAGAATTTTCTAAATCGATCGAGTAGTTTTTGAGGTACCGGTGGTGGAAATTCGAATGGCTTTTTCCTCCGCGCGCGCGTCTTAGGCCGATTTATAGCATAACAAACTGCGTTAGCATGTTAGTGTGCTCTTATTGCTTGCAATGTAGAAGGTATTTTACATTGTCTCGGGCGAGCGTCGTTCATAATGCCGCCACAACTAGGCCATGATTCGTTGACATTACAAAAATTGCTTCGCAAACGCTTTGTCTGCGTTTGCTCCGCAGTCAGTTATTTGCTCTTTTCAAGTCGATTTGCGTAGTTTAAGCGTATTGCTGATTAGTAGTAGTTAGCCCAGTTTAGTTTCACATGCTTGAGGCTTTTTAGACAGTATAGTTTCACAGGCTTGAGGGTTTGAATCCCGACATGTAGACGGCAGTGACTTACTATTCTAAGTTTTGATTTGACTTAGTTTTCTCACCTTTGTGAATTAGAAGTAGCTAGAAGTGCCATACTGTCTTACCAACCTCCACCAACTCGGTCTCCGTGGTGGAGTATGGCCTAACCTTCCTGCGATGCAGGAAGAGACCCGTGCCCCAGCAGTGGGGACATGCAAGGGTTGATATCGATCGAGTACCACTCTGTAACCGTGGAGACAATCATGGTGATGACACCTTACAGTTCATAACCCCAGCTATTGCAATGCCTCCTACTCTCTCTCTCTCTCTCTCCGAGAGATGGCTTGTGCACTGCACAGGCGCATGTTAAAGAACGTGAACTATTCTCAGTAGAATATACTTACAGATACTCGTAAATTAAATGAAATGCCGGTTTTCTTAAAAGAGCTAACCGAATGCTAATTTGCAAGCGCAATATGCTATATATAGGAGTTATCAGTTACAGAATCTAATCTAACGTAATTTTTATTACTTTAAAGTAGTCATTTGTGACTAAAAGGCACTTAGAAACGCTTAGGTAGAGATCGACATGTTATCGCCATTTGAAATCTTGTTAGCATCGCGTAAACATATCACGAGTTACAATGGTAAAAATGGTAATTGATGATAAAATGTATTGGCAATACAACGAGTATTGTACGGCGATGTTCAAGCAATACAGGCTTTATGCCTGTTTATTAGTAAGTCGTCTATTTTCTAGAATTATTACACGTAATGTGTTCATCCGCTCAGCAGTCGGGTTATTGAATATTTAAAAAAATATGTTTTGTAAACTTAAATTTAGTATAACTATATTGTATTGATAGTGCATCTGTCTACCATGCGAGAGGTCCCGGGTTCGAGCCCCGGCTGGGGACAAAAAATCTCAGGTTTTGGATGTTTACATGTTTGTGATGTAGCTGTTTCTGGTTCCCATGACACAGGGTATCCTAGTGTGGGGCCAGTAGCAATTTACGTGCCTGTATTTAAATGTTATGTTGTGTCACTTTAACTTCACTGAAATAAATTTCATTCTTATTCTTATAATTAAAATGAAGCAAATCAACCGACTCCGACTCCCCAACCCGCAAGCCCAGCGTGGGGATTATGGGCATTACCCCCTATGATAGCACAACGTGGCGCTCTTTAGGGGAGGGCTATGTCCAGCAGTGGACTAGTATAGCCTGACGACGACGACGAATCGACTCCTTATAGGTTTGCAGGTTGTCCTAGCTTAGACAAAATTACAATTTTAAAAGAACAGAAGGAATGATGAGCTAGGAAAACATCGTGAGATAAACCATACCACGGGTGTTCACATAGCGCTTGAAATTGGCAATCCGCGATGGGCACGCGTGCTAAATAAGCCCACACTCCCTCTCTGAAAGAAATCCTGTGCCCTGTGGGACGTACAGTCTATTCATTCTTACTTGTCCAATTTAGTAAACAAGATTCTAACCTTAAAATTGAGATTAGATGCCTAAACTAGACATTTTCTCGCAAATTCATGAACTATCATGAACTATGTTTATAAAATTGGCAGCGTGTTATCTAAAAGAGTGTTCCAAGTTACTTCATTTATGGAAATATGGCAGTTTTGGACTAAAAAGTTACAGTTTGCGGGTAGAATCTTGTTTACTAAAATGGACAAGTAAGAATAAATAGACTGTATATAGGCTTCACAACGCGAAAACGTTATAACTTAAAATGTGTGACATAACTCAGTAAATACATTACAATAAGATTGTAACGGTGCAAACCTCTTTAAACCATTCTTTATGTTCCTTTTTCTATCTATCATTTTCAAATATTTAAATTAGGTCACACATTTCGAAATTTCCCTCATTTTCATCATTACAACTTACATCGACTAGATCTGACTATTTACGTGCTTATCCGTTGTTATCCAGTTTTTCTGTTCTTATTATAAAATAACAGTACCTATCTACAAATAAAGCAACAGTTGAAGTCGTTCCAGTTTTTATTATTAACAAAAGCTTAAACTGGATATGAAATCCAGAATAAGCAGAAGTAGGTAGTTAGTACAGTCCGTTGAATCGAAATTCATTGACAGTAATCCGGCAATTGAAAGTGCAATCTTTCAATTCCTGATCACAAAGGCGTTTCTCTGTTCCTGCTGACACCAGCGGAATCCTCTAGCAAATCCAACGTGACGGCCCTTTATAATGGCTTTATGTCAAGATAAACCTACTCTAATCATTTCACTGCCGCGCTGGTCTTGCGGTTATATTATTTTACTTATTAAGTGGGTAAACACATGACAATCAGAAACCTATATAAAATTAAAAGTTTATGGTCCTGAGCTGACTGCCCCCTAAAACTTATCGTGTGCGTTTAGGCATGAGCGTTTGCCGTGTGGTGTCGGCCTAGAGAATAGCACCAACCCAAATTCTTCCCGCGGGTGTCGTAAAAGGCGACTAAGGGACACGAACTGGGGGGTGAGCAGCAGCGCCCCCTGCAGTAATAATTCCACCAAACTGCGATCCCCAACCCGCGAGCCCAGCGTGGGGATTATGGGTATTACCCCCCAATGATGGCACAACCTTGCGCTATGGCGCTCATTAGGGGAGGGCTATGTCCAGCAGTGGACTAGTATAGCCTGAGGAAGAAGTTTGGGCATGAAAACATACAAAAAGTTAAAAATATAGGTTAGTACACTTGACTAACGAAATAGAGGTCGTAGGTTCGATTCCCACGAGAGGTCGCCGTACGTGATTTATTTGATGTTCTTTTTTTCTACATCTATCTGTCTATATGAAATACTGAGGTCGATACTAAAACTAAACTAGCTGCGTGGCGGGCACCAACAGAAGGGTTGAAAACTAAACTAGCTGCGTGGCGGGCACAAACAGAAGGGTTGAAAACTAAACTAGCTGCGTGGCGGGCACAAACTGAAGGGTTGAAAACTAAACTAGCTGCGTGGCGGGCACAAACAGAAGAGGTCAATACTAAAATAACATCGTGGCGGGCACAAACAGAAAGGTTCAACACTAAACTAGCTGCGTGGCGGGCACAAACAGAAGGGTTGAAAACTAAACTAGCTGCGTGGTGGGCACAAACAGAAGGGTTGAAAACTAAACTAGCTGCGTGGCGGGCACAAACAGAAGAGGTCAACACTAAACTAGCTGCGTGACGGGCACAAACAGAAGAGGTCAACACTAAACTAGCAGCGTGGCGGGCACAAACAGAAGAGGTCAACACTAAACTAGCTGCGTGACGGGCACAAACAGAAGAGGTCAACACTAAACTAGCAGCGTGGCGGGCACAAACAGAAGAGGTCAACACTAAACTAGCAGCGTGGCGGGCACAAACAGAAGAGGTCAACACTAAACTAGCTGCGTGACGGGCACAAACAGAAGAGGTCAACACTAAACTAGCAGCGTGGCGCACTAAACCTCCTCTAATGAGCGCTATAGCGCCCTGTCTTCAGCTTGCCGCATCCAGCATCTGCCTGCAGTTTTTCGCAGATTGTCATCCCACCTAGTCGCATGGCGTCCTACACTTCGTTTGCCGAGTCGCGGTCTCCACTCAAGGACACGTTTGCTCCAACGGTTGTCGGTTCTTCGCGAGATATGGCCAAACAGAAGGGGTCAGCACTAAAATAGCAGCATAGTGGGCACAAACAGAGAAGTGACCCCTGCTGACGCACTGGCTACTAACGTGTTGGACACAAACAGAAGGGGTCAAAAAACGAGTCCGCTGGCGTCCGGCGCGTTGCGTCACTAGATCTCGGTGCGAGCGTAGTGAAAGTGCCGCCAACAGCTGATTGGTTGTTTACACAGCGGCCGGGTAAGATGGGGACCTGGCCAGTTCATTGATCCCTAGATGAATGTCGTCGTTGTTTTGGTTCGGATCTGGGGCATAGAGTCGAGTGGATGTTACTTTAAATTTAAAGCATGGTAACTGTGGAGGGATGAGGCATTTTTCCATGAAATCGGTCGGCGCCTCAGGAGTCCTGCTTATGACTATCATTCTGGTGCATACTTGATTTAAAAGATCTCCTTGGAGGTGCAGAGAGGAAACGGGATGGAATCTTTGGGGTTGAGTGTATTATGGAGCGGTATTTTTGTATAAAATTGTTTTTCCTTCTCTCAATTTGCTACTAGGTCATTAATTAATCTCGTTAGTTCAAGAATTGTCGGCCCCTACGTCTAGTAGTGACACTTTGTTATTTTTTCTGAGTTCCTTTGCAAATATGTTACTTACACTTGCACTTGTGAGCCTGAGGATGCCTCGTGTTAGAGGTGAAACACGTCGCATATTTTCTCACACAAGTATTGGTGTCGGTGGTGGTATTTTCGTATCTTGCTTTTCTGTTTGATAAAGTGGGAGGGAGGGCGGTGCATTAACTAACCGCATGGTGCTTGTGAGATTTTGGCGGAATTCAGCAAAGTATTTTTCACTTACACTATTTTTATTTTTAATGAACTAACCCGTGCTAAGGAACAAATTTAAAAACCTATTTAGAGGCTAAAAATTTCACCCATGCCGGGATTTTAAAAAAAACCTATTTAGAGGCTAAAAATTTCACCCATGCCGGGATTCGAACCCGCAACCTCTGGCTATCCGTACCAGCGCTCTACCAATTGAGCAATTATATATATATGTCATAAATGTAAAAAAAAAATACATTTTTTTTACATTTATGTATCGTATCTAGGTATTATATCTGATAGAAAAAATATACGCACAGGGAAAACATGAATTGAAGAAGAGTGTCAGCTTAGCGATAGAATGCCGGCCTCATATTGAATCTCGTGAAGGAAAATATCGTGAGGAAACCCTAGAGTTTGAGGTGTTAACACGCCTCAACGCTTGCTACCCACAATAAATTAACTATGAAGCTAAGTGCGGAAATTTCAGGTCTAACTAGAACTAGAAGTTTAGTGAAATTAGATATAGAAGATTGCACAAGTCTATAGCGAGAGTGGTCTAACCACGAGGAACCTGCAGAGCACCGCCCTTTGTCCCACTTGCATCGGTCCAGTTCTGCTTAGATCGAGTTCCTACTTTTGTTCTGTGCAGACAGACGTCGTGGGGAGACCCGGCGATTTGATTTTCGTTGTTCGACGTAAGTTTTGAGTAAACCAATTAAGGAATTTTAACTTTGGTCTAGTTAGTGCTGAGATTTTCTCATTAGTCCCTTAGTTGGATCACTGTACGTAGCAAGCGCTGCGATATGTCAACACATCACTAGGGTTTCTAGGGTTTCCTCACGATGTTTTCCTTCATTTTAGCGAGTAATACCCCTAGCTGACATTGAAATAACTTCTATAGCTCCTATAACTTAATTAATGTATATCTACATCGTTAATACTTTGAAAATAAAAATAAAGTTATGATACATGATGGGATTCTAACCCACCTTCCGATTGTGAAGCTAACGTTCTACTGCTCGGCTGCCACAGCATACTTTTTTCCCTTCATTAAAACTGCCTTTAAGTCAACGAATGTTCACTCGATATAGTTTTTTGTCACTCGTACTAAAATTTTGGTCTATAGCAAATCGTTTGGAAAAATGTAAAAGAAAGAAATCTTACAATTATTCTGATTCTTAGGGAGATGAATAGATATTATCTATTTTTCATGGGAGCACTATGTTTTGATGTACTTATAATTTTGGTTAAGTTGACTGCATAAACAGTCATACGAAGTCACGACAGTTTGCCAAATTAGAACAAACGTTTTTTTTTTCCTTCAATAAAAAGAAAATCATAGTCAAAGTGAACTGTTTCCTTCTATTTTTGGAACCTTTTGGAAATCGTAAGCACTAAAAATTATAAAAAAATATTTTGTCGTAAGCACTTAAAGGCCATTAAGCCTTTGACATGGCTTAAGGTCTCTGACATTGGCTCTATAAATTTAAATTATTTTTTATGTCGATTTCGCAGAGTCCTATACTTCGTTAAAACAATTAATAGTGACTATCCACAATAATTGACTGTACTCGCCACCTCAGTCTACCCGTAAACGTGCAACGTTGCCGTAACGTCGGGAATCAAGATAATTAAGTGTTTCCTACTAAATAATCGCGATTAGACCCATTTAATATATAACTATGTATGAGTATCGCGAATCAGTAAGAAATACTATCCTATACCTCGGTTCTACAAGATTCCTCAATAGGTATATGTATATTAGAGTTACCACCGACGCAGTTTTTAACATGTGTTAAGCATACTCTGTGCAAAAACCTCTTATAATAACACTAGCTGGCCCCGACAAGTTGAGACGTTGTTTTTCTATATTAATTAGCCTACGACCTATTTGCAGACCTACCAAATATATACAAAAAGTTTCAAAAACATTCGTGAAGCTGTTTCGGAGGAGTTTGATAACAAACACTGTGACGCAATATTTTTATACATTACATTACAGAGAGTATTGTAAAGAGGTTCGAAATTTCACGGATGCCGCTGAGTCGCCTAATGGGCGACTCACCGGCATCAGTGAATTTCGATGCAAATTACTTCAGCCCGATGCCGCTGCCTGTACGTAATACAGAGAGTATTGTAAAGATGTACAAAATTTTACTGATGCCGGTAAGTCGCCCATTAGCTCAGTTGGGAGAGCGCTGGCACGGTTAGCCAGAGTGGATTTTTTAGCCTCTAAATAGGTTTTTAAAAATACATTACATTTGATAGAGGATTAACCGAACACTATTTGGTGTGCTGGCTACTCTATACATCAATGCCATTGACTATCTGTTAGAATTATTTAGGAGCCAAAAATGTTTGGTATTAAGTAATGTTAACAGATGTGCTTGTGTCTAATATAGCGTAACTTTAGGAAAGTTGTAAATTAAGTTAAAAGGTGTTTCGAAAATAATAAGTGTGGAGTTTATTTGTCAGCTTTTTCTTCACAAAGTCCTTTAATTCTGAAACTGTTACTAAGCTTTGTCGTTCATTAAGTAAATATTTTGTTTTATTGTCTATAACCTTTATTAATTGGAGCTTGAGCAGTAAAATTCCCTGCAAATTATACGGTAACTTTAGGCAGCCAAATTCCATGAAAACTTAATTTACAGTAGTTACGATCTCCCTCTAGGTCAGCATTTCTTAACCTTTTTTGACTACGAACCCTTTAGGAAATCAATCAGAAAAGCAGCAATCAATTCCCGATCGTTTATTTTAGTACTATAAAACACAAAAACATATACTTTTTTACATAAAATATAAGGTTATTGCTGCTCTATTGCAACTAAATCAATGTTATTTGGGGTTGATGTTACTACTGAGTTGTAGTCTCAAATCGGATTCCAATTGCAATCTGTTTCTGTATTAGTTTTAAGAATATACAAGACTATACAATAGAGAATGTCTTTTCACACAGTTATGTGGTTGAGAAAAGCAGTAAGTAGGTATTACAATTATTTATGATTGTTAAATGGTCCGAAGATAAGACTGCGGACCCACATACATACTCGTACACTCGCGGACTTCCAGGGGTTCGCGGACCACATGTTAAGAAACACTGCTCTAGGTGAATATGCATGGAATTTGGCAGCATCAATAAGCGGTGAATCGATCTCGCGTGGGAGAGATGCAATCTAAGCGCAGTAAATAATGCTGTAATAAATGCAAGAGCTGATATTACGAAGGCTCGCCATATTCGTTACAGTTCAGCGGTTGTATAATAGTCTAGATGCTTTTTATAGCGGTCAGTTAATTAAATCAAAAGGTTAATCCAATGCTCGATGACGACATAGCAGCGATGGTTTGCGATGCTAGGTAAGTGGTTCTGTTTAGTACCTTTCACAGGACGTCGTAAATACTCCGAGTGGCGTCGGTTCGCAGTTTCTACGAGCTCTTTAATTTGGTACTTAAAATCATTTAATTGTCAGCATAAAACCAACCCGGACTTCGCCTCCGTGGTGGGGTATGACCTAACCTTCTCGCGATGTAGGAAGAGACTCGTGCCCCAGTAGTGGGGACATACAAGGGTCGATATCGATATCGATCGATAAAACCTTTCGTTGCTCTAAGTAACAGGGGCGGTAATAATGTTAGCGCTGCAAATCTTCTTTGGTCTTTTACTTCTCCGTGGAGTCTGGGGCTGACACAAGGGCTTTCCATTTATCTCTGTTCATGGCTATGGACGGTATCCAGGTAATCCAGACAAGTTACTATTAAAGTAACTACTGAATGGAAAACTCATGACGTGATAAGAAAGAAGATATTATCATAAAGAAGATGAAATGAAGTGAAAAACGTTTATTATGTACTAAAAGATAATAAATATTTTATCAGTGGGGTCATACAAGGGTCGATATCGAGATCGATTGATAAAACCTTTCGTTGCTATACGTAACACGGGCGGTAATAATAATCCTACTGCATTACTCTTTTGGTCCTACTCCTCCGTGGAGTCTGGGGCTGACACAAGGGCTATCCATTTATCTCTGTTCATGGTAGGCATGGTAGTCAGGAAATCCAGCCTTTATTTTACAGTTATTGTTATGTAAGCATATTTGTTTGGGTAAAATAAATCATTCAATCAATCAAGTTACAATTAAGGTACTCCACTACTGAATCAAAAACTCACGATATGATAAGAAGATAGTAAGCGCCACGACTTCGTCTGCGCAGGATTGGGGCAGGGGGACCAAGTATTTTATTTCTCAATTCAGATCTTTGTCTATCTGTACGCCAAGTTTCATGTAAATGCGTTGGTTGATTGATTGAAGATCTTTTAGTGATTGATACATTTTAAAGAGGTTTAATTTTAAATACATACACATACGTAACCACACGCCTGTATCCCAGAAGGGTAAGCAGAGAGAATTTCACAGTACATATCGCACCCCCAGATCAAGACTGCACTAAGTCGAAAAATCCCAAAATCGACTTTTTAATACAGTTCGATCGGCAATTTTTTTCCGCGTATACCACTAAGACAGCCATATCAATATTCCCAAAACTAGCCAACAGATGTCGCGCTAAGTCTGTTTTAGTGAATGAATGACCGCGGAGTCGTACCACAAACACGAAACTAATTCCATATGCAACCTGTCTGTCTTCGAGAGCGCGCATAGTGACCTTGCGCAACAGCGGCTTATTTCGTAATAATGAAGTATTGCTGACTGGGGCTAGATAACTGCTCCGAATTATTTCGATTTAATACAGTGTTGTTGACGTTCCCGATACTGCTATTTTGATAGTATTCCGAAATACTTCGCTATTGGTGATGAAGGTATGTTGATTTTTTTTAATTATTCCTAAATAATTTACTGTTGTTTGATAAAGATGAAAATTCGTCAAATAGTGCACTGTTGATGGTAGATCTTAATAGTGGTGTAATTTCTGTAATCATTGCGATATATTTATTTTTGATACTCCGAATTACTTATTTATACTTAAACTAAAAATCAAATCGTTTGAAGTTTGTTTTTTCATTAATTAACTAGAAAATATTTTGTGTTTTTTGGAATAATGCAGTATTGTTGAATTAATTCAGATATTGTTTGTTATTTGGCAGATAATGAAGGGTCGTGGTCTAATATTGCTTGAAAAAGCAATAGAAGGAACCACAAAAGACGCGCAGTTGACTGCTCAAGAGACAAGAATGAAAATTTGTGTTGAAAATAAAATGGATAATCCAAACTCTGATATCGCGGTACCATCTGATGCATCGCCTGCTCTTGCCGAATTATTTGTTCCAGTTCCAGCCCTCACGGTTCCACCTGTTGCAACACCAGCTCTTGAGGTATTTGATCAGACTGGAAAACCACAAAAATCGCGACCACCTGTGATACCCCTTAGAAGAGTATCTTCGTCTTCCTGCTCGAGTTCCTCATAGGACTCCAGCTCATCATCATCAAGTACCAGCAGCTCGAGCAGCTCGTCTGATGATGAATCCAACAGACCGGGCCCGTCAACAGTAGATACTCGGGTAGTTTTAAATTCTATCTCGAATCATGAACCTTCAACATCTGCCGTTGTCGATCCAGTTCCAACAGCCCCAACCGACCCAGAGTTGAGAATAAAACGAGTACGAAACCCGGCTGGCTGGAAATCAAAGATTGCTAAAACTTATTCAGGAAAATCTTACGTTTCTCTATCGTTTAACGTTTCTCTTAGATCCATACCTATACAAGATTAGTTACAATGTTAGTTTATTTTATAGTACATTTTAGACGGTTGTTTTATTCCTGTTATCATCAAATTTTGTTGCAATAATGCCTAGTTTAGTAAGTAAACCTGTGATGTAATATTGATCTGATTGAATAAGCCTTGTTAAACGAAAGACTGTTAAACATTATAACTAAGTATGATTCATAATTTAAGAATAATTTTAAGAATTCACTGCTACTAATTATTAGTAACAGGTATGACCTGAAAATTCCTTGTACTGTACAAGTTTACAAGTAATATAAAAAAGTACACATTGTTGGCGGTAACTGTTACGTTCCTGATTCGCTAATGTTGCAATAATAATTGTCTTGTCTAGTTTAAGTCATAGACATTAGACAGCCACAAGTGCTTTGTATAATAATTTGTGCATTCTTTTTAAATTACGCTCGAATGTTGCTTTATTTTTTGATAAGAGGTTGTTTTTTTATGATCTATGTATCCCTAATAATGGATAAAAACATATAAAATTGATTTGTCTGAAACATGTTTTATTATTATTTTTGATAAGAGGTTGTGTTTTTTTATTATTTTGATCTATAGATCCCTAATAATGGATAAAAATGTGTAAAATTGATTTGTCTGAAACAAATAATAAATGTTTATTGTTATTTTCGTAAACATGTTTGTTTTATTTTAGATTTACTACAGATTTCCTCGAAATTAAAAGAGATGAGTCTTTGTTGAGTAATCAAGATGAATAATTATTTCATAGAATTATACTGCATTATTTCACTATCAATCAGAAAGACACGAGTATATCAAAATACTTTTTTTTTTATGACTTCCATAAATTTACAACAGTGAATTATTTCAAAAAAACTGTATTTTTTTCACTTTTTTTAACGTTATGCTATAGGTACCTTAGGTAGGACTTGTATAAGTGTATAACTGACATAATATCTAAAAATCATAGCAATAGCTTCAATAATAACGTAAAAAAACAGTTTTTGGTCGATTCCCAAATAATTGCTTTTTCGACTTAGTGCAGTCTTGATCTGGGGGTGCGATATCTTACTACAATTATAACTTATTATTATTAACTTTTTTATGTAGTCTATATTAACTTATTTACCACGCGTGCCAACCGCGGATCGGCAATTTCAAACTTTAAGGTATTTGAATTCACCTTAGCCTCCTAAGCCCTGGAGGTGGCAGTTACTTCAAGTCTTCTAAAACTACGTAGATTTGGAAAAACTTTTTCTTCTTGTTGTCCAAAAAAATATGAGGAAAATATTGGACCTGGAACAGTAAGTTTTCCGGACTTCCTACTAAATCATTGGGTATTAATTAAGAAAGTTATTTGTGATGTCCCATTTCAAGGACGCCAGGGCTTAGGAGGTTAGACACTCAGGTTTCCTTACGATGTTTTCGTGAAGGAAAACAAGTGGTATTTATTACACACCGTCATCGTCAGGCTATACTAGTCCACTGCTGGACATAGCCCTCCCCCAAAGAGCGCCACGTTGTGCTATCATAGGGGGTAATGCCCATAATCCTTATAAATTAATAAATTATAAATAATTTATTGCACAGTCATTATATTATTCTATTGTACGTGTATATGTCGCTGAACCACGGTTGAACAGATTTGAATGAATTTGGGTGGCGCCCCGGATGGTATAGATTCGCAAATCAAAATCGTTTGTAATATAATGCAGGACGACGTCGTCGGGTCCGCTAGACATCTTCACATGAAAGTGAAAGTGAACACATTTATTGCCAAACACAAATTATACACAAACAAAAAATTGTACACTAAAAAAAACAAAAATTTACATAAATGTAGACAAACCTAAGATCTTTGAACTAAAACTTTCGTAAGCACAACACATTTAGAGCGAGATAAATAGTCGCTTCTAAGAACGAGTCTTAGCGAAAGCACTTGCTTATGAATCGATTTGTCTATCATAGACAGTACTTAGGCACTCTCTAAGTCGCAAAACCCGGATTAATTCTTAGAATTTGCCTAAGAACATGCTTAGCTAAGCAAACGTATATTTTAGTAACGCATTGATACTTAGCTAAGTTAGCCTGAAGTAATGCTTAGGGAAGCATGAGTACGGACTTGGGCTAAGCAACGACTATTTATCTCGCCCTTAGACTTTTAGACGAGCAACCGACGACGCGAGCTCCGTCTCTGCTCACCATGATTAAGCTCTGCGAATCGGAGCGAAACCTGGTCGGACTCTTCCGATATAACAACACCCGTAAGTAAATCCGGACTAAAAGTCTACAAGACATAAGATCAACTAAAACCATAGAAATTTAATCATATGGAACAGACATACCGAACAACTAATCAGACTAATCACATCATAAGACTCTTCACACTAATATTATAAAGGCGAAAGTTTGTGAGTCTATCCCCCGGTTTCTGGTACACTAACAAGCCTTTAATTTACTGTTAACAGCTGTCAGTTGGCCAAAGTGCATACAGAAAAAACATTTGACAGATTTTAACAGTAGATTAACAGATTGTTAGTGTACGAGAAACTCTGGGTTTGTTACCTCTTCACGTCTAAACGGCAAGAGCGATTTTAATAAAATTTGGTATGGAGTTAGCTGACATCCTGGATTAATACATAGGCTACGTTTTACTGCGGGAAAACCTTATTCCCGCGGGTAACGCTGCGGTGCACAGCTAGTTAAATTATTTAAAAAAAACGTTCAGTGGTACCTCCGGGTAAGGTTCATCCCAGGCGGGCATACATCGACCAGATAGGGGATGTATTAGCAAAGGGAAAGATAAAAAGTACCCGGAACCGGCGTGCGTGCATGCAACGACTTATGAACGTTGATGAAGCGAAGGTGATCTGTCAGGATCGTGGCAAGTGGCAGTCCCTGGTCTCTGAGTGCTTAGTGCGAGTTTTTTAACTACTCGATCGCGTCAACGTAAACTCCTATTTCTATGGCATCGAGGAAGCGCCACCTAGCGACAAGTATGGAAATTAAAATTGCTGAGTGCGAGTTGTAATGGTTTACGTCGAGAAGTTAACACGTTTACCAGCCAAAACACGAATAAACGCGAGTGCGAGTTGTACTGTGACAGCGTTTTGCCAGTTCGAACGGTTAAGTTACTCATACTCACTACTCAATGCTCGATTAACGCGGTAGTAAAGTTATTCGATTGGATCTGTCAAACTCGCACTAAGCACTCTACCTACCCATCTGGGATACAGGCGTGAGGTTATGTATGTATGTATGGTATCTCCGGGGTGGACACAAGGCAAGTCGTTGTTGAAAATTAGCAATCACAGTGTTCGGCAGCCGATGCGTTATGGTAATCGATTGGGCCACGCGTTTTATCGTCCGATAACGCGACCGTGGCGCTGCCATGGTGCCACAACGCCTGCTCTACCTACTTGGTTGTACCTAGAACATATTTCAAACTTTCGCGACTTGAACTCATAGTTAGATTATTTTCGGGGCTTAATCGCGTAGTCTTCTTCAGGCTATATTAGTCCACTGCTGGACATAGCCCTCCCATAATGAGCGCAAGGTTGTGCCACCATTGGGGGGTAATGCCCATAATCCCCACGCTGGGCATGCGCGTTGAGGATCGCAGTTAGGTGGAATTGTACTGCAGGGGGCACTGCTGCCCACCCCCTGGTTTGTGTCCCTTCATCGCGATTAACAAAACACGCGGGAAGAATTTGGGTTGGTGCTATTCTCTAGGCCGACACCGCATTTTACTTCGTCGTTTCGACGACGTTACAGTCGTCGTGGTCGCGAGAAGACTGATGGCTGTCACCCGTTCGCACCTTCGGCTGACAAGGTTTCAGACTACCCTCAACATCGAGCAATAAATTACTACGCGATTAAGCCCCGAATTTTTTTTAATTTTGCTGTACCTACTTAACAATACTGCCTGCCTCGTTGGTCGGTGTGCTAACTAGCGCTACCAATGGTACAAAAATCGTAACTTGTTTCACAATACCTTTTTTTCAAAAAGTAAACATAATTTTTTTCCGAGCGCTTCCGTGCTTTGCAAGTCACGTTGAGCCATGTCAGAGGTCTTATGGGCGGCTTGATAACTTCTGACAGGCTCGCCACTGTCTTACAATCCTTCACCAACCTGGACTTGGCCCCCGTGGTGGAGTACGGCCTAATCCACGTGCCCTAGCAGTGGGGACATGCAAGCGTTGATATCGAAACATTAAAAAATAGGATGCAAAATCTTCAAAATAGTGGATCCTCCACCAACCCGGTAAGACAATGGCGGGACTTACTGGCAGAAGTTATCAAGCCGCCCATGAGGCCTCTGACATGGCTTAGCGACTGTCATTACATGACAGCCGACACAAACGGCTTAACGTGCCTTGCGAAGCACGAAAGCGCTCGGGAAAAATGCCACTAGAGGTAATAACGGAAAGGTCATACATCTTGCACCTCCCTCGCCTGTTGTTGCTTAACTCAAGTGATTGATTTCAATCACTCGGTTCGACTAGACCACAAGCGCTTGTGGTCTAGCTCCACCAACCCGGACTTGGCCTCCGCGTTGGAGTATGGCCTAAACTTCCTGTGATGCGGGGATATACAGGGGTTGATATCGAATCGAATACATCGAAAAATAGACTCTACAGCTTTACATCCTACACAGCCTAGTTGTTTTGCCAGCAAAGCCGCTATCTGCCGATAGCGACTGAGTGCCACTCGATATCCACGTCACCCGATACCACTTATTATTTCGCCAAACTAAGGGAATCCATTTTGGTCAGACTGGGTCACTGTGGGCGGAGAAATTTATACTTATCAATAGGAACAGTGGAATATGGACTTTTGGAAGACTCGAGTCGGAACAAGTTTAAAAAATATTTTTAAACGACACCAATGCGGTTTGATCGTGCTTCGAATTGGAAATAAACTAAGGCCAAGATATAAGCTGCCTTCAAGAAGCTGGACGGTGTCTTTAAGGCCAAAATTCCATACAGCCTAAAGACAAAGGCCTCAAATCAATGCGTACTAAACATTCTCCTTTATGGTGCTGGAACATGGACCCTCAAAATCCAAGTGGCGCAAAGGGCTATGGAGCGGGCCATGAAAGGCACTTATCGACCGTATGCGAAACGTCGATATTCGGCAAAAGACCTAAGTCAAAGATGGGCACACGCATCATAAATTTAAAGTGGAGATGGGCAAAAGCATAGAATAAAATAGATTTTTTTTTTATTTTTATCGTTTCATTCTCGCATTGCGGTATGAGATTGTTACATTTGTCTTAAAGATCTAGTAACTTAGTCTATGGGTGCTTTAAGCAACCGTATATGGGCGAGGCATTTCGTTAGGCGGGAAGACGACAGGTGGACCAAAGTAGTTACTGAGTGGCCGAGGACAGGTCGACGGTTGTTGAGCAGACCACCAGCCCGGACGGACGACTTTGTGAAAACAGCTGGATAACATTTGACTAGACTAGCAAAGGACGGGGTTGGCGTAAGGGAGAAGAGGGCTATGCCCGACAGTGGGCTCTGTTTATGGGCTGAATAGATAGATGAAAAGAAGACATATTAGCAAGCTGCAGTGGCAGTGGGCTTGTCACGCTGGGTAACACTGGACGGGACTAGCAAAGGACCGGATGGGTTGGCGTAAGGGAGAAGAGGGCTATGCCCAACAGTGGGCTTTATTTATGGGCTAATTAGATATAGATAGACATTTTGGCAAGCTGCAGTGGCAGTTGGCTGGTCACATAGGTCGAAGAGAAGATTGTCAACGGGGTTCAAAGGTTCTCGACTGGAGCTGCTCGAGCAGCGTAATACGGTCACCAGCTCGCTGAACCGACGATCTGAGACAGGTGGCTGGCAGTAGCTGGATGAGGATGGCCGAGGACAAAGGGAAGTGGCGTGCCTTAGGGAGGTATATTTCCAGCAGCGGACGAGTACAGGCTGATTGATTGATAATCAGAAGGATATTGTCTTGAGAATATTTCTATGAAGTCTTATGAAGTTATAATGTCTTTATGTATTCCATTAATATTAATGGACATATTACACAGATCTTGTTAGCCCTATACTAAGTACAACTTAATGACTTGTGTTGCAGGTGCTAACTCGACGATAGATTTAATACAATAAATACATAGATTACATCCAAGGCCCGAGACAAATTAGAAAAGTTCGTTTCCTAGTTCGACCCAGCCGGGGATCGAACCCGAGACCTTCGGTTTTACAGTCAGCGTTCTAAACCGCTGGGCCACCGAGGTCGCCGAGTAATTTAGATACTCGTACTTATAATAATAACATAAGGACATAATAACCACTAACAACTGTGGATGGATGGGAGTGGCGTGCCTTAAGGGAAGCCTATGTCCAGCAGTAAAGTAGTTCGGGCTGACTGATTGATTGACACAACACAACCGTTTGTGCTAGGGCAACTCCGAGTTTGCAAAGTTCAAATACGTTCAGTTTAATAGTAAGGCCCGCCATTGTCTTACAATCCTCCCGGACTTGGCCCCCGTGGTGGAATATGGCCTAACTTCCTACGATGCAGGAAGAGACCCGTGCTACAGCAGTGTTGACATACAAAGGGTTGATATCTGTGCACACGGTCGGTTTGTTTCGGCGGCCTTTCGCAGCCTGGAGATTCTTAGTAGCCCCTGTATCAGTGGACTGTCGCCGGCTGCTTATGGTGACGATGACACTCGGTCGGTCTTTATCTAGGCAGTTACAGCTGTACGTAATACAGAGAGTATTGTAAAGAGTTCGAAATTTCCCTGATGCCGGTGAATCGCCCATTAGCTCAGATAGAAGAGCGCTGGCACGGATAACCAGAGGTCGCGGGTTCGAATCCCGGCATGGGTGGAATTTTTAGCCTCTAAATAGGTTTTAAAAAAAGTTATATAAGCCCCCATTGAAAGAGCAAACATTTCGAATATTGAACGTGTCGAGTATTTTTAAGAACACTATTTGAGAGCAAGGTTACGCAAAATTCTGGCTCTTAACTATCCAAGTAAACACTACTTCTAGTGGAGTCAAACCGAAGTGTGAACTACCGCAGAAGTGCCATTTACCCGCTAATTTCAAATAAAGCAACTTGTGCAACAGTCGTAAAGTTAAATTATCACTCGCAGATCAATAACAATAATGATATTTACTTAAATCACCTGCAGGTTAATAAGCGTTTACTATTGTAACTCATGTGCTGAGACAAAAGCTGAACATTTGGACGACGTTCCATCCTACAAATACTATGAAACCAGAGGTCGTATCGATTTATTTTCCAGCTTTAATAATGATATTAACGCTGTGTGGTGTCGGCCTAGAGAATAGCACCAACCCAAATTCTTCCCGCGGGTGCCGTAAAAGGCGACTAAGGGACACAAACTGGGGGGTGGGCAGCAGCGTCCCCTGCAGTACAATTCCACCGAACTGCGATCCCCAACCCGCATGGCCAGCGTGGGATTATGGGCATTACCCTCTAATGATGGCACAACTTTGCGCTATGGCGCTCATTAGGGGAGGGCTATGTCCAGCAGTGGACTAATATAGCCTGAAGAGGAAAAAAAATATTGGTATAGGACGAATGTGACGCCGAGTTTGATAGCCAAGATAATCGTGTATTGCTAAAATATTGATTATCGCAGCCGCAGTAAAGATGAACAACAAACTAATGATTGGATGCGTTTGCCGCTAACTACGAGTACCTCATATCGCCATTAACGTTCACACACAGAACTTTCCTTCCTTGTTTCCTTCTATTTTTTGGAACCACTCATGTAAGCACTCATCATTCATTTCAAATTCCTTTATTTAATCATCAATATAGGTGCAACTAACATTTACACAGTAAATATTAATTATTCCTTAATCTAACTAACCCAACATTTCAACAGTATTTAAAACTATATGAGTCGCATGCATACTTACGCTACACCATACATAATATGCGGGCTTAAAAAAGACGCATTTGTTCACTTTACATTCAGGGTTTAAGTAATACCGCTTTTTACTGCTTCTCCGATTCTCTAAGGTTTGCTGGAAGAAATCTCTTTCAGAGATAAGCTCGCCTTTGTACATGTTATTTCTTATGTAATGTCCTGTTAAATGTTTCGTGTGCAATAAAGTATAATTAATTAGTTAATACTATCTGTATTTAAGAGATAACTCTTACTAGAAAAAAGAAGAAAGTTAGAAAAGTTACAAATTTAAAAACCTATTTAGAGGCTTAAAATTTCACCCATGCCGGGAAATTTTTTTTAGCCTATAAATAGGTCTTTAAATTTGTTCCTTAGCACGGGTTAGTGCATTAAAAATAAAAATAGTATAGTTACAAATTTGTTTAAACGCCTTCTGCATCGTCGTGGTAGTCTAGAACGTAGGCACTAAAATATATATTTTAATGAATATTCTATTTACGCTGGTTGAAAATAATGAAACCGAAGGAAAAAGTGTTTTTCTATCATAATAATACATTTGATATCAACCCTTGTATGATCCCACTGTTGGGGCACGGGTCTCTTCCTGCGTCGCAGGAAGATTAGGCCATACTCACCGGCATCAGTGAAACGAACCTCTTTACAATATTCTCTGTATTACGTAAAGGCAGCGACATCTGGCTGAATTAATTTGCATCACAGATTATACAGAGAATATTGTAAAGAGGTTCGAAATTTCACTGATGCCGGTAAGTCGCCCAGTTGGGAGAGCGCTGGTACGGTTAGCCAGAGGTCGCGGGTTCGAGTCCCGGCATGGGTGGAATTTTTAGCCTCTAAATAGATTTTTAAATATCGAGGACTAGTTAGATTTTCGACTAGTTCGATAATTTGTATTCACGACTAAATCCCCAATTTTCACCCTGTATAATTTACGAAGCGGTCTATCTGCAGAGGCCTATTCTAAGACTGTCTTTGGTGCAACCACACTTAATTAGCATGGGCGGCTGTTTAAAGAGCACTCGGTGAATGTACTCTATTAAGCTGCAGGTCGGGACTACCTGCCTTGCCACACCACACAAGTGAGAGTAGTAAACGCAAGAGATAGCTTTAGTGTACTGGGTACAGTGCTACACAAGAAATAAGTCTCGCGGATGTACCTGCGCAGATGACCAAATTTCGGATGTGCGGCAAGTTGATCGACCAATCAGATAGTTTCATTTTATGGCAGGCCGCGCGCCTTTGTTGCTATTGGTTGATACAACGTCATCGATGCAGGTGACTATTAGTTTGGCAATATTAGCGTGAGCGAAATAGGTAGCGCTACTGCGGCAATCAATTCTGCACCTTAACCGTATCGGTTAAAGATCATGTTGAATGTAGCTTCGGGTACTTTCGTTACACTTCTTCCTAGTCTGCGCGAACGTAGATTCCCGAAGGGACTTTTATGATGTGTAGTACTGTAAGTGTACTTAAATTACTTTTATAAAACAATATTATGTAATACTGGCTGTGCCCCGCGGTGTTTTTCCCATGGTAATAAGATATTTTCCCGCAGTAAGACGTATCCTATGCGTTAATCCAGGGTGTCCGCTAACTCCATACCAAATTTTATTAAAATCTCTTCAGCCGTTTAGACGTGAAGAGGTAACAAACACACACACTCACCCACTTTCACTTTTATCATATTAAATAATAATATAGTGTGATGTGATATATTTAAGAATAAGAGGAATTCAGGTCGTTAGTTATCAAGCCTTGTACGTCCCCACTGCTGGGGCACGGATCTCTTGCTGCATCGCAGGAAGGTTAGGCCATACTCCACCACGGGGGCCAAGTCCGGGTTGGTGGAGGTTAAACAGAATTCAGGTAATTATGTTTAACCAAATAATCGCTATAATAAAATCATTATTTCGTAAAACGTTTAATATACTGTAAGTAATTATATATGAGCATCGCGAGTCATTAAGAAATCCTTACTAATATTATAAACGCGAAAGTCTGTAAGTATGGATGGATGGCTGTTTATTACTCTTTCACGTAAAAACCACTGAATGGATTTTAATGAAACTTTACAATAATATAGTTTATACTTAGGCTACAATTTATAAAGATATTGTGTGAATTGTCCAAAATATGACGATAAGTGTCAAATAGGTAGGAAAAAATCTAGCCGATAATCCGGCGTACGAAGTCGCGGACACCAGCTAGTAATATATAAATAAATATTCATGGACATATTACACAGATCTCGTTAGCTCTATACTAAGTACAACTAAATTACTTGTGTCATAGGTGCCAACTCGATGATAGATTTAATACAATAAATACATAGATAACATCCAAGACCCGAGACAAAGTAGAAAAGTTCGTTTCCTAGTTTGACCCGGCCGGGGATCGAACTCGAGACCTTCGGTTTTACAGTCAGCGTGCCAAACCGCTGCGCCACCGAGGCCGTCAATTTATACTACTTTTATTTATCTCTTAAACGTTTGGTTCAATCGTTTGTGGTTATTTTCTCTTCATATTTTCATATCTATCTCTTATTTTCCGTCCAATAAGGAAAAGATTAAGCTAAACCACCCTTTTGTAAGAGTATCTATAAATGGAAACAAAGACTGCCGGACTACCATTATGTGGGATGTCCCAAGACATCAGCCCCTATCTGTTCAACTTCTATTTCACCCTTTGCTAAATATAAGTAACATGTTTCCTTATCATACCTTTTTTTTATTTTTCTTACTATCTCTAAGTAAGATCTCTAAGCACACGCAATTTCGCAGTTTGAGATGGTCGCACGTCAGTCAGACTCAATATATCCGCTATTAGGATTTCACTATTTTAAAAAACATAAAAAACACTATTTTCATCCCAAACTAGGATACCTTGTGCTTGTAACCAGGCAAGGAAATCGCAAACATGGAAACACACCCAGACTGGGGCCTTTTTTTACAAATATAGGGCGGCTAAGCGGTTTTCAGTACAAATTCACAACGCAATTCACAGATGGCGCTCACAGGCGTGGCCATAGAAGAACCGGAATGCGGCTGTCAAAATTAATCTGTTCTGAGAAATATATAACAGACGTGACCCTGTGCTTGAATGTGCACGCCAATAAGCGCCATCTATGAAGTGCTTTGTAAATGTGTGCTGAAACGGCTCATTAGCGGTTAGTATCGACTATCAAAAACTCTGTTAATTAAATCTGTTTTGAAAAGAATACATGTGGAATTTCTTTGTTAGTTTCTCTCCACCTAGTCTATTAATTGTGAACAAAATTCTTTTGACTAATGAAATGACAAGGTTTTATTCAAAGCAGCGCAGATACTGTAGCTTATTGAACGTTACAAGTCAAACTAGATAGATAGATAGATAGATAGATAGATAGATAGATAGATAGATAGATAGATAGATAGATAGATAGATAGATAGATAGATAGATAGATAGATAGATAGATAGATAGATAGATAGATAGATAGATAGATAGATAGATAGATAGATAGATAGATAGATAGATAGATAGATAGATAGATAGATAGATAGATAGATAGATAGATAGATAGATAGATAGATAGATAGATAGATAGATAGATAGATAGATAGATAGATAGATAGATAGATAGATAGATAGATAGATAGATAGATAGATAGATAGATAGATAGATAGATAGATAGATAGATAGATAGATAGATAGATAGATAGATAGATAGATAGATAGATAGATAGATAGATAGATAGATAGATAGATAGATAGATAGATAGATAGATAGATAGATAGATAGATAGATAGATAGATAGATAGATAGATAGATAGATAGATAGATAGATAGATAGATAGATAGATAGATAGATAGATAGATAGATAGATAGATAGATAGATAGATAGATAGATAGATAGATAGATAGATAGATAGATAGATAGATAGATAGATAGATAGATAGATAGATAGATAGATAGATAGATAGATAGATAGATAGATAGATAGATAGATAGATAGATAGATAGATAGATAGATAGATAGATAGATAGATAGATAGATAGATAGATAGATAGATAGATAGATAGATAGATAGATAGATAGATAGATAGATAGATAGATAGATAGATAGATAGATAGATAGATAGATAGATAGATAGATAGATAGATAGATAGATAGATAGATAGATAGATAGATAGATAGATAGATAGATAGATAGATAGATAGATAGATAGATAGATAGATAGATAGATAGATAGATAGATAGATAGATAGATAGATAGATAGATAGATAGATAGATAGATAGATAGATAGATAGATAGATAGATAGATAGATAGATAGATAGATAGATAGATAGATAGATAGATAGATAGATAGATAGATAGATAGATAGATAGATAGATAGATAGATAGATAGATAGATAGATAGATAGATAGATAGATAGATAGATAGATAGATAGATAGATAGATAGATAGATAGATAGATAGATAGATAGATAGATAGATAGATAGATAGATAGATAGATAGATAGATAGATAGATAGATAGATAGATAGATAGATAGATAGATAGATAGATAGATAGATAGATAGATAGATAGATAGATAGATAGATAGATAGATAGATAGATAGATAGATAGATAGATAGATAGATAGATAGATAGATAGATAGATAGATAGATAGATAGATAGATAGATAGATAGATAGATAGATAGATAGATAGATAGATAGATAGATAGATAGATAGATAGATAGATAGATAGATAGATAGATAGATAGATAGATAGATAGATAGATAGATAGATAGATAGAGATCGTGTTCTCACACTTTAATGCACAACCAGAAAAATATTACTAAATCTAAGTAATGTTATACAATTGGCGGTCGTATCGCTAAGAGCGATCTCTTCCAGACAACCTTTGGATGGATTGGATAGATTGAAGAATATAGTCGGTACGTGGTGCATGTACATAATTAGATAAATCGAAAATTATATTGATAACAAACGGCAAAAGAGTGCGAGAATATGATTACTTATAATTACCTACGATATAAGGTACAAATATTTAAATAATAATATACATACGTAAATACATAAAAAAAAACTAGATGTCCATTTCATAATCTAGATCATTTTGAAGAAAAATGGACAAAAAAACTCCAAACTGAGTCTTTTCAAAGTCCTTAAGTAACTTAATTAACATTAAATTATGCATTTTACATGCTTTAATTCCAGACATCATTGTCATCTAAATAATCTTTAATATTATAGTATCCTTTTTGGCACAAAGTGTACTTTACATATTTTTAGAACCGCGTTTCAGTCAAACTTAATATATCTTCAGGGATTTTATTATAGAAACGTACACAATGCCCCATGAAGGATGTATTAACCTTTGCCAGCCTAAATGACGTTGTACTATGATGTTGATCTACTCGTTTTCGGATTTAAAAATTACACCCTGTATACCGGCCAAGTCACGAGCAAATTCTATTTGTCCTTATCTCAATAAATATTGGCACAGACACCCGGAGGCAGGGCCCTTGAAAAAAAATCTTCTTAATAAAATTTTCTCGTTAATGTACCTAGCTATATAAGAATGGATTTTCTCGGAAGCCCGCCCTTTCCGATTGGGAATTTCGGTGTGTTATTTATTTCTGGTTAAGATTTCCCTTTGAATATGCTAACGATTTCCGGCAGGCTGTTCCGAATATTGTTGGAAAACATTTAAAGTAACAACGTTCACTGTTTCCTGAAATGATTTATTTTGCCACAAACAAATTTGCTTACAAAACAATAATTATAATATAACGTGCGCGTGTGACAATGATACTATTTCAGCGTTTGTTGTTTCTATTCGATACAGTGCTGATTTTCAAGTAGCTCCTCCACACCAAATCAAAAATAATGTGTAATGCAGGTAGCGCTTAACCTAATGCCGGGATACAGAGAATAAATGTTAAGAGGTTCGAACTTTCACTGATGCTCAGTTGGAAAGACCGCTGGCACGGATAGCCAGAGGTCGCGGGTTCGAATCCCGGCGTGGGTGGAATTTTTAGCCTCTAAATAGGTTTTTAAAATTGTCCTTAGCACGGGTTAGTGCATTAAAAATAATATAGTCATTAGGTATTGGTTCAATCTGTTAGCTTTTAGAATATACCTCGGGCTCTAAAGTACCTAGACTTCGGTTTTCGCCGAAAGCACACGAGTGTAATACTACTTCCTGCTCTGTCAAACTTTTCTTCACTATTTTGAAAAGATATGTAAACTTATAAATAACAAACCAAGGTAAACTTCTATTACACGAATATATCCGATAGTAGCCGAGGTATATTCTAAAAGCTGTATGTAGATTTAAAAAACTAAAATATATTGTCACGAACACTAAAAAACACTTGTGTCGTTTAGAATAATACTTATACCCCAAGACATATTCTTGGGAATTCCAAAAATGAGATGCTGTCGAGTCTGTGAGAGGATGTGGACAGTTCATTGTGCTATAAATCTTTTATTTTATTTATGGATTTGTTGTTAAATTACATAAACGCCTCAGTAAACTATAATTAATGCTCTATAGCAGGCCCGTCCAACATACGGCCCCCGGGCCACCATAAGTCCCGCGTGAGTCCTTTATCCGGCCCGAGACCTGGTTAAAACTTTAAAAAATAAGATGTCAAGCAAAAAAGATGTCCGACATGCCATTAAGATTTAATTTTGTGTAGGCATTAGATTAGATTAATAATCTTTATTGCGCACCATTCATTATACTTATAAGTGAAATAATTAGCATTTTATAATGCTAATTATTTCACTGAATTAATAAATAATTTGGCATATGAAAAATACCGTTGCATTTTATTTTACCTATGAAATTTGTTTTGGCCCGCTACGATTACAAACATATTAAGCCTGGCCCTCTGCAAAATTGTGTTGGACACCCCTGCTCTATAGCATAAGTGACTATTGTGCCTAATGTTTGCAGGCAAATAAATATTTTCCACTTTACTCTAGTTAATATTATGATCTACACAGTAGTGTAACATAAAATTTAAAAAAACTATTTTAAATCCCGGAATCGCTCAAGGCTTTTTGCTTTTCGCGTTACTCCGATATAATTGTATGAAAAAATAAAAAATAAATATTAATTTATTTTTATTTCGACACTTCGACGAAGTTATGGTGGAATAATGTAAAACATTTTTGTAAAAATACCGGCCTCGATAAAAATACGCACTAAAAACAAGACTATCGACGAACCGATGATTTTTTCATAGATCCCATCAGCAGATATTACATAAATGGATTGGTACTATTTGAGGCAAGTACGGTCTTTCTAACAAAGAAAATTAATGTAGACGACCTCTGTGGCATAGCGGTAGCGCGTCTGCCTATCATGCAAGAGGTCCCGGGTTCGAATCCCGGCTGGAAACAAAAAAAAAAACACCAGGTCTTGGATGTTTACATGTTTGTGATGTCGTTGTTTCTGGTTCCCACGACACAGGGTATCCTAGTGTGGGGCCAGAAGCAATGTATGTGCTTTTATGTAAATGTTATGTTAATGAAATTGCCGTAAAGGATTATCGATGAACATACATGGAAAATAAAACAAGCTGTTTTGAAAAAAAATACGGTTAAAAAGAATGTGTATGTTCATTACTGTTTTTTTACATGAATTCTGAAACATTACACTCTTATTTTATTTATTTATTTATTTTTTTCCATAAAATACCGTCTCAAACTTTAGATGAATAAGATTACGAATACCTAAACAGTTTTAAACGGATATACAGAAAGTTAGCCATCTTTACACTAAGTTGATCCTTCATTGCGACGGCTTTAACTTTAGCGGACTGTTTTGAATGAAAATTTAGAGAATTATAAAGGGTCTCTTAAATGATAATCCAATTTAAGAAGCTTTCAGGAAATCCCCTTTAAAATAGCGCTAAGCACCCAAAAGTTGCATAGACAAAAAAAATTGAGCTCAAAACTCGATGAACACAAACTAAGTACACGTTTTGTTGAAAAGGAAAATACATGCAATAAATTCTAATTTGGTCAAATAAACATAAGATAAGATAAGGAATATTCCCTATTTATACCGGAAAAATAGTTACAGAAACAGTTGCTACAAAAGATAACGTATAATTGGCGGTCTTATCGCTAATAGCCATTTCTACCAGGCAGCCTCATTAAAAAATAGGCCGAAGGAAAAATAAATACGGGTAGTCGGTGCCGTATTTGCACCGACTACCCGTATTTATTTAGGTATGTTCCCATATTTTATAAATGGGAACATACCTATTGATTCACACTAAAATTTATTTACTTGGTCATTAAATCATTGACTCACGCTTGAATCAAAACGCATTGTCACTTAATACCAACGAAGACTTCAAGAGAAACGAATGAGCATGGCGGCCCATCGGCCCACGGCCCAACGGATATCCTCGGCGTAATGGAAACAAATCTCGAAGAGAAGATGAACAATAGTGTCGATGCTAACAACGAGCATTGTGAGATTCCGCCTGATTTGGACCCGTCTATGAATTAACTTAAACAAATGGGCTTATGAAGCGCGGAGAGAAGGAGAAGCGCTCGTGGCCAATGCGTACCAAGTGATTGAAATCAATCACTTGATTCAAGCAACAACTGGAGCGGTCAGGTGCAGGATGGGTGACCCTCCCGTGACTACCGCTAGTGGCATGTTTTCCGAGCGCTTCCGTGCTTCGCAAGGCACGTTTAGCCCTTGGTGCCGGGTGTCATATAAAAGCAGGCCTTATGGGCGGCTTGAGAACTTCTGACAGTAAGGTTTGCCACTGTCTTACAATCCTCCGCCAACTCTGACTTGGCCCCCGTGGTGGAGTAAGGCCTAACCTTCCTGCTATGCAGGAAGAGACCCGTGCCCCAGCATGGAGACGTACAGGGGTTGATATCGAAATCGGCTTATGGGTAGTGGATGCGGAATCAGAAATTGACTTGGAGTTTTATCTGACGTCCAAGGAATTCTAGGGGATGCGGAATCAGAATGTGACTTAGAAATTCACATCTATAATTATGCATTCAAAATAGACATTCTGATTCCGCATGCCCTAGAATTTCTTAAGACTTTAAATAAGTCATATTTAAGAAAATAAGGAAAAGGGGACGCCTATGTCCAGCGGCGGACGAGTGCAGGCTGATTGATAGATTGAAAAAAGATAAGTAGAAGAAACAAATGGCTCTTCGTGTCCATTGGAAATTAATGCAGATTGCGCGATTTTTTATTAAAGTTATTATTCCGGGACTGCTGACGATGTAAGAGTTCTAGCAGTGCATTTTTGAGTTGCTCAATTTTACACATTTTTTTTTTTGTTGATATGGCATCGGATTTTTTGCACCTACAATGTTATATATAACTTAAACGATACAATTTACTATCCGTCACTTCTAAGACTATTGCACGCGCTATGCAATCCATCACAAATGGAGGGGCTGCACTCACATCACGTACCTATCACAAATAGTAAAGATCGAAAGTCCGTAAATAGCAACATCACGAACAGTATTGATGAGGTAACTAGGCAGAAAGAGGCGGAGATAAAGTCAAAGGGGCACCAACGACCAATTCACACAACACAACAACAATGCAAACGTTTACCGAAGGTCTAATCCAAAATGCGGTGAAACTTCCAATTCCGTTTCCAAACCTGATTCAATCTGGTGAAATCTAGACATCATTCGTAAAAAAACACCGCAGAATTGATTAAACACCAAATTGCCGACGAGACGTAGAAAAGGGGTAGCACCATTATTTTACGTCTCAGCCGCGATGACTGACGCGAAGCGGAATTAGGTGGAGCATGTTCGAGCATAGTCTAGAATGTTTCCCGACTACCCGCATTTCTCTTGCGCTGAATCTTGTTACCACAACAGGCTTCTAACGCGAGTGGACAAACCGAGCCGCAGTCTCTCGCGGTAATTGAATCAGCGAGCCACCGGAGCAAAAATGCAGCTCAGCAGCTCGAGGAAAAAATACCCCCAACACCATAGACACAAACAAAGCTAGCCGATGCAAGTAAGAGGCAACTGTCGTGAAAACTGGGCCGGACATGTGTGCCGCGGCCGTGGCCGCGTTACAATCACTTTTCAATTAATAACTCACTACAAACAACCACCTGCGGCACACTGAGAAAAACAAATGCATTTGAGTGAATACGAACGTTTTCGGCGGGGCGCGCAGCAGCCGCACTCTCGCATCCGATATTGCGTTTTGTTTTTGGAATCTCTCGGGTTGTTTACGTCGTTTGGAGTTGGAACAACACGGGCACAGGTAGGGCGCGGCGCGGCAATGGCACACGTGCGGGTCGCGCAGCGTTCAGCGCGGCACTGGCGACTGGCGAGTCGCGACCGTGCCGCGCGGCGGCGGGCGCTGCGCGACCGTTCGCACGCACCGCGCCGTAACTTAATTCCATACATTTTATAGTTTCGTAACCGTTTTACTCGATTACTCGAGTTCTCTGTGTCTCTAATCGACGCACGTCACGACGCGACCCTTCGGGAGCGTATCCTCTGGGCGGAGGATAATTCGTCCGCCGTCAATAGAATGTGATAATGGAAAATAACGACCCGCGGCTTCATGAATATTAATTTTTGTGGAAATGAAAAGTCGGTTCTTATTTAACTCGTCCGATTAAACCGGCGAGGTCGGGGGTCGCTGCCGGTGGAAGGAAGACGTTTTAGGAGGCACATTATGAGGCTTGCTTTCTAATAAAACCTTATTGCTCGGCTGTTGACTGTACACATCGCACTAAGTGATAAAAATTTACGTGCATTCTTCACAAGTAGGTAATCACCATTCATAATATTCTCTTTTAAGGGGAGAAAGAGAAGCATAGATAGAGCGAGACAGCGGTTGATTAAAAAGAATGGTATCTCATTCATCTCTCTCAGCTACTTTAGCACATGTGCGTGTTAAAACGCGTGATTAAGGAATTCGCGCGACAAACGAAAACGCGCATTTGTACACTAGTTATGCTACGCCTACAGGTTGTTGTAATGATGGCAGTGACACAATTTCTCACAGTCAGCAGTTTTGTCAGCGAAAAAAATTGATAGGTTGTTTACTTCCAGAAAATCTCTAACACTCCACACCAGACGACCAATTTGACAGCCAGTCCAACACAACATTGTTACACGCGAGAAATATAAAGGTACATAAGCAGCTTAGCACTTCTTTGTTGAGCGAAAATAAGTGGACCTTTCTGGGCTCCCGGCCGGCGCTTATAAAAGAAATATTACTTCAGCTTTCCGAGATGTTAGTCCACATTCATTATTTTCGTCGTACTCGTACGTAAGTGATATCTCCAATTATGAGCTCACACCGGCTACATAATTGTTACGTCAGGATCATTAATTTCGGCGGATACCTATTAGTTGGGTAACTGAAACTACGAGTATAATTAGTAACTAGGTAATATAGTCTGCTGAAAGAGCTATGTAGGTATGACACTGTAATTTCTGTGTTTAGTTGTGTGTGTGTGTGTGTGTGTGTGAGGATGTGTGTGTGTGAGTTATGTGTGTGTGTGAAGTAGACATATGCATTAACACATATGCATATGCATTTGACGCATATGCATTAACCTACAGTTTTAAGAAGCTCCTTCCAGTTTCCATGTATGACAGTTTTTGGATCCATATATAAAATATATAACTATGAATGGTATTGCTTCACAAATGTACGTAACTTAGGAAACAAAGTCATTGGTACATGTCGGGATTCGAACCCACGATGTTCTCATCGAAAAGCCGGCGTTTTAGCGCTTCGCCACCACTGCCACTGCAGATTTTTCTTTGAATCCAAAGATCCAATTGCAAGGGCATGTCTCAGAGAATAGTCGCTCGAATATCAAGGTGATTCAACAGGAACGTTTTCCGTGTAAAGCCATCGCTTCATTTTAGATTTTACCCTGAAAAGGTCAGTGCTAATTTGGTAAATTACTCTAAAACTGCTCTGTAATCAATCACTAACACGCTGTTTCCAAATCAGTAGGTTGTTAAGTTGATTGGGGTTTTCAAAAGTCATCTCCTACCGTATCGATGGCAAACGCGATGCACTACAATGCTGAAAAGATCGGTCAGTCGTAGTCGGGTCGATTTTTGTCCATTTTTCTCGAACATGAAATAGATTTTGAAATGAACACCTAGTTTAACTTGTAACGTTCATTATGTAGCAGTTTCTGTATTACCTTGAATAAACATTTCTTATTTAGTTCTTTGAAAAAAGAAAGCTTGTATAGAAACAGGCGTTGCTTTGCGGAAATCCATAAAAGCATTAAAATGTGAAAATTACTTTGCTAAATTCCGCTAAAATTCCCACAAACACCATGCGGATAGTTAATGCACCGCCCTCCCTCCGGCTTTTTCAAGCAGAAGAAAGACACGTGTCTTCACTTGGTGCTAGCGGGGATTTTGGCGGTATTTAGAATAGAATAGAAATCGTTTTATTCACAAATTAATTTAACACAGTACAATGATACTTAGGGCTAAGAAACTACACGCGATCATAAATTTGGACAAAATAAAAGAACAATGTATGTAAAGCAATAACAAAACCAGTCATATAAATACCATGCTAATGTACTGCGTTTGTGAAAATTATTTAGCAAAGTAATTTTCACATTTTAATGCAATAGAAAGTTTATATAAATACATAGTTTTGTATAAAGTACAAAAGCGGGTTCATTTCAAAATAAATGGTGACCATTTTCAAATGGAGTCTTAGGATAGATTTAGGGCATTAATAATGCCCTAAATCTATCAATAATATAATGAAGATATGGTCCCGGGTTCGAATCAACTAAGCTAAAGGGCGACTTACCGGCATCAGTGAAATTACGAACCTTTTTACAATACTCTCTGTATTACATTCAATCAATTAACATTAGTGTATTTTTAATGTAGCCTATAAACATCCAACTGCAGGGCACAGGCCTTCGCTCAGAGAAAGAGTATGGGCTTAATACCCGCGTGCCCACCGCGGATCGGCAATTTCAAGCGCTGAGGAATTTGAACCCCTTAGACACTCAGGTATCCTCACGATGTTATCCCTAACGAGTTAACGGTTAACGAGTGGTATTGCTACTATACCTTCACAAATACGGCAATATCTTTTAAAAACATTTCCGTGTTCGAATCACGGAGTTCGATACACAATAACTGAGCAATAAATAGGTACCAGCGCCACAAGTTAATTACGCCTTTCCAACTCGTGTTGAACTACGACATTCAAGTTAACAGAGCAAGGACGACAAAAGGATCACTTCGGTTTCATTCGCTATTACTTGTTGTTGGACTCTGCCGATGCCGCTTTTATTATTGGCTGAACCAGCAAATTTTAAACTTTCGCGACTTGTACACATAGAATATATAAAAAAAAAATAATCGGGAATGTGGTTTCAAACTGTCGCAAACGTGGGATCCGGTCATCAAGATGTGTTCGAGTGGAAAAAAGTCGCATGGCTTATCGTCCGACATTGTCAGTGTAGTGTGTCGCAACCCTAATAGTGCTTTGTGATAGCTGATTGAGGGTAGTCTGAAACCTAATCAGTCGAAGATGCGAACGGGTGCCAGCCATCAGTCTTCTCGTGACCACGATGACTGTAACGTTGTCGAAACGTCGAGGTAAAATAGCAATAGATTACAGCCCCGAAAATATTCTAACTATGACCCAGCAAATGTCATCTTCTGTCTCAATTCAGATCTTTATCTGTATGTACGCCAAGTTGCAAGTGAATCCGTTTACCCATTGTTTCGTGATTGAGTAACGACTCCGAGACATCCCAAAATCTTCACAAACTTTAAAATTTATAATACTTGTAAGATGTTTTAAGTATGTATGTAAGAAGTAAATAAGTATGTATGTAATGTATTAAACAAAAACGTACAATATATATTAAGTAATATGAATTACGTAAATACAGTTTTTTTATCGTTATCGTCGAGGTCGTTCATATTGCTGTAAAGGAACTATTTTTTTTTTTGGAAAGAAGGGGTTTACGCAAAATCCCTTAAAATTTTATGAATGTTTTGAGACAGAGATTGGTCTGTGGTGCGGGGCGGGCACGCGTGGTAATTAAGCCCATATTCTGTCTATCTCTCGGCGGGGCACAGGCCAAGAGAAGGCCTGTGCCCCGCAGTGGCACATATACAGGGTGTCTCATTCAAATCGGTCAGTATGGGAAAGTCTAAAACTATAAGACGTACGAAGATCTGTTCTAACGAACCATGTCATCGATTTTAATAACAAGAAAAACTGCATTCATACATTTTGAAAAAAACATCTGTACTCCGTTCGGGAATCGACCCGAACTGACCCATACTGACCGATTTGAATGAGACACCCTGTATAGCCTACTCAAAAAAGGGGTTGTCAGACAGGATCGTGAAAAGGGCCAAACCCTGACCTTTGCCCACCCTTCCAGGGTACAGGCGTGAGTATGTATATTATGTATTTTAGATGCACTTTTGGTAACTTTTTTTATATATAAAAAATGAGAATTAGTCTTAAAGTGTTTTTCGGAAACATAACATGACTAATTCTCCTAATTTTAAGGGGGTAATTCTTCTTATAATTAATTAAAGATACCTAGATCATTAAAGATCACTAAAAATTACCGGGAAGATATTTCGCAGTCTGTTGCGTATATTCGCTAAGGTGGTATCAAAATTTAGTTTGGAATTTAATACAATTGGTCTCTTCCCCATTGACGTGATGCGTGGTGGCCGACTACTAAAAGTAGTCACTAAAAATCCCATACAAATTTACCCAAGATCTTGCGACACAATCCATGAGAAAAGCATAATTCTTCAATTCGCAAAGCGATCTTACTGGTACTATACTGCGATCGATAAGGACAAAAAATCGTCGGAGCCCGAAGGAGTGTGTAATCTGTTCTCCGATTTTTTTAGCTCAGTCTATGAACCCTCCAATATTAACAGTTTTAACCCTGAGATAATACCTGCAGACTCCTCAATTGTTCATTTATCAGATGTCACACTCACACAGGGTTCAGTCATAAAGGTCTTAAAGACCCTTGACATTGCGAAGGGTTCTGGCCCCGATGGTATACCTTCATTTTCCTTAAACACACAGCAGACACAATTTATAGTCCTCTTTTTGTAATTTATAATAAGTGTTTATCAGAGGGAATCGTTCCAAGAGTTTGGAAGGCAGCAAATATCACCCTAGTGCATAAAAGTGGTAGTGTCAACAACGTTGAGCATTATCGACCAATTTCGCTCCTTTCAACTCTCTGTAATGTATTTGAAAGATTGGTTCACAATGCCATTTACCCCAGCCTGCACACGATTATAATTCCAGAGCAACATGGCTTTGTCAAACAGAGATCCACCGTTACAAATTTAATGCTATTCACAAATTTCCTTTTTCAATCTATGGACAGGCGGATTCAAGTAGACTCAGTGTATACGGACTTTTGTAAAGCATTTGACAATGTGGATCATTTGTTGCTTCTTCAAAAGATAGCCTTTAATGGAATTCGCGGAAATTTGCTGCGCTGGTTTCAGTCTTACGTAACTAATAGAACTCAAAAGGTCGTTATTAACGGATTTGCCTCCGCTTCTAGTTGTGTAACGTCAGGAGTTCCGCAAGGATCTATTCTTGGTCCGCTCCTTTTTATTCTGTTTTAAATGACATTTCTATATGTTTCAAATATAGCAAATTTCTCTTATATGCCGATGATCTCAAAGTTTATAAAACAATTACATCAGTTGATGACTGTAATGACTTGCAACAGGATCTTGACCGTTTTTCGTCCTACTGCGTTTCTAATAAATTAAAGTTAAGCTTGACTAAATGCAAATCAATAACTTTCTCGAAAAAGACAAATCTCATTCATCACACATACACTCTCTTAGGCACACCTTTAGATTCAGTTGCTAAAATTAAAGATTTAGGCATTTTACTGGACTCTAAATTACACTTAGATACTCACATTAATAACATCACCAACAAAGCTTTTCAGATGTATGGTTTTATCATGCGCACATGTACTCACTTCAGACGGCCATCCACATTTATTCATCTCTATTGCTCACTAATTAGGTCACATTTAGAATATGCTTCTATAATTTGGAACCCATATGGAACCCAACGATAAATATTCTGATCAAATTGAGTCTGTACAGCGCAAGTTTTTACGCTCCGTAAATTTTAAATGTTGCCGTTCCAAATGTTCTTATGTCAAATGCCTGTCAAAATTTTCTATGAACTCATTAAAAAACAGAAGAATTCTTCTTGACGAAATTTTTCTTTACAAGTTATGCCATAATGTTTTTGACTGCAGCAAGTTGGTTAATCAAATTTTCTTCAAAATACCCAGTAAATTAAAGAGAATACAAGAATCGTATCTCCACTACTTATTTATGACGGATCCTTGCAGAACGAACGCGGGTGAAAGGGCCCCCTTGAAAAGAATAGTTAAGTCTTACAATACCTACTTAAATAATTTAGATATATTTTCTTTATCACTCCCCACATTCCGTGCTCTGGCCATGGAATGTTTTGAAATGGAACTGTAGTTTTTCGCAAATGTTCATCAGTATTTTTATGTTGTTATCCCCAAAAGTGTTATTGTTTTTCTTTTCGTGTTTAGAATTCCGGCTATAACGCAAAGCATGCACGGTTTAAAGCAATGTTCAAAAGGCACAAGAATACAATATTAAATTCCCTGTTTTGTTTTTTCAAAATATTTAAACTGTGGTTAACGGTGCTGGTGGTACAATTATTTAATACCTTAAATAATTAAGTATTATGTTAAAGTGTTATGGTACTACTGTTTGTTTTCCTTAATAAATAAAAATAAAATAAAAATCGGTGTCGGTTTTTTTTTAAACTCTAGGTGGCGCTGAGGTGCACTTTAATATCATAAGAGCCATCTAGTGTTAAAAGTAGTGAATTATAGTTTCTGTTTGGAGCCTAAAGTTGACATACTCGTAAGTTGTGTTATCGACTCGTAAAGGTCTTTCTTCATCTGAACCGTTCCTCCCTGATATATTTTCTGTCCGACCAGCCAATCGGCAACAATAGGAGAATTTCCGCTACGCAATTTGAGGCTTTATTTCAAGTGGCTTACCGCCGTGACATTTACAGAACAGTTGCAGTCCACCGCGCAGTCCGCTCGAATTGGAGCTCCCACGCACTTACACAGTAATAGCTCCCAGTTTCTGATTTGAGATTTTCGCTTGAAATTTGTACCCATGTTAAAAAAATAAATTGAAGTATTTTATTCTAAATAACACATAAACTGTAAGTTATTGAAAGTTACAAGTAAAACTAACTGTGCATTTTAAAACCTAGCTCATTTAGGAGGAAAACTTGCTAAAGAAACTGCAAAGTTAATCTTTTCAAAGTCCTTAATTAACAGAGTTTACATAATTATTATAAAACATAGAACTCATGCATTGTACTGGATTTAATTCCACACATCATTGTCATCATTTCATTGATACTTCAGAGGTGACCATTTACTGACTTCAGAAACTGATGACTTGGGAAACGGTGGTCAGAGTGGAGTTTTTCTCCCCGCTGCCTTATTCTCCCCTACGCTACGGCCCGAAAGCAGCGACTGAAATTTGTTTAATTTACATTCAGCAAACAGAATGTAAATTATTTAAGTACTTGGAAATATATATGTATTTATTAAAAATATATCTGACTGTTGACGGGATCATCAAAGAATCATAATCAAAGGTCAGTACCTTGTGAAAAACACCATGAATGAAATGAAATGAAATGAAATGAAATGAAATGAAATGAAATGAAATGAAATGAAATGAAATGAAATGAAATGAAATGAAATGAAATGAAAAGGTTTTATTCAAAGTAGCGCAGATACTGCGGCTTAATGAACGTTACAAGTTAAACTAGGTGTCCATTTCAAAATCTGGATCATTTTGGAGAAAAAATGGACAAAAAAACTCCAAACTTAGTCTTTTCAAATTCCTTAATTAACAGAATTTACACAGATACTACAAAACTCGTGAATTTTACATGCTTGAATTCCAGACATCATTGTCATCTAAATAATCCTTAATATTATAGTAGCTCTTTTGGCACAAAGTGTACTTTACACATTTTTTGAACCGCGCTTCAGTCAAACTTAATATATCTTCAGGGATTTTATTGTAGAAGCGTATACAATGCCCCATGAAGGATGTATTAACTTTTGCCAGCCTAAATCTTGGGATCAAAAGTTTATGTTTATTTCTAGTATTTACATTATGTTGGCTACCTGCAGTTTTAAAGTTGCTAATATTTTTCCTGACATACATAATATTTTCATAGATATACTGACTGGCAACTGTCAGGATGTTTGTTTCTTTAAAGAATTCTCTTAACGAGTCTCTACTGCCTAGCTTATAGATGAATCTGATCGCTCTTTTCTGCAAGACGAAGATGGTCTCAATGTCCGCTGCCCGTCCCCACAGTAGTATGCCGTAGGACATGATACTATGGAAGTAACTAAAATAAACGAGCCTGGCAGTTGCGACGTCAGTTAGTTCCCTAATTCTTTTAACAGCATATGCTGCAGAGCTAAGCCTATTTGCCAATTTTTCTATATGAGGACCCCATTGAAGCTTTGCATCAATTGTGATACCTAAAAATACAGTATCTTCGACAAGGTCTAGTTTGTCCCTTCCCAATATAACTTTGCTGTCAACTACTTTGACATTTGGTAGAGTGAACTTTATACATTTTGTCTTTTTTGAATTTAACAATAAGTTATTAGAAGTAAACCAGTTTAGTACCTGAGAAAGAGCAGCATTAGTATTGTCAAGGTCATCTTCTTGTCTCTTAATTTTGAAAATAAGTGACGTGTCATCTGCAAATAGTACTATCTCTGACATATTTTGAACCATGAACGGCAAATCATTTACATATACGAGGAAGAGGAACGGCCCCAAAATCGATCCCTGTGGTACTCCTATCCTGACCTCTGACCCTGAAGATTTAGTTCTATTTATATCAGCTCTTTGAATTCTTCCTTCTAAATATGATGTCATAAGTTTTAGGCTATTCCCGTTTATACCATAGTGCTTTAATTTTAAAAGAAGTGTTTTATGGTCAACGCAATCAAATGCTTTTGACAAGTCACAGAATACGCCTATAGCATCCTTGCGATCTTCCCATGCACTAAATATATGTTTAACTAACATGACGCCGGCGTCCGTTGTAGAGCGCCCTTGCGTAAAGCCGAATTGCTGACCATGGAGAAGTTGATAGTCATTGAAGTGTGTAAGCAGTTGACCTAGAACTATCTTCTCGAATATTTTACTCAAAACGGGTAGAACCGAGACTGGTCTGAAATTTGAAGGATACCACCCTTAACAATACAGACAGCGCCACCTAGTGTTAAAAGTAGCGAACTAAAGTCTCTGTTTAATGTGTCTTTGAAGGCGTTTTTTTTTCATCCGTTCTTTCGGATTCTCTTACAAGTTGACGGGGATAAATCCAGCGGACAGCCGCCGCAGCTTCAGGCTCCGCCAGGCGGGCGGGCCGCCCACGCGCTTCTATTTGCGTCCGCCCGCCCTACGCCCGCCCACGGCCCCGACGTATGGTATATTCTCTCCATTCACACAGATGCGCCACAGCGTTGTAAGCTGGGATCTTTTGGTTTTAAATAATTTAGTTGTAAATATTAAACGGTTCTAATCGATTACTTATTAGGTAAAACGTAATACCTTAAATCCCAACAATCATTTGCAATCAGTTGTCGGTAATATTGCGTTTGTGCAATAGTTTGGCTTTTGCCACAAAGTGTACTTTATATCTTCAGAGATCTATTGTAGAAACCAAACCAAAGGTTGACTGGAAGAAAATGCTACATAGCATTAAGTGCTCTTCTGTTCTGCAAGACGAAGATGGTCTCAATTTCTGCTGCCTGACTCCACATTAGTATGTAAATTTCGTCCATGTGGAAGAAATTATGTTAACGAACCGTTAACGTACCCTCGCCTGCCATGACGTCTCCACACTAGGCAAAGACTATTACTCGAACGTCTCTAAAACTGAAAAAAAATCGTATTGAAATAAAATAAGACCTGAAATAAGCTAACGTTTGAAATGATTTTATTTATATGCGAAGGGATCACCCTATTATCAAATTTTATATTTAACTAGCTGACCCAGGAACTTCGTACCGCCTAACAGTCGATTCTTTAATATTTTTTATTTTTCTCTCCGTAAGAATCATCCTCGTACGTCAAGAATTATTTAAAAAAAAGAATTAGCGAAATCGGTTCAGCTGCTCTCGAGATTTGAGCTTACTAACACATTCAGCCATTCATTTTTATATTATAGATTGTATCCATCACGGACAAATAAAGTAAATCTTAAGGATAGCCTTAATTTACACGATGCAGCAACGCCTTTTTGTCTTAGCCATGGAACATTAGGTAACGAGGTAAATTTAAACCGTGGTTGTCCACGGTTCGCGAGTATTTTTTTTATTATTTCAACGCACAGCTTTCAACCACCTCCTTACTCGTATTTGCGATATCTAGTACGAAGTATTTTAGGGTGTCGTGTCGGGTGTCGCCAGAGCGGAGCCCCGGCCTTCGCCCCCGCGTCGCGCCACTTTGCATGTTCGCCATTTGAAGTGGGATGGCGAGTCGGTCGGTTTGTCTGTCGATGTCGTTGCTTATCTTAATTAATATGTTGAACCTCCAGCGAGCCGGACTTTGCCCCCGTGGTGGAGTATGGCCTTACCTTGCTGCGATGCAAGAAGAGACCCGTGCCCCAGCAGTGGGGACATACAAAGAGCAAAGTTGCAGTTGCCGTGGTCATGGGTAGACTGAAGAGGGTAGTACAGCTAAATATTATGATGAACCCGTGCCCAAGCAGTGGAGACATACGGTCGCGGTCTAAAAATGTTTATCAGTTTTCAAATTAGATTCTTTAGCACACTGTGTGCAGTAAAGTCTAAAATGCTATATCTAGGTACGTATTACTTTTTAATAGTTGTAGCATCGATTCTAACAAAAAGAGTATTCATGACGATTTCATGATGAAACTCTTTTCTTTATTTAAAAGTTGACATAATTGAATTTTTTACAATGACATTTATCAAAAATACTAGGATTGAAATCGTAGAGGGAGTAAAACTATCTACGATTGAAATAATAGAAATTGATTGTAAAACCATGGCAACCTCGTTTGGGTGAATCTCTATTGCTTCTTCTATGCTCTATGCCTAATAAAATCACATAATATCATCGACCATGTGGCATAGATTTGTGCATGCAATTACCAACCTTAAGGTGGTAAACATTTTCAGACCGCAAGTGTACAAGGGTTGATATCGATCGAACCCTCACTACCCTTAAGTCACTTTTAGTGACTTTTTTTACAAAAATTGTCGCACACCAACCTAGTAGGTACTCCTCTCTTTTTAATAGCAAATCACGTGACGTACGATTTGCTATTAAAAATTTAAAATGCTATCGACCGCAGGAATATCATATATGGCTTTACAGATTGCAGGCGGATTATAGAGATAGAGAATACTTTATTGTACATAAAAATGGAAATAACACAGAAATTTCTTAACCTAAGGGTACAAACGGCGGCCTTATCACTAAAAGTGATTCTTCCAGACAATCTTTGACAACAACCAGACATTATACTGCGTTTTGAGCATATACGCTCGTGACTAAAAAGTCCTATCCGAAAGAGGACTCCCAGTCTCCATACTCAGCTTGTGTAGGTGAGAAGGCCCTACAAATCCGACTTTAAAGCGTGCGCATGCCTTTTCACGCGGTTATCAGCCAGATACAGGAGCCAGGCGTAGTCAGGTCATATGTAGTGCGTCCATCAGTGATACGACGCCTCTGCAAACGACTGCATAAATGAATATATTTCAAACAAAACTATATCCTTTGGACGAGGTCTTTATGGTCATAACCGTTTCACATTTTCAGGAGTAGGCCGACAAGTTTTACTTGTCGACCTACGAGAGTGGAGACCGCGACACGGCAAACGTAGTGCAGGACGCCCTCCGACCACGTGGGATGACCGATCTGCGAAAAACTACAGGCAGAAGCTGGATGCGGCAAGCTGAAGACAGAGCGCTATGGCGCTTATTAGGGGAGGGCTATGTCCAGCAGTGGAAGAAGAATAGGCTGACGACGACGACGACAAGTAAAATGGTACCACAAGATCTATTTTGGCCCATTGTTTTACCACTAACATGCTTTATGAAATCAACCCCACTGCTTGTCCCTACTGCTGGGGCACGGGTATCTTCCTGCATCGCAGGAAGGTTAGGCCATACTCCACTACGGGAGCCAAGTCCGGGTCGGCGGAGGATTGCAAGGCAGCGGTAGGCCTTACTGGCAGTAGTTATCAAACCGCCCATTAGGCCTCTGACACGACTGCATTAACAGCTGGCACCTGGCTAAGCGTGCCTTGCGAAGCACGGAAGAGCTCGGAAAAATACCAATAGCAGTAGTCACAGGCTGCCCGCGCCTGTTATTGTCTAACCCAAGTTATTGATGATCCAATCACTCGGTTACACTGGGCCACGAGCGCTTCCACTAACCACTGACATTCTCCCTACCCTACATTTTGGCTTTTCTGAAGTCGAGAAATCAAAGATGAGATCTTAATCAAGACCATGAGGGCAAAGTAGCAGGCAAACGCTAGCGAAAGTATGTATATTGGCATGTCGTGTAGGCCGCAACACATGACATGATTTGTCGATAAAATTACAGCGCAGACGGCGTCCCATCGGCGATCGACCTTATTCTGACGGGTGTAGGTTCGGTCTTTCGATTCGGTTCACTGTGTCTAAAGAATTTAAAGTTGCGACGTTAGGTACATTATGGACATAAATGATTTGGCATGCCTGGAAAGACAACGTGAAAAAACTACTATATTGTTTGTAGCAGTTAAATCAACATACAAAATCATCATCATCAGCCATTTGACGTCCACTGCAGGACATGAACTGAACTGAACTGAACTGAACTGAACTGAACTGAACTGAACTGAACTGAACTGAACTGAACTGAACTGAACTGAACTGAACTGAACTGAACTGAACTGAACTGAACTGAACTGAACTGAACTGAACTGAACTGAACTGAACTGAACTGAACTGAACTGAACTGAACTGAACTGAACTGAACTGAACTGAACTGAACTGAACTGAACTGAACTGAACTGAACTGAACTGAACTGAACTGAACTGAACTGAACTGAACTGAACTGAACTGAACTGAACTGAACTGAACTGAACTGAACTGAACTGAACTGAACTGAACTGAACTGAACTGAACTGAACTGAACTGAACTGAACTGAACTGAACTGAACTGAACTGAACTGAACTGAACTGAACTGAACTGAACTGAACTGAACTGAACTGAACTGAACTGAACTGAACTGAACTGAACTGAACTGAACTGAACTGAACTGAACTGAACTGAACTGAACTGAACTGAACTGAACTGAACTGAACTGAACTGAACTGAACTGAACTGAACTGAACTGAACTGAACTGAACTGAACTGAACTGAACTGAACTGAACTGAACTGAACTGAACTGAACTGAACTGAACTGAACTGAACTGAACTGAACTGAACTGAACTGAACTGAACTGAACTGAACTGAACTGAACTGAACTGAACTGAACTGAACTGAACTGAACTGAACTGAACTGAACTGAACTGAACTGAACTGAACTGAACTGAACTGAACTGAACTGAACTGAACTGAACTGAACTGAACTGAACTGAACTGAACTGAACTGAACTGAACTGAACTGAACTGAACTGAACTGAACTGAACTGAACTGAACTGAACTGAACTGAACTGAACTGAACTGAACTGAACTGAACTGAACTGAACTGAACTGAACTGAACTGAACTGAACTGAACTGAACTGAACTGAACTGAACTGAACTGAACTGAACTGAACTGAACTGAACTGAACTGAACTGAACTGAACTGAACTGAACTGAACTGAACTGAACTGAACTGAACTGAACTGAACTGAACTGAACTGAACTGAACTGAACTGAACTGAACTGAACTGAACTGAACTGAACTGAACTGAACTGAACTGAACTGAACTGAACTGAACTGAACTGAACTGAACTGAACTGAACTGAACTGAACTGAACTGAACTGAACTGAACTGAACTGAACTGAACTGAACTGAACTGAACTGAACTGAACTGAACTGAACTGAACTGAACTGAACTGAACTGAACTGAACTGAACTGAACTGAACTGAACTGAACTGAACTGAACTGAACTGAACTGAACTGAACTGAACTGAACTGAACTGAACTGAACTGAACTCAACTGAACTCAACTGAACTGAACTCAACTGAACTGAACTCAACTCAACTCAACTCAACTCAACTCAACTCAACTGAACTGAACTCAACTCAACTCAACTCAACTCAACTCAACTCAACTCAACTCAACTCAACTCAACTCAACTCAACTCAACTCAACTCAACTCAACTCAACTCAACTCAACTCAACTCAACTCAACTCAACTCAACTCAACTCAACTCAACTCAACTCAACTCAACTCAACTCAACTCAACTCAACTCAACTCAACTCAACTCAACTCAACTCAACTCAACTCAACTCAACTCAACTCAACTCAACTCAACTCAACTCAACTCAACTCAACTCAACTCAACTCAACTCAACTCAACTCAACTCAACTCAACTCAACTCAACTCAACTCAACTCAACTCAACTCAACTCAACTCAACTCAACTCAACTCAACTCAACTCAACTCAACTCAACTCAACTCAACTCAACTCAACTCAACTCAACTCAACTCAACTCAACTCAACTCAACTCAACTCAACTCAACTCAACTCAACTCAACTCAACTCAACTCAACTCAACTCAACTCAACTCAACTCAACTCAACTCAACTCAACTCAACTCAACTCAACTCAACTCAACTCAACTCAACTCAACTCAACTCAACTCAACTCAACTCAACTCAACTCAACTCAACTCAACTCAACTCAACTCAACTCAACTCAACTCAACTCAACTCAACTCAACTCAACTCAACTCAACTCAACTCAACTCAACTCAACTCAACTCAACTCAACTCAACTCAACTCAACTCAACTCAACTCAACTCAACTCAACTCAACTCAACTCAACTCAACTCAACTCAACTCAACTCAACTCAACTCAACTCAACTCAACTCAACTCAACTCAACTCAACTCAACTCAACTCAACTCAACTCAACTCAACTCAACTCAACTCAACTCAACTCAACTCAACTCAACTCAACTCAACTCAACTCAACTCAACTCAACTCAACTCAACTCAACTCAACTCAACTCAACTCAACTCAACTCAACTCAACTCAACTCAACTCAACTCAACTCAACTCAACTCAACTCAACTCAACTCAACTCAACTCAACTCAACTCAACTCAACTCAACTCAACTCAACTCAACTCAACTCAACTCAACTCAACTCAACTCAACTCAACTCAACTCAACTCAACTCAACTCAACTCAACTCAACTCAACTCAACTCAACTCAACTCAACTCAACTCAACTCAACTCAACTCAACTCAACTCAACTCAACTCAACTCAACTCAACTCAACTCAACTCAACTCAACTCAACTCAACTCAACTCAACTCAACTCAACTCAACTCAACTCAACTCAACTCAACTCAACTCAACTCAACTCAACTCAACTCAACTCAACTCAACTCAACTCAACTCAACTCAACTCAACTCAACTCAACTCAACTCAACTCAACTCAACTCAACTCAACTCAACTCAACTCAACTCAACTCAACTCAACTCAACTCAACTCAACTCAACTCAACTCAACTCAACTCAACTCAACTCAACTCAACTCAACTCAACTCAACTCAACTCAACTCAACTCAACTCAACTCAACTCAACTCAACTCAACTCAACTCAACTCAACTCAACTCAACTCAACTCAACTCAACTCAACTCAACTCAACTCAACTCAACTCAACTCAACTCAACTCAACTCAACTCAACTCAACTCAACTCAACTCAACTCAACTCAACTCAACTCAACTCAACTCAACTCAACTCAACTCAACTCAACTCAACTCAACTCAACTCAACTCAACTCAACTCAACTCAACTCAACTCAACTCAACTCAACTCAACTCAACTCAACTCAACTCAACTCAACTCAACTCAACTCAACTCAACTCAACTCAACTCAACTCAACTCAACTCAACTCAACTCAACTCAACTCAACTCAACTCAACTCAACTCAACTCAACTCAACTCAACTCAACTCAACTCAACTCAACTCAACTCAACTCAACTCAACTCAACTCAACTCAACTCAACTCAACTCAACTCAACTCAACTCAACTCAACTCAACTCAACTCAACTCAACTCAACTCAACTCAACTCAACTCAACTCAACTCAACTCAACTCAACTCAACTCAACTCAACTCAACTCAACTCAACTCAACTCAACTCAACTCAACTCAACTCAACTCAACTCAACTCAACTCAACTCAACTCAACTCAACTCAACTCAACTCAACTCAACTCAACTCAACTCAACTCAACTCAACTCAACTCAACTCAACTCAACTCAACTCAACTCAACTCAACTCAACTCAACTCAACTCAACTCAACTCAACTCAACTCAACTCAACTCAACTCAACTCAACTCAACTCAACTCAACTCAACTCAACTCAACTCAACTCAACTCAACTCAACTCAACTCAACTCAACTCAACTCAACTCAACTCAACTCAACTCAACTCAACTCAACTCAACTCAACTCAACTCAACTCAACTCAACTCAACTCAACTCAACTCAACTCAACTCAACTCAACTCAACTCAACTCAACTCAACTCAACTCAACTCAACTCAACTCAACTCAACTCAACTCAACTCAACTCAACTCAACTCAACTCAACTCAACTCAACTCAACTCAACTCAACTCAACTCAACTCAACTCAACTCAACTCAACTCAACTCAACTCAACTCAACTCAACTCAACTCAACTCAACTCAACTCAACTCAACTCAACTCAACTCAACTCAACTCAACTCAACTCAACTCAACTCAACTCAACTCAACTCAACTCAACTCAACTCAACTCAACTCAACTCAACTCAACTCAACTCAACTCAACTCAACTCAACTCAACTCAACTCAACTCAACTCAACTCAACTCAACTCAACTCAACTCAACTCAACTCAACTCAACTCAACTCAACTCAACTCAACTCAACTCAACTCAACTCAACTCAACTCAACTCAACTCAACTCAACTCAACTCAACTCAACTCAACTCAACTCAACTCAACTCAACTCAACTCAACTCAACTCAACTCAACTCAACTCAACTCAACTCAACTCAACTCAACTCAACTCAACTCAACTCAACTCAACTCAACTCAACTCAACTCAACTCAACTCAACTCAACTCAACTCAACTCAACTCAACTCAACTCAACTCAACTCAACTCAACTCAACTCAACTCAACTCAACTCAACTCAACTCAACTCAACTCAACTCAACTCAACTCAACTCAACTCAACTCAACTCAACTCAACTCAACTCAACTCAACTCAACTCAACTCAACTCAACTCAACTCAACTCAACTCAACTCAACTCAACTCAACTCAACTCAACTCAACTCAACTCAACTCAACTCAACTCAACTCAACTCAACTCAACTCAACTCAACTCAACTCAACTCAACTCAACTCAACTCAACTCAACTCAACTCAACTCAACTCAAATCAACTCAAATCAAATCAAATCAAATCAAATCAAATCAAATCAAATCAAATCAAATCAAATCAAATCAAATCAAATCAAATCAAATCAAATCAAATCAAATCAAATCAAATCAAATCAAATCAAATCAAATCAAATCAAATCAAATCAAATCAAATCAAATCAAATCAAATCAAATCAAATCAAATCAAATCAAATCAAATCAAATCAAATCAAATCAAATCAAATCAAATCAAATCAAATCAAATCAAATCAAATCAAATCAAATCAAATCAAATCAAATCAAATCAAATCAAATCAAATCAAATCAAATCAAATCAAATCAAATCAAATCAAATCAAATCAAATCAAATCAAATCAAATCAAATCAAATCAAATCAAATCAAATCAAATCAAATCAAATCAAATCAAATCAAATCAAATCAAATCAAATCAAATCAAATCAAATCAAATCAAATCAAATCAAATCAAATCAAATCAAATCAAATCAAATCAAATCAAATCAAATCAAATCAAATCAAATCAAATCAAATCAAATCAAATCAAATCAAATCAAATCAAATCAAATCAAATCAAATCAAATCAAATCAAATCAAATCAAATCAAATCAAATCAAATCAAATCAAATCAAATCAAATCAAATCAAATCAAATCAAATCAAATCAAATCAAATCAAATCAAATCAAATCAAATCAAATCAAATCAAATCAAATCAAATCAAATCAAATCAAATCAAATCAAATCAAATCAAATCAAATCAAATCAAATCAAATCAAATCAAATCAAATCAAATCAAATCAAATCAAATCAAATCAAATCAAATCAAATCAAATCAAATCAAATCAAATCAAATCAAATCAAATCAAATCAAATCAAATCAAATCAAATCAAATCAAATCAAATCAAATCAAATCAAATCAAATCAAATCAAATCAAATCAAATCAAATCAAATCAAATCAAATCAAATCAAATCAAATCAAATCAAATCAAATCAAATCAAATCAAATCAAATCAAATCAAATCAAATCAAATCAAATCAAATCAAATCAAATCAAATCAAATCAAATCAAATCAAATCAAATCAAATCAAATCAAATCAAATCAAATCAAATCAAATCAAATCAAATCAAATCAAATCAAATCAAATCAAATCAAATCAAATCAAATCAAATCAAATCAAATCAAATCAAATCAAATCAAATCAAATCAAATCAAATCAAATCAAATCAAATCAAATCAAATCAAATCAAATCAAATCAAATCAAATCAAATCAAATCAAATCAAATCAAATCAAATCAAATCAAATCAAATCAAATCAAATCAAATCAAATCAAATCAAATCAAATCAAATCAAATCAAATCAAATCAAATCAAATCAAATCAAATCAAATCAAATCAAATCAAATCAAATCAAATCAAATCAAATCAAATCAAATCAAATCAAATCAAATCAAATCAAATCAAATCAAATCAAATCAAATCAAATCAAATCAAATCAAATCAAATCAAATCAAATCAAATCAAATCAAATGAAATGAAATGAAATGAAATGAAATGAAATGAAATGAAATGAAATGAAATGAACTGAACTGAACTGAACTGAACTGAACTGTTAATAAAATAAATGTGAATAAATGTGTTAATAAAAAAATAACATTATGAATGAATGAAACGTTTTTATTTCAGACCGAGATCCATACACATTCACACAGATAATTAAGACACAGAAATAACACATGTCACAGACTGATACACACACTTCAAATATTAAAAAGTCAATTACATTTAACGTTATCAATAGTAACAATGTCAATTAATAAGAAATAATTATATTTAAATTCATCTGATGTATATTAAAAATAAAATTTTATTCAATTTGAGTAAATATAGAAATATGAAATTTTATAAAATATTGCAATTAATTCGTTAGTACAACAAAGTCCTTACGTCGTTTAGTCCTTATTAGTAGAAAAAAATTACAATGTATGAAACAACCGCCACCGACAGACTCTAGCCTGCGAGATGCAGCTTAACCCAGTGCGCCAGGATAGGATTATCGATCTTGTCGGCAATGATCTTGAGAAGGCCATTGGTACTATGGGATCAATAAAAAAATAACAATCAACAAATACAACTTTCTTATTTTTCCATGTCTTGTTAATTCTACAGTTTTTAATTTAAATGAATTGCAATCACCTTCTCTAACCTCCATCATCATCATTTTTATTTTTATAAAGTGAATAATTTTTTTCATTAAAGAACACCATAATGAGTTCAATAAAAAAACCACACTCAACAAATATAGCTTTCTTATTTTTCTGTCTTGTTGTATAGTTCTGAATTCTACTGTTTTTAAATTAAATGAATTGCACTAACCTCCTCTAACCTCCATCATCATGATAATTTTTATTACTAATATCCTAACATGCTAGGTTGACATAATTATCTAATGAGATATATTTTAAAAATTAACAATCAACTTAATAAACTTTCTTACTATTCCAAGTCTTTTCAATTCATTCTTAAGTCTGTAAATTAAAAAACATTCAAATCATCTCCGCTATCATCACCATTATGATCATTTTTATAATTTTTATAAGCTGTTTCATTTTCTTCTATACTATACTCTTCCTTGCATTCATAATGTAATAATATTTCACTATTGATATTATCAAAAAAGAAACATTTTGAGTTGGAATTCGGTCACAGTACAAATCAAATCATGCGAAGGCCGGTTAGTTTAATTTTGTTTGCGTTTTTCAAAATAAATTGTTTAGAAGCTGGAAATTTATGTATTTGTGGTGGGTGAACATCGGAACGGGCATGTGTTATTGACGATGAATGTCTCGAACTTGTAAGTGACACAAAATCCCTTATTGTTTCGAATTCTTACTGAACATTTGTCTCAGTTGGCAATTCATAACAGCCCATATGCTTCCCATGGCAGCATTGAATTGTGTCATAAAGACAGACTGGCTCAACACAAGATAACGAACGCATTGCCAAGAACTCTTCGTCCAAACAAATTGGTGAACTTCATTGATCCAGGGAAAGGTTTAAGATTTTCTGGTAGAAGCTCATCTTTCTCAATGACTGTTCTCGTGACGACTGTTCTCAATCTTTGGACACGGTGGTAGATATCTGTAATATCTTCTCCAAAGGCAACTAGCCGATCTGCTGATCTTTTGAGCACTCCGCCGATACCATCAGGTGCAACTTTTCTGTGCCCACATTTGCAGTAGTGCCATACAAGACATGTCAAGCTAGGAAGATCGATTTTTAATTGAGGTATTAGGTAGAAAACTTTTTTGTTACTGTATTGTGCTGACGGAGCATTCTTAGTGCAGAATCACATATCATCACTCTCAAGCTACTCGTATGTATAAACCTTGGTGTTCCACAGGTAAGAAACTTAATATACTGTACTTCCAAATCGAGTCATCTTATTATGGTTCTGTTTTCGTTTGTCTTTGAGGTACGTAACTCTTAAAACTAATTTTGGTGTAACTAAGCAATTATGGTGATTGGTAAAGTACCACCAAAACTAACAAAATTGCACCACCAAAATTAGAATCTTGTTGAATATGTTTATTTAAAAAAAACTTCTAAGAATACACTATATTTGTATAATTTTGAAAGCATACCAAACCTTTTTCCTATAAATTCAAATTACAAAACCGACTTAGTCATAAAACGTTTTTAAAATATTACACCAAAATTGCAGGTTTTTTGTCCGATTACTACGAAAAGACGTTTTTGGCGAGAAATCACAACGGGATGGCACATGTTTATCAATGCTGCACGTGGGTGCCTGACTAAACGAAGTGAACATTGGTAGCTTCGTCCATCTAGGTTTATTCTATACGAGCCACATAATGATTACATAATTCCCACCAAAATTTAAAATTTGGCGCGGACAGTCCTTTTCGATTTTCTTAAGTATTGCCCTAAATATAAAAGTAAAACTGTCATTGGATAGAAAAACTAATACAGAATATAAATAAAATTATTCATTTCTAGTAAACTAGTGTAGTTTCGTTTAAGCGGTGGTCATCCCCAGAAAAACAGATTGTGGACGCGCCACCAAACTTAGAATTATGCTAAATGATAATTTTTTTTTCACTACCAAAAAGTGAAAAAAAAAATATCATTTAGCTTCACTTTTTGGTAGTGAAGTATAGAACTACCAAAATATTGACGGCTTGATGAAGATAAGTACGCCTTCTGTCTTAAAAAAAATAACTTTACTGTACGTTTAGTTAAATTTATGATTTTCAGCCGCGCCGCCTAAATATCATGCTTGAGAAAATCACTCTGGTACTAAACCTAATTAGATTAAGTAAGCAATGACAATGCTGAAGAACCGATAGTCGAATGGTACAAAGGTTCTCGAGTGTACACCACAAATTGGCGAACGCAGCGCATAATTGCTCACTGGAACGACACTCTGAGGGACATTGCTGGCAACGGCTAGATGAGGATGGCCGAGGACATAACTCTTTTTGTTGACATTTTTGTTAACTCTTTTTGTCGAAGAGGGCCTTTAATGCAAATTGATTTTAAAAACCTATTTAGAGGCTAAAAATTCCACCCATTCTGGGGTTCGAACCCGCGACCTCTGGCTATCCGTGTCTTTTTAGCCTCTAAATAGGTCCTATTGTCTATTTATAAATAGTAATATTGTCCTTAGCACGGATTAGTGCATTAAAAAAATATAATCAAATTGATTACGTTCGAGGATTTTGTTCGGTTGAAGAAATAATTGAAACAAATTACTTGTCTTACTTTCAATTGCTCGATACCCACATTTATGCAACGCACTAAAGGTCATCATTACTTAATAAGTGATTGCATTGAAAGCATCCCGTTCGATTTCATGATCCATCATGATGACATGACCAAATTCTGACGAACAGGAAAACGATGAAGATATTGCGTTTGACCTGTATATTTTTTGAACTAGAACTTGTAACGGTGCAAACCTCTTTTATTATATTTCTTTTTCTATCTATCATTTTCAAATATTTCAAATTATGTCACACATTTTCGTACCCATCGCGTACCTGACCGCGCCTGTTGTTGCTTAACCAAGTGATTGATTCCAGTCACTCGGTTGCCTAGGACACGAGCGCTTCCGATCGGAACTAATATGACACTTAATTTACGTAACTTTTCAAAATAGTGAAGAATACTTTTATACAGAGCAGGAAGTAGTATTATCGTATATTCTAAAACAGACTAACCCCTGGTTTCTGAGACACTAACGAGCCGTAAATCTACTGTTAACAGCTGTCAAGTGGCCAAAGTGCATACATAAAAAACATTTGACAGATGTTAGCAGTAGATTAACAGATTGTTAGTGTACGAAAATCTGGGGGTAAGTTGTATATTCTAAAAGCTAGTATCCCATTATCCGCTAACGCCATCTTGTTTTATTTCATCGCGCTAAACGAAATGTCGCCCGTCGATAAGACTTTTATCTTGACCTTGTCTCCCCTAGCTGAACATGGTTAAATATTTTTCTTTATTGTAAGAACAAAGAAAAAGATTATTTTAAATATAACAACATTGAAAAAAATTTATTTTAGTATATGAACCTATTCTTTGTTACTTTTTGCCTTGTTAATCTTTATAATACTTTTATTTTTAATGCACTAACCCGTGCTAAGGACAATTTTAAAAACCTATTTAGAGGCTAAAAATTCCACCCATGCCGGGATTCGAACCCGCGACCTCTGGCTATCCGTGCCAGCGCTCTATCCAACTGAGCTAATGGGCCACTCACCGGCAGCCTCTAAATAGGTTTTTAAAATTGTCCTTAGCACGGGTTAGTGCATTAAAAATAAAAGTAGTATAATCATGTGGGTACAGCGATATCATTCCGATGTAAAAACCTAACTGCAAAGTAGGTAGTCGGGGCTGTAAGTGATGCACTCTACTTCAGCCAGATGTCGCTGCCTGTACGTAATACAGAGAATAGTGTAAAGAGGTTCGAAATTTCACTGATGCCGGTGAGGTGCCCATTAGTTCAGTTGGATAGAGCGCTGCAACGGATAGCCAGAGGTCGCGGGTTCGAATCCCGGCATGGGTGGAATTTTTAGCCTCTAAATAGGTTTCTAAAATTGTTAATCTTTGTATTCCAGCAGTGGAATACATAATATAGCCCGAAGAAGAAGAAGAATCTTTTTTGATAAATTGATTCAATGATATTTTGATAAATTGTCAAATCATTGAATCGTAACAACTTAAGTCTAGTTGTGCTATCTTGTAGAGAACGGCATTTTCTGTCCAGATTTTGAACCCTGCTTACAACTAACTGAATACGGAGCGTTTTTGCGGAGACGGTCACTTGCATTTGGGAGCCTGAGGATGCCTCGTGTTAGAGGCGAATCGCGTCGCGTGTTTTCTCACACAAGTATTGGTGTTGGTGGTGGTGTGTTTGTGTCTTGCTTCTGCTTGAAAAAGTGGGAGGGAGTGCGGTGTATTAACTAACCGCATGGTGCTTGTGGGATTTTTGGCGGAATTTAGCGAAGTAATTTTAACTTTTTAATGCTATTATGGATTTCCGCAAAGTAACGCCTGATTCTATACAACAACTAACTGGGAATTTAGCAAAATTGCAAAAGGTGCCAAATGGTACTAAGAAAACGACGCAGGGTATTTTATTAACTGAGGCCAGATTAACCTACCTGTAATGACGTCTAAAGTTTATAGTGTTAAGAAAGTTACTTATTTAGGATTTATTTATTATTATTATTATTATATTATTGCTGTGTGGTGTCGGCCTAGAGAATAGCACCAGACCAATTCTTCCCGCGGGTGTCGTAAAAGGCGACTAAGGGACACAAACCGGGGGGTGGGCAGCAGCGCCGCCTGCAGTACAATTCCACCGAACTGCGATCCCCAACCCGCATGCCCAGCGTGGGGATTATGGGCATTACCCCCTATGATAGCACAACGTGGCGCTTTGAAACTAATAACGTAGATAATTTGACGATTTCAGGCGCTGATGTACATGAAAACGTCAGACACTCAGGTTTCCTCACGATGTCTTCCTTGGCAGTTAGCGAGTGGTATTGCCACTCGAACTGAGAAGGCCTGTGCCCTGTAGTTGGACGTGTGTAGCTAACGTTATATTGTTATTTTATAACGTAGATACCTAAAATATGCCTCTTTCTCCCCTTGAGACAGGAAGTATTAGCTACTTTGATACAATAAGAAGTTAACCTTCATTCAAGAAACGTGTTTATTTTTTTCTCGATCTTAAAAACGGTCCCAAAAGTTTGGTGTGATTATTTCTGGTGTGAATATTATTTATAGTGCAGTCCAAACAAGAACAAAAAAGAATAAAACTTGACTGAACTTTCGGTGCGCGGATACAACTCGCACGTGAAAGGTTTTTTTTAAATGGACTTAATTTTTTGTTGATCACACTGGAAACCCGATTTAGACACATACTTTGAAGTGAAGGAGACTCGTAGCAACTCTCAAAACCTGGTCCCTGCCTATCCATCCGGCCTACAGGCGTGACGCTTAGTAATGTGAAAAATATTGAAAAAAACCAAATCTAAATTCGGAATTCTAATTTTTATTATTATGAATACTTTTGTTTTAAGTAAATAAAAAAAAATGTGGCGCATCCGTACAATGCGGCGGACTTAATTTTGGGTTATTATTGGGTCTTAAATTTGGGGTTATTTACGAGATAACCCCAGTAGTTCGAAGAAAGAGTTAGGGGTGCAAAAAAAAACACTTATACAAGATTTTAAAACATGCACAGGGTGTCCCGGAAGTCAACGTCAAGCTGGAATCGGGTGACAGGCAAAATTTTATTAATATTTAAAAAAAATTAAAGCAGTACCATGATTACGAGAAAAAAATATAATTCTGTTTTTTTTTGTCTCCTTATTTACAACAAAGTGTTCTCTATTTACCTATCATTATAAATTCGTCTCAAATCGGTAACTTATGACTTAGGTCACCGTCACCCAGCCTACCTATCGTTATCAACCCTTATATGTCCCCACTGCTGGGGCACGGGTCTCTTCCTGCATCGCAGGAAGGTTAGGCCATACTCCACCACGGGGGCCAAGTCCGGGTTGGTGGAGGATTGTGAGACAGTGGCGGGCCTCACTGTCAGAAGTTATCAAGCCGCCCATAAGGCCTCTGACATGGCTTAACGACTGCCATTATATGACAGCCGGCACCAACGGCTTAACGTGCCTTGCGAAGCACGGAAGCGCTCGGAAAAATGCCACTAGCGGTAGTCACGGGACGCTCACCCATCCCTATCAGCCTACCTATCAGCGACGTTAATTTGCCAGTCTATTGGCCAACGCCCATTTGTCCTGTTACTTTCAGATTTATTCACTAGAATGGGCCATAGATAAATGTGTGGTTGTTTAGAGTTTTGCCGAGGCCGTTTTAGCTGCGTTTGTGTGAAGTGTAATTTTTTGTTCAATAAACGCGCTTATGACTCGTGCGATAAAAGTCACAGTGCTTTGACAACGGTCACTGACTTCACTGACTCACTTCTTAGTAGTCCTCACATGTAGACAGTTTGAGCAAAGGTTAATTGTTTAGATGTCTAGCTTCTTATAGTGCTAGAAATATTATACAGGGTGCAATGAATTCTCCGTATCTGCTGTATCTGAAAGTGTAGGAATGACTTATGAAACCAGAAATTTATTTCAGCATAAATCATTAGATTGTTGAATGTTAACAATATTATCGTTGTCATTCAACAATCAGAAAGTAAATTTTAGATACATAAATCTTAAATACATTTTAATGGCGTTGTATCTATCTATCTGTGTTGGATTATTTTTAGGTTGTTACCATAGTTTATGTATATTTTTTTGTATTGATGAGAAAAATCTTTTTCAGATAAATGTGAGGATTTTTTTATACCCTGTGTTGTGTTACGTCACTGTATTGTACACGATATTTTATTAGCAACTGAAGTCCTTATCACAAACTTTGAACCCCAATAATTTATCTATTTTTATATATTTATTTTCATCAACGACAAGGTAACATCCAGGATCAGCATCCGTGCTTCGCAGGGCACGTTTAGCTGTGCCGTGTCACTGTGGTGCCGAAGAAGAGTGGCATTATGGGCGGCATGATAACTTCAGACTGTAAGGGCCGCCACTGTTTTACAATCTTCCACCACAATCTTCCACCAACCGGAACTTCCGGACTTGGCCCCCATGGTGGAGTATGGCCTAACTTTCCCGCGATGTAGGAAGAGGCGCGTGCCCTAGCAGTGGGGACATACAAAGGGTTGATACCATACCACAATAACATTCAAACATAGTATAACATTATAAAATATTGAATCTTACTCTCTAACACTCTTTGAGATCATTTAATCGTACATTATTATTGTTCGAATATTAGGATACATATTTATATTATTATTATTGTTAAGTATTGAATAAGTATTAGCCTCTCTGTCTCTCACACTACATGGACGCCATTATTGTAAAAGCGAGAAGCAAATATTTCTCTAGTCCCTGGCCTACGCTTACAGCTACGGGAACCAAACACCCACTACGCGCTACGAAACCGGGAGGCGTAGCGCGCTGCGCAGGCGCCGGTGCAGAAGAGTTCAACGAGTTTCTTGCGCCGCGCGCGCCCTTCGCGAGGCGTATCGCTTACGCCTGGTTGCCTGAGACCATGTCTGTACAGTTTCCTACCCAATTGCGGTCGCACGTTACATTGTAAGCAGTTCCTTTGCGGCCGCTGTGCCCACCGATAGTTATTTTAATATTTGCAACTACCTATATAGAGTTTCTTATAGAATACGTGCCTTTTTGTTTTTATTATAGTTTTATTTTTATATACACTCTATTTTAAGATTTAAAAAGTAACGCAGTGGCGTTTACCTTTAGTTGGTTTTTGTATCAAGACTCAGCCTAGACTTAAGTTACTTGTTACGTATGTTAAGATACAGAAAGTGTTAGTAGACCTAATAAAATAAATAAAATTAAAATATAGAGCAACGTAGATAGATAGATAGAGAACACTTTATTGTACATAAAAATGGGAATTACACAGATATTTTAATAGTGTGAGACTAGCAACCGACGACGCGAGCTTCGTCTCTGCTCACCGTGATTAAGCTCTGCGAATCGGAGCGAAACCTTTTCGGACTCTTCCGATATAACAACACCCGTAAGTAGATCCGGACTAAGAGGCTAAATGTGTTGTGCTTACGAAAGTTTTAGTTCAAAGATATTTTTATTGTAAGTACACTGCCCTGCAAAGCTGAGTACCAATCACACTTTTAAAAAATGCAATTAGTTTTTAAGTCCACGAGACAAGACTTCCGAAATAAAAAGGACTCGAAAAAGAGTTTAATATTGTGTATTAAATCTGCATAGTAGGTAGCCTTGTTTTTAAGCATGAGATCCTGAAAAGGAAACTAAATTTTTTTCAGTAGTTTAGGATTAAACGAAATTAAAACTGTAGTACTCAGCCGGTTTCTTGAGGGCTGATTAGAATTATTAATCGATACGATCAAATTAAACTACGATTAAGCACGATTTGGGACAATCAATTTAGTTGACCAACAGATCAAATCAGTTAACAAATGATAAACGACATGTCAAGTCAAACTTTATTTGGGTTTCCTGGGGTATGATTAGGCTCTAATAACTGTTCAAAATCAATTTTTAAATGTCAAACCACCTTGTCAACAAATTGTAGGAGATCGACGAATTAACTTAATATATTTACTTGAAAACTGGTGATATTTTGATATTCTTCATGTCTTCAATTTCGGAACTCTCATCTCTGTCATCTCATCTAGTGATGGTGAAGTGCCCGTAAGATACGCGGCTGCTAGAGGAGAATGAACCCTATGGTAGAGTTTGATGAAGTTGAGAATGAGTTTCGAACTTGTCCTGGGTCCCAAAAACAGTGATTGTGATTATTGTGTGTCTGATTGCGACAAAGATTATGACCCGTCAGCGTTAGCGTCTACGCCACTGGGGGGACAATATAAGGATCGACCAGACTGTATGGCTGTATGTAAACTGTAAACCTTTCGTAGATAGAGTAAACCTTTGCGTGAGGTGATAGACGAACAAAATAAAAAAAATCAACTGTCCTGTCTTGTTTTTTTTTTATACTGTAAACTGGCAATTTATGCTAGCCATGCTAGAAAAAAATGTTTGTCAGCTTTTATGGTTAAGTTAAAATGATCGACTGATTAGTAAATTTTTGGCTAATATGCCCTCGGGAAACCCAATTTGATTTGATTGCTTGGTTACCTTTACTTTGAACAGCGGCCAAGAAACCGTCATTATAGTTTACAGATATTTTTTAAATATTTCAATTACAAATGTAAGGTCTCATTTATCTTTATTTTATTATGTATTTTATCTGTTTTGATGGCCTCGGTGGCGCAGCGGTTTGGCACGCTGCTGTAAAACCGAAGGTCTCGGGTTCGATCCCCGGGCGGGTCAAAGTAGGAAACTAACTTTTCTAGTTTGTCTCGGGTCTTGGATGTTATCTATGTATTTATTGTATTAAATCTATCGTCGAGTTAGCATAACACAAGTCATGTAGTTGTACTAAGTTTAGGGCTAACGAGATCTGTGTAATATGTCCATGAATATTTATTATTGTTATCTTCAATTTTCAGTTTTCACAGCATCTAGGGACTGCAATTTCAACTCGATTCTTCCATGGAGATAAAGGGTGCTGATAGACCGGAAAATAAGGTTTCCTTTTTTTCTTTTGAGGTATGGAACCCTAAAAAGCAATAGCAGCTACCAACCAACTATTATGGAGTTTGGCGCAGAAATAAAAATCAAGAAATCATTTTTTCGGATCTAGGCTAACAAAAAAATCTAACAAAGTAACCTACTTTCTGAGATTGGGTAAATCCGGAATAAAATTTCACAAAAAAAATATTTTCAAAGTATGCGTTGGTTTTTGGTAGCTTAGCCTCCAAACTGATATCTCTAGATTATCTTGATGAGATCGCTTTTAAGAATAAGGCCGACAGTTGTATACTTTTAAGAAGTAAAATATAAAAATAATTCTTGGGTATGTTATTTCTAGTTTTATTGCGTTGCCTCTGGCTTTTTTCTATTGCCTTTTCACGCCTCAACAGGAGATAGAATGCACACGAGCAACGACATCGGCAGCTTTTTATTCAAATTTCAAGACAAAGTTGCGGGCGTAGCCATTGCTGTATAAAATGACTGTGGGTATAGCGATTTCATTTCGATGTAAAACCTAACTGCAAAGTAAGTACTGGGGGCTGCAAGTGATGCATTTTACTTTAGCTAGATGTCGCTGCCTGTAAATAATACAGAAAATACTGTAAAGACGTTCGATACTTCGATGATGCCGGCACTTGCCCATTATCTCAGTTGGGAGAGCGCTGGTATGGTTAGCCAGAGGGGTCGCGGGTTTGAGTCCCAGCAAGGTCGGAATTTTTAGCCTCTAAATAGGTTTTTTAAAATTGTCCTCAGCACGGGTTAGTGCAAGAAAAAAATGCCTTAGGCCCGTAGGTGGTAACTCTAGCAAGGAAAAGCTATGTTTCTTTTTGCTAATATGAAGTTTTAGGTACGCATAGGAAAAGATGCTTGTATTGACAATTTTCCCCTTCCTGTCTAGTAAGCTAGCGTGACGGGCAGTCGGCAAAAGAAAAAGATTGTCACTGCCACGGTTTGTGAAACAATTATATAAACAAACCAAACGTCTTGCTCTTGCGACTTCGCGAAACATTTTCCTCAGACCGTCCACATACTAACAAAACCGTGACGGGCATTGTGACAGACTGACAGCTCGACTGATGCCAAATACGTTGGTCTCAACATGCAAACTCAACTGGTGACCTCAGAACTCAAACTGTGTGACAGAAGAGCATTATGACCAGAAACTGTGTTTGTCTTATGAGACCTGCACAAAATAAGATGGCATAAAAGAACAAATACCATGATGACCTACGGGGTTTTTCAGGGTCGTGGCAAGTGGACAACCCTGAAATCTGTGTACCCGTCCGGGATACAGGCGTGAGTTTATGTATGTTTATGTAAGCACAGAGTCGGTTGTCCGTTCAGTCATAATTCAATATTTTATTGGCTTTAATTCACCTAGTGTGGGTGCTACTGTATATAGTAATGTAAATTGTCTGTGTTCAATAAAGTTTATTTTATTTGTTTTTATTTTAATTGTAAATAGAGACGGGCAATAGATCGCAGTATCTTGGGGGTGAAAAGAACAGACCGTATCCGGAATCCGACGCTGAGCTCAATAATAAAAATTGCGCATGTTGGAGTTGCGACCGCCAGGTTAAAGTGGTAGTGGGCTGGCCATGTCAGCCGCATGAGCACAGACAGGTGGGCCAAAATTGCGACCGACTGGGCTCCGCAAAATGGACACCAACGTCGCGGCAGACCAAGGCGAAGATGGCGGGAAGACCTAAATGCGTTCTTGCCAGGATGGTGCGAGGTGGCTGGAGACAGGGAGAGATGGAAAACAATAGGAGAGGCCTTTGCCCAGCAGTGGGACACAAAAGAGGCTAAGTAAAAAAAATGTATATAAAGTGAAGAAGTGGCTGCAAGTGATGCAAATTACTTCAGCCAGATGTCGCTGCCTGTACGTAATACAGAGAGTATTGTAAAGAGGTTCGAAATTTCACTGATGCCGGTAAGACGCCCATTAGCTCAGTTGGGAGAGCGCTGGCACGGTTAGCAAGAGGTCGCGGGTTCGAGTCCCGGCATGGGTGGAATTAGCCTCTAAATAGGTTTTTAAAGTGAAGAGCTTACGAATGTGGACTAAATTATTTTGATGGTTTAGAATTGTTCTGGTCTTATCTGTTGAATCTGGTCAATGGATCTACTGAGATTGAAGGGGCTGTCATAGTACAGGGTATCCTAGTTTGAGACCAGATCAAGTTATTGTGTTGTGTGGAAGTTATTATTATTATATTACATGAAAATACACCCAGACCGAGGCCACTCGTACAAATTCACGGCGGTCCACAGTGGGAATCGAACCCACGAACACTGTCTTTATACCCAAGCTCCTTAACGACTAGACCAACGAGGCAGTCAGGGAATGATTTATGTATTAAAACAGGGTAACTTACAGTTATACAATCCCGGAAACGCAAGGCGCTCCGTTAACTAACTACCTCGGTAGTTAGTTAGTTAACGATCCATTATGGATCTGAAACAAGGAAGCCACAGACATGAAAATACACCTAGACTGAGGCCGTTTGTACAAAAGCACCGCAGCTCCCACGGGGAATCGAACCCACGACCTCTGTATTGGTACCCATGCGCCTTAACGGCTACACCAACGAGGCAGTCCTGGTTACCATAACACCGATACATAAGTATCCTCGAGTGGAGGTCTCTAACTGGCAAACACTGCGCCATCTAGTTGGATCATGGATCTGAAGCAGATTGCCAGTTGTTACTGGATAGAGTCGCTCGCAGCCCCGGCTGCCTAGTGATCTTAAACGATCACGAAGGTTAAGCAACATAGGGGTCGTCTCTGACTAACGCTTGTGGCATTTTTCCGAGCGGTTCCGTGCTTCGCCAGGCACGAGGCGTCGATAGATGGCAGTCGTTAAGCCAAGTCAGAGGCCTTAGGGGCGGCTCGAAAACTTCTGACAGTAAGACCAGCCACTACGAGTAGTCTTGCAAGCTTTCACCAATCCGAACTTAGCCCCCGTGGTAGAGTATAACCTATAACTTCCACAGGGAAGAGACCCGTGGCCATCGTTGGGGACATAATGGATTGATGATGATGAAGGACGATGATTAGAAAAATAAGAGTTGGCTGAAACAGAAAGAGGTACCTTAGAAGTGCCTTGAATAAATTTTCGAATGATTGATTGAATCCATTGACTTGAAAGAATGAGTGAGGAAAATAGAACTACAGAAGTGTCTCGTGAAGCACTTCTGCATTATTCAGTGGCTGAAGTGCCTAAAGCTCGGTCGCTAATTGGCCGATCGCGGGCTTCTTCACGAAATATTGGCAAACGCCTTTCGTTTCGATCTTCGATCGTTGCATTATCAATTGCAAACGTCGCCTTTGTCTCGCCAACGATGTTTTGCGAGTCGGAGCGTGTAGTAACTGCTTTAAACAATTAAGGTACCCCAGATTTCTCGTACGCTAACATTCTTTTGTGTATCGTCAACGGTCTGGTGAGAGATATATACTCGTAGTATACTACTCTGTGTAAAAAGTATCGGGAATATGTCATTAAAAAGACCCGCGTAAAAGAAGTCGTTTTAATTTTTTTACTGCATGTTGGTAGCACTGTACTGATTTAGCGCGCAAAATTTGAGCGGGGTCTGTCATTTAATTTGTTTTAAACTACACTTTTTGTTGGTCATAGTTTTGAGTCCTCGGCGATTTTTACAATGGAAAATATTGTTGAACAAAGAGTGTGCCTTAAATTTTTGTGTTTCAAATGATATTTCATGTGGTGAATCACTAAAAATGTTGCGAAATACCTACGGCGAATCGTGTATATCGAAAACAAGGGGTTATGAATGGTATAAGGCTTTTAAAGAAGGCCGAGAAGTAGTAGTAGACTTGCCTCGTTCTGGTAGACCTTCAACCGCTATGACCAACATCGACAGAATCAAGAAGCTAGTGCTCGAAAATCGACGTATGAGTCTGAGAGAGATGGCTAGTGAGGTGAACATATCTTTTAAGTCAGTCCACAACATTCTCATTGACATTTTAGGCATGAAACGCGTCGCCGCTCGACTAGTTCCAAAAGAGCTCAATTTTGTTCAAAAAGCGCAGCGAAAGCATGTCGCTGAAGACATGGTTTCCCGAGCTTCTACGGATCTGACCTTTATGAAACGTATAATAACTGGCGACGAGACATGGGTTTATGAGTACGACATGCAAACAAGGCAACTGTCTTCAGAATGGCGTCTCGAAAACGAGCCGAAACCCAAAAAACCGCGGCAAAGTCGCTCCAAAATCAAGGTGATGCTGACAGTTTTTTTTGACTACCGTGGTATGGTTCACTCCGAATTCCTTCCAGAGGAAGAAACAGTGAATAAAGAATATTATTTAGGCGTCATGAAGCGTTTGCGTGAGAGTATCCGCCGAAAACGTCCAGATTTGTGGCAACACAACTCATGGATGCTGCACCATGATAATGCACCATCACACACAGCCATTATAGTGAAAGAGTTTTTAGCGAAAAATTCAACAAAAGTTTCCGACCAAGCACCGTATTCACCTGATATGGCTCCGTCTGACTTTTTTTATTTCCCAAGTTAAAATTACCACTTCGAGGAAAACGTTTTGAGTCGATAGAAGCCATAAAAGAAAATTCGCTGAATGAGCTAAAGGCCATACCGCAAATAGCCTATGAAAAATGTATGGAAGACTGGGTGAAGCGGTGGAGATGTTGTATTGCAAGCGATGGGGCCTACTTTGAAGGCGATAAAATAAATTTAGATGAATAATTTGTATTTTTTGTTTTATTGGCAAATTCCCGATACTTAGTACACAGAATGTATAAAAAATCGAGGCTACTGTCGACTAGCAAAGCGGTTTTAGTTGCAGTTATCCGTTATTTAACAGAGTAACGGTTATTTTTATTTTTAATGCACCAACCCGTGCTAAGGACAATTTTAAAAACCTATTTAGAGGCTAAAAATTTCACCCATGCCGGGATTCGAACCCGCGACCTCTGGCTATCCGTGCCAGCGCTCTTTCCAACTGAGCTAATGGGCGACTCACCGGCATCAGTGAAATTTCGTACCTCTTCACACTATTCTCTGTATTACGTACAGGCAGCGACATATGGCTTAAGTAAATTGCATCACTTACAGCCCCGACTACCTACTTTGCAGTTAGGTTTTACATCGGAAGGATAGCCAGAGGTCGCGGGTTCGAATCCCGGCATGGGTGGAATTTTTAGCCTCTAAATACGTTTTTAGAGTAACGGTTGTTAAGCTGCATATGCTGTCGACTATAAATATCCAGCTAGTGTCGGTTACTTTGGTTTTCAGCTTGTTAAATAGCTTGAGAACAGTGGGGGCATACAAAGGGTTGATATCAATCAATCAAACAGCTTATGTCCACTTTTCGTAGACTTTTGACGTCCAAAGAGCGAAATACAGAGAGAGAGATAGGTAATTACCAGTTAACGGCACAATATTGTGAGGAAACTATATTTGATGAAACATAATTATGCATATTACTAATGGGTATCGTTAGGCTTTATTTGCTTCTTTCCATTGAAGAGTTCCGTTCTCCAGCTCTGAAAGTCTTCAGCAGAACTACACCAAATATGCACTACACCAAAATGGAACCAATGGGACGCTATAGGTAATCGAACCAAATTTTTTTATCGAAATCCGTTAAGATTTGACGAAGTTATGCGAAAACATAGTAAAAAAAAATAATATACTTACGCGTCGAATTGATTAACTCCTTCTTTTTTGAAGTCGGCTAAAAAGGCAAAAATAAATAAACCCATAAGTAACTTTTAACCAGCGTAAAATAGCAGAGCATAAAATATATCTATTGTGAATATTGTTATTTATGTTGTGGTTTCCGCCTGCTTTAGTCTGTGTTCGTAGCAAAAACTGATCCAGGGGGCGAGTCTTTAAAATGCGTAGTTGTTCAATAGAGCCAAATAAGTCCGTTAATGGTCGTTTCATTCACAGTATCGGTAGTCTAGTAACCAATCGCATTGCAAAGGCATAACCCGTGCCTAACTCGCGCGATTCGATCTTTTTCGAGAGAGACGCCTATTTAATTTGGGGCAAATAACAACCATTGTCGTGCTTATTATAATTGTATTGAAAAACTATGTATATGCCTGGTGGTTTCGTTGTTCTGAGAACTGAGCAGACCGGATTTTAAATAACTTCAATAAACAATGTTATATAACGTTAATAACGTTATTTTTTCCTTCGGTTATATAGCCTCGATGGTGAGTATCTCTGCCATAAAATTAAAAAATAAACTGTCAACAGTGTCAACAACTCAACTGTCACACTTCTATTTCTTTTTTTAGTAGTACATGAAATTTAACCTTATTCTTAATAGCAAGAAGAGCTATTTTTCTAATATTATTTACCAATCAGTTTACGTCCCCGTTATACTTACTTTTCAATTCAAAGTAGAAATTCTTAAAATTGTGTTGATTTTAATCTAAACACCGCTTCTAATCTTTAGTAAACTTATCTCGCAACCCCCTAGTAACATTATCTACCCCTGAGACAAAAAGAAGAAAAGATAAACAAATCTAGACGCTCGCAAGGAACCAACAAATTGTGTCGTCATTTTTTATCAGTAGTCAGTTATCAAAGCTAATTAAAATTGTAGATAAGATGAATTATTTAACTTGTTATTCGAATATACCCACAGTGCTGTGTCGACTCGCGGCTTTTTCGTACAAAAATGGCGAGTTTAGTGACAAAACGAAATTTACTGTTCTCAAAGTTGATAGAACACATAAATGGATGTACAAAAAGACTTTCATCCCATTTCACGTACTTCCCTGACAATGAAAGTCCAGTAGAAGGTAAGTTTTACCCAGTTCCGTTTTGTAGTCATTAGACAATGTTAACTATTCTAAATGATAGCTCTTTTAAATCAAAAACATTAATGAACTTCTTCTTCTTTTCGTGTCAGCGATTCGACCAGTTTATATTTTTCCTGCCCAATAGTTGGCTACTGCAATTGCACCTCATAAAAATATAAACAATACTTCATTGTATACATTTTAAAACTTAATCTGGTGAGACTATTTTCATCTCATTGACAGTTACCACTTAAAAACCTATTTAGAGGCTAAAAATTTCACCTATGCCGGGATTCGAACCCGCAACCTCTGGCTATCCGTGCCAGCGCTCTACCAATTGAGCCAATGGGCGACTCACCGGCATCATTGAAATTTCGAACCTCTTTACACTATTCTCTGTATTATGTACAGGCAGCGACATCTGGCTTAAGCAAATTGCATCACTTACAGCCCCGACTACCTACTTTGCAGTTAGGTTTTACATCGGAACGATATCACTGTACCCACATGATTATACTATTTTTATTTTGTTACCATTTGTTATCAACCCTTGTATGTCTCCACAGCTGGGGCACAGGTCTCTATAACTTAATTCTTAGACCCGACTACCTAGCTTGTAAATAAATCACATCACTGCAAGATAAATTTCACATTTGCTGTGTGGTGTCGGCCTAGAGAATACCACCAACCCAAATTCTTCCCGCGTGTGTTGTTAAAGGCGATGAAGGGACACAAACCAGGGGGTGGGCAGCAGCGCCCCCTGCAGTACAATTCCACCAAACGATCCCCAACCCGCATGCCCAGCGTAGGGATTATGGGCATTACCCCCCAAGGATGGCACTACGTTGCGCTATGCCGCTCATTAGGGGAGGGCTATGTACAGCAGTGGACTAATATGGCCTGAAGAAGATTTCACATTGTCTGCTGGCCAATTCCACAAAACTATATCGTTGGACAATCACATAATCATCCATCAAACATTTACTGGCTTACATCTGGTTTCAAGTAAGCTAGTACATTAGCCTCTGCATCTATATTATGTATTGAGATGATTTATACTAACTCAGGATTAAATGTACTCTTCATGCTGTGATAATTCAATACTACCACTACATAGTATAATTAAGGATATAACAAAATTGATTTATGTACATATAAAGTCATCACAACCCGTTAACAATGGTGAGGTGCACCTGAGCAGAAATAATATTCTCAAATAAATAATGTTATATATACTTACTAGTTGTCCCAGTAAATGTTGTTTTCCATATTAATTAGATTACAACCAATTTTCAGACCCAAAAATTGTATAAAAATCGATTAGAGGAGTTCTGAGTCCCCGGTTTTGGAGGAGTTCTATAACAACACTGTGACATGATACTTTTATATAATACTAGTTGACCCAGCGAACTTCATACCGCCTAACAGTCGATTCTTTAATTTTTTTTTATTTTTTCTTCTCCGTAAGAACCATCCTCGTAGTTCAAGGAATATTCTAAAAAAAAGAATTAGTGAAATCGGTTCCGCTGCTCTCGAGATTTGCACTTACCAACACATTCCGCGATTAATTTTTATATTATAGATTAGATAACAATAATAAATTCAATGAAGTTTGATTATGCTACAAATCAACTTTTCAAGTTGAACTCAAAGTGATAATTTTCTGTTAAACCACTGTTATAGCAAAAACAAAAAGAATTATAAAAAAATTGGTGTTACTAACATATCCATATGGTTTCCATTCCACATTGTACTTACCTGCTGTCATTTTTACTCTGCTTACTCCAATCAGTGTTTATTACCCCCCCTTTTCAACTATGTTCCAGGTGAAACCACCAAAATGAACATGATGCAAGCAATCAACAACGCCCTGGATATTACACTAAAGACTGACTCCTCAGCCGTGTTGTTCGGAGAAGATGTGGCTTTCGGTGGAGTCTTCCGCTGCGCTCTGGGACTGCAGGTTCTAGTTAATTCGTGTATTTGGACATTAATTTGGCCTAATTATGGTCTACTTTTTATCCTGAAGAAAAATAGCAAAACGCTGTGATTCTCATTCTCAGCTGTCGTAGCTCAGACGTTCTGGTTTCCCCACGATGTTTTCCTTCATACTTAAGGAAATGAAATGAAACGAAAGGAAAAGGTTTTATTCAAAGTAGCGCAGAAGCTGCGGCTTAGTGAACAGAACTGTCAGGATCGCGGCAAGTGGCAGTCTCTGGTCCCTTCCTACCCCGGTACCGATAATGAAATGAAATTAAATTAAATGGAAAGGTTTTATTCAAAGTAGTGCAGAAGCTGCGGCTTAGTGAACAGAACTGTCAGGATCGCGGCAAGTGGCAGTCTCTGAGTGCTTAGTGCGAGTTTGACAGATCCAATCGAATAACTTTACTACCGCGTTAATCGAGCATTGAGTAGTGATTATGAGTAAGTTAACTGTTCTAACTGGCAAAGCGCTGTCACAGTACAACTCGCACTCGCGTTTATTCGTGTTTTGGCTGGTAAACGTGTTCACTTCTCGTTCACTTCTCATTCATAAAAAACTCGCACTAAGCACTCCGAGTGCTTAGTTTTTCAACTACTCGATCGCGTTAACGTAAACTCATATTTCTATGGCATCGAGGAAACGCCACCTAGCGACAAGTATGGAAATTAAAATTGATGAGTGCGAGTTGTAATGGTTTACGTTGAGAAGTGAACACGTTTACCAGCCAAAACACGAATAAACGCGAGTGCGAGTTGTACTGTGACAGCGTTTTGCCAGTTCGAACGGTTAACTTACTCATACTCACTACTCAATGCTCGACTAACGCGGTAGTAAAGTTATTCGATTGGATCTGTCAAACTCGCACTAGGCACTCTGGTCCCTGTCTACCCCTCTACCGATAATGAAATTAAATTAAATTAAAAGAAAAGGTTTTATTCAAAGTAGCGCAGAAGCTGCGGCTTAATGAACATTTCAAAATCTAGATCATTTTGGAGAATAAATGGACAAAAAAACTCCAAACTTAGTCTTGCTCCAAATCTACAGGAATGGTGTTGCTCCAAATCTACACAAGTTATTTAACAAATTTGGTACATGCTAAATTAGAAGCCATAAAGTAGTTTTTTTTTTGTCAGCAGTGTTTGTATTCCACTGCTGGAAAGGCCTCCCCCATAAGCTTCCACTCCGCCTTGTCTTGAGCAGTCATTTCTGAAATAGTTTTAAGGGGTAAAAAAAAACAAACTCAAAGTTTTATTTTTACAATAGATTATGTGGAGAAGAATTAGCGGCAATTCAGTCACGGCTCCCACAGATGCGCTGACACTGTTGATTTGGGGATCTTATCTTGTTGATGCCGATAATTCAAACTTAGTGGTTCTACGAGATAATTACAACCCTCATCTAGACTGTTGGCTATAATAATAAGAACTAAGTTAGGTAATCCAGAGTCCAAATGGCCAGATTACATATTATTATTAATAGTGGTCTTAATGAGAAGATTCACTCCATCACCCGGGGCGGAAGAGGGTTCTTGGTGCGACCTCCTTACGAACTTGCTGAGCATTTAGCCTGTTTATTTGTTTATGTTTGAATTTCAGGACAAATACGGGAAAGACCGCGTGTTCAACACCCCGCTGTGCGAGCAAGGCATCGCTGGATTCGGCATCGGACTGGCCACGGCCGGCGCCACGGCGATTGCGGAGATCCAGTTCGCCGACTACATCTTCCCGGCTTTTGATCAGGTGGGCTTTAGTCCTGCAGTTACACAGGTGACCAAACATACCTGATGCGTAGTTTTATATTAAACGAGTTTAAACGCCACAGAGGTCGTCAAAGTAGAGTGTATGGCCTAACCTTCCTGCGATGCAGGAAGAGACCCGTGCCCCAGCAGTGGGGGCATACAACGGTTGATAACGTAACGTAATGGCGGTTAATTATTAGGTAAAGCGTAATTACCTTATTTCCCGACGTTTTAGCAGCGTTACAGTTGCCGTGGTCTCGGTTAGACTGAAGTGGCGAGTATAGTCAGTCGAGTAAGCTAATTACGTTTTACCTAATAAATAATCGCTCTTAGACCCGTTTAATATATATAACTATGTATGAGTATCGCGTATCATTAAGCTGACTAACCTGATGCGATGTTCGATCAGGATGCTACTTTCACCCAGCTTACCAAAAATATACAGTGCGAGAAATTTTCCACTTACCAATAATACAAGTATGAAATGCGTACGCGCGTGCAACGACAACGACTAATGAATGTTGATGAAGCGAAAGAAATACGTCACGATCGCAGCATGTGCTGACGGCCCTGACGGCCTCTGCCTACCCCCTCCTGGCTACAGGCGTGAGTTTACGTATGTATATGGAAGAAGTTTACCCGTCTTATGAGGCTTATTGAATTTTCAACACGTACTTTACCTAAGGACTATTATGCGGTGAAGCGATAACGCAACTAGAATAGGCTGCAACATTTATTTGTGTTAAGTGTTGTTTCCAGTAAATATTCGTTTGTGTTATGTGTAGTTTCCAGCAACGTTCCGCTTATGTTATGTTACGTGTTCTTGAGTGGAGACCGCGACTCGGCAAACGTAGTGTAGGACGCCCTCCGACCAGGTGGGATGACGATCTGCGAAAAACTACCGGCTGCTGGATGCGGCAAGCTGAAGACAGGGCGCTCATTAGGGGAGGGCTATGTCCAGCAGTGGACTACATAATAAAGCCTGAAGAAGAAGATGTTACGTGTAGTTTCCAGTTATACTTAGATCGTATTATGCTACGTGTAGACTCCAGTAACGTTTCGCTCGTGCTATGTTAGATGTAGTTTCCAGTAACGTTTCGCTCGTGTTATGTTAGATGTAGTTTCCAGTAACGTTTCGCTCGTGTTATGTTAGATGTAGTTTCCAGTAACGTTTCGCTCGTGTTATGTTAGATGTAGTTTCCAGTAACGTTTCGCTCGTGTTATGTTATGCGTAGTTTCCAGTGACGTTTCGCTCGTGTTATGTTACGTGTAGTCTCCAGTAACGTTGCTTGTGTACCTGGCAGTTAGTGAACGAGGCGGCAAAGGCGCGCTACCGCTCGGGCGGGCAGTTCGATTGCGGCGCACTGACCGTACGTGCTCCGTGCGGTGCGGTGGGTCACGGCGGTCTATACCACTCGCAGAGCCCTGAAGCCTTCTTCGCGCACGCTCCGGGGTTGAAGGTAAGGAGAAATATTTTATTGAGGACATCAACAGCGAAAACAAATTATTTTACCGCAGTAATAAAGATACGCTCGTAGCCCCGGCTGCCTGAGTGATCACGATCACGAAGGTTAAGCAACATAGGGCGCGTTCTGTGCATAGATTGGTAACCGTCTATGCCTAACGCTAGTGGCATTTTTCCGAGCGGTTGCGTGTCTCGCAAGGCTCGTTAAGCAGTTGGTGCCGGCTGCCGTCGACAGATGGCAGTCGTTAAGCCAAGTCAGAGGCGTTAGAGTGGTTTGAAAACTTCTGACAGTAAGACCAGCCACCAGTTCAGTAAGACCTCCACCAATCCGGACTTGGCCCCAGTGGTGGAATATGGCCTAAACCTTCCTTAGGGAAGAGACCAGTGTCCCTCGGTGGGGACATAATGAGTTGATGTTGAATAAAGATACAGCGCACAGGGCCCGTTTAAAGCGCCCCCATATCTCTCATTAATCGAGCATCTATCAACACACACCTCACCTATTACTAACCTGCTAGCCTTACGTCGCGCTGAGCACGCCAAACATGTTATTCTATCTTCATCCAGTTAATCCAGCGAGCTGTCCGCCGATTCATGATCTTTACTCGCCTGCTGGACGTGTTGAACATGGGATATTCTTGACAAACTACAATATAAACTCTACAGGTAGTGGTTCCCCGCGGGCCGATAACTGCCAAAGGTCTGCTGCTCTCCTGCATCCGCGAGCGCGACCCCTGCATCTTCCTGGAGCCCAAGATCCTGTACCGCTCTGCCGCGGAAGCTGTGCCTGTAGCGGACTACACCCTCCCCCTCGGTCAGGCCCAGGTCTTGAGAGAAGGTAAGAAATGCAGGAACACAGTTGGGGTTGCTAGTTCATTTCACAAAATGTGATATTAGTGATAAGGATGATAAGATAAGATAAAGATACAGATAAGATAAAGATAAACTGTAGGATAATACGAGTAAGTACCTTTGATGAACTGAAATTAACTATGATGAACTGAAATTAACTAGCAACTCCAACTGTGTCTAGCTGGGGTTGCTAGAAATGTGACCTTAGTAGTAAGGATAACACGAGTATAGCCGCAGTACACACGCCACAATAACAAAACAAACTTAAAACACATACTACATAACATTTAAAAAAAAGAAAAGAAGGTCATGGTGTGTCACTGCCGCTATAAACGGGAACTGACTCAGCAATATGCTGATGGGCAAGCCTTCAGCGCTGATTTTCAGTCAGTGGCAGGTGCTCCGCGAGCGCTACAGAAACAGACTGCGGTGTGGTCCAACCATAATGAAGTGAGATTTGGCTCCCTGTCGGACTCTTCCGACATAAAGCCTAATAAGAAAAAAATATTTCACTACATCTGTGAGGAATGCAATAAGAAATTGAACATACTAAATGCGCGCCAATGCAATTGTTGCAAACGCAAAGAGTATATAACCAATGGATATATACTCTTTGACGTTATCCAATGAAAAATTGGCCTTCCAAATTAAAATTTTTGACATTTTTGTTCCCAACAAGAGAGCAAAAAGTATCGATGCAACGAGTTTGGGACACAAAGCAGTTCCATACTGTGGTTTAAAACTTCTCGCTTGTTTAGAGCGTAAGAGATCCTCAAATCCTCAAGAGTGAATGAAAGGTTCGATATCTCAACAAAACGTGATAGCGTAGGTATATACTTACCATAGGTACATGTTTGATTGGATAGCAATAGCTTGTTTTGGGTCGTAACTTTAGGGGTCAAAATACGTCATTTCGAGCAGATGGAGTGAAAAAAATGTAGTTTAATCGGTGTAACGGCCGCAGGCGACGCGGCGAGCCTGATCGGCTGGGGCACGCAGGTGCACGTTCTGCTTGAGGTGGCGCAGAGGGCGGAGGCCGAGCTCGGCCTGCGCTGTGACGTCATCGACCTCTGCACCATCCTGCCCTGGGACGAGGAGACCGTGTGCAACGTGAGTGGCTTTGCTACTTACCATTAAGCGCGCCTTTGGACTTAGTATGTTTTGTGCAATAATAGTACATTACACAACTAGGGTGGTAATACAAAGAAAGGCCGAGATCGCAGAAGTTTGCGGCCCGAGCTGCAAGCGAGGGACGTAAATATGCGATCGAGAGCTTTCTTTATTACCTCCCGTGTTGTGTACATCTGTTTATGTCTACACTTGGCCAGAAAGCGGCTTTACTGGCAGGTGTGGCATAATAGTAGTTTATGATACTGTTGCATAGTACGGGTTCTTATAACACGAGTGTGTATTTAAAAAACAAGCCGTAGGAGAGTTTTTTATAGTATCATACGAGTGTTATAAGACCAAGTTAATTACAGTGTCCTACACTACTTTATCTACTCTCATACTATAATACATAAAATAATATTAAACAGAACCAAACTTTGTTAATAAGTTTTACTTCAAATAATATTTAAAAGTTTTGCCAAACTTAAATACCTATTTAGAGGCTAAAAATTCCACCCAACCCGCGACCTCTGGCTATCCGTGCCAGCGCTCTATCCAACTGAGCCAATGGGCGACTTACCGGCATCAGTGAAATTTCGAACCTCTTTACACTATTCTCTGTATTATGTACAGGCAACGACATCTGGCTGAAGTAGATTGCATCACTTACAGCCCCGACTACCTACTTTGCAGTTAGGCCTTTACATCGGAATGATATCGCTGTACCCACATGATTATACTATTTTTTATTTTTAATGCACTAACCCGTGCTAAGGACAATTTTAAAAACCTATTTAGAGGCTATGGCTATCCGTGCCAGAGGTCGCGGGTTCGAATCCCGGCATGGGTGGAATTTTTAGCATCTAAATAGGTTTTTAAAATTGTCCTTAGCACGGGTTAGTGCATTAAAAATAAAAATAGTATAAACTTCAATATTGAAAAGTTTTTATTAACGAAAAGTTTTTATTAATCGATTGCGGATGCGTGTTGCGTCGCCGCGGACTCGTTTTTTTTTAAAAGAGTAGAAGTTCAACCTTCTTGGTCCAGCTGGAGGTTTTATAGGTGTATCGTTAAGATTAAAAAGTTATATTATGATACAGGTGTCCTTACAAGACCTGTATCGTAATAAAACCTTTTTTTTTAGCCTATGCGTAATGATGGTCATAAGAGTTTTGTTTTCAGTTTTATAATCTTTGTATTATAGTATCAGAGTAGATAAATAATTTATTAATATTGAATCCCGGTGTTCAAATACGTAGCGCTTCAAATTGCCAATCAGCGGTGGCCACGCGTGGTAATTTAGCCGATACACACTCTCTGAAAGAAGTCCTGTGCTCTGCAGTGGGGACTTATAGGCTAAATAAAGAGAATACAGCGCCCAGGCTACAGAAGTGAATAACTCAAAAAAATATTTCAACGTAATGAATGTACATTCTGTTTCTATATCAACTCTTTTATGTCCCCGCTGCTTTGGCCTAACCTTCCTGCATCGCAGGAAGGTTATGCTACTCATACTTCACCACGTGGACCAAGTCCGGGTTGGTGGAGGATTGTAAGGCAGTGGCGGGCCTTACTGTCTGAAGTTATGATGCTGCCCATAAGGCCTAGGACATCACAAACTTGGAAATAAACGCAGATTGAGACACCGCCGTTCTCCCGTGGGAATCGAACTTCTTCTTCTTCTTTTCGTGTCAGCGATTCGACCAGTTTGTATTTTTCCTGCCCAATAGTTGGGTACTGCAATTGCCGCAGCGTTGGCCTCTGTTAGGTCCTCCACAGTGCAGGTGTGAGGGCACAATGGGCATTGGAGCAACATGCACCATGGATTGCGAATGGAACTCACAAACGGTGTTTGTTAATCAAGCGTGTTACTGCTGACCTAAGGAGTAAGATAAGATAAGAATATTCTTTATTGTACACCAGGAAAAAACAAACAAAAAATATAATTACAAAAATACAGTACAATTGGCGGCCTTATTGCTTAGAGCAATTTCTTCCAGACACCCCACGATGGAGAGTTGCTGAAGGAGTACGTTTATTTATGTACATGTATATATTTTTTCAGTCGGTAAAAAAAACGGGGCGTGCTCTGATCGCTCACGAAGCGCCGCTGACCAGTGGATTTGGTGCTGAACTAGCTGCTACTATTCAGGTTTGTAAAGTCTAAAGAGTAGTTACAATGTCAGTGTTATTTAGAAAAACACCTTCCCTTAAAACACTTTCTTAAACGTCTGTGGACGACTTTACCGCAGATTTTTTTTTAGGAAACTTGCAGTTTACATAAAAATGGATTTAACAATCATGTGCAAGTTAAAATAAAATGAGTGTAAACTACACTACAGCAACGAGGACGCGTCTTTGAGGGCTCATAAACTGATAAAGAAAATTCACCACTGCTATAATACTAGATAACTCGATATAATGATTCAGAGATAATACACGCTGAAGACAGGGCGCTATGGCGCTCGTTAGGGGAGGGCTATGTCCACCAGTGGACTAATGTAAATGTAACCTGAAGAAGAAGAAGAATACACCTTATTCATGCGTCTGAAAGGGTCCCGAAATTATATACTGCGTTTATGGAGTGTTTTAAGGGGATCGCTGCATAAGTGAGCCATCTTGTTATAGTTAAAATTCCTTAAAACGTTTTTAAAAGTACTTGATACAAAAGTGTACCTAATTAATACTGTTTTTTTGCACTGGCAAATAGCCTATTGGACGACAATGGGCATTATCACATTTTATTTTTTATTCTATAAATCTAAAATATAGACTAATATTAGAAACTAATTTGAATATTCTATTAATTATTGATGTAATTATTTTTTATTAATTATTTAAAGTTTTTTAAGTATGACGTCACCACTGGCATTATGAACTACGTTCATTGAATTTTTTCTTGATAAAAAAAAGTTGACGTTTGACGTCGATGTTGTTGTTGACGATTTTTTTTTAAATATTTGTAGGCAATGGAACTACCGCTTTAGAGCCAATGATGACGTCATTGATAGAAAAAAATGAAGTGAACATCATTTTGCGATAAATATTAATAATCCGTTTTTATTTTACCTATTTAAACCCCTAATAGGACTTGGCCCCCGTGGTGGAGTATGGCCTTACCTTCCTGCGATGCAGGAAGAGACCCGTGCCCCAGCAGTGGGGACATACAAGGGTTGATAACGAACGAAACCCCTAATAGTAATCAGTATCCCTATTCTTCGAAATGGTTTTCACTTTACGACAATCGATGCCTCCCTGATCAATGCCCATTACCGTAATACTACCACTCTGTTGTGCGTTTGGCACTAACGCGCTTCGAGCTGCTAGCGCCACCAATGGAAAAAAAATCATAACTTGTTTTTATATAACAATGAACATGAGAAATGTTAACAACTATAACAACTATTTTCAGAACCTACAGTCAAGAACCTCAAGAAGCTTCTTAAGAGGCTCACCCTCCTCCATATTGTGTTGCAGGAGGAGTGTTTCCTGCACCTGGAGGCGCCCATATCGCGGGTGGCGGGCTGGGACGCGCCCTTCCCGCACGTCTTTGAGCCCTTCTACCTGCCAGACAAGTGGCGATGCTTCCAGGCTCTAAGCCAGCTCGTCAATTATTGATCTTAACTTCTAGGCAATAAAGTTTTTATTTTAATCGCTGCTTTTCATTGTGGAAGCGCTCGTGGCCTAGTCGAATTGAGTGATCGGAATCAATCACTTGAGTTAAGCAACAACAGGCGCGGTCAGGTGCAGGACGCGTGACCGCCCCGTCACTACCGATAGTGGCATTTGTCCTAGCGCCTTCGTGCTTCGCAAGGCTCGCTAAGCCGTTGGTGCCGACTGTCATTTAATGGCAGTCGTTAAGCCATGTCAGAGGCCTTATGACGACCTCTGTGGCGTAACGGTAGCGCATCTACCTACCATGCAAGAGGTCCCGGGTCCGAATCCCGGCTGGGAACAAAAAAAAACCCCAGGTCTTGGATGTTTACATGTTTGTGATGTCGTTGTTTCTGGTTCCCACGACACAGGGTATCCTAGTGTGGGGCCAGAAGCAATGTATGTGCCTGTATGTAAATGTTATGTTATGATAACTTCTGACAGTAAGGTCGGCCCCTATCTTACAATCCTCCACCAACCCGGTCTTTGCCCCCGCGGTGGACTATGGCCATTACCTTCCAGTAAGGTGCAGGAAGAGACCCGTGCTCCAGCAGTGGGGACATACAAGATCGAAGATGGTCGGCGGCAGTAGAACCTCCGATGTATTTAAAACAATCGCATAGTGTAAAAACTAGTCCAAGTGGATTTTTTACTTGACCGTAAATACCTACCTATTCTACATTGGTAAATTGAAGGAAACAAAGTTCTTTACAAAATATTATTTATTAAAAAAAGATGAAAATCAAATCCATAAAATAACACTAGAGATTAGGAAGTTAGTACATGTAAACTAAACATTAATGTCAACCCTAGAGATTAAACACACTTATCAGATTGTGCCTTGGCAACATTATCATTTAGAAGAGATGAAAATAATGCAAAATCATTATGTATGGTACTTAGCAGACACCCTAAACACTTACTCTACTTACAAACTAACATCTTTAACCAACAGTTTGTTCAAAAATCATTTAAAGTACAAATTGAATAACAATCATTACAATGCCGTTGACTCCTGAAGTACAATAAAACCTTACAAAAGAATTAATAATTAGAAAATTTCTTAAAAAACAGTAATCATGTGATGTCAGATATTCACACGAACCATGTCTTCGACACCATAACTACATGGAAACATTGAATTTTATATTCTAAACTAACAATTAATTCATGGAGGCTTCAATAATAAAATCAAGAACTCCATCAGCACCTTATTATATCCATCAAGATAACATGAATTTATGCAAAGAGTATTGGTTTATATTTCAGTTATAGTTCGATATGTCTATTGTTTGAATTTTAATTTAATATTATTATGCAACCAAGTTTAGAAACAAGAGTAAGATAAATGCTATCACATAAATGACGGCGCGAAATTACTCAAGAACTGTAGAAAATTGGCAATAAATAACGTGCGTCCTCCCTCCCACAACAACAGTCCAAATAAAGCACAGGTGGACTAGTTTTTACTCTTCCCAAGAGTTACGTTTCTGGTTGCGGGAAAGTTTAAGGTAAGGCCCAGTGCTTGGTGAGTTGGGGAATCGCTCCAAGTAACGCTCCAGCCAGAGGTACTTAACAGTGATGAGTCTCCCCTCATACCACCAACCGTGAAGGCTGCGGTAGACCACGCCAGCGTCAGCCTGAGTCGCGCACTTCACATAAACACAGCATGAAGCCCTCTCTATGTCAATATGCAAAATGTTGCATCGATCGCCGCATTTTTCCAAAATAGCGTCTTGAATGACCAATCGCAGGTTGGGATTTGTGTCGTTTTTGTCAAACATGCTCCGAATTTTCAGGCATTGGGACGGAGAGACAGTCAGGTTGTTGACGGAGCCTTCTTGAGTCTCAAAGGCCTGTCCCTGCCAAGCCGCACTGCGTTTAGGGCTCCCGTGTGGGGAAATCCACCTCCAAACCCTACAGTCTTCACCATCCACAGATTGTACCTCCATACGGACGCGACTTTCATTTTTCTGGATAAACTTCACAGCTGCATCCCAAATTGACGACATCTTTTCTCTATTCTGAGGCGAGATTAAGGTGTCTCGGACATGGTCAATAGAGATGTAGGGCTCACCACTGTCCTCAGTCTCTTGGGAGATGACATCTATTATTTGCTCAACCATAGAGTAAACTTCGTCGCTTTTCTTTTTCTGGTAGCTCTGGTAATACTTCCAAGACTTTTGGGCGCCAATGACCATCAAAGATAGAAGAGCCACTACAGCCAGGGTAGAACCAGCAGAGTAGAGGGAGTTTATGATGAGGCAGGTCATGGGAGTCGTGGGGTCAGAGATGGCGATGGCTACACTGCCCTTGTTACGTTCACGAACAACAAGATCAGTAGAGGTCAGAGGGGTATATTCAGCATCTTTTGTGTAAAGGTTCTTGAGTTGAACAACACTCAATCCCCAACGTGGATTGTGGACTAATAGAACTTGTAAATTGTTCAGGTCAGAACGACATTGGCTCAAGTCAATGGACTCAGTGCGGGCACTGGCCATGTCAAGGATTTCCCGCTCTGTCATGTAAGGCAATATACCAGGCTTGCCACATTTGTATGCAGCTGTCCGGACAGTCAACTCTGGATGTATTATTTTAAGCAGATCTTTAGCATAGCTCACTTGTTCCTTGGGCACACAGTTGATACCAGGTCTGTTGCCTGGAATATTCAACTGGCAAATCGGTATGACACTGTTCTGGTCATCCACCACAGAAGTGATGTCATTTTTCTTAACTATATACATAAAAAATAGGCAAAAAAAAAAAGTTGCCACAATGCCAACTAGGGCTAGTGATACCAGGTTGTTTTTCAAGAATTTCTTATCATTGGATGACTTGTAATCAGCTACCTCAGCTCTAGACGCCCCTGATATGTAAGATCTGCGTGGGAGCAATGTAGAACCATTATTTACATCACGGTCCAGGTATGTTGAAGCCCTTGGCAAGTCAGATGACAATGTAGTTAGTCGTCTAGTGAAATTACTCAAATATGGAGATTCAACTTCATCTATTGTAGATGTCGAGGGCTTGTAAGTACTTGTAGAGAAAGTAGATGAGTAATTACTACCCGATGGCCTATCAGTTAGACCAGTAGACAGCCCAAGCCGTGTACGGATAGAGTTCAACTGATCTGATGAAGACAGAGTAGATGTAAAGCCAGTGTTAGAAATGGATGGACGGGAGAAGATTGACGACTTTGGTGGACTGGTAGCAGCGTCGTTAGTGGGTAAAGTACTAGAAATGTAGTCGCTTGACCGTGAGTTACTGCGAAGTGGCGCCGCAGTCTTCCTGTCATTGTCAACATCGCTGTCCGAACCAGTCTCATAGTCATCGCCATCCTTATAAGTACGAGTGATGCGACGAGTGGTGACTGTTTCAACCTCCTCGTGTGTACGTACGGGGGATTTCTCGTCCTCAGATGAGCTTTTGTCAGAGTCGCGTTTTACCGGGGATTCCTTCTTGGGCGTCCCGCGGCGCGCTTTGCCACTGGCGGGCGGCAGCATGGCCCCGCCAACGGTCACCCGCCGGCTTCGCTTCTCCTTCACGTTGTTCGTAGTGTCGAGATCTGATTCCTCACCGCTCGAGTAGCGTGCGAGGGTGCGCCGACTCTCTGCCTTGTTATCAACACTGTTGCGCGGTTTAGTTTTATTGTCCAGCACTAGTTTCAACTTCTTCACCAACAGTTTCCGCGTGGAGGACGTGATTGGCATCACTGGGTACCCATGTTCTGCCAATTTCGTCCGGAGCTCGGCGTCTGACATTGAGTCAACTTGATCGGCCATTGTGAAATCTGCAACCACGTAAACAACGATTTAGCACACTGGGGCACGGTCACCACATATAATAATAGAGACGGTTTGTTGTAGCTGAACTTACCTTATTTTCAACGGATATACAAGATAATTACGTCAATTCGATTTTTCTAAAATTCACCGGCGCGTCATGTTGCACGCTCACGTTCGGTTAAAAATACAATGTTGCCATTTTAGAAAAATAATTATTATTTTTAAGAATGCGTGCAACATACAAAAAGAAATCCACGCAAAGGCCTCTAATACTTTAAGATAATGAAATCGCAAAACTATGTAATTTTTTTGTAGTTAGTGTATGAAATATATTTCGTTGCATATTGATCCTTTACCTTGAATGCAATATTTTGATTATTTTGGAAACTCATCTTGGTAAGCTACTCGACGACAGATGGCGCCAAAAAACAAAAGAAAGTTTTGGAGGGAAAACTTTTATTTTTACAAGCAGTGGTAGCGTGATAGGCATAGATAGTAACTTTATAACTTAATCTTATTACTATACTGTAGACAACTCTACAGTCACGGATGTTTGACATCCGTGTCTACAGTATAATAAGTTATAAAGTTATTCTCTATGCCTATCACGCTACCACTGCTTGTAAAAATAAAAGTTTTCCCTCCAAATACAATTCTAATAAAGATGGCAACGAGATAACGGGATCAATTATTAGGTCCTGTGGTTTATTATTATTTTTCGTACATACATACCACAGAGGAATGATTACTGGCCTACAACTTGGTAGCAATAAATGAAGATGATGACGCCTCGCTCTCGTTAACCGTGAAGGAAATCCTCGTGAGAAAACCGGATGTTCACAGTTTCAGCCCCGAAATGCCAATCTGTGGTAGGCATGCCTGGTGGTTAAACCTCTGTGGGAAGGCCCGTGCCCCCACACTAAAGTACACCTATACCAAGACTGCGTTATATTTTAAGAACCTAGAAATAGATTTTTGTTTTAGCAAAAACTTATTTTAAGTCTTTGGTTCTGGACTACATAATACGACTAATACGAGTGCATATATAATTACTGTTCTAAAATAGCCGTGACGACGGTATCGAATAAAAACATTTAACGATATTAAGAAGTACAAACAAAAAGAATTTAAAACAATGAATTTAGTTTAAAAAAATTGAGATTAAGTACCAATATTTTCAATAAAATAAAAGATTATACGTTTCAGCCATTACAAAAATGGCTTTAACCTTCGTTAATCTTATTTTTTTTTGTAAATAGGTAATGTGTCCCTAATTATGGAAGAGGATTCAAAAATCTTCGTCATGACTATTGAGTAATGGCTCAGAGGAAAAAGGAAGTAATTGCTCTTACTCTACGATTATCACTGGTTTTGTTTTATTTTTCGTTTGTAAGTGGATATACCTAAAAGTGGATTTTCAATAGACTTTACTATTATTGATCATTTTTCAGTCGTTGGACGCTAGCCTCTATTCTAAGCCCGTATGTGCTGATTACACGCCTACAATAAAAAAATATAAAAATATTAGGTACATACCCATAGAATATGATTTGGTATATACGAGTGTGTGATAATTGAAACGCAGTTGAGAGATTCCAATTATTTTTATTACATTAGTGTCAAATCCCCACCTAAATAGCATGTATACAATCAAATTATATATCAACAGTTCAATAAATAAACATGGGTTGTTTTGATGGTATACTTATGTATATAACTTCTTTATACATTTTCCAAAAATCGACATAGACAAATATACGCCTTATAGGTACCTACCTAAAATATTTAAAATCGGTTTTACAGCACATACATTTAATTTTGTGACATGAATTAAGATCTTGTGATTTCTCATTTAGAATTTATTTAAGAATCAATGGGGAACTTGCATGAAACTTAGGATTGGAGTGACATTGTTTATATACCATAGACGACACAGAAACACTTCTTATTTATAGCGTTGTAAATGTGTATGTTATGTCATAAAAATATTAATTAATAAATTACTCAGATATTGATATACGCTTCATACATTATAGGGCGTTAGAAGCACTTTGCTTTTTCTTTTCTTGTGATGTGTTAATTTGTAACGATAATTGTATTTCGTTCCTTCACAGTTTGAGCCCAATTTATATGGCGCGTTTTTTAGGACGTGACTAGAATATTTTTTCGAGTGCCTCTCCAATGAGATTAAAACATTTTTTTGTGCAAGTTCTCCATTGTCATAAAGTTCAAGTAGGCATCATAATTCGTCGTTGATATTCCAAAATGTCATAACTTAAAAAATATTATTTTTGTTTTATTCTTTTATATAGAAGGAAAATTTGTTTCAATATCAACGACGCATTTTCAATTAAACACTATATTGCACACCAACTTTAGGCCAATGCCTAACCGTATAAACATCAATGTATAAAATAGAGGAAGGGATTTTTTCAAAATCCCGTATTAAAATACAAGTTTCACAGTAGAAAATACGTCTCGTCACGACCACGCTATATTTGTGGGTTTGTGGAGCTATTTAGCGCCACCAATGGAATAAAAATCATACCTTGTTTTAAAATACGTTTGTTTTTCAAAAACTGAACATCAAAAATCTGTGATAACTATTTTTAGAGCATACAACCTAGAACTTTTGAAGGAGCTAGAAGCTTATGTTAAGGAGGGCGTCGTCTCAGGAACCGTGGCTTTGACTACCGCTCAGGGGCATTTTTGATGCAAAGGATATCCCTCGCTGTGCAGCGCGGTAATGCTGCCAGTGTCATGGGTACCATTGGATCGGATATGTCTCGGACTTAGAGTATATAAGTAGTATATACTCTAAGGTCTCGGGGCGGTTTATTTGATTGACTTTTTTTATATAAATTTTGTATTATTTTTCTGATTTTGTGAACGAAATTTTTGTAAATCATATTTTGTATTAAGTATTTGTTTATGTTATTTTGTATGCATGCAATAAACTAAATAATTAACCTATAACTTGGTATCAACGTCCTAGGACTACAATCGATTTCCACTAAAAACGCCCGTTTTTGGCGGAAATCTATTTAAGTCCTAGTATGTTGATCCTAGGTTCTAGACTGTAGGTTCTAAAAATAGTTGTCACAGAGGTTAAGATTTTTGATGTTTACTTTTTGAAAAAAAAACACATTATAAAATAAAACAAGTTATGATTTTTATTCCATTGGTGGTGTTAGTTAGTACCCCAAAGCCGCCTAACTTTATTTTAATTCCATTTTTTTGTAGACCTGCCTGGGTAGCGACGACGCTAGTCGAGCGTTCGATATAACTGTCAAATTCTAAAAACCTATTTAGAGGCTATAAATTCCGCCCATGCCGGGACTCGAACCCACGACCTCTGGCTAACCGTGCCAGCGCTCTCCCAACTGAGCTAATGGGCAAGTGCCGGCATCAGCGAAAATTTCGACCCTCTTTACAATATTCTTTGTATTATTTACAGGCAGCGACAACTTGCTGAAGTTACTTGCATCACTTGCAGCCCCGAGTACCTACTTTGCAGTTAGAGATAAAAGATAAGATAAAAAATATTTATTTGCAGTAACTAATCTAAGTTTACATTTACTGGCGGCACCCACACTAGGAAACCCCGTATCGTGGAAGCCATTTTTTTTACATTAGATATTTTACTTATAACCAAAAAAATACCAAACATGCAACTCGGATATATCCTTAGATATAAAACTAAATTATAAAATAAAAATAAAAATCCGTTTCAACTAGGTTTTACATCGGAATGATATCGCTGTACCCACATGATTATATATTCTTTTTGTTGCACTAACCCGTGCTGTCAAATACTGCCATTTCAGAGAGAAAAATGCGAGCAAACTCGTGCCATCCTACTACGCAGGCTGGGTGGAGTAAACTGTTTGTCTCTTAACAGTTTCCTCAACACCCCAAGTAACTTTAAAATACTATGAGTTTCATAAAACCACAACTCACAGTTTATTATTACGATATTGTATGGAATCAGGCGTTACTTTGCGGAAATCCATATAGCATTAAAAAGTGAAAATTATTGTGCTAAATTCTGCCAAAAAATCCCACAAGCACCATGCGGTTAGCTAATGCGCCGCCCTCCCTCCCACTTTTTCAAGCAGAAGCAAGACACGAACACACCACCACCGACACCAATAATTGTGTGAGAAAAAACGCGACGCGTTTCGCCTCTAACACGAGGCATCCTCAGGCTCACAAGTGCAAGTCACTTGATTTTAATTTTCACATTTAATGTTATTATTATTATACAATAGTATATCTAAGGTTAACACGAGCAGTAGACATAATTAAAACTGTTTTTATACGGATTTATGCTCGTTTATTATATTTTTACAATTTTCCGACGTTTCGGCACTTTTTCAGGTGCCGTGGTCCCGGATGACCTGAAAAAGTGCCGAAACGTCGGAAAATTGTAAAAATTTAATAAACGAGCATAAATCCTAATAAAAACAGTTTTAACTATGATACAATACAAGTTATTATTATGTAACCGATTAGTACAATAAATTAGTCGTTCTATGTTATGATCCGCTAATGGTCAAACATGAATTGCAGTACTACGAGAGGATATTTCACCCCGCCTTTTTCAGTGAGAATTAGTCATCTGAACACAGAGTGAACGTAAAAAAATAGTAAACAGATCCAAAAATATGAATCGGCTTTTGTCTACGCTTGAGATATACATACGAAACATGTGATATCTCTAGCGCAAACGTATATAAAACGATAGAGTCCAATACTTACATTGTTTTTCAATACCATGATATAAGCACGACAAAGGTACTTACTTCAAATTGGTAGTCTACAAAACAATAGCAGTACAAAGTCATTCCAGCAGAAAAACCCGCGCCAATAAAACAGGCATCTCTCGCGAAGAACGAATCGGTCGAGGCACTGAATTACGTAGCACGGGTAATGCGATTGGTTACTAGACTACCGATAGAAACTACCATTACCTGACGGATCCGCCTAACCACTAGCCCTACCCCTGGTGGTAGGGTGGGTCCCAAACCATACCACCATCATGCCATCAAGTAATAGTTTTGTGACACATTTTTAAAACAAAAGTTTTGTTTACACTTATTCCCTGGTCCGAACGCACATAATAGGAAAGGACATGGCTGATCGTCTGCATTGCGCTTCTACGAGTATCTATAACTGGTATTGTGTATTGTCTCATGTCCTCCTAAGATTTTCCTTTGCGGTACATCGGATTAGCTGCTTGCCTAAATTCAAATCAAAAACAAAATCAAATCAAAAAATCAAACAAATCCATCCGGCACACTTCAGTAGACATTACATTACTAGCACCTACTTATGTTTCAAAAGCGACGCGGCCAAGTACAAAAATAGGAGTTCATCAAATCCAATTAATTAGTAATGCTGCCGCGCTAGGGAAAACTGCAGTATGTCTATAATATAAAAATGAATCGCTGAATATGTGTAAGCGCAAATCTCGAGAGCAGCTGAACCGATTTCACCAATTCTTTTATTAGAATATTCCTTGAAGTACGAGGATGGTTCTTACGGAGAGAAAAATAATTGAGATTTTTTTTTAAGATTTGACTGCCAGGCGGTACAAAGTTCGCTGGGTCAGCTAGTCTATAATATAAAAATGAATCGCTGAATGTGTTAGTAAGCGCATATCTCGAGAGCAGCTGAACCGATTTCGCTAATTCTTTTTGTAGAATATTCCTTGAAATACGAAGGTGGTTCTTACAGAGAGAAAAAAAAGAATTAAATGTTAGGCGGAACGAAGTTCGTCGTGTTAGCTCTAGTCTATAATATAAAAATGAATCCCTGAATGTGTTGATAAGCGAAAATCTCGAGAGCAGCTGAACCGATTTCGCTGATTTTTTTTTTAGAATATTCCTTGAAGTTCGAGGATGGTTCTTACGGAGAGAAAAAAAATAAAGAATCGTGAAAAGAAGCGGTACGAAGTTCGCTGGGTCAGCTAGTTTATAAATAAACGTGCATTTAAAACTGTAGTAACTATTAAATTTGTTCAAGAAAACTATACTTACTGAAGTTTTTGCTAGCACGACAGGAAGTCACCTACGGCCCTTTTGTTCTCTATGTGATTGAAGATAGCCTAATAATAATAGAAAGGTTCGTAATCCAGCGCATCAAAGAGTTATTGAACTGTTTACAAAATGTATTTGTATTGCAAATACACAGTATTTGTGTACAAAATGTATGTTCGTAATTTTTACGTTCATGAAAATATCATGTTTACAATATTACTACGAAAAGTAGCCTGCCAATGACCGCCTGTATAGTGACAGCATGTACTGGGTTACCTAAATGGATATTTCTGAAGTATCAAAAAAATTATGTATTTTAAAGTGCGGAGTAGATTAAATCCACGGACGAGTCCATGCAGTGTATATCAGTCATAAAGCCACAGGAATATAAAAATTAAACGGCGTAGGTTCAGTTATTCCTTTGAGATCGTTACCCGTTAGGTGAATTCTAGGTTCGTTATCAACCCTTGTATGTCCCCACTGTTGGGGCACGGGTCTCTTCCTGCATCGCAGGAAGGTTAGGCCATACTCCACCACGGGGGCCAATTCTAGGTTACGATCTCATGATTTATGAGCAATAGCTGTGCATTGTGCATATATTTAATTTCATTCAGCTTTTTCCTAAAGACAAATCAACTCTAGTTCAAGAAAACTTCACTCCTATTTATCAATTTGATTTCAATAGTACTTTTATAACGATTTGTGTTTACAAGAAAGATACAGTTTAATGGAATTAAATGTGGCAGAAATCAGAAATAAAAAATGTATTTCAATTACACAATGTTAGCCGCTTTCTTCGGGTCCAGTTATAGTGGAGGAAAAGGCAGCCAAAAAAACTACACTCTGGCATACACAGAGTGTAACGAGTATAATGAAGAATTTGTATTTGATATGAGTACGCCAAATCCATGATAAAGACGTCCTTATTTCAAACTAATACCCGCTTGCTGTCGCGTAAATCTAGATTTTATGCAATTTAAAAAGGATTCTCAATGCAAAACTCTCTCATTATTTTACTAAAACTATGACTAGGCCTATGCCCAGCAGTGGGTTGATGTGGGCTGATTATAGATAGATATAGATGACATAGTTTTAGTAAAATACATTGTATGAGCATCGCGGGTCATTTAAAAATTACTAAACCTAGATTTAAGGTTGCTATATAGTCCATCAACCGTCTCGCTCGCACGTTTTATCAATTGTGAAAACGGCAACTTTTCCGTCTCAAAAACTATGCATTAAAAGAAAAATATAATCTCATGTTTTACAAATAAAGTTCTTCGTCTTTATAAAAGTTCACAATCTATTAAAGGCGATGTGTATAATACGGTGTTTATTTTGGAAATAGTTTGAATAATGTCCTATAGACACATCTTTATCGTATTTATCAAAAGTATACATTTTATAATTATAATAATAAAAGGAAAATATGTGTATAATACGGTGTTTTTTTTTCTATTATTATAATTATAAAATACAATTATTTTTTCTTAGTCTCTCTCTCTCGCTCTCTCGTCCTACAGTAACGTGCACAGTTATTAAAATGATAGAATATACGAGCGAGACAAGGACGTAATAGTAGCCTTAACGAAACTGCGCAAGCGGCCCCAACCTCGAAAAAAGGGATAAATACTTTTATTATTGAAAAAAAATTCAACCAGAACTTAAAAATGAGCGGGTAGATGTGAAACTGATATCCCCTGACTAGGAAAGCCTGTATCGCGGAGACCGGATAAAACTTTGATGTGGCCACGCTTATTCGCAATGTGGTCAGGGTTCTGGTGAGCCCCGGTGGCATGCGGCAGCGCCTAGGATGGAGGTCGCCAGCCGCCGAAGCCCTCCTCAAGCTTCATGGCCACTGCGAGGCACAGGCGGTCCTGATTCGGCGCTGCAATCACCTGGCGATCAACGTTTTCACTATTAACTTTTACTGACAATTTTGCGAACGTAGCATAGGAAGCCCACCGGCTTGGTGGGCCGACGATCTCAAGCAGATTACTAGCAGCGGCTGGATGACGATGGCCGAGTGCAGAAAATACTTTAAAACAGTTCAAAACATGTCAAGACCCAACCACCATTCACATGTGTATACTAGAATAAAAAACTGCACGCTGTAGCGTCCGTAAGTCTGACTATTTAATGTTGTGCCAAATTTGCAATATGTACCTTCAGGCCAGATGTTTTGTACTCTACGCTTAAGCCTGTACGCTGCAGCTTCTGTATGATGAATTCTTTGCTCTAAAGTTAATAATACGCACCTCTATGGCTATGGATAGACAGTCGATCGGTTCCAAAGCTATAGTAGCGGTAGATAGACCGAGGTAGTCGATGACTATGGTGATGATTCCTGGGATACGCATACGCATGTACAAGATGCCCTGTAAACCGTTGTTTTTTACACATCACTGTAAGTTACAGTATTTACATTTTAGTTCCAGCTTTCCCTGGGCCCAAAGAGGACTCATCACCATAGACATATACTGCTGCGCAGTTACAAATAGCATGTATGCCCGCGCGTACGCTAACTTTTAACCCTATGCTTTAGCCTTTTTACACCGTAGTGCCATAGTTCTACGCACCGGTAGTGATTGATGTAAGAGACGTGTCTATGAAAGTAAGTATACAGTACATTTATACCTACCTGTGTGGCTATGGCAGCCCGTCGCGTAGCCCCACGGGAATAGTGGCAAAGGACAGGCCTATGTACCTGTACGACGAAGGGTAGGCTGTGTACCTGCACGCTGAGCGGCAGTCCCACCCCGTACCTGCACGCTGAGCGGCAGCCCCACCCCGTACCTGCACGCTGAGCGGCAGCCCCACCCCGTACCTGCACGCTGAGCGGCAGCCCCACCCCGTACCTGCACGCTGAGCGGCAGCCCCACCCCGTACCTGCACGCTGAGCGGCAGCCCCACCCCGTACCTGCACGCTGAGCGGCAGCCCCACCCCGTACCTGCACGGCGAGCGGCAGCCCCCGGGCGGGCGGCAGCGGCACGGCGGCGGCGGGCAGGCCGAGGCAGTTGAAGGGCATGGTGTACACGACGCCGGCCGCGCGCGCGAACACGGCGCCGTGCGCGTGCGCGCGCGCGGGGAACACCGGGTACAGCAGCACGCCGCGCGAGCCCAGCGCCGCCTGCGGGCCGCGCTAGGGCTTGTGAACCACTTGGCCACGAGTCTTAGGCTGACATTCAGAGACGAAACCCAAGTTCACGCTTAGAGCATTCTTAGCAAAGTAAACTAAAGTCATACTTAGTAAAGCGCCGAAATTTTCATATTCACATTCAATCGGGAGCTGGAGTTAAGCATGAGCTAAGAGAAGAACTGTCTTAAGAAAGTCCTCTATATTGTCTATTATTTTTAGTGATCTATTAAACACAATGCTAGTCACAACAAAAAGGTAGATAAAGGAAGGGAACCAAATGACAGATGACAATTCTAAGTTCCCGTAAAGTCACCAATATTGGCTACTTACACTTAGCTAAGTACCATTTCATACTCAACTTGATAAGATTCGATTCTGAATACGAAATATTTTTAAGTACGTGATTTTGACATTTCTGAGACCGGTCTTAGCTTAGTTTTCGTCTCTGAATGTCAGCCTTATACGATCGGGCAACACCGGTAGCCCAGTGGGTAGAACAATGCGAAGCGAGGGACCCGCGTTCGACTTCTAGTGCGAACATGTACTGATGACTTTGATTATCTAAGTTACGTACGATTGTGAAGTTACAGTAGATACATTATTTTCTAAGGTTAACACAAGCACTATACATAATTGAAACTGTTTCTATACGTATTTATGCTCGTTTGTTATATTTTTACAATTTTCCGACGAATTTAAAAACCTATTTAGAGGCTAAAAATTTCACCCATGCCGGGATTCGAACCCGCAACCTCTGGCTATCCGTACCAGCGCTCTACCAATTGAGCCAATGGGCGACTCACGGCATCAGTGAAAATTCGAACCTCTTTACAATATTCTCTGTATTACGTACAAATTATTACGTTTTCGAAATTTCACTGATGCCGTGAGTCGCCCATTGGCTCAATTGGTAGAGCGCTGGTACGGATAGCCAGAGGTTGCGGGTTGTAATCCCGGCATGGGTGAATTTTTTAGCCTCTAAATAGGTTTTTAAATTTGTTCCTTAGCACGGGTTAGTGCATTAAAAATAAAAATAGTGTAATTTTCCGACGTTTCGGCACTTTTACAGGTGCCGTGGTCTCGGATGACTGAGGTGGTAGGCGTCTTTTTGAAAGCATTAACGTTATGTTAGTTTACTACCCTCGGCAAAAATTTGAAAAGTTAATTATGAAGTTACGTTCCAAAATAGGTAAATCAATTATTTATATAAAGTCAACAATATTGATTATTAGTAATTGAAGTTAAAAATTAAATTTATAAAACCAACTATTGCGGATTCGAATCCCGGCATAGGTGAAATTTTTAGCCTCTAAAATTAAATAGGTTTTTAAAACCAACTATTTTACATGAACTAAAAATATTGATTATTAATTGAAATTAAATAAAACTATACAGTCACACTTTTAGCAAGGGGATCTCATGCACTTAAGCACTGGTTCCCATGCTACCGGTATGTTCCAACCACGATCTCAATTGAAATTTGGATGCCGGCGGATCTCTATTGCCTCGCGTATCATTCATTCTAGGGATTGTAAAAGTACCAAAACGTCGGAAAATTGTAAAAATGTAATAAACGAGCATAAATCCGTATAGAAACAGTTTTAATTACAGTAGATACACCACTCGCTCGACTCGAATCACTAAATTTAAAATATATAGATAAATAGGGACAGAAAAGATTTTATTGTACATAAAAATGGAAAATACACATATTTCTTAACCTAAGAGTACAGACGGCGGCCTTATCACTAAAAGTGATCTCTTCCAGATGACCTGTTGTTAGGAAACAACGGGTGCGGTCAGGTGCCGGACGGGTGAACATCCCGTGACTACCGTTAGCAGCTTTTTTCCGATCGCTGCCGTACTTCGCGAGACACGTTAAGTCATGTAACGGCAGTTGTTAAGCCATGTCAGAGGCATTATGGGCGGCTCGATAACTTCTGACAGTGAGACCCGCCACTGGCTTGCAATCTTCTACCGACCCGAACTCGACCCCCGAGGTGGAGTATGGCCTAACCTTCCTGCGATGCACGAACAGACCCGTGCCCCAGCAGTAGAGATAAACGAATACTTAATACCAACGGCGAAGGAAACCATCGTATCTGAAGTCAACTTCTTCGTTCAATAATAAATAAACCGAGAACCCCAGTTCTCGAATCGCTATATTTACTGAGCTATGACGTCATTATAGATTACGCCGTTTTCGATAAAATTACTACAAATACAAAGTTATTAAGTTTTATCCTTTTTTTTTTACAGAAACGATCCGTTCGTTTTTAGTGCAATGCCTTAATTCAGTTTTAAAAGTCATCATTGATACAAATGTAAATAATTAATACTTTTTATATACTCTGATACTATAATACAAAGATTATAAAACTGAAAACAAAACTCTTATGTATGACCATCATTACGCAAAGGCTAAAAATAAAAGTTTTATTACGATACAGGTCTTGTAAGGACACCTGTATCTTAATATAACTTTTCAATGGGCTTAAAAACTGCCTAATGCTCACTACAGATGTCACCGCTGTTGTGTGTACCATTAATTTGACAGTTCTCCATACTATTTTTGTAAACAAATTAATTGTTTTGTGAATAATATCCTTTGTGCATCCGCTGATTGCAAAAATACGGCAATGCATTTATTTTCCAAGGAACCTAAGAGAAAAAAACTGTTGGAGAAAGCTCAACGTAGAAAAAAATGGAAGGCTAGTACTTCGACAGTACTTGTGATGCCCATTTTCAATTACTATGGACGCAATTCATATGCAGGTGATGAATTTCTACACAAAGCTGTACACTCGAGACCAAACAACAGTACAATGTGGTGGTTCTTAGGAACATTCAACAGTGCTGCCAACTACAATAGGCTTTCAGTTTTTAACCTCATTATAACGATACACCTGTACAACCTCCAGCTGGACCAAGAAGGTTGAAACTCTACTTAAAAAAAAGGTTGCTTTGCATTGGCACCAACATTTTACATTTAAAAAAACTTTTCAATATTTAAACAAAGTTTGGTTCTGTTTAATATTATTTTATGTATATAAAATATACGGGGACCTTTGGGTCAGAGATGTCTCGAGGTGGTCTATTTAATTGACATTTTGTATTTTGTTAAGGACATTTTTTACGTAATATTGTATAGTTATGACGATACGATTGTGGATTTGTTTAGTTTAAGTTAACTTTATAATTATTGTGCATGTGGTATTTTTCTTTATTTAGTTAATTATAAACCTATTTAGAGGCTAAAAATTTCACCCATGCCGGGATTCGAACCCGCAACCTCTGGCTATAGAGCCAGCGCTCTACCAATTGAGCCAATGGGCGACTCACCAGCATCAGTGAAATTTCGAACCTCTTTACACTATTCTCTGTATTACGTACAGGCAGCGACATCTGGCTTAAGCAAATTGCATCACTTACAGCCCCGAATACCTACTTTGCAGTTAGGTTTTACATCGAAACGATATCACTGTACCCACATGATTATAATATTTTTATTTTTAATGCACTAACCCGTGCGTGTTTTTAAATTTGTTCCTTAGCACGGGTTAGGGCATTAAAAATAAAAATATTGTAGTTAATTATAGTTTATAAGTCACATTTCAAATACAATGTCAATTGTTCCTGAATAAATTTTATGTATTATAGTATGAGTGTAGATAAAGTAGTGTAGGTATGACACTGTACACTAACTTGGTCTTATAGCACTCGTGTGATACCATAAAAAAACTCTCCTACGGCTCATTTTTTTTTTAAAAAAAACACGCCGTATAAGAACCCTTACTACAGTGCGTTCACATTAACTTGACGCGTGAGAGAATTGGTAACAAGGACATAACATCTGAATTAGCTTTTGGACCTAATCGGAAGATGGTAAAACAAGCCCTCAATCCTTTTATTTTCCCCAAGTAATGGGAATGATTTCTTATTTAACATGGTAACAGTAAACATCCCAGTGCTACCAATTCTCTCACGCGTCAAGTTAATGTGAACGCACAATATGCATCAGTATCATAACAACTATTTTCTCACTGTCAAAGAGTAAATATAAAATGAAGGGAATATAAAAAATATTACCTTTTGTCTAAATAAACAATGTAACCGACCTGCATCTCCTCCCTGAGTTCTTTCGCCTTGGTCCTGTAGTAGGCGCGCCGGGACTCCGGGATGAAGAGCTTGGTCCGGTCTATGAGCGTGAAGCCCAGCCCTTGCAATGATCGCGAGCCGCCCCCGAAGGCGTACTTCAGTAGTTCAGTCAGCAGGTTCTTGTCTTTCTGCGGAATATTTAGGTCTCATCGTCATCATCGTCACCACCTTCTTTATTACACACGAAGCGCTCGTGGCCTGGCCGAACCGAGTGATTGGAATCAATCACTTGAGTTAAGCAACAACAGGCGCGGTCAGGTGCAGGATGGGTGACCGTCCCGTGACTACCGCTGGTGGCATTTTTTCCGAGCGCTTCCGTGCTTCGCAAGCTAGGCTAAGCGGTTGGTGCCGGCTGTCATGTAATGGCAGTCGTTAAGCCATATCAGAGGCCTTATGGGCGGCTCGATAACTTCTGACAGTAAGGCCCGCCACTGTCTTACAATCCTCCACCAACCCGGACTTGGCCTCTGTGGTGGAGTATGGCCTAACCTTCCTGCGACGCAGGAAGAGACCCGTGCCCCAGCAGTGGGGACACACAAGGGTTGATATGGATATCGATTACACACGAAACGTTTAACAGGACATTACATAAGAAATAACATGCACAAAGGCGAGCTTATCACTGAAAGAGACTTCTTCCAGCAAACCTAAGGGAGCCGGAGAAGCAGTAAAAAGTGGGTCTATTAGGCGGGCGGGGTTATTAGTTCTACATGCTATATTTAATACAAGCTATATTAGTCCACTGCTGAACACAGCCCTAATGAGCGCCACGGCGCCCTGTCTTCAGCTTGCCGCATCCAGCATCTGCCTGCAGTTTTCCGCAGATCTTCATCCTGACTGACCGAGACTTGTGGCCCGGTCCGCCGTCCTACGCTACGTTTGCCGAGTCGCAGTCTCCATATTTACGTCCGAGATTGTATTATACTCGTGAACGAGTGCTGTCCGTGTGTCTGGCCGCAGCAGCATGTTAAATAATGCTTTGGCATTCAAAGTTATTGATGGCAATCATGATACTTATAGGTGGCATTTGATGTTTTTGATGACTTGAGTAAAGATGATCAGAGTAGAGTTTTTTTTCCACTGCCTTTTTCTCTGCTATAATACGACTCGAAGGCAACGGCTTACATCTTAGATTGAACATTGACTTTCAGCAATACACTCACAGCAATACAGCAAATGTATTGCTGTTAGATTAATTATTCATAGTTAGTTTTTAAGATTTAAAACGTATTATAACATAAGTTGTGAAAAAAATACCTTTCAGCAAACAGAATGTAAATTCTTTACGTTCAAATAAATTGAATATTTGTTGATGAATCGCGAAACTTTGTTCACTCACCGAGAATTATGTGATAAAAGGACGTGTAAACCAAATATTAAACTTACCTTAGGATTCGCTGGATCTGCCAGCATATTTGGTATGTCTTTCATCGAGAAGAACTCCGATATTGAGATCTCCACAGAGTCCTCCAGTCCCACAAACTTTTTCTGTAATAGAAAAGATAAAGATGGGGATATTTAGTGGAAGAACAGTCAAGGCAAAATAATAGTCCCGTTTGGCACTCTTTGGATACACCCTAACAAATACTAATAGCAGTGGTAAAAGTTGATTAACTAGCGTATGAGAAACTGCATCTTAATTATGTAACTTTCCACGTATACATCTACGTGCAGAAACGAAATATTTGCTGGACTTTTTCGTACAACGTAGCTTAATATCGCTGTCACGTATCACATATCCACTGAACTGCGGTGTCCACTATGTGTGATACGTATTACGCCTGACATCTATTAGCAAGACCTAAGTTATTAAGGCTAAAAATTCACACCTGTAACTCATCTCAACTACAAAGCTGCTCATGTGAATCTATCGATAGTTACGTGTGTTAAATACCTAGGTATAATTTTGGACGAGACCTCAGACCATTTTGTGTTCTGAGGGACGAGACTTAATTTCAACCAGCACATATTGACACTGTCTGGACGTATCAGAAAGCTCGTAGGAATAATGAAGCTCCTCCGGGATGGAGCTAGTAAATCTCATCTTGAGCTAGTCTATTTCGCTCTCTGTCAGTCGATACTTTCATACGGCATTTCTGCCTGGGGTAGCGCAGCCAAAAGCCATCTTATTACCATTGAAAGAGCGCAGAGATCAGTGCTGAAGGTGTTGCTGAGAAGGCCTTTCCGATACCCTACCCGCACGTTGTACATAGAAGCCCAAGTATTGTCAGTACGTCAGCTGTATATTCTGAAGGCGCTACTATGTCAACACAAAGAAGTAATTAATTCGCACATGTATTCGAAATTACTTGAACAACGAAATTTCAAATTAAAGATTCATCCCACAAAAACTGAATTCGCCCACCGCTTTCGCACATTTTCTTTCCCATTTATTTACAATAAATGTGTCCAACACTGCGATATAAAATACAACTCAATTCGTGAAGCAAAAATAAAAGTTTATCAATGGCTTTTAAGCATGGACTATTATGAAACAGAGGCTGTTCTCAAAATAACTTGTTAAACCCCACCAGCTCACAATTTACATTCTTATGATAATTATAAATTAAATTTAGATGTCTGTATATATATGTGTATGTGTGTGTGTATGTATATATGTATGTATGCGTATGTATGTGTGTATATATATATGCATATAGTTATGTATAAATTTATAATATTTTTTGCAATTTTTGCTATACAAATATATTACACATATATTTATGTATATTTTATTACCCCAGCTGTTGTTCTGCGATTTTTGTATTCCTTTGTCTGATTTTTCTTTGTGTCATAATGACAATTGCATGTTTGTCTCTATAATGTTTGCTCGTATAACACAATCATTGAAAAAACTGTTTTGGGCGCCCGCGATACAGGTTTACCTAGTGCGAGGCCCGCTGTGTAAAAATGCTCATGTAAAAACTTATTTGGCAATAAATCTTTTTGTATTTTTGTATTTGTAAGTAAACTGTCAGTCTGTTACTCACATGATTAATCTTAGCCCCGCAGCCGGCGAGGTAGTGCGCCGCGCTTACAATCATCTCCTTGATGGCGGGCTCCACGTCCATGAGAGCTATCGACTTGGCCGCCTCCGTCATGTAAAATACCTGGAAACAACGATCGTGATCTTTTCGTGAGTATTAGGCAAAGCGCGCACGGGTTACTTTTGTCACCGTGACTGTTTCGTCACTCCGTACCTATATATGTATGGAGATGCGCGAAATGTCACCCAGTTGTCACGTCGTAACATACGCGCATCTGCATACATATCCACGGTCTTGATAAGAGTGACGAAACAGTCAAGGTGACAAAAGTAACCCGTGGGCGCGAAGCCTTACACTTCATTCAAAAGTTATAATATAACATATGACTTTTTTTATTATCTGGTATACGAAACAGCATGCCCAGCGTGGGGATTATGAGCATTACCCTCCAATGATGCCACAACCTTGCGCGATGGCGTTCAGTAGGCGAGGGCTATGTCCAGCAGTGGACTAATATAGCCTGAAGAAGAAAAAGAAGAAGATACGAAACAGATTACTTGAGTGCAATAAATGTATCATTTATGAATGAATGATAAATAAATAATTCTATTAAACGGATCTTATGGCGATTCGTTATCAACCCTTGTATGTCCCCACTGCTGGGGCACGGGTCTCTTCCTGCACCGCAGGAAGGTTAGGCCATACTCCACCACGTGGGCCAAGTCCGGGTTGGCGGAGGATTGTAAGACAGTGGCGGGCCTTACTGTCAGAAGTTATCAAGCCGCCCATAAGGCCTCTGACATGGCTTAGCGACTGCCATTATATGACAGCCGGCAATGGCGATTATCTTACGTTATGTTATCGTAGTCTCGCGTTTTTTGGCGCTAAGACGCGTCAGAATTTGACAGTTGAAAGGGAAAGTCCTGGCAAGTCGCGACTTTTGATATTAAACATGCGACTAGCGTGGTCGTATTACCCGGACTTCATCCAGCAATCATTTCTCCGCCTTCTTCTGACCACACATAAACCTGGTGAGCAAGGCTAACTCATCATCGCGGCGCGGCATCGACCCCACGGTGATGAAGCGCCGGTACTCATGTGGCCCTCAAATGGGACCCGCTCGACCGAAAAAAGTATCGCTCTGGCCTACCGTCAGCCAACAACCGCAAAGGCTCAGAAGCTCAAAGTAATCTAGTCACCTGTAAATCCTCCACGTTGACGGATTCATCCAGCCTTCATCTGGACCACACACGAATCCCCAGCGCGGCGCGCCATCGGCCCCACCATGGGTCGGAAATTATGAGGCCCAAGATAAAATAACCCTGTTCCAGACAGCTACACTGCAGGGCGGGAGACTCTGGCACACCACCAGCCCACAACCGCAAAGGCTCAAAAGCTCATCGTAATCTATCGTCGTAGTCAGGCTATACTAGTCCACTGCTGGAAATAGCGCTCCCCTAAAGAGCGCCACGTTGTGCTATCATAGGGGGTAATGCCCATAAGCCCCACGCTGGGCACGCGGGTTGGGGATCGCAGTTCAGTGGAATTGTACTGCAGGGTGCGCCGCTGCCCACCCCCCGGTTTGTGTCCACCCCGCGGGAAGAACTGGGTTGGTGCTATTCTCTAGGCCGACGCCACACAGCAGCTCATCGTAATCTGTTCACCTGTAAATCCTCCATGTTGACGGGCTCATCCAGCCTCAGTTTTTTGGCCTGCTCCGGACCACACATGAGCCTCGTCAGTAAAGCCAGGTCGTCAGCGCGGCGCGCCATCGGGCCAACCGTGAGGAAGCGCCGGAACTGAGGGTCGCTCAGCGTCGGGATGTGGCCTTCGATCGGGATTACGCCTGCCCGGAAAACAATGAGGCATTAAAAAGTGATCTGTTTAGAATGAAAGATGAAATTAAATAGGATCACGCCAAAACATGCGGCATTCAAATAGAAATGAAAGATGAATTTGATAGGATCACTGCCCGAAAAAAGTGCGGCTTTCAAAGTGATTTGTTTGAATGAAAATGAAATGGGATCACGACTGCCCGAGAAAAGTGCAGCTTTAAAAACTCATCTGTTTGAAATGAAAGATATGAAATCAAATAGTTGAAATGAGAAAAAAACTAAAATGTTTGAATTTAAAATTTGAGAGAGAATTTTGGAGTGTGTTGCCTCTAGGCAAACCAGTGGCCAAGCTGACCTAAATTGGCGAACCGTTCATGAACCTTACCAGGTGGAGCTGCGCTCTACAGACTCCAAACTCCGAGTGTATTTACAAAAGCTAAAGCTTTTTGTGAGCATCACAGAAATTCGGGATTCATCGCGATGTTTTCCTCCGCGATGTTTCCTCTCCAAAAATAAAAATAGTATAATCATGTGGGTACAGTGATAGCGTTCCGATGTAAAACCTAACTGCAAAGTAGGTAGTCGGGGCTGTAAGTGATGCAATTTGCTTAAGCCAGATGTCGCTGCCTGTACGTAATACAGAGAATAGTGTAAAGAGGTTCGAAATTTCACTGATGCCGGTGAGTCGCCTATTGGCTCAATTGGTAGAGCGCTGGCACGGATAGCCAGAGGTTGCGGGTTCGAATCCCGGCATGGGTGAAATTTTTAGCCTCAAAATAGGTTTTTTTTAAATAATAACCCATATCCTCTCTCCGGGAAAACCCCTGCGCCCTGAAGTGAGACATATGTAGGTTACATAATAAAATGCTTTTTAAGCTTTCCCATACCCTCTCGTTTCTTTCTGTTTCTCTTTTCATCCATCCTTTTATATCTCTTTCTATCTCCTTTTCCCTTTTTCTGTCTCTCTTTCTTTCTCTCTCTCTCGCTCTGTCTCCTATTCTATTGTTTACGGAGCCGTATCGTGTTCAACGTTATAATTCATGTAGGGCACAATCCTTCCTCAGATATTATGGGCATAATTACCACGCGCGTGCCCACAGAGGATTAGCAATTTCAAGCGCCGAAGTAGGTATGTCAACGACATACGTCGTAGGTATGACCGACGTAGACATTAGATTGTACTCAACAAACAAAATGAGAACGTGGAAATAGATTTCTGATTTCAGCTTTCCACGCGACGTTTTCCTTCGCCGCTAGCGGGTGGTATTACAATTTGGGAACCATGTAACGCTGCCTGTACGTAATACAGAGAATAGTGTAAAGAGGTTCGAAATTTCACTGATGCCGTGAGTCGCCCATTGGCTCAATTGGTAGAGCGCTGGCACGGATAGCCAGAGGTTGCGGGTTCGAATCCCGGCATGGGTGAAATTTTTAGCCTCTAAATAGGTTTTTAAATTTGTTCCTTAGCACGGGTTAGTGCATTAAAAATAAAAATAGTATAATCATGTGAGTACAGTGATGTCGTTCCGATGTTAAACCTAACTGCAAAGTAGGTAGTCGGGGCTGTAAGTAATGCAATTTGCTTAAGTCAGATGTCGCTGCCTGTACGTAATACAGAGAATAGTGTAAAGAGGTTCGAAATTTCACTGATGCCGTGAGTCGCCCATTGGCTCAATTGGTAGAGCGCTGGCACGGATAGCCAGAGGTTGCGGGTTCGAATCCCGGCATGGGTGAAATTTTTAGCCTCTAAATAGGTTTTTAAACCATGTACAGTCTGTTAGCTTTTAGAATATACCTCGGCTACCATCGGATACAATCGGAAATATTCGTGTAATAGAAATGTCACAACTAATATGACACTTCAAATAACTTTTCAAAATAGTGAAGGAAAGTTTTATACAGAGCGGGAAGTAGTATTACACTCGCGTGCTTTCGGCGAAAACCGAAACCTAATCTAGAGCCCGAGGTGTATTCTAAAAGCATAAAAGCTAACAGACTGCTTATTTCTCGACGTTTCCGCGGCGTTACAGTTGCCGTGGTCGCGGATAGACTAAAGTTTTTCGCAGCTGGCCGACACACAACACTCACCCGAGGTATATTCTAAAAGCTAGCATACTGCAGCAGGTAAACTGACCAGGCGTGGGCTTGTGCCCGAAGACGCCGCAGAAGGCCGCGGGGATGCGGATGGAGCCCGCGATGTCGGAGGCCACGCCGAAGGGCGAAGCGCCGCTCGCCAGCAGAGCACCCTGTAAGGAAGATACGGTAGTTGTCCATTGTTAGACATATATACGTAAACTCGAGCCTCCACACTAAGAGAGTTGCTGGGGTACCCTAACGAGGGGACAGGGTTTCACCTACTGACTTTATAAAGACGTTATGATCTATGAAAACATTATGTACGTCAGGAAAAATATCAGTAACTTTAAAACTTTAGGTAGCCAACACAATGTAAATACTAGAAATAATCATAAACTTTTGTTCCCAGTATTCAGGCCGGCAAAGTTTAATACATATAAATATTATAAAAGTTTAATACATATTATAGATAAGATTTTTCATTATTTTCCTTGATGGAAACAACTAGGTACTCTGTTTGTAACACACAGGACCGTCTTTAATTGTATTTTTGCTACAAATGAGAAAAACTGATGTCTGTATCACAGGTTCTTACCTAGCATAGACATCAGAGTTGCACTTAGTGTAAGTAAGCTAACTCCTAATCTTAGGACTCTGACTAACAGAATATTTACTCTCTCAAGACTTATTTTATTGTTACAAATAAACATTTTCATTTCATTTCATTTCATTTCAAGACCGCCAATTGTATATTTTACTTAGATTTAAGAATCATGGTTGTAATATTTTTCTGGTTGTGCAATAAAGTGTTCTCTATCTATCTACATCCTTCACAGGGTATTGTATAACATCCCTGAAGATATATTAAGCTTGCCTGAAACGAGGTTCAAAAAATGTGATAAGTACACTTTGTGCCAAAAGGGCTATAACGTAAAGGATTAATTAAGATTTGAAAAGACTAAGTTTGGAGTTTTTTTTATCCAAAATGTTCTAGATTTTGAAATGGACACCTGGTTTAAATTGTAACGTTCATAAAGCCGCAGATTCTGCGCTACTTTGAATAAAACCCTTTTTCATTTCATTTACAGTTTGAACTTAGTGGAGTAGAGTGGAATAGTATAGAAGAGTAGGTATAGTAGAATAAAGTAGAGATAAGTCAAAGTAAAAAATTATTCAATTACCAACATAAAGTTAATACGAATACACGACTTACGAATAGTAATAGCTTACTGAATAGAGAGAGAGAGAGAGAGAGAGAGAGAGACATTTATTTGAAGCCACAAAGATACAAGAATAGGGACCTAACTGTGCTGTAAGTCAACATTCACTGCCCCCTTTCGCCCTGTAGTGTGCTGTCACACAGTTGGTCAGGAAATGCTTTTTTTAAACACACATTTTTCAAATAAACGTGTCTGTTTAAAAAAAGCTTCAAAATGGAAATGGTAAATTAAAGACTTCTTTCTTAAAAACCTATTTAGAGGCCTTCTTTCTTGTATTAAATACTTCACGAACGTGGATGACAATTATACTATTTTACCAAGGTACGAAAAAGTTGCTAAAGGAAATAAAAAAGAAGGATAGCTAGTCGCAGTAAAGGGTAGTTTAAAGTGTTCTTCATCTTTATTGCAATCCTTGCACTTCTCATCCATCCTTGGACAAGAAGCGCTAAGATTTTCCACCTTTCCTTTATAAAACCCATCAAGTTATGAGCTCAGAAAGCAGGAAAGCATTCATAAACGTATATCCATCCATAAGGGCAAGTGATCACAGTGTCCAACGGCCATCAAAAAGCTGCTACCCCAGATAACGTCAAGCATCAATGGGCCCGTGAAAGAATTGTGTCACCTTAAAATCTTGCAAAAAGGCAAGAAAGACGTCTTAACGTGTATGAGTTACTTCGTCCAGGCGACACTGTTGAATACCCAACCTTATGCCCCTCACAATAGAAACTACCAAGGCCAGCCCGCACCTAAGTGGCGGCAGTAAAACGGAAAGTGTTTCCACATAGCATTGTTTGCGCCATCGTAAATGCTGAATCGCTCATCCGATTCCCAGTGAAGTGTTATATTGATTTTCATATTATCGTAATAGTTCCAGTCACTTGGCATAAACTTGTTTGTTGAGCTTATGGGGTAAATATAGTACTGCCTCACCTAGCGTGCTCACATTGATGAAAAACAAAACCCCAGGTCTTAGATGTATGTTTACATGTTTGTGATGTCGTTGTTTCTGGTTCCCACGACACAGGGTATCCTAGTGTAGGGCCGGGCCAGGACAGGGGCGTAGCTACCGCCGTATCTGCCGTATCAATTATACGGGGCCCCCGGGCCACGGGGGCTCCCAAAGTGTGTAAGGAAAAAAAAAAACTTTCTAATTTATTTTATTTTACAAATGACTAAATTCTATAAAGCAATTCCTTTTTCTCCCGCCTTAAGCGTGCGTTCAAAAGTTGGCAACACGTGGGGGTAAAGATTTGTGAAACATCTTTACCCCCATATAAGGGCCTCCAAACAATTTTTTTATACGGGGCCCCGACAAGGCACGCTACGCCACTGGGCCAGGAGCAATGTATGTGTCTGTATGTAAATGTTATGTTATTTCAAGCGTTGAGGTAACTATACCTACAGGCACTTGGGTCGTTCACAATATTTGTTTTGCCAGGCAATTCGTCTATCCACTAAGGTTCTGTTTTTTTTTCTTGTAATTTTTGCATTATAAAAAAGTTTTTAGTCGAGATACAAATCTTTTTTCGGTTTTGTGAAGGTTTTCAAATTACAAAAGTTATAATTTTAGAGGCTCAATTGGTAGAGCGCTGGCACGGATAGCCACAGGTTGCGGGTTCGAATCCCGGCATGGGTGAAATTTTTAGCCTCTTAATAGGTTTTTAAATTTGTCCTTAGCACGGGTTAGTGCATTAAAAATAAAAATAGTATAAAAGTTATTATCTTAAGGAACCAGTTAAATATTTTCAATTCTTTTTTGTAAACTTGACTTAAGTCGGTTTAGTAAAATCAACACGTTTAATGATTTTTAAACAGATTTGGAGGTTGCTAGGTAACAATATTGTTTATTTACAAGAAGTAAAATAAAATATATAGTGTTACGGGCTAGGGTTCTGGATGTAAAACGCCAATGAAAACTTCTTAGGATTTATTCACGCAGGGTCTGGTCTGCAGGTCTTCACGACACGAAGTCCACACGTAGATTCCAATCGCAGGTTCAATCGAAGTCCAATAGTATCGCTGAGATCGTAGGTTATCGCTCGTTTCGCAGGTATGTTCGCTCGAAGTTCACTCTTCGCTATTCCAAACGGAACTGAAGCGCGCCGCGGCGGCCGCTATTTATATCCGCCGGCAAGGGTTCTAGAACATTCCCGTACCTACGTACCTACACTCGGTACACGCGGCAACGTCGCTCGAACAGTAACCCATTCAAAGAGTTTTGAACCTTACGCTAGTGGACATACGAGTCATTATTGCTTGCAGCGTTTATTGTTTACTAAAACGCAGCATGCGGCGACTATTCGATAGGCTCCTAGAAGGCTCTGTTCTAGATGGTTCGGGATAGGACCGCGACAGTAGTAAAGTAAATCAGTTCATTGCTTGCGTGTGTATTTCAAAAATAGTATAAATAGCGAATATATTTTCGTGAAATTTAAATTGCCATTTGTCCAGTTCAAGTAAAAAGTTGGTTACCACCTTCCAGCTTCCACTGTGTTCAGCTAGTTGATACAATCATTGTCTTTCTTCCTTCGTCAGAAACATATCTGCAAACCAATAATGGTTAAGAAACGTACGAGAAATCGGGAGAAAATCTAAGCTCGCAAAACTTGTTCATCGCCATAAGCCCATATGCCAAAACCTTGACCTTGGAAATGTAATTATATTGATTTAATTATCTTTTAGCACACCCAAGGCTGTCATTTCGCGCCTGAATGACATTTGCAGTCCTTACCCAAGTTCTTCAAGTGAAAAGAGCACTTATGTCGAACACAATAGAGTTCTTTTAACATAGGCAGTTCTGTACAGAGTTGATAACTCGCGTTTACTTAACCTCATCATCGTTTAGCTGTGTGTGGCGACTATAACAATTTGTAGGATGTCGAACAGTGCTAATACTTCCTACATTATCACCTTGTCACGTCATCTATATTTTAAGGTGGTCATAAATTTACTTGAGCTTAGCTCTTAATGTTTCAGATTACTTTTAGCAATAGGTCGCCAATTGTACTCTGTATCTTATTTCTTTATGGGCCAGATTCTGAATTGAGAATTTCATACTTAAGAAACGTTCTGTCACGCCCTTGGCTGAGAAATTAGAAGAGACAGCCCTACACGTTCTAAGTTTGGCTGGAAGAGATCTCTTTTGGAAATAAGTTCGCGTTCGTAACAATGTTATGCTATAATATTTCATATAAATTGTTTGCAATAAAGATATATACTTAACTTTAAAAAAACCTATTTAGAGGCTAAAAATTCCACCCATGCCGGGACTCGAACCCGCGACCTCTGGCTAACCGTGCCAGCGCTCTCCCAACTGAGCTAATAGGCGACTCACCGAAATCAGTGAAATTTCGAACCTCTTTACAATACTCTCTGTTTTACGTACAGGCAGCAACATCTGGCTGAAGTAATTTACATCTCTTGCAGTCCCGAGTACCGACTTTGCCGTTAGGTTTTACATCTCAACGATTTCGCTGCACCCACAAGATTATATTAAGATTATAGGTATTACTTTTACTTTGTACTAACTTTAGTAGTACTACACATCTTATAAGTCCCTTCGGGAATTTACGTTCGCGCAAACTAGGAAGAAGTGTAACGAAAGTACCCGAAGCTATAAGTACATTCAACATGTTCTTTAACCGATACGGTTATGGTGCAGAATTGATTGCCGCAGTAGCGCTACCTATTTCGCTCACGCTAATATTGCCAAACTAATAGTCACCTGCATCGATGACGTTGAATCAGCCAATAGCAAAAAAGGCGCGCGGACTGCCATATAATGAAACTATCTGATTGGTCCATCAACTTGCCGCACATCCAAAATTTGGTCATCTGCGCAGGAACATCCGCGAGACTTATTTCTTGTGTGGCACTGTACTATAGTCGAGGCTTTACGCAATCTGCACCGAAAGCGTTTGCAGTGAAGCGACTGTCCTATCACAGTGTGCACTTGCTAACACGGTTTACGTAAAGGCAAATAAAACACCTCGTTGCGACTGCCGCGTTTGGCACACAAGAGTTACGAATGTTACTGCGACATTACATTTGTCTTGTGGGGCCTCACTGGGCTTCTTGCTTCGTTTTTATAAACCTATTTAGAGGCTAAAAATTCCACCCACGCCGGGACTCGCACCCGTGACCTCTGGCTAACCGTGCCAGCGCTCTCCCAACTGAGCTAATGGACGACTCACCGGCATCAGTGAAATTTCGAACCTCTTTAGAATACTTGCCTGCTTCCTTTCCATGTAGGTATGTGACAAGCAAAGACAAGATCAATTATATCCATCACACCATACATGACAATGAAAAAACCTGTGCAAGAGAACTTGTTGAGCAAATTAAAAAAATACAATTCATACTGTTAAGTAGAACATAAAGAAATGAAGAAGCCAGCGTTTTGCAGTAAATTAACTTATTTTAATGACACAAAAATGATACAGTGATTTGCGTCGTATCTATCGGTAATCGAAAAACAGACCAAGTGAACACGGCGCGGTTCTAGCTATGAAGCTCGAGAGAGGGGATCCATACCAACAGCATCCAACTTCACAGGCATTGCCTAGACACATACGAAAAACCTAAACTGAATTACTCATTTATCCTCCAGATTATCGTCTAGGCATTCTAATCAATGGTACAATAAATCGCTGAGTAAATCCGTCCGTCTCCCAGTCCAGACATGACCCTGGTAAGCAATTGAGATTATCTCAGATTGTTTCCAAGCAAAAAATAATGTTGAAGCCACGGAATAAAGTGTAGAATCCTTTGCTTCGGAATTCTAGTGTGTAGCGATACACACCAGCCAGCTTGTCACCACTCAAAAGGTGGCCACAAAGCTATAAAAATAAAGCCTAGAATTGCTCAATTCGCCCTATTTGAGGACTAGGGGTTTTGGTCAACCCGCGAAGAAGGTTCATGATCTCCCAGCTCAGTGTAGACTCCCTCGTATCAGAGTAAACTCACGTGCATTAGACACTTGTCTCCGCTCAAAAAGCTACCACAAAGCTACAAAAATAAAGCATATAATCGCCTCACCTCATCCTCGGGCGAGCCTAGCTTCCTAATGAAGCAGTAAGGATTTTTGGTAGTCCCGTGGGGGTTCGTGGTCTCCCAACCCAGTATAGACTACCATGCATCGGAGAATTTTCAAGTGTATCAAAGACTTGTCTTCACTCAAAAAGCGGCCGTAAAGCTACAAACATAAAGCGTAGAATTGCTCACCTCGCCCCCGGACGAGCATCCCGGCGTCCTAGCCAAGAAGTAAGGGTTGTGGGTAGCGCCTTGGAGAAGTTTCATGGTCTCAGCCCAGTGTAGACTCACTTTTATCAGAGTATTCTCACGTGTATTAGAAACGACTTTTTATAGCGACTTTTTGCAGCGATGTAGTAGCGATGCTGTCGTGCTTTTGCATCGATACTGCCGCGATGCGGTCGCTAGCTGTGTGCCCTCGCCCACGTAACCACGATTCAGTCGCGATGCAAACGCGATACCGCCGCTTCTGGCGCGATACAGAAGCTATTCGGTAACGGCACAAAAATGCCTACGATCGCCATAATTGCAACATGGACTCGGCTGAGGCAACATTAGTCACGTTGTCTTTGGTGCTGCTTTCTCGTTAGCAGCGCGTTGGCATCGCTTCTGTATTGCGCGTTTACGAAACGCGCGACAGCATCACTACAAAAAGTCGCCGCGGGCGAGGGCCTAAAAGCTACCTACCATAAAGCTACAAAAATAAAGCATAGAATCGCTCACCTCGCCCCCGGACGATCCTCCCGGCGTCCTAGTCAAGCAGTAAGGGTTGTTGGTGGTCCCGTTGAGAAGGTTCGTGGTCTCCCAACCCAGACACAACTCCGGCGTGTTGGAAACGAGCAGGGGTATAGCCCCAGCCTGTCTCACGAGTCGGACCGCCTCGCCGTCCTTTGTTGCTTTGCGGCCGGCGTTCTCTAGGCAGCCGACGGAGTTTGACAGACCTGGAGATGATTATAGTGGTTATTGTGAAAATCCGCTGCTTCACTCTCTTTTCAAGTAAGTCTTAAATAGTAAATATCTCTTCCATTATTCCAAAGAATATTTAAGTATATTTTTTGAGGACCTAAAAGTAAGAAAAAAATCTGTTTTAAAACTTTGCTTTGCTAAACAGCCAAAAACGCGGTCGGCCATTTTTGTCTATGGTTTGAAGTCCTTAAGGCTTGTAAACAAAGTTTGACATTCAACATAGGTACCTAATCTTAAAATCTGTGAGCATAGCTAGTGAAATAACAATAACACAAACGTGAAATTGAGTTTAGAGAGACCTAATGAAATTGCAAAATATAGCAATTTCATTAGGTATTGCATTGTTCGAGAACACGTCAAAAACAGGTCAATAAAGACCCCGGGAAGTTGTGGATTCATGTACCCAGTGAAATAAACATACGAAAAACTTGGCTCTAACTTGAGAAAAGAGACCCCGATTCTTTATCGACTAAAACTCGAGTGTATTTATGTGAAGATCACTTTGATGTAAGTCCTTTAATAAAAATGTCCACAGAAACTGTCTGACAGATATTTGTTTACAAACCAAAGTTACTTACAAGATGGCGGGTAGCGTTTTCACCGTTCCGAATTAAAAGCGGGTATATATTTTTTTATTTTTAAATGTTGCAGCCATCCTGCATACTTACATAATAGAGTCAATATATTTCGGTTTCTTACGTTAAATACTACAAGAAATATTTATTAATCGCGTCAAATTTGATACGAGTCAATTAGCGGATTGTTCTACCCACTGGACTACCACCGCTTCAGTTATCAAGTTGTCAGGATGGTATAGGTTCCGGTTCCGGGCAGTGCCAGGGATATTAAACAATATCCCTGGCACTGCCCTTCACCCATCTAGTGTGATTGAAGATACCACTGGACGCTGTATAAATCATCACGTTACATAGATTCAGATAAACTATCACGCTACGTAGAGTTAGTAATAAGACCGCCAATTGTACTGTACTATGTTATTTTTTGAAGTCTCTTATGTAATTCCGGGTGTACAAACCATAATATTATATCACATACCTACAATAAAAATAGATTCAAGAATATTCAATATATTTATCTATCACTAACGTGTAAAACACCTAAACTAGGACCATTTGTATAAGCGAGTGAGGTGGCACCCAGCGGGTATCGAAAGTCTTAGCAATCAAGCGTGTTAACGAGGCAGTATAGTGCTAAAACAACTAGGCAGTAAACTTTACTGTTGGGGTAGTAAAAGCCCAACTACTTACAAGCGGACAGCTGTCATTGACCCATTATAATACTGTTTCCATATCATAATCCCAGTACCTTCAAGCTGACAGCTCTCCTTGACCGTAAAGGGCACGCCCCAGAGCGGCACCGCTGCAGCGTCGAACCCGGGCTCCCGCAGTCGGCAGTCCGCGGCTCGTGCGTCGGCCAGCGCCGCCTGGTAGCGATCCTCTACCACCGCGTTAAGGTAAGGATTGACCTGCTGGATCCGCGCTATGTAGGCCGAGACCACTTGCTCGCTGGTCAGCTGGGGAGGAAAAACTGAATATTTACTGAGGAAGGCTAGAAGTAGTCGTACTCATCTATTTGGAAAGAATATATGTCAGGTGCGGGATGGGTGACCGTCCCGTTACTACCGCCTAGCGGCATTTTTACGAGCGTTTCCGTGCTTCGCAAGGCACGTTAAGCCGTGGGTGCCGGCTGACATGTAATGGCAGTCGTTAACCCATGTCAGAGGCCTCATGGGCGGCTTGATATCTTCTGACAGTAAGGCCCGCCACTGTCTTACAATCCTCCACCAACCCGAACTTGGCCACCGAGGTGGAGTATGGCCTAACCTTTCTGCAGGAAGAGACCCGTGCCCCAGCAGTGGGGACATACAGGGTTGAAATCGATATCTCGGAAACAAGTCTATTACAGTTCGTTTTAAATTAAGGTTTAAATTTAATAGGAAGCGGCGGTAGCCCAGTGGGTAGAACAATGGTCTCGAAAGCGAAAGGCCCAGATTCGATTCCCGGTGCGGGCACCTAACAATGACTTTGATTTTGAAGCAGTGGGAACAAACAGGGTTGAAATCCAAATCGATTTCTACAAAATTGGCAAAGTTGTTGGTTGGCAAATCTCGATTAGTTTAAATTATAAATTTATAATGTGCTATATTTAATAGTTGAATGGTTAAAATTAAAAAAGCATGTATTTGTACTTTTATTACAAAGCGTTGTCGTGGTATATTTTTAGTAATTATGAACTGCCTATTTGTGTCTTTTATTGGCCCTATGAACTGTATTTTATTATTGTGATCGAATAATTTGTTTTCGCTGTTGATGTACTTAATAAAATATAAAAATAAATTAAACTAAATACATTGCTGCTCCAAACTAAATTTGATAATTTTCTTCGCCCTTGTTTCGTTTCAGAGTTTCGTTTTTTTCATAATACAAGTAGAATAGTAGTACAATAATTATAATTAGGAGAATTAAGGCGGAGTCATGGTACGCCGTGTCGCGACCGGGCCGGCCCGGGCTCGACCCGGTTTAACTCACTTAGTCAGTAAGTACCTACTTATTTTGAAAAAAAAAACCAAGTTTCATTCACCGGAGCTTTCTGCAACACAAGCATATTTTGTACCTGAACGGAGAGCTAAAGGGAAGACCTTCAGAACACAAGTGAGCCCAGCGGACACTAAATCAGCAAATTATAACAAATAAAACTTTAACTCGATTAAGTTTCGTACTAAACGTAGGGTATTTTGTCTGAAAGCAACATGGATGGGCCATGTCATTTATCTATATAAATAAAATTCAAAGTCCTGACTGACTGACTCACTAACTGACTGACTGACTGACTGACTGACTGACTGACTGACTGACTGACTGACTGACTGACTGACTGACTGACTGACTGACTGACTGACTGACTGACTGACTGACTGACTGACTGACTGACTGACTGACTGACTGACTGACTGACTGACTGACTGACTGACTGACTGACTGACTGACTGACTGACTGACTGACTGACTGACTGACTGACTGACTGACTGACTGACTGACTGACTGACTGACTGACTGACTGACTGACTGACTGACTGACTGACTGACTGACTGACTGACTGACTGACTGACTGACTGACTGACTGACTGACTGACTGACTGACTGACTGACTGACTGACTGACTGACTGACTGACTGACTGACTGACTGACTGACTGACTGACTGACTGACTGACTGACTGACTGACTGACTGACTGACTGACTGACTGACTGACTGACTGACTGACTGACTGACTGACTGACTGACTGACTGACTGACTGACTGACTGACTGACTGACTGACTGACTGACTGACTGACTGACTGACTCACTCATCATCGCCCAGTCCAAACCGTTGGACCTAGGAAGCTGAAACTGTGCACAGAGGGTCTATAATAATGTAGGCAAGGATTTTTTGAAATTCAACCCCTAAGGGGGCAAAAAGGGTTGCCAAAATTTGTATGGGAGGTATAAAGAATGTTGTCTAATTTTCTTGAAACTTAAAATAAATACTCTTCAACACAATTGATTGAACACGTGTTTCGCCGTTGTTCTAAATTCAACCCTTAAGGGAGTGAACGGGGTTGCAAAAAAGTCCACGCGGATGGAATCGCGGGCAAAAGCTAGTTATAGATACAATCCATGACAGAGGTTCAAACAAATACATTTCTTTGTTTAGAAGAACAATCAGGTAATTGTTCGGAAAACTGCTTCATTTTTCTCCAACAACATAGTAACTTAAAAGAGCGCCTCACGAGACTAAAATGACGAGTATAAAATGGTTTTGCGTACTTAGGTTTTTATTTACAAACGATATACCAGAACGACCTGTTTACCAATACGTTAAGAAGACACAAATTGAAGTTTGATCGTGGTTAGAATTGGAAATAACCTTTCTAGAAAGAATTCTTTCTATGATCTGAGGAAATAACTGTTTTATGTCAAGCCTCGATTGTCTCCAACTGAAAGTGCCGCCCAAATCGCTTTCCACGATTCTAGGCAAAAATCGACACCAGCGGATATGGCGAGACTACCTCACAACCTTTCTCCAGGCTCGCAGGAAGTGACCATGTACAGGGATATAAAGTCATAAAAAAAATTCCCGCTGTGAATATTTTCTATGAAAAGTTTTATGAACCTCTAATTTCTTTTTAAACGATTTAAAAATGGAAGAGGTTCCAATTTGTCTGAAACTTTTTTTTTTTAAAACCTGTTAAAATTATAAAATCTGTTGTAAGCGACGAGCACGATGTCTTGCAAGCATATTGGTAAAGTCTGATAGCGATCTGCAATGAATTAAAACCAAACTAAATTCACTAATTAACTAAGTTTAGGAATTGCTCCTTAACCTTATTTCTTCTTAAGAGGGTTCTCCTCTTGAAGGAGAAGTACAATAAGGAAAAATAAGTCTATTGAAAAGAGCCTTTTCAAAGGCACAAAAATTCACACCAACGACTACCTACGATCCAGCAATCTGTTCAACTCCGCACTCCGAGAATTTCAGAGAAAGCCATCGTCCGATAGCCAGTGGCTTAGAAGAAGCGAGCGCAGTGACCTGACACTTCTAGTCAAGCGTGAAGCAATGCACAGATAGTGGCTCAGTGGACCAGGGCCTTAAGTGCACTACAACAATGACAGATAAATGGACGGGTCACGTGACGAATTAGCCTTTTTTTACTTATTGTATGGATAGTATTTTCTAAGGTTAACACGAGCAGTAGACATAATTAAAACTGTTTTTATACGGATTTATGCTCGTTTATTACATTTTTACAATTTTCCAACATTTCGGCACTTTTTCAGGTGCCGTGGTCCCGGATAACAAATGTAAAAACGAGCATAAATCCGTATAAAAACAGTTTTAATTATTGTATGGAATCAGGCATTACTTTGCGGAAATCCATAACCCTTTATGTCCCCACCGAGGAGCACAGGTTTCTTTCCTGAGGAAGGTATAGGTCATACGGGGGCCAAGTCCGGATTGGTGGAGGCTAGTGAGTAGTATAGTATTGGGAACTCTAGGACACTTTTCCGTCGTGAGGGGCTCACTGCGTTCGCCGTCACTCCTTCAAAGTGTCCTAGAGTTCCCAATACTATTGTGGGAAATATGCAATCTAACCATTTCATTACTTTTTATCTAAGACCTGATTAAACTTTAAGGAATTTTAGACTAAAAAACAACTTACTGAAACTGGATACTGGGTTTTCTCGCAACACTAATAACATACTCGGTTGGCACTTTACACAAAGCATTATGGTAAATTATTAACTCTCGAGTATACATTATAAGCGTTCAATATATTGTGTTTAGAAGGTACTTAATTTACGAATGGAAATTTATAGTTTCGTTGTCACCGTAGGTATCCACTAAAATTTCCTCAAAAACTTAGTTTAAGACATAATATCTGGAGTAATTTTGATTTAGTTATCACCGCTAAGGTTTCCACCAAAATTAATCCGAGCTCCTCACAGAATCGACCGCTTATACTGGGCTCAAATGAAGAGTGAATCTAAGTTGAAAGTCTGCATTTCCGCACAAAGAGAGTTCATACAACGATTACGACAACTACCAAAGCAAACGTCACTCACCACACAGACCTTACATACGTCAACATTCAAACATTGGTAATGTGTAGTAGTGATGAGAATTTGCAAGCGCAGCACGAGCACAGGTGAGGATTGTTTGTTAGCCGGCTATCGCATTGCACGGTTTCGCGATAAAATGCAAACTAATCAAAACACATTAATCTTCTTGTGCGACTGAGAACAACACAAATACCGTTGACTGCCTGGATGGTCTAGCGGTATCAAGTTAGACTACCAAACCAGAGGTCGTAGGTTAGATTCCTATCGGAGGCCGTCATACTTTCATTTGTACAAATGATCTCAGTCTGGGTGTTTTTCCATGTTTATCCTTGTCTGGTTACCATAGCACAGGGTATCCTAGTTTGGGACCAGATCAAGTGATTGTGATGTGTGAAAGTTATTATTATTATTCCTTAACATTTGAAGCATTAGGGTTTATGACGCAATAGTTCATTATTACTTGTTAGTGATTGTAGTGCTCTATGGTACTGTGGTGTGGTGATGTGACTTTTCGCTGACTCGCACATATGGGCAGTTCTCGATAAATACGGTATAAATCGTCTCGTATATCATGTTAGGACCTGTAGATGTGCGAAGCGCTGATTAATTGCTGATGAAAATGTCTAGTCCGGAGGGCCAGGTGGTCCAGAATTAAAGTATACCTAGGGCTGTCACAGTTACATAATAACTTTCAGTATAAGCAAAGTTTATTTTCTATCATCACGTTATTTATTATTAAAGATACCTACCAGTTTTAATAAGCTATTTATTAGTATGACTACGTATATTGTCTATCTATTCTACTACAGGCTAATATTATACGTTTACTCAAATATGTAATTATAGGATAGAAATGGGTTGGAATGAAAATATTAAAATCGATTTCCACAACCAGACGTGACAAAGGGTCAAGAACGAACTTGTCATAACCTGATTCCGATTTCATGTTTTTAGTACTTCATGGCTATCTTACAGGGCCGCGTTTCATACATAATACTAGAATTTATAGTTTATGTACCTACAATTCGATGTAGGTACATTGCGTAGTCGAATCTTCATACTGGTTAATCTGTGAGATAATCGCTATGCAATGTATTTTCGAATCGAATTTTCATAGTAAACCATGATTATTATAGTTCTATAAAACAGGCGTTAGTCGTTTAGTTATACTACTAAAATACTATAGTCATACTACTAAAAGACTAATATGTGTGCTTAACTTCCACATATATGTTAGGCAGATGTCCACCGGTCTGTTTATAAGTGTTCTCTGGTGGTCTTCAGATTCTGATAAGGGCCTGCTGAATCAGAATTTTTGCGTAGTTCTTGTGTGTGGGTAGAATCTGTGAAAGTTGTCTAGGGCTGTCACATTTGTGTACATATTTATTTTCCAATTCCCGTTGTGTACAAAGTCTCTTTTCACTCAGTCATATCAATGCTTCAAATGCTTCTTCTTTTAAACAGGGTTAGACATGATTTAGTGAAACGTTGTTTTTTCTAAAACTTAGCTTAACAGCAACTTAGTACTGAGATTGCTTTATGTTAAGTATAGATTACGATTCATACTTTGTTCCGATTTCCCAATTTAAAGAACAGCAACGTAAGGATAATATTTAAAATTGTAACTATCACCTACAAATATTTATGATGCTTGAGTAAGCATTGTATTTTTTAAGGCAACTGTAAAAGTCTATTGAACACATTTGTGCGCTTGGTTTTATTAAATAATATTTTTTACCATGTGAGTTTGACAGCCCTGACTGATATCATGTTCCGACTTGTTTCCATGTGTAAAGTTGAATATGTGTAGGTAAAATATTGAAACGAAAGCATTTTCTCGCCTATAAAACGTGGTGCATTTGTTTGATCAATTATATTCAGCTTCAGTAACATCAAGAGATCAACACTCCAGAAGTAATCCAGATCTACATACAAAAATGTGAGTAAGTAACCTTCTTTTTTTTATATTTTGTTTCCAAATTGGGACCTCGCTACGGACCTGGCCTTTGGCCCGCCGGCTGGTGACAATGAGGACTTCATTATCTTGGCTTCTAATGACTTGGAACACCAAGTCCTCGTCCGACGTGATGTTCCACTGTGGGGTGGTCCGGTGGTGACTTGGTGTATCTCGTGTCAATCTTACAATTTTGCCCCTTGTATTGTAGCTATTATACACTGTTAATTATGTACTTGTCATTTCTCAGAGTTAATCCAGTAATTAAAGTTTCCTCTCCCATTTCATTACACTTCACCGACTATGCGTATTCAAGCTGACTTTGTTTTCTTATTGCGGTTTTTCCTCAGGTCGGACTCGGAGGTTGAATCGATATACACTGAGCAGCCGCGTGAAAAGAAGCAACGTACTGCACCTGCACCTGTGCCTAAGCGCCGAACAACCGCTGCAGCGGAAAATTCAAAGTACGTGAGTCGTTTTTTTTTTATGGGTCATTTTTATATAGGTTTCACTGCAGGGCAAAAGCCTTCTCTCTGAGAGAGACTGCGTGGCTTTCTTGGCAAGCGTGCTCACTTCCGTGTTGTTTTTATGGTAGTTTATTTTTTTTAAACGTGTTTTCCTACCAATCTAAACCCCGATTTACACTTCAATAAGTACAGTGGTGAGTTAACTTGCATCGTCGTCGAGTTAAGTTGCTTTTGTCGTTCAAACGCCGTTCAAACTGCAAACGCGACTTAACTCGCCGACGATGCAAGTTAACTCACTACTGTACTTATTTAAGTGTGAATCGGGATCAAGGTAGACATGGCAGCAACTGAATAATGATTCAATTATTCATCCAGTCGACCTATTAGTCAGACTGCTTCTTCTAGCCCTACTTTCATTGTCAATATTGAATAATTGCGTTACTATTGAATGAGTTCATATTTTCTCCAATTGTACCAATTATAAAGGTATGGTTTAAGGTATGGTATTTAGTATTGTAAGTAGTGGTATATTATTCAGCGAGAGCGTGACACGATAACCAACACACTGTCTTATTTAATGTTGACATTAAAACTAAGGGCTATAATATGTTACATCTAACTACAGTTCATGTAGCATTGAAGTCATTTTTTGTTTTTTTCTTGCATGCAGGTCTAAAAAGAAGGTGGTGAAGGGGCGTAAGACCAGCGAGTTCGACCTATTCGGGGTGCTCTCGGATGACGACGATGACGTGTTGGCAACTGCATCTCATCACTCCGTCACATCCTCGCTCACCACAAAGGTCGCTGACGGCTCTCTGCGACGGACTGCACCTCTAGAGGGGGAGTACTTTGTGGAAGTAAAGGTGTATCTCACGCGGGACGCTAAGCAGCAGGACCACTGGAAGAAGGCCCAGTTCCTGCTGAAAGCGCAGCTCGACCGTGGGACACCTGCGTGGGACCAGCTCCAGGGCTTCATCCGACGCGTGAAACCGCTGTTTAAAGACTCCGAACCCACATTTTATGGTGACGCAGTTAAATATAAGTAAATCGTCGCTGTAAAATGCCTGTTAGGTGTTTTACTATTGTATTATTATGGGTCATAGGTTAGATTAGGTTTTAATTAAAGGCGGGTGGTGTCCGTCTTGTGAAGGAGCGTAAGACCAGCGAGTTCGACCTATTCGGGGTGCTCTCGGACGACGACGACGACGTGTTGGCAACTGCATCTCATCACTCCGTCACATCCTCGCTCGCCACAAAGGTCGCTGACGGCTCTCTGCGACGGACTGCACCTCTGGAGGGGGAGTACTTTGTGGAAGTAAAGGTGTATCTCACGCGGGACGCCAAGCAGCAGGACCACTGGAAGAAGGCGCAGTTCCTGCTGAAAGCGCAGCTCGACAGTGGGACACCTGCGTGGGACCAGCTCTAGGGCTTCATCGGACGCGTGAAACCGCTGTTTAAAGACTCCGAACCCACACTTTACGGTGACGTAGTTAAATATAAGTAAATCGTCGCTGTAAAACGCCTGTTAGGTGTTTTACGTTTGAGTGCTGCGTTTGAGTGTACGTTTCAAATTTGCGTGATAATGCCGTACTGTACTGCATGTGTAGTCCAAGTAGAGAAAAAAAACTGGGTGGGTCATGTACGCAGTACTGCTCACAAAGAGAAAAGCAGTGTACCTCTAAGCGATGGTGTAGTTCTGATTGCGTCTGCTTTTCGAGGTCGTATAGCTACTTATAAGATTCTTGCGACTGATTTAGAGAACTGTTTGCCAGAGACGTTTATCACGGAAATCTCCCCCAAAATTGAGAAACTTTTACGGGATTCGCTTGCAAAACATGTAAACGTAAAGGTAAACTTCGAGTTTTTCAGTAACTTCGTTCTCTTTAAAAACGAAGGTCAAGAGGTAAAATCCTTCTCGACAAAGAATGTTGCATTACATCGTAACTTTGACTTTGCAAAGCTAATAGGTAAAACGGTAGCCTGTTTAAAAAAGAAAATAGAAGAGTTTGAAGAGCGTGACAGTGGGTGGACATTTCTCAATAATCTTTTCTTGGAAATAAACATCAACAAGTACGAACCTATTTATGGAGCTGCTCGTATCGACTTGCCACCGGTTATTAAAAACAAGAAAGCGTGTCTCAACATGCAAAATAAAGATGACGCTTGTTTCTTGTGGAGTATTGTCGCTGCACTTCATACTCCTAAAGGTAGGGCCGATCGTACGTCTTCGTACCCCCATTTTACCAAAGTGCTGAATACTGCTGATTTGAGCCTTCCAGTTACTCTAGCGGACGTTAAATCGTTCGAGACCAACAATCCAAACATAAGCGTTAACATATATGCGTTGAAAAATACCAAGGGTATTGTTGGACCCATTTACAGATCGGAACACAAGTATAGGACGACACGCGTTAATTTGCTGTTATTAGAGAAAGGAAACCGCACTCATTACGTTTTAATTAAAAATCTACCTCGGCTTGTTCGCAGTCAGATGACTAAACATCATGGTAAATTGTATTTCTGTGAAGACTGTCTCCAATTTCTATCATCCGAGCAAACCCTACAAAACCATTTATGTAGTGGTGTTGCTACAGTGCTTCCTGGGAAAGGAACTTTTCTTGAATTCAAACACTTTGCTCATAAGCAAGATATGCCTTTTGCTATTTATGCAGACTTTGAAACGCTTCTCGTTCCTTATCAAGGATGTCAGCAAAATCCTGATTTGAGTTACACATATAACGCAAAGAAACACGTACCAATTGCATTCGCATACCATGTTGTTTGCTCATTTGATACTAATTTAAATCGATTTGTTCAGTACCGTGGCTCTGACTGTGCTCAAAAATTTGTTAAACTACTCGTTCGAGAAGTGAAAAGAATATACAGTATTGTTAATAAAAACATCCCTATGACATTTACAAGCGAAAATGTAAAAGATTATGCGGAAGCAGATTGTTGTCACATCTGTGATCGTCTAATATTTACAGACAAAGTTAGAGATCACTGTCATCTGACAGGTCGTTATCGCGGTGCGGCACATGCATATTGTAACTTGAAATTTCGAGTTCCCAAACTAGTTCCGATATTTTTTCATAACCTCGCAGGATATGACTGTCATTTGTTCATTAAAGAACTGAGTGACATTTGCGGACCGATAAAAATTATTCCAAAAAACAAAGAGAACTACATTTCGTTCACGAAGTTTTTTCAAATTTCTGAAGACGAATTTGCTCAAATACGATTCGTTGACTCGTATAAATTTTTGGGCACGAGTTTACAAAAGTTGGCAAAAGGCTTGCACAAAAATGACTTTACTTATCTTTCGCGTTATTTCCCAGATGAAAATCAGTTTGAGTTACTTACACGCAAAGGGGTGTACCCCTACGATTATATGACTTGTTGGAAAATGTTTACAGATAAACAACTACCTGATAAGTCGTTGTTCTACAATTCTATGGCTGACGAACACATATCGGACGAAGAGTATGCACACGCTCAAAATGTGTGGCAAACTTTCGAAATTGAAAACATGGGCAAATATACAGACCTTTATGTGAAGACTGATGTGCTGTTATTAACAGACGTCTTCGAAAACTTCAGGAAGACATGTAAGACGCATTACAACTTAGATCCAGCCTTCTACCTAACTTCTCCAAGTTTGTCATTTGATGCAATGCTTCTAAAAACGGGGATCCAATTAGAACTTATAGATAACTTGGAAATTATTCGCATGATTCAAAAGGGTATCAGAGGTGGCATTTGCATGTGTTCCAAAAGACACTCGCAAGCAAACAATTCATATATGGAGACGTACGATCCAACTAAACGAGACTCATTTTTGGTATACATTGACTGTAACAATTTATACGGATACAGCATGTGCCAGTCCTTGCCAATTTCGGATTTTAGATTTTTAAGTGAATCTGAAATCGAAAACTTGAATGTTGAAGACATTCCCAATGATGCTCCACAAGGTTACATATTAGAAGTAGACTTATTGTACCCTGATGAGTTACACGATGCGCATAGCGATTACCCATTTTGTGCTGAGAAATTCATTCCTCCTGGAGGTAAGACACCTAAATTGACTCCGAACTTGTACGATAAATTTTACTACGTGATACATTACGTTCACCTCAAAACATGTCTGGCAAACGGATTGATCCTCGCTAAAGTTCATAGAGTTATAACATTTCGCCAGAGAGCTTTTTTGAAAGAATACATCGATTTAAACACGGAACTAAGAAAAAAAGCGGTCACTCAGTTCCAGCAAGACCTGTTCAAGTTAAATAATAACTCTATTTTCGGAAAAACGCTAGAGGATAGTGAAAAACGCGTTAATGTTAAACTTGTTACACAATGGCATGATAAAATAAACAAAACAAAAAAACATGATACCGCTGACAAATTGATTGCTCGGTTAAACTTCCATAGCGCAAGCGTATTTTCCGAAAACTTAGTCGCTATTCAAATGAAACCGGAAAGAGTAATTTTGAACAAACCAATTTATGTGGGTTTTGCAGTGCTGGAGCTGTCTAAGAGTCACATGTATGACTTTCACTATTCGGTAATTAAGCCTAAGTATGGAAATCAAGTACAGCTTTGTTACACCGACACTGACAGCTTTGTTTATGAAATTCAAACCGAAGATTTTTATAGAGATATGAAAGAATCCTTGATGGATTTTTTTGATACAAGCAATTACAAACCTCGAAACCAGTTCGGCCTACCATTGGTAAACAAAAAAGTGCCTGGTTTATTTAAAGATGAATTGGGGGGGAAAATTTTGACCGAATTCATTGGTTTGCGCTCAAAATTATATTGCATAAAAACCACTGAGCTGGTAATAAAGAAAGCCAAAGGGGTGAAAAAGTGCGTAGTCCGAGATTTAGCTGCAAGCGATTATCGTGAAGTGTTGCTGAACAATAAACTAGTCAGACGAAAGCAAAATCTTTTCAAGTCTATAAAACACGAAATATTTACCCAGTCTGTAAATAAAATTGCTTTGTCTAATACAGACGATAAAAGATGTATAATGCCGGACAAAGTGTCCACTGTAGCCTGGGGGCATAACTCATTATTTTAAATATAACACTTATTGAAATGGTTTAAAGATGACTCTTGTATTAAGTTATACCTATGTAAGTAATTTTAGTATAAGCACATTAAGAAAAAAAACATTAAATCTAGTTTTTCTGAATTTTAAATTTGTGTACATTTTAAGATAATATTGTAGATAGACATTTAAATACCTACCTACACTAAAATAAACGTTTTTATCTGAAACAAATACCTGTGTTCATACTTATTCCATATCCTTGATAGGTTTGATCAAGACCTGACCTGCTCTGGCTGTGTCATCAAATTCTTCATTTCACTTCCACCTCAAGCAAGACCGAACCTGTCGCAATTGTGTCATCAAGACGTCCTTTGTTTAAACTAACTTTGCGAGCTCGCGCGCATGAAGCGCGCGGGGAGGGGGGCCACCCGCGACGATGTTATGCATCGTCGTATAACATTGCATACAGCGGGGAGAGGTAGCTCTGGTTATATTGGTCGGACAACTCTTTCGAATAATGATGACTATTGATGACGCAGCTTGACTGAGTCCGTAATTCATTCGCAAGTTAACATCGATAGCATCGAGACGAGTTACTGTGCTGATAAAATATTTTTATTTTGGTAAGTTGAAACCTGTCTACTTTGAATAAATATCTAACTTCTTTTTAATTTTGTCGATACTAAAATCTATTATTTATTTTCAGATCACCAAGATGACCTACAGCCCGACGATAACGGACCCTTTCTTCTACGGCCAGCATTTACTGACCGGATTCGAGAGCGAGGATGTGGAAGAAGTTGGGGCTCCAGAACCTCCCCCGCGAAATCCGAACAAGCGAGTGCGGCCTTCCAAGAAAAAGACGCAAAATACAACTTCCTACATTGTGAAGAAATCGCGGCGTAAAGGTTTGCGAATGATAAAAATCAAAGTGATTGACTTATCCAGTGACAGTGAAGTGGAAACGTCGAATGCGCAGTATATGGTGATGGAACATACCGACGAGATAATGGACATGACCGAAAATTTACTTGACAGAATGAGTAGGAAGTTAACTAATAATAGTAATGATTACTAAAATGTGAAGAATTATTTTTTCTTTGTATTTCGCTAGGTAACTAGCATTATGCAATAATTATGTAATACTATAAATAAATTTAACTGTGTCAAATATTATTAATCTTAGTTATAAGTAGAATAAGTGTTACCGATGTTAAAATGCGAATCATTTAAATATAATATCTTAAACTAAACTGACTTTTGTTTTCTTTTTCTCAGTCAATAAAACAAGAAAATATAAAATTACGTAGTAACACATTTATTTTTCATAAAATAATAATTAAATACAAATTCAATGGTAAGAAGTTAATTAAAAATTATATTGACACTGTATTGTCAACACACCATCTTCTTATACATATAACATTTTTTAATGCACAGTAATCGTTATGAATCAGACAGTTATATTTACTACATTTATTCGTACAATAATAAGAAATTAAGGTCTTAAGATTAGGTATATCCATTTCGCCAACATCCTTTACAATGCTATTCGGACATAGATCCTGAACCCATTTACATTTTTCAACCCCCTTTGCAACTAAAGTTTTACCAGATAGGGATGACTTAATCATACTCTTAAATTCTTTATAGCTTATTAATCCTTCACTCCAGTAGATTCCTCGATTTTTCCCGAGCCAAACAACTTGTTTCTTTTCTTCGTCAGTCAAATGTTTGAAAGGAAATGGAGGTTTTATTAAAAAAACTTCTGTACTTTCACTTGCTGCCGTAGCAAATTCTTTGACAATAAAATTATTTTTGTAGTCTTTAAAGCCTTGTAAATCTACAAAAATGTATTCCGGATTCATGATATTTTCTTCACTACACTGGTAAGAGGTTTATATTCTATAACACAATCGTTCAATATTAAACAGTACGCAGTTGTTTTGTCTGGTATTGCTATCTCGCTCTCAATTTCAACACGAACGTCGACAGGTCCAGTCTTCAGCGTATCGTTCTGACGACAGCAATCAATTACAAATAATGGAGTTTTTTCTTTGAAGTCGATGTAATTTAACAGGGGTTCCGGAAGACGGCTGTAGTAAGACTGTTGAAATTTAGCATACAACTCGTATAATAAAGCATAATTGTCATTGCTAAATTTAACGTTTAGGTTTTCATACGGGAAGTAGGTTGAGTTTAAAAACACTTTTATGTCACGCAAGTTACAATGATCGAATCGGGACATATCCTGAAATCCATTATTTTTGCGGTCTTTCTGTAATCCAATGATAACGTACCTTGGCTTTTCTATCTGTGATGAAGTTTTGATTGCCCATGTATGCTTCGTTGTTTGAGGTAAAAGTGGATATTCATAAAGATCCCAGTTTCTAAACGCTACGTTAATAGCTCTGTCTCTTTCTAAATACCTAAGCAAGTTGATTCTCTCTCGGTCAGACACCTTAACGTGGGGCACCCGCCACATAATTTTATCGATTACGATATCTTCTACAACCTCATTATTATTTAATTTAATTGCATTCATGTTGGTATTGCTTCGCAAAAGTATAAGTTCGTGCTTGCAATTTATTATAATTTTTTTGTAATCCTCCGCAAACCCAAGGATTCTATTGAGTGGGAGACAGCCTGAAAAACTTCCTCCCATTGTGTTTTTAATACCGTCAATGCTCCAACCCCATGCATAAGACATTTTTGATTCGCTTTCATTCATTGATAATAAACATTTCATTGTGGTTGTTATGCCTGCATTCTTAATCTTATCGATTTCAACCCCATTTAATTCGTACCGAATATCTTGAAATAAAAATAGTATTGGGTTATTTATTAATTGAAACTCGGTCACTTTGGCTTTAGTTTCACTGTTGATTACGCTGATCCTTCCTTCTACGTATAAAGTACTCTCCGACGGTAGAATGTAAAGGTCTTGCTGGTTAATTGGAATCCGTATCTCATCGTTCCTATTGTAGCTGCTTACATAAGGCTTGTAGGAATGAATCTGAATACTTTCAATGCTGTTGTCTTGTACAAAAGGTTCTGCTACATTAAGCATTTTAGTTACTTCGACAAATTTATTAATTTGAGAAATTGTTTATTGGCTTTGGTTAACTTATTTCTTTTTGGTGGTACCTTCGTAATATTTGAAAGCAAACTGCGCTTTCTGCTGGTAGTACACAGGTTTTTATTGAAATCAATCATTTTTTCTTCAGATGTAAGCAAAGCTGTACTTCTTCCCTTCTTAAATTTAGTGGGTTATTATTTAAATCCAAAATTCTAATATTAATTGCACTCACACTGTTTTGGATAACTGGGAAATAGATAACGTTTTTAGGAATTTCAATTATTCGATAACCCGGCGGCACATTCGGAGAAAACTCATAAATTATATGGCTAGGTTTTCCATTAACAAATGATCCACTTACAATATCACATTCGATTCGGACTATGGCTGATGGTAAAATGTTGATCGGATAGGAAGATGTGTGTAATATATTAGCTTTTAATAATACTTTTCCAAATCCTAATGTAACTCCTATTGAGTTCTCCTTATCAAAATGAATGTCTTTGCTACTAAAAATACTGGTGCTTAAAGTATTATTATTGCAAGTTAATTCCAAAACACAATCATGAACATGTTTCGTTAGGAAGTCAATAATATCTTCAAGTTCATATGAACCCTCTGGTATTATCACAACCCCATCTTTACCGTAATAGAATTTATTATTTCTGTGATCAACATTAGGAATTGAATTAAAAGTAGTGAAGTACAACAGGCCACACTCATAATCACCATCAGTTTCCAAAGCCGGTGAATAATTTGTTACAAGAGCAGAGTCTGTGCCCGTTATAGACATTGTGAAAGACATAGTTAACTGACTCGTTTCCAGAAACCTTTCAAAAATTTAAGACATAAATGTCCACAGTTAAACGTGTTGTATGCTTGATATTTAGTATAATTGTAATACAAATCTGCGCCACTTAGGTATTTAACCAATTCTGTAGGAGGTTTTAAATCTCCGAAACTGTTAAAATATTCACAATAATTATAAATTTTTACGAAGGCTACCCAATGCGTTCCAGGGTTGTCAGAACTATCTAAATTAATAATCGCACACTCAATTTGTTTAGGTTTTTGAGGCAAATTATCCCTCATGTATACACCTCTGAAATATGGTATATTACTGTTATTAACATATTTCATTATATCTTCATTTGTGAGTGCGCGTCGGGGTAGCCTATTTAGCAGTTTTTTGTATGTAAACAGAGCCCACTACCTTTTTTGTACGGTTTGATGTACAGCCCTTTTCCAATAGCAATTGTCTCCATCATCTTATTATGACGTATTGATTCTTTTAGATTTTCTTGAGCAGATTTGGAGTCGTTCACTGCTTTTGCTATTCCAGCTGCACCTCCAGCTAATGCACCTACTGCCGAAAGGCAAGCAAATATAGGAAGAAGTGGTAGTATCCCCCCAATTTTTGGGATTGGTATTATTCGAGGTAGCTGAACTTTCATATTTTTAGGAAACAATTTTTTTGCAGCTAAATGTGCATATTTAATTGCAGATTGTTTGTTTTTTAGTTTAGCTTTCTTTAATTGTGTACTTATTTTTCTAATACCTGATTTAAAACCAGCACCTGTCTTAACCTTAACTTTCATGATTTTGTTTACTAACCACGAAGCAAGTCTTTCCCCTCTACTCACGTCTTTTGCTTTTGATCTAAGTTTTGCCATTTCCATCAATTCTTTATCAGCTTGGTGTCGATTGCGCGTATCGGTGTATTTAGTATAGGCAATGTCGTGACGCATACAAGCATCGTCTAACTGATTAATACCTCGATCACCTCTTAGTAAGCGTTTTTCTAGTTTTGTGCCAGGGCCGCAATAATTATATCCTGGTAAATGTAACTCGAGTGGTAAATTATTTATTAATTTATTAATAAGTCCTCTTCCAGTCATCACTTACGAACGAATGAATAAAATTTTGCATTCATGAGTGTAATATAATAACATTATTTCACGACATCATTTTTACCGATCCAACTGTTTTCAGCGTCTTTTAATCCAAGCCATTTGACAAATAACATATTTCCTCTCTTTTTCAATACCTTTTCAATTAAATAAACACCGGGATTACGTGTTTTATTTAATTCCTGCTCGTAGAAACTACCTTTTATTAATTGATTATGCTGGTCTTTAATACGATATGTAATGGGAGTAGTTTTGTTAACTTTGCTAATGGTAAATAACTCGGTCGACCAATTGGGAGTATACCCTTTGTAAAAACACCCTTTGTACTTGCTAATACGAACGCAATCCCCTACTTTACACTTTGGTTTCACTGAGGATGACTCTGCGTGAGATACAATATTTTCTAAAACTTTGGGTTCATTGACTTTGTTTACCTCCACTGGTCGATACTTTGTTGTACGGTGTTTCGTACTATTATATGAAATCACAATATCAACTAATGGTTTTCCAATCCATTTGTAATTGCCAACTAAACTAAAATATTTATATAGCTTATTCTTCAATGTCCTTATAACTCTTTCAACAATAGATGCTTTCTTTGTAGAAAAAGTTGAATAATGGTTAATGTGGTATGATTGCATAAGCCTTTGAAAAGATTTGTTATAAAATTCTGTTCCTAAATCGGTCTGTACGTTAGTTGGAACACGATTACTTTTTAAAATTTTTTCAAATGCATTACACACTTCATTCATTGATTTAGTTTTTAATGGAACAGTCCAAACATATTTTGAAAAACAATCTATAATGACTAAAATAAAATTAAATCCTCTATTGTGTTTTCGAATATGTTGGATATCAATTAAATCCGCTTGCCATAAATCATCGATTCCTTTAAGAATAACTTGCCGTCGATTGAAATTTCTTCTAGCAGCTCTATGAATCTCGTTCACCACTTTTTCTTTACTCATAATTTCTACTGGCAATGTCTCTGATTGCTACCAACTGATCTTTGATAATAGAACTAACTTCTACCCTTGTACACTTTTCATCTAACTGTTTCTGAATCAGTTGTATCTGACTCTTTATACTTTTTAGCTCGACAAGAATATCATGCTCTTTGCAAAATAACTTTAAGCTTTGATCAACATACTCTTTGTTGACAGCCTCATCTGGTAGTACAGGAAGTCTCAATCCTACCAGTTTTTCTGATTTCAAGTCATATTCTCCGTTAAGGTTTTGAGTAAGATTTTTATTATTGGTGCTATAAAATATTTCTGATGGACGAAGTCTTTTATGCACATGGTGGCCAAATTTATCAATATTCATCATTTTTTTAAGAAGGTTGAACAAGAACTGATGGAAAATACATTTGAGTTTGTAATTATATTACTTTATTAGACCACATTCACGCAGTTCTTCAATGATAGAAATAATTTCGTTATTAAGCCCTGTATTACCAGCTTCGCGAGACGCAATAAGTAATTTTAAACGTTCCACCAATTCATTTGGATCATCCCAGTACACATAATCCACATTTTTATTCATTTTTTTCAAGACTGGTAACCCTTCTCCTTGCGGCAGACTTTCAATACTGCTAGAAGTATTTTTGGTTAGTTTAAAGAGAGGTTTTATTATTTGCAAATACTTCATACCTCTATTACTTTTTATTGGCTGTTTAGGACTGAAATCACGACGGAGAGCATTTGTTTCTAACAGTAATTGTTTATAGTTTTTTAAATCATCAGGCTTAACTAAACTTAAATTTGGTTTTGGTTTCAACAATAATTCAGCTAATCCAGGTGTATTTAAATAACTTTTCCCGCCAACTGAAATCTTATTTTCTGTAACTGACACTCGCAGTGATCCCAACATAGTTTTTCCTCGCTCCAGCCTTACTCCATAAGGTACATTACTAAATATTTCCGATGACAATGACCAAGAAGAAGAATCTTGGCGAGGACTCTGAACAGATTCAAGAGTTTTAAACGATGTGTCACTTGAATCACCCATGTTTAAATCGCCTTCATCAGTTTCACTAAATGCTTTCTGTTCAGGTTTTTGGGAGTCACGATCACTATTTTGCATAAAGTTGTAGCTGGTAGATGCACCATCATCGATTTCATTAAGGTCTTTGTTAGTATCAATGTTTGTTTTAGTGTCCCAGTGTCTATCATCCCAATACTCTTTATTAATCTTTTCATTTTTTGCGGCGATGCTTTTTAGTGGACCTGTTAATGGTTTGAAAACCTTTTCCAATACTAGATCATTATCGTGGTCAATATCTTTCAATTGTTTAAACTTTCTTTTTACAGCTTCAGCAGATTCTACAATCTGTGTTTTTAGTATCTTTTCCATAGCGAGATAAAATATGTACTTTCTCTCGCAACGCAAACCGATTAGTAACGACACTTCGATCCGTAACTCATTATAAATAGCACAAATATGCTTAGTCAAAGACAACGAATTTGTCAAAGTTCATTCTGTAACATCCTTTACCTTTTTCACAATCTTTATTAATTACCAAATAATTATAAGGCACACTCCATATTTTTTTGCACATCTCTCGAAACTGTGTCCAGCTCATATCTGCGTTAACATGTTCGTTATAAATATGTCGTAGATTGATGTCATCCTGTTTAAAAATTATAATCAAATTAGCATTATCCCTGATCAATTGCTTTGGTATCTTACTGTATGTTTGATTCAAATAGAAAGAATCAATCTTTTTATGTCTACCCATCGCAAAATAATCACGTATGTTATTTTGTTTTTCACAAGCAACGTCATCAAATATCATTACGGAGTAAGGTTTGGCATTTTGATGACTTATCACTTCTTCGTTGTCACGAAATTTACTGAAATTTATCTCAGGAACCATGCTTAACACTTTATCTAAAAAAACGTATTTTGGCTGGAAGAGCGTTTTAGAATAAAGGTAAACGTTTCGGTAGCGCAATCCATTTTTGTGCAATAGAAGACCTATCATTACGTTTGTTTTACCGCAGTTCGAAGGACCACAAATTATGCATCGAATTGTATTTGGTAAAAGATTTCCATGTAGTTTTATTTTGTTGTTAGATTCGCTACAAATGTTTTCCAAACGTAATGTTTGCGCTTGTTGTATAAATTTCATTCTTGAGTAAATAAAATAAAAACGATACTAACACCTAGAACTGCAGGCGTGCAATGAAGTGATTGTTGTATTTGACGCTTATATAAATAATTCCTATGAATGAACTGAAGTAAAAAAGAGTTTCCGTTTTAGTAAGTTAATCAAGTAATGAAATGGTTAGATTGCATATTTCCCACAATAGTATTGGGAACTCTAGGACACTTTGAAGGAGTGACGGCGAACGCAGTGAGCCCCTCACGACGGAAAAGTGTCCTAGAGTTCCCAATACTATACTACTCTAGTGGCTAGTCTTACTGACAGAAGTTTTCAAGCCGCCCTAAGGCCTGTAGATAAGTATATTAACTAGCCCACATTCGGCGGCTTATATATAGTCATACGTTTTGTTTGAACACAGCCTTATACCATTGGTGCCTAGAAGGTTTGACACGTGTACGGGCTTAGACATTAAGCAACAATGAAATAAAATCGCCACTTTCGTGCAATTATCATCGTGCAATTGGCAGGATGTTGCATTTACACATTGGGTCGACTAAGCACTGTGATAACATTTTTAACCACCGGCTGAGCTGCCAGGAGTGGCGATCGCAACATTGTGTCATTTAATCGGTGCCTTTATCCTTATTAACCACAACTCATGGTCCATTTTTAAGTTTCTTACTGCGATAGTCTTGAGAAAGTTTTAGACGAGACGAATAAAAAAATACAAGTCCCAATTCAAAATAAATCCTCACAAAATACAAATAAAAACCTTTTTCTCGAACTCTCAACGTTGAAAATCGCCATAACGCGGTGGGAACACACGTTTAGTGCCATTAAGTTTCTAAGGAATATACATGTGACGGTCAGTAGTACAATACAGAGGTTCATCTGTGGTTCAACCCAATGGTAGGGAGGAAATAATCGTCTCGCCCATGTGACATTGACTCTGAGGGACGGACGTAGTAAAGCTTGGGACAGACGTAATTGAAAACATAAAATCAATTTAAAATTAAAGATCTTAACAAATAGGTAGTTAACAATTTGTGCATACAGACAATGGAGAATGAGAAATATAACTACTTTACTGGCTGTTCCTCGCGGTGTTACCCGAGGTTTATAAATTTTCCCATGGGAATAAGATATTTTACCGCAGAAAAACGTAGCTTATGTGATAATCAACTAACTCCATACCAAATTTTATTAAAATCTCTAGAGCCAATTTAAAAAAACCTATTTAGAGGCTAAAAATTTCACCCATGCCGGGATTCGAACCCGCAACCTCTGGCTATTTTTAGCTTTTAAATAGGTTTTTAAATTTGTTCCTTAGCACGGGTTAGTGCATTAAAAATAAAAATAGTATAATCGCTAGAGCCGTTTAGACGTGAAGAACTTATTTTTATTTATTTTATTTATTTGGCACACAAAACAGGTTACAGACAATATTACACAATAAAAACAAAGAAACAACTTATTTGCAACTAGTCCATAGCCCAAAACTTATGCGCACAACATGATCAGAAATATTTAGGTCATGAAAAGAAATGTTACAAAACCAAAACAATAATACTATCAAGCATTACAAAATGATCGAGATATTACTCAATATGCAAGAAAAAGAAAAAAAAAATAAAAATTGCATGCCGAAACAGTAACGTAAAAAGTACAACCATGAGTAATATTATTATTACATACCATCTTCATCTGAGCATACTTAGTAGGTTCTTTTTAAAGACACAAGGTCTTTGGAAAATGTCGACATCGCCTTGTTGAGCTACCAAGTCATTATACAAGCGGCGCATCCTAACAATTGGGTTAAAGTATGATGTATTATTTTTGTACGTTTCTAAGGGGAATAAGTTGGGTTTCCGAGTACGAAAATTTGTGTTTAGCTTTATTTGAGACAGTAAGGCAGGAGAATTTATTTTTGAGTGTACAATTTTATGCAAATATAATAAATCATACTGTTTTCGTCGCTTCTCGAGTGTAATTACATTAAATTTAAGTAATCTGTCACTATAGCAGTTAATAGAGCGGTTACAATTAAGCTTATAGCATAAAGTTTTAAGAAACCTTTTTTGCACTCGTTCTATATTGTCTATGTGTACGGAGTAGAAAGGAGACCATATAGGGCATGCATATTCCAGAATGCTGCGTACTAGGCTATAGTATAGGTACAAAAGACTGTCTGTCTGTTTAAAGTCTCTGGTAGTACGAACAATAAAACCCAATAGTTTGTTGCCTCTATTGATTATGTACTCGTAATGCGCCCTGAATGTCAGCTGTTCGTCAAATAGGACGCCAAGATCTTTAATAACAGATTTACGAGTTAACAATTCACTGCACAGCTTGTAATCAAAAGTAATCTTTTGTAGCTTTCGAGTAAACGAAATAACGAAACATTTGCTAACATTAAGATACATTTTATTACGTTCACTCCAGGTAGCCAATATATCTAAATCCCTTTGTAGTCTAATGCAGTCACTACTGTCTTTAACTGTCGTGAATACCTTCAAGTCGTCAGCGTACAGGAGACAAGGACATGACAAACGGTCAACCAGATCATTAAGGAAAACAATAAACATAAGAGGGCCAAGGTGCGAGCCTTGCGGAACACCAGATGTTATGTGTATCGGAGACGAAGACAGATGTCCCTTTATGGCTACTAGTTGACTACGTTTTTCTAAATAGGAGCTAACCCATCGGAGCAGACTACCATGGATACCGAAATGCGAGATCTTGAAACACAGTAAAGCATGGTTTACTTTATCAAATGCTTTTGAGAAGTCCGTATAGACAGAGTCAACCTGTACTCCAGATGCGAAAGCTGTACATAGATAGTTTTTGTATTCCAGTAAGTTGCTTACTGTCGATTTATTCTTTACAAAGCCATGTTGTTTTTCAGAGAGATATGGTGCGATATGATGGTAGATATGTTCATAGATCAGGGATTCAAAAAGTTTAGCCATGCAAGAAAGAATACTTATTGGTCTATAGCTCTCGCAATTTGATTTATCCCCAGATTTGTATATGGGTACTATAAATGCTCTTTTCCAATACGAAGGAAAGACTCCAGAAGATAGTGATTGGTTAAAGAGTATGCTTAGAGGGGTTGAAAGCTCCTCTGCACATGCCTTTATAAGATATGGAGGAATATCGTCCGGCCCAGCGCCCTTGTTAATATTTAATTCCCTCATTTTTAGATTAACATCGTCTGGTGCTATCTTTATATCAGATAGTGTATTAGTGATTGAGCAATGCTGATCAATAATATCAGTGCATAAGGGAGAAGCACTTTCAAAGACAGAGCCAAAGTACTCTCCAAAAATGTCGCAAACTTATTGACTGTTTGAAGACGTTCGATTGCCATACGACATCGTATGTGGTACTGTAACATGCCCCTTCCTGTTATTTACAAATGTCCAGAAAGCTTTTACATTTGCCTTAATGGAGTCCTCTACAGATGCAACAAAGTTATTGTAACATTCGTGTGTCAGTGTTTTAGCTCTAGCCCTCATCATTGAGAAAACATCGTAATCCCGAGGATTTCCATACTTTTTATAACGTCGATGATATTTGTTCTTATCTTCTAAACATCGAATTAAATTGACGCTGTACCAAAGCGGATAACCGTGACTGTTGCACTTACGCATAGGTGTATGTTTCTTTATTATTAAAGTTATATTTTCATAGAACACATCAACACAGCCATCCACATCGGGACACGTCAACACGTCTGTCCAATTTACAGTTCTTAGTTCTAGTTTGATTTGTTCTATGTTGCACTTATTATAATTTAGTCTGCCATTGCAAACAGGCTTAATCGATTTTAATTGCTTAAGCCTTGCAATCGTTATGACCAGCGGGGGATGATAGCCATCAATACGTGATAGAGGATCAGCGTCACTAATAATAACGTCAGTGCTACCACACGTTGACAGTATGAGGTCGAGATATCTATTGTCTTTATTGGCTATATTATTATGTTGTGACAAGTTGCATAATGTTATAGTCTCTGTTAAAAGAATTGCTTTGCGATCCTTGGGATCACTAGGGATAAGTGTAGAGGATTCTTCGTGAGATTGTGTCCACGTGAGATGTGGAGTGTTAAAGTCACCTACCAATAAAAAATCACTATTATCTCCAGCATCCAAAATTCTTCTTTGACAGTTAGTATAGAAGGCAGCTAAGTCATCGTAAGGTAGGTCGGGCGGCAAGTAACATACGCATATATTTAGAGTTACACCTGTTTTATCAGAGGATAGTATACTAATCCATATGTCCTCAATTGGAGAGCACCAGTTAGTCTGACAAATCACATCAAAATTCTTATTGATAGCTATAAGCACACCTCCTCCGTCTTTCTTATACCTACTTACTTTTGTGTCTTCTCGATCTCTCCGAAAAATGTTATAGCGATTATCCAGGATTTCACCACTAAATACTCCATCATTTAAGTTGGTTTCTGTCAGACATATAATGTCATAATTGCAATTCGTTACATTAATATGAATATCTACTAACTTAGATCTAATTCTGTTCACATTTTGGTAATACATAACAACCATAGCAACTTACTTAAAGTGCCCAAGTAGAGAGAAATATACTTTTATACAAATAAATTAAATTAATCCCTTGAAGCATTAATATTTTTCAGGGATTCAGAGCTCGTCACGGGGATAGCTGGGTAATTATCGTTTTTGCGCAAGTAGATCTTATCATACTTTATCCAGATATATTTAAAGTTGTTTTTCTTTTTGAATTCTCTTGCTTCGGCGTGCAGTTTCTTAAGCTCCGGGGATAAATGTTCACATACGTAGATCTGACAACTTTCAGCAGAAATCCCAGCATGCTTTGAGTTTAGTTTCTCATTTGGATTTGATTTATTGAAGCGGTGAACAGCCGACAGAACAGTATCTCGCAGGCGGGGTGTTGTTAGAGTTACAAGAATATTTCGTGGTCGGTCTGAAGCAGGATTAAGTTTAGCGACACGGCGACATGCTCTTATATCATGTTCCATGATAGGAACGTTAAGCGTGTTGCAGATATTCGTGAAAATAGACAACACATTTTCACTGCTAGTCCGGATTTCTGGGACTGCCTGAATCTCGAGGTTACATTCTCTTGATAACTTTTCCAGTGTTCTCAGCCGGGAGCTCAATGAGGATAGGTTTGTTTGCAGTTTTGCATTCTCGAGCTCGAGCGCCTTGATTGCTTTATCCTTCAGGAGGACTTCTTTTTTTATGTCTTTTTGCTCAGCAGCCAAGAAATCTGTGCATTCATTGAAATCCGCGGTCAGCGTGTCTACAGCTTGCTTAACCTCTTTGGCGATCGCTAGCTTTAGGTCTTCTTTCAGGGATTTGCGTAAATTTTGCATAAATACTGATGAAGGTGACAACTTTTGATCCAAGAGTTGACCTATCTGATCTATTGTCAGTATACTAGTACTTGCAGATCTAGCTGCTACTGTATCTTTCGGTACAGACATGGGACTATTAGCCGCGCTATCGTATGATATATTCATGGATTCTTCGAGCATGCTTATTGAGTGGTGAGAGTGGACTGCCGATGTATCATCGTGTATTCTGCGCTAGGTTACGTTCATACACCCGGGACAGTTAAGAGACTGCAGTTGTTGCTGATTTATGGTATCTTTTGGGTTTATATTTAGGCATTCATAACAGAAAGCCATTATACACGATTTGCATTTCAAGAACTTTGCATCCCTGCCAATTGTGCTATTGCACCCGTTGCACCTGATCATGGTAGGCACTAGGCACTGTAGGTACCGCCTGCGCTTTCCGTGAACCGTTTCCGTTGTGCAGGTTTGTTAAATGTTGCCTGCGCAACTGTGGCAGGCGTTTATTATGGCGGTAGTGTGAAAATTATTTTGTGCTAGCTATCAGTGATGGAGTAAAATTTTACGAGCCACTGTATTTATTTTACTTAAGTTTTGTGCGTTTAAAGTACTCACTTGCAATCATTACATGTATCAACAACACACGGTCACTATTGAGCAAAATAACACGGTGAGCGAATACTTCTAGTGATTGATTACGCTGTGATCATTTATTTCGTCAACAGCACTACAACAACACTCCTTTCACAACCCTAATAAATTGACAGAACTAACAAACATACACTCTCACAAACATTCGCCTTTATAATATTAGTGTGATGTGACGTCATTGTACATGTCCTCACCTCTCGGCTCCGTATCTAGTGCGCCAGCTCGCCAAATGACATTTTAGTGTCATCATACTTCCGCTCCGTATCTTGTGCGCCAGCTCGCCAAATGACCTTTAAGTTCCTCACCTCTTCACTCCGTATCTAATGCGCCATCTCGCCAAATTACTGTTTAGTGTCCTCACCTCTCGGCTCCGTATCTAGTGCGCCAGCTCGCCAAATGACATTTTAGAGTCATCATACTTCCGCTCCGTATCTTGTGCGCCAGCTCGCCAAATGACCTTTAAGTTCCCCACCTCTTCGCTCCGTATCTAATGCGCCATCTCGCCAAATTACTGTTTAGTGTCCTCACCTCTCGGCTCCGTATCTAGTGCGCCAGCTCGCCAAATGACATTTTAGAGTCATCATACTTCCGCTCCGTATCTTGTGCGCCAGCTCGCCAAATGACCTTTAAGTTCCTCACCTCTTCACTCCGTATCTAATGCGCCATCTCGCCAAATTACTGTTTAGTGTCCTCACCTCTCGGCTCCGTATCTAGTGCGCCAGCTCGCCAAATGACATTTTAGAGTCATCATACTTCCGCTCCGTATCTTGTGCGCCTGCTCGCCAAATGACCTTTAAGTTCCTCACCTCTTCGCTCCGTATCTAATGCGCCATCTCGCCAAATTACTGTTTAGTGTCCTCACCTCTCGGCTCCGTATCTACGTAGTGCGCCAGCTCACCAAATGACATTTTAGAGTCCTCATACTTCCGCTCCGTATCTTGTGCGCCAGCTCGCCAAATGACCTTTAAGTTCCTCACCTCTTCGCTCCGTATCTAATGCACCATCTTGCCAAATTACTGTTTAGTGTCCTCACCTCTCGGCTCCGTATCTAGTGCGCCAGCACGCCAAATGACATTTTAGAGTCATCATACTTCCGCTCCGTATCTTGTGCGCCAGCTCGCCAAATGACCTTTAAGTTCCTCACCTCTTCGCTCCGTATCTAATGCGCCATCTCGCCAAATTACTGTTTAGTGTCCTCACCTCTCGGCTCCGTATCTAGTGCGCCAGCTCGCCAAATGACATTTTAGAGTCCTCATACTTCAGCTCCGTATCTTGTGCGCCAGCTCGCCAAATGACCTTTAAGTTCCTCACCTCTTCGCTCCGTATCTAATGCGCCATCTCGCCAAATTACTGTTTAGTGTCCTCACCTCTCGGCTCCGTATCTAGTGCGCCAGCACGCTAAATGACATTTTAGAGTCCTCATACTTCCACTCCGTATCTTGTGCGCCAGCTCGCCAAATGACCTTTAAGTTCCTCACCTCTTCGCTCCGTATCTAATGCGCCATCTCGCCAAATTACTGTTTAGTGCCCTCACCTCTCGGCTCCGTATCTAGTGCGCCAGCTCGCCAAATGACATTTTAGAGTCCTCATACTTCCGCTCCGTATCTTGTGCGTCAGCTCGTCAAATGACCTTTAAGCTCCTCACCTCTTCGCTCCGTATTTAATGCGCCATCTCGCCAAATTACTGTTTAGTGTCCTCACCTCTCGGCTCCGTATCTAGTGCGCCAGCTCGCCAAATGACATTTTAGAGTCCTCATCCTTCCGCTCCATATCTTGAGCGCCAGCTCGCCAAGTGACCTTGTAGTGTCCTCACCTCTCCGCTCCGTATCTAGTGCGCCAGCTCGCCAAATTACCGTTTAGTGTCCTCACCTCTCCGCTCCGTATCTTGTGGGCCAGCTCGCCTGCGCTAAGCTGCAGCAGTGGATTGTGGTCATGAGGCACGCGGCGGCGGCTGCGTCCGGCCAGCCAAAACACCGGCGCCAGCAGAATGCTCAGCACTCGCAGCAGTATACCGATAAGCCGCACGCCTACCTCCATCCTGAGGGGGATACATACATAACGTAAGCAGGATAGAACTAAAGTGATCGATATAGCTCAAGAAATTGTACCCATTGTGCCCTCACACCTGCACTGTGGAGGACCTAACAGAGGCCAACGCTGCTGCAATTGCAGTACCCAACTATTGGGCAGGAAAAATACAAACTGGTCGAATCGCTGACACGAAAAGAAGAAGCTCAAAAAATTAGCAAACTGAATTGGTAGTGGGCGGGTCATATTTGCCGCAGGAGCTATAACCGTTGGGGTAGACTGGTTCTTAAGTGGAGACCGCGAATTGATAAACGCAGCGTAGGCCGTCCTGTGACCAGGTGGAGCGGTGACATTCGCAAAGCGGTGGGCAGTGACTGGAAGAGAAGAGTTGAATATCGGGCGCAATGGCGTGTCATAGGAGAGGCCTATGTCAGGAGTGGACCGTCACAGGCTGGTTATGATGGTGATGATAAGCAGAATACATATGTCTTAGTGCAGAGCACAGAAATCGAGTCTCGCAGTTTTTCCCGAGCTTTTCCCAAACTTCAAAGACAAACGTTTTCATTATTTTATTAGAAACTAGCTGACCCCGATAATTCGATTCTTTAATTTTTTTTATTTTTCTCTCCATAAGAATCATCTCCGTACTTCAAGGAATATTCTAAAAAAAGCGAAATCTGTTCAGCTGCTCTCGAAATTTGCGCTTACCAACACATTCGGCAATTCATTTTTATATTATAGATGTATATGTCCAATTTTTTTACTATACCTGGAGCATATACTTTGTGCTGTAAATAAAAATAATAAAAAAATAATAATCCAAAAAAACCCGACTACAAAAAACCTTTATCAAGGCCCATGAATTGAATGGATTACAACATTCCAACAGTTGTTAATTTACTTAGTCGGTCACACATACTAACTTAGTCAGTGTGCATAACCCATAGCTACGAGTATAACCACGTTACACTTGCTAGAAACTTAATACTACCGACACTATGACGTTTATTAATTCTATTGAAAATTGAAAGCCAGAAGCCTGTCTGTTCACAAAAAGTTCCATTGAATTGCAGATGGAACCGTCCAGTCGAAAGCAGGTCAATCTTCAAACAAATTTTTCCACCTTTATCGATGCTTTGAATAAACCTTAAAAGGATTTATCACGTGACAGAAATAGAGCTGTAATCACAAAGGGTGTCCATTACGGATTGGCGATTTGGCGCTGAGATAAATTTGATATGTTTGCATATCGCAGCGTTCAGACACTCAGGTTTCCTCACGCTGGTTTCATAACAATACGCTGATTGTATTGCTGCCAAAAATTTTCAACCTACACCAATATAATCGCCATTCAATTCAATTTATGACAACGTAAAGAATTTGCATTGTGTTTGCTGAATGTCAAAGTACAATGTAACACGAAAGTGAAAACCGCTGCCTTCGGGCCGTAGTGTAGTGGAGAAAAAGGCAGCGGGTAAAAAACTCTACTCTGACCATCTTTTCTCAAGTCCTCCTGAATCTACTACATCAGTTACAACCTATATGTATGATAAGATTCCATGATTGCCATTAATAACTTTAAATGCCAAAGAAATTCTAAAGTTAGCCATCAAGATTCGAACCAATGACCCATTTTATTGCATGCGGTAGTAAAAATAAAGAACATAATATAAATTCACGCCTGGATCCCGGAGGGGTAGGCAGAGAGAGATGGTTTGCCACTTGCCACTATCCCAACAAACCTTTTTTGCTTCATCAACATTCATTCATCTCTGCATACACGCCGGATTGACCCATATACAATAATACTTATTTTGCGCCTTCCCATTTAGGATTTACAGATGACTGACTGAAGCGACAGCTAAACTTAAAATTGGGAAATACAGCCAGCTCATGCTTCATTAGATAGTCTGTTAGCTTTCAGAATATACCTCGGCTACTATCGGATAGAATCGGATATATTCGTGTAATAGAAATATCGGAACTAATATGACACTTAGGATCTGTTTCACAATCTGCAGATGAAGTTCCGGATAAGCTATTCGCAACCAGGGCTGCCGCTGCCGCAAGATAGGAAAATTTATTTAAATTTAGAACAAGCGGCAGCCCTGGTTGCGGATAGCTTATCTGGAACTTTATTTGAGCATTGTGAAACAGGGCCTTAATTAAATAAACTTAATAAGAAAAGTTTTATGCAGGGCAGGAAGTAGTAGGTATTACACTCGTGTGCTTTCGGCGAAAACCGAAGCCTACTGACCAGAGCCCGAGGAATATTCTAAAAGCTAACAGACTGTATTTGTTCATCCGTGGGTATGGGGGGACGAGAGAAAAGTTTTCGTTTGGGAAATAAATCGGTCGGCGCTTCAGGAGTCGTGGGTATGACATTCGTTCCGGGGCATACCTGATATAGGATATAAAGGATTCTGGCATTGCAAGTAACACTGCTAGCGTCATGGGAACTTTTGAGTAGGGTGTATCCAGGGGGGCGAGTCTCTAAAATGCATAGTTGTTCAATAGAGTCATATTAGTCCGGTAATAGTCGTTTCATTCACAATATCGGTAGTCTTGTAACCAATCGCATTGCAATGGTATAACCTGTGCTACTTAGGTAACTCGGCGCCTCGCGCGATTCGATCTTCTTCGCGAGAGATGCCTATTTAATTTGCGCGGGTTATAATGACATTCTACTGCTAATGCTTTGTAGACTACCAAATTGAGGCAAATGAGAACCATTGTAGTGCTTATACAATTCTATTGAAAAACTATGAGTGCTTATACAATTCTTTTGAAAAACTATGTAAGTATTATACTCTAGGGGCTGGTCGGACTCTTCCGATAAAAAAAAAGTAAAAAATCCCGATTTAAATCAATAACTGCGGTTTCCGCTCAGCTGCACAGATATAGTGTTAAACTGTATACGACTATGCAATCACGTCCCCATCTCATCCAGGTCTTCTCGTAGAAGCAATTAGCTTGTGGACAGCCAGACGCCTGCCAAAGCAATCACTAGCAGAGTTCTATCTCATACAGAACAGAAGGTAGGATTTAGATATGATAATTATTTTTTAATAGTTGCTCAAAAAGTGGCGTATTACAGGGACGTATAGCGTGCGGGATTTGGCCTAATACACACTCGTGCTGTTTTTTACCTTTCCCGCACTCGTGCGTTTTCTTTCCCAATTGTCAAAATAATGTCTTTTAAAAAGAAAAACCAACCATGAAGTTTTTACTAAAAAAAATCATAGAAGTTTTTATGAGCTACTAATTTGTTTCAATATCAGATTTAATGATTTGATTGAATGAGTTAATTTAGGTTTCATTTCATTTCATTTCATCTCATTAAATTTCATTTTCATTTCATACCAATAAAAAAAATTCTACTGAAGACTTGGCTGTATGGGCATAGTTCCCTTTGCCTACTAGAATGGGTGAAGAAAAAAAATGTCTGCTTATATTTTTTTACGGTTGGCGCCATTTTCCAAATATTTTTCTTTATTAAATTGCTTATTTTTTTCGCAACTGTTTTAAATATAGTCGTTCAGTACACGTGCGGATGCGTCATTGCAACTTGTTCTGACTGTCAACCCTCGCTGCGCCTTGGCTTGGGTAGACATTTGTCGGAACTCTTTGCAATGACAGCCTTTCCGCACTTGTAATGAAATATACTATATTGCGATGAACCGCATAAACAATTTCTGTGGCGGTAATAAGTTCAAGGGTCAGCTAGGCAACACTGCTACTTGATGTCAATATATTGTTGATTTTATTATTTATGTACATGCACCTAACTACCGACTTTATTCTTAATGCAATCCATCCAAAAATTGTTTGGAAGAGGTCGCTCTAAGCAATGAGACCGTCAATTGTTAAACATTTTACTTACTCGTAGATTTAAGAAATCATGTTTGTATTCTTTTTTCTCGTTGTGCTATAAAGTGAACTCTATCTATCGATCTAGTATTCTAGTAAGACCCACTTGGGTCAGCCCGGGTTAGCTCATTTAACTCGAGTTAACCGGTTAAATCGATCATTTCGCATACAAAACGATCGGTTTAACCGATTAACTCGATTATATTCTTTTTAATGCACGTGCTAAGGACAATTATAAACCAATTTAGAGGCTAAACATTCCACCCATGCCGGGATTCGAACCCGCGACAGTATTCACAAACCGCCTGCTAATTTTGGTTCACAGATTTTACCTCAAAAAGTCACCATTCCTGTTCGAATGAGGGTTTTTAATATGCGATGTTATTGCGGGAATAGTATTTGGCATTATTCGTCCTTATATTTCTCCTTACTTTGGCATAAAATAATCACGTAAAATCATCATCTTTAAGGTAACCATAACTATTTTTGTACTTAAATATTCAACCCGGCTGGCTATACGTTATTGATTGATTGAAACCCCTTCATTCGTTACGACTAAAGTCGGTTCGCACCTACTCTCGGCAGCACTATCTACAGATCCAGCGGTAAAATCTTTCCAGTGAATAAGTCTAGATACTGCCGTGTATCGAAAGTCCCAAAAGATGAAATTAATAAAATACAATACATGTCTTACACCAACAACTTACATCTTGGCAAACGCTAGAGGTATCTATAAATCTTGTATCATGCATGTATCATTGACATCCTGTCAATGATACAATTCATACCTCTAGCGTTTAATTAGCACTGGACACATATTTATTTATATATTGACTTGGCCGCCACTCAGTACTGAATGTAACCTGAACAAAGGGCATCTCCAACCCACCTTCTCATCCGCCAGAGCGAGAGGCCGCTAACCCCCTCTCCCTCCCGCAGACAACAGCTGGAGCTGATGCGCGAGATGTACCACAACGAGGCCGAGCTGTCCCCGACCTCGCCCGATCACAACATCGAGTCCGTCACTGGCGGGCACCCGTTCTACGACCGCTTCCCCTGGTTCAGTCTGGTTGGTTGGACGGTGAGTTGCACAGTACACAGGCTGTCACAAGTCGATAAAGACGAACCAACCGTCTTCAAAATACGTAATAATCACCACAAATCTTCATGGTATTACCGACACAACCATACCGCGATGAAGAATATTGTCGGAATACTACGTTTGCCGAGTCGAGGTCTCCACTCAAGGACACGTTAAGTAAATGTTAAGTATGTACTTAATAATATGTCATCACATTGCCACCAAGAGAAATTTTTACCCTTCGGCACTGCCCCAATCATCCATAGCGTATGCACATGCCGTTGACGAGGTTCTGTAGTGAATAATTACGATAGCACCCCCTAGGGGGCTGTCACACCACGCTCGGCTTAGTTATGCAAACTTAGTCGGTTGCGCTAAGCTATAATAAATTGGGTCTGACCAGACACACCCGTTATGCTTTAATCGGCACAGTGGACAAGTAATTAACCTTTACATTTTTATTTAGAAACTAGCCGACCCAGCGAACTCCCTACCGCCTGACAGTTGATTCTTAAATTTTTTTTTATTTTTCTCTCCGAAAGAACCATCCTCGTACTTCAAGGAATATTTTAAAAAGAGAATTAGCGAAATAAGTTCAGCTGCTCTCGAGATTTGCGCTTACAACACATTCAGTGATTCATTTTTATATTGAAGGATAAGATCACCGCGTGACGTAACGTCTAGCAGCAGTAGTTGGACTATGAGGCAGTGGACTGACACCGGCTGATTGATGATGATGGTGATGATGATGATAATGAGGATGGTGATGATGATGTGACGTAATCTAAATGATAACAGTTCACGTTTGTGAAGATTAATGATCTTTTGGCTGCAGATAAATTAATGCCCAGCAAATTGCCTTTGGATTACACAGAAGTCTGTGAAATAACAACACGTATAGGGTGTCTCAAAAATTTGTCAAGCTAACGACCAGACAAAGGTAAAATAACAACACATACAGGGTGTTTCAATTTGTCAAGCTAACGATCAGACAAAGGTAGACAACCCTCACAGCCAACCAAGTCCCTCCATGTCTGTGAAGCGATTTTCCGTAGTTTACAAATTATTTCGTTTTTTTTAAGAAGTTGGTGACTTTCTAGACTTACGGTTTTCTTTATAAAAAGTGTTTATTATAATATTTTTTATTAAATTCTTTATTGGAACCTTCGTTAAGAGGAATCGACTTTTATCAGTTAAGATCGACGTTTATAATCGAGAACACTGTTTGAACACACACACACACACACACTATCAATAATAAGTGAGTTAAACAAACCGTGTCGAGATATGTCCGAGGCAAAGATTCCCATAATGTTAGGAGGAAAGAAAACTTTATTGCACAACAAGAAAAAAAGAATACAACCATGATGAATGAAACCATCAAAAAGATCCTCCGCATCAAGTAATAACTTGCTGTTTAATTTTCTTTTCACTTTTCTAGTTCCATAACCACGTTAATTAAACTATGGAGATTTTGATTTATGTATTCTAATTATATTCTAATCGGTAAAACAACGTCCACAAGCACATTATTCAAGACACAACTAACAGATCAAATCTGAAAATTGCGGCGTTTCTCTTTGAATGTCAATTATCTGGGAGCATCAGATGCCAAATAAAGCTATCAATGGAGTGGAGGTCAGATCGGAGGCAACCGGTGCACGAGCGTGAGGCTTGTGCACAATTTGAGAAATTACCCTACTTACGTAACGCGGTTATACCATCACAAACATTCGCGGTAAAAACGCGCCAAGTCCGAAAATCTGACAAAAAAACATCACGTTTTTTTTTTATTTGTTTTAAATGTGGCTGTGGACCGCACAATTTTTGTGTAACAAATCCCAACATAGAAATACGTTTAATTGTCTGTCAGTTTGTCACGCAAAACTATGAGTTAAAACTGACAGTAAAACTTTGTCAGTTTTAAGTAGAAACAGAGCCACGGTTCGACGTAATTTTTCACATAGCTATACTTTATGGAGTCACTACTACTTTTCACTGTCACTTTGGTGTACACAATGGATTCGTAAAAGCGACTTTGAATTATTAGTAAAAATAAATAACATAAAAATTGTTTTTAATATATACAAATCGGGGGCGTGATGTTCTACCTATTTAACTTTCCGTCGTAAGGTTGTCTGGAAGAAATTGCTTTTAGCAATAAGGCCGCAAATTGTACTTTGTATCTTTACATGTTTTATAATATGTGCTCTGGTGTACAATAATAGTATATTACACAACTAGGGTGGTAATACAAAGAAAGGCCGAGATCGCAGAAGTTTGCGGCCCGAGCTGCAAGCGAGGGACGTAAATATGCGATCGAGAGCTTTCTTTATTACCTCCCGTGTTGTGTACATCTTTTTATGTCTACACTTGGCCAGAAAGCGGCTTTTTCCGTACGCGCAGCGTGCGGAAAAAGCCACTTTATTGCCAGGTGTGGTATAAAGAATATTCTTATTCTTAACTTTTTATCCAAATCCAATTTAAACGAAGTCGCAGGTTATTAAAGTAATTGGGTGAGGCCATTATGACTGAGACACTGGAAAAAGACTAAATTTGGAGTTCTTTGTTAATTTTTTTTCCAAATTGATCTAGATTTTGAAATTGACAACTAGTTTACTGGTCAATGCGACATTTCTGTGTAATTTTGAATAAAAACTTTGTTTTGATTTGATTTGTAGGCGGCCTGAGAAAGAAGGCAGCGATTACTCGATGATCTTTAGACTGTTGTTATTTATGTGTTGTTTGTTATTATTAATTAAAACCGTCTTCCACTTTTTACTGTCACCTCGGCGATAAACAGATCAAAGATCAACAAACCCTTACACACAAAATAAAGTAAGAAAGAAGTATAATATCATTTATGAAATTGGAATAAAAAATGTGTTGAAGTCCGAAACTTGGTACTACTGGTGAAGTCACTTCAGTGTCCGCTGAATTAGAAACTGCACACAATAACATGACTAGGACATTACAGTGACCTTGCGATCTAACCACATATGCATCAGAATTTCAAATCCGAACACACTACGAGTGTCTTGAGTGCAGTACTTATTATAAATGAACAAATTCGAATTGAATAAAATGGTGAAAACTTTCAGTAGAACACCCATTAATGATGTTGTCTAGTTTGCGCACTCGTTTTTGCACTGGTTAAGTTAAAACTTTGTATTTCTTAATGACTAGTGATGCTCATAACACAGATATATAATAAACGGGTTTAATCGCGATTATTTATTATAATTTAAAAACGTAACTACCGTAATTAAGTAAAAACTTGTAGTGTTAAAAGTCGAGTCCACTAACATTCTTCAGACTGAATTTAAGACGGTTTGAAAAAGGATTCAATTAAATCATGATTTATACAGTGAAGTCTTCATGTTATTCCCGCATAAAGTAAATAACCTTTAGTAGTCCGATAATTTAATATTACAGAGCAAATCGGAAGACCAAAACTATTTCAACCTTGTTGTTGTTGTTTACACGTGAAAGGAACTTCGCGGTGGTTGCTTATTTTCCGTATTTTGTTACCTGCAATCTAGGATCTATGCGTAAATCAACATGTTGAGAAAAACAATCTGCACTGCGAGAAATATTTTGTAGGTGAAAAAACACATGGTCAGATACTACATCACCTTATGTATAAAACTCTCGTGTCACAGTTTTATTTTATTATGTTGCTCAGATTCAGAGAACCAAGGCGAGTGAGTGGTTCCTAATAGAGCAGTTCGATATTGACAAAGTTTTAGCTTCCTCTGACTTTTTTATGTTGCCTATAAACGTCTCACTGCAGGGCACAGGTCTTCAGAGAGAGGAGAGTATGGACTTAATTTCCACGCGGCCCACCGCGGATTGGCGATTTGAAGCATTGGTATTTGAACACCTTATACACTTTCCTATATAAGGTGATCAAATACCTCAGCGATACACGTTTCCTCACGATGTTTCCTTCACTTATTAATTTACAAAAATGCTCATCGTTTTACTTTTTAAACCTTGTCGGTTTCGGGGGATGGGAGGCATTATATTGAATGTATTTTTTTTTCTTACTTTAAATAAGTAAATAAAAAAAAATAAAAAAAACTTATAGAGGTTCTGAGAGAGGCATAAGAAATGAAAAGGTTTTATTCAAAGTAGCGCAGAAACTCGGACGGCCTCGTTGGCGCAGCGGTTTAGCACGCTGACTGTAAAAGCAAAGGTCTCGGGTTCGATCCCCGGCCGGGTCAAACTAGGGAACGAACTTCTCTAGTTTGTCTCGGGTCTTGGATGTTATCTATGTATTCACTGTATTAAATCTATCGTCGAGTTAGCACCTATAACACAAGTCATTTAGTTGTACTTAGTATAGGGCTAACGAGATCTGTGTAATGTATCTATGAATATTTATTATTTAGTATTATTATTAACTGCGACTTAATCAACGTTACAATTCACACTAGGCGTCCATTTCAAAATCTACATTATTTTGGAGAAAAAATTAACAAAAAAACTCCAAACGTAGTCTTTTCAAAGTCATAAAACATAGAACGCATGCATTGCACTGGCTTTAATTCCAAACATCATTGTCATCTAAATAATCCTTTATAATAACGTCATCTTTTACAGTATCTAGATAAGACGTTCATTGGACACACACGCTCAATCATTCCATTAGGAAGCAATAAGCTCTATTTAACATTTTTGGTGCAGCTTCAGCGAGCAGTAATAAATAACGTAGCAGATTAGCTAGAGTGCTTCCCGAGAGAAGTTAAAACTGCAAGCGAATCATTCCAGAGGTAGGTAATTAAATTGCCCCGAATGAAAACCTTCGGGATCGCGAAAAACTAACAGTTGTTTGGTAGCGATATCAACCCTTGTATGCCACCACTTCTGGGGCACGGGTCTTTTCCTGTATCGCAGGAAGTTTAGGCCATACTCCACCACGGGGGCCAAGTCCGGGTTGGTGGAGGATTGTACTCGTAATGTAAGTCAGTGGCGGGTGTTACTATCAGAAGTTATCAAGTCGCCCATAAGGCCTCTACACTACATGGCTTAACGACTGCCATTACATGACAGCCGGCACCAACGGCTTAGCGTGCGTTGCGAAGGACACTGAAGCGCTCGGAAAGTTGCCACTAGCGGTAGTCACGGGACGGTCGCCCATCCTGCACCTGACCGCGCCTGTTGTTGCTTAACGTTGTTTCGTACTGAAACTCAAAATCCTATCAACAGTGCCGTGCATCAAAATGTATATTCCTTTTCAACACTCTTGAACTAAAACTGCACTTACAAAGCCTATTACACATTGTTCGAAAGTTACAAATTACGCACTATACAACGGAGCGTGCTGAGTTGGTACTCTCAAATAAGTGCATGTTTTACCGCACGTTACGTTGTATGGTGGCGTGCATATTCTTGACTGCTTTCTTTTTATTTTCATGATAAATCACGAGAAGTGTCACATTACTAGAATAAATAGGCTGAATGAATGGAGCTCCTTATCCGATTTTGGTCAATACGTTTGTCTCACTTGAATACGAAAGTAAAGTTGAGACAAAGAATAGTTCTAATTTTCACCGCGCTCACCTGGCGCTATTGGAATGGAAAGGCCCGCCAAATTATTAATCTGTGCCCGCCGTTTTCATATTTATAAACGTTGTTGCGCCGCGATTATTACTGTTTTCTCGCAATTATGTTGAAAAACATTGTACGATACACGTGCGAACTATGGTAAGCCTTCGATATAAGTATAAGTATCATAAATGACTATTTTCGCATTTTAAGTGAGACTATACACCTAAGGTCTAAAGGGAACATAGCCTATGCCGAACCAGTCATAAGTGCGTGCCAATGGCACGTGACAAAATATTTTCGGCACGCGCGCATCGAGAAAGTAACAAAGTTCACTAGGAAGTGCAACCAACGACCGTGCATTCACGCTATACTTGAAGCGCGATTTATTTTGTTAGTTAATGAGTATTAGGTCACTAGCATTCAAATTCCCAACAATCCCCAAATCAAAATTATTGAATGGCCTCTTCAAACACTTTCTTAGAAAAAAATGGCACGTTGATCCGCAAAGTTTCGTTTTGTTGGCCTATAAGATTAGAAAGATGAAATGGCGTTTGTCACATTTTCCGAAGAACTCTTATATCGGATGAAGTACAAAGGTTCTCGAGTGGAAACCACGTGCTAGCAAACACAGCGTCAACCAGCTCGTTGGACCTGAGGCAGATTGCTGGCATCGACAGGATGAGGATGCCCTAGGAGCGAGGACAGAAACAAGAGACGTACCTTGGCAGTTGGAAGAGCCCTATGGATGAATTATCATCATCATCATCGGCCCTTTATGTCCCCACCGAGGGGCACGGGTCTCTTCCTTGAGGAAGGTATAGGCCATACTCCACCACGGGGGCCAAGTCCGGATTGGCGGAGGCTTGCAAGACTAGTGGCTAGTCTGACTGTCGGAACTTTTCAAGCCACCCTAAGGCCTCTGACTTGGCTTAACCTTAACGACTGTCATCTATCGATGGCAGCCGGCATCAACTGCGTAACGTGCCTTGTCGAAGCACAGAATACAGCATGCAGTGGTATCTTCACTCACACTAGGTAAGGGGACCACTCGGATGCTGTAGTGACCTAACCCTTGTTAATTTATATCCAAAAACGCATGATATGTATTTATGACTGACACATGTTTGAGCAAATAAATAATTGATTTGATTGATTGGTTGTTTTTCGCGGTTAAGTTGCGAGGATTTTTACACTGGAGCTTATGCAAATGTGACACTCTTTATAAATACATTTTTTTGACTAGCTGTTTCGTTACTTCTGATATATTTGCAAATTCTAAAATCCATACTGACATCATGAGTACGAGGATCAACTTGAGCGGTTCGACGATTTAGAGGAAGAGTTGAAAAAGATCGGTATAGGCAAACAATTAAACTGAGAGTCTAAAAAAATATAAAATATAACCACCAGCCCGGTGGGCCGACGACATTGTGGAAGCGGCTGGAAACATAGGACGAGACTAGCAAAGGACCAGATGGGTTGGTGTGAAAGAGAAGAGGCCTATGCCCAACAGTGGGCTCTGTTTATGGACTGCTTAGATAGATAGAGATAAAAATAACAGTGGAAGGAAACTGACTGCGAATAAATTTAAAACGCACATGAATGTGCAGATTAGAGCAGGTCAACCCTTAAATCAATGTTTGTTGTAAAGTCAACCTTATCGTAACTGAGTAGAGTGTACGGATGGTACGGTTGATGTTCCATCGACTGTACTTAGATACGTACCCAAATAATAACATTGTGAATCACGCCACTTCACCACTTTCTTTTTTAGATAAAGACCTAATTTTTTAAACTATTTTTTACTTCATTAGGGAAAACAAACAGGAAATAGTTCCAATAAGAAGAAAAACAATTTTAATTACTGTGGTACTTTTACTTCTGATAAGCTCGCCGAGCGGAGTGGACCAGATAAACCAACGGTCAGGAAAGCAATGAAAAAATAACAATGTAAAATGACAAGCATCGGCTGAGTTACAGATTAAAGCAGATACAGAAGGTTCATTGTCAGTCTCTAAACAAGTCTAGAAACATTCTTAACTTAGTTCCGGAGTCGGCAGTAGAGTCCGACCAAGTTTCGCTGTGATTCGCAGACTGGTGGGTTGAAAAGGAGCTTGAGTCTTCGGTTGCTCGTATCTGACTGTGGGCGAGAGCGTGGTGCGACCAAAATGAAGTAAGTGAATCCGGAATTAAATTAATAATGTGTAGTGTTTACAAAAGCGGTGGTAGCCCAGTGGTTAGAACATTGAATTTTAGACTTTATTTACTTTCAAAGTTGCGTACAAATTTGCGTAACTTTGAAAGTAAATGCTAACGGTGAAAAAAAAACATCGTGTGACAACCCGCAGTTGGCTCCGCACATATTGACTCGTCTTTCCTGTGGGCTAGGCCGACTAAGCTGTTACGAATCATAGGTGCTGGGCAAGCCTACACCATCTAAAAAGCAATGTCCCAAGCACTGCAGCCTCCGAATGGTAGCGTGAGTGTAGGTGCCACTGGACGCCGTACATATCATCTCAATACGTCGTTGTCGTCAGGCTATACTATAGTCCGCTGCTGGACATAGCCCTCCCCTAAAGAGCGCCACGTTGTGCTATCATAGGAGGTAATGCCCATAATCCCCACGCTGGGCATGCGGGTTGGGCATCGCAGCTCGGTGGAATTGTACTGCAGGGGGCGCTGCTGCCCACCCCCCGGTTTGTGTCCATTAGTCGCCTTTACCGACACCCGCGGGAAGAATTGGGTTGGTGCTATCCTCTAGGCCGACACCAACCAGCAAAACGTATGTAGATGCAAAGGCCAAATTTTACAAAAGGTAAATTGATGAAATTATTATAGCCTGATGTGTTATTCAGGTAAAGCCCCTGCCTATGCTGCTTCGCTCCTTAGTATAGCCGAAAAATCGCTTGATTATTGACGGAGGCCGTGGTTTCGATTCCCGTTGCACAAGGCCTCAGTTTGGGTGTATTAATATGTCTGTGACGCCCTTGACCGGTTACCATAGCACTGGGCATCCTAGTTTGCGACCAGGACAAGTAATTGTGTTGTCTGAAGATAATTATTAATATTACCTACTTCTTCTTCTTCAGGCTATATTAGTCCACTGCTGGACATAGCTCTCCCCTAATGAGCGCCATAGCGCAAAGTTGTGCCATCATTGGGGGGTAATGCCCATATTACCTACTATTAAGACTAAAAAGAAAACTTCGATCATTCTTTTCGTGGAGGGTCAAGCACAAACAATGTTGATCAAACGTTGGGCCACTGTGTGTATGTGAGTAATGTTTGTGTGTGCTCCGTGACCGGAGTAAGTCAAGGATATTTTTGGAGTAGACGCATAAATGGTGATATATTAACCCATTGTTATGTCCCCACTGCTGGGGGACGGGTCTCTTCCTCCAACGCAGGAAGATTAGGCCATACTCCACCACCGGGGCTAAGTCCGGGCTGGTGAAGGATTATAAGACAGTGGCGGGCCTTACTGTCAGAAGTTATCAAGCCGCCCATAAGGCCTCTTGACATGACTTTACGACTGCCATGAGATGACAGCCGGCACCAAGGGCTTCACGTTCCTTGCGAACCACGGAAGCGCTCGGAAAGAAATGCCACTAGCGGTAGTCACGGGATGGTCACCCATTCACCTGACCGTGCCTGCTGTTGCTTAATCCGGGTGATTTGAATCAAGCACAGAGAAACAGCATTAAATGTTTAAAAACCTATTTAGAGGCTAAAAATTTCACCCATGCCGGGATTCGAACCCGCAACCTCTGGCTATCCGTGCCAGAGGTTGCGGGTTCGAATCCCGGCATGGGTGAAATTTTTAGCCTCTAAATAGGTTTTTAAATTTGTCCTTAGCACGGGTTAGTGCATTAAAAATAAAAATAGTATGACATTAAATGTTGTTTCTTTTCTAAAATATGATGGAAGAAATTGTCTACTTAGAGGAAGCAAATAGAAGCAATAAGGCACTAAATATTCATCACAATTTCCGACGATAATACGAGTAGTGACGGGTCATTCTGACGCTGACGAATATTTGTATTCTCACACAAAAAAAATGTATAAAACCACGGTCTGAAAATTAATCTATTTTGATGTACTAGGTAAACAAACATGCAAATCTCATTACCCGTTGTTCGGTGCGCAAAGAACACGATACGATGACATTGGTATGATAATCATAGTATCATTTTTAACATATAGGTGAGTTATTTTACAGCGTACAAACCAATGCAAGAAGATGAGTAAAAGTAGACTTTATTCGATTACATTACGAGCGAATTTGCAACAAAACGTAAAGTTTAATAAGTTCGTAGGTAAATAAATTGTTATTTGTACAGTCAGCTTCAGCTCAGCCTTAATAGTAACATTGACATTTTTAGCTTCTAAATAGGTTTTTACAACACAATCACTTGCCCTGGGAGCCGATTCTCGCCGACGCGAATTTTAAGCGTAGACAGACGCAAAATATTCGTATAAAAATGAGATAAGATATCCCGACAGAGTCATTCATTAGACATTTATTTTTTCATTCGAATTCAATGTAGCATGGGGTTCAGAATACAGATTTTGGCTGTCGCACGACTTTTTACCTAGAATTCCAAGTCATAAGCCTTAGGGTCGTATACGACTTATTTTCTAATGAAGTGAGAATTGCCTCCTAGATCCCGAATGTGACGGTAATGGGGGCAACGACCTGACGCATGGAAATATGCCCAGCCATTTGTACAAATCAAGTAGGTGTGCTATGGCGGCGTCCAGTGGGAATTGAACCCACGACCTCTGTTTTGGCAGTCAAACGTGTTAACCGCTAGACCGGCGAGGCAGTCCAATATTCGATTCAATATCGCCCAAAATAAACCTGAGTAGAGAGCATGTGTAAAGGTTTATTAAACAGTTTATTTTACTACCCTAAACGAAAATACAAAAACTAAATTGATGTCTACAAAAATACATTTGAAGACAGCGTTATGCGCCCTAGAGTACTTTATTAATTTCTTGACTGTAAAGTCAGCAAAACTCGATCTTTGCCCTGAAAGCTCGTATAAATAACGTAATAAGGCTGGGTATCGAACAGAAACTAGTGCCTAGGTGTGTAAACCTCACCCGCTACGTAGAAAATCAATAATGTCCGCTTATAATATTTATGAACTTTCCCGAGTTCAAAAGCCTTGGTATTAAATGCATCTGTCTGCTCTGTTCAGGGTGACTTTAGATTTGAAGGTTACAATATTACATTGTACCAAATATATCTATTACATCTCTATACCAAATTACAGCAAGACATCGAATTTGTTAGCAAATACAAAAAACTTTATTGATATAAAAGTGTACAAAAATAGTGCCTGGTCCCCAAACTGGAATACTCTGTATTATGGGTAACCAAAACCAAAGTAATAAAACTATCACTGTCCTGGTCCCACTGATTTTTACATTTTACATTTCCATATAGCCACATACTTTGCTTCGGGCCCACACTAGGATACCGTGTCGTTGGAACCAGAAACAGCGACATCACAAACATGTAAACATCCTAGACCTGGGGTTCTTTTGTCCCCAGCCGAAGTTCGATTACCGGGACCTCTTGATTTACAACCTATTGTGTCCAGTATTTTCGGGGAAGATTGAAACCAAGAACCCTTGAGATTGGATCTGCCACCACATCCCTGTTGGGCGCCTCGGAGTAGATGCTGAGGTGGAAGATCGGTACATACCCCACTTGCAGATGCGGAGAGCTGCAGACTATGTGCCACATTATTGACCGCTATGGTCCATAAGAGGAGGCACTCGGAAGATTAACGAAGCAGACAAGGAAGTGACTGATTGTATTGATGGCCTTTCGTATTTTAACCCGCATATCATGCGCAAAATAAGCGAAGCTCCCGTAGCCTAGACAAACCGAGTGATTGGAATCTTGAGATAAGCAATAACTGGCGCGGTCAGGGGCAGGGGTGACCGTCCCGTGACTGCCGCTAATGGCATTTTTTCCGAGCGCATCCGCGCTTCGCAAGGCACGTCAAGCCGTTGGTGCCGGCTGTCATGTAATGGCAGTCGCTAAGCCCATGTCAGAGGCCTTATGGGCGGCTTGATAACTTCTGACAGTATGGCCCGCCACTCTTACAATCGTCCACCAACCCGGAGTTGGCCCCCGTAGTGGAGTATGGCCAAACCTTCCTACGATGCAGGAAGATACCCGTGCCCCAACAGTGGGGACATACAAGGGTCAAGCGGGAATCGAAACCACGACATTCGTGTCGCTAGTCGAGCGTGTTTCCGCTAGATCAACGAGGAGAGAGACTGCCTAGAGAGGCGGTCCTAAAGACCTGGAGCCCTGGAGAATGTAGAGTTGATTTTACAATTATGATTTTAAATATTCATATATTTTAATGCTATATTACGTAAAAATAAATACATATGCATATGGGTGTTATATAAGCAAATTAATCACTGACTGCTTAATTTGGATATTTATATTTTTATGAATCGGGCCTTAATTATATTACTAACATCAACAAAAACTTTCAGTCACCTACAAATAGAATACAATACAGATACCTGTAACATCGATAAGTGACGGCTGAAAGCAACTGCCCCAGTTAGTGGCCTAACTAAGGCACCTTGCGGTTTTGCTGAAATAGAGCATGAATAGATGCAACGACCTCTCAGCTGAGCGCGGAGATGTCTCTACTTCTTAGGCGATTTCTTGCCACCGGCGCAGGATCTAGCGCTGCCCGACAAATGGTTGCTACTACCAAGGACTACGCTTTTTGTTCCTTTTTCAATACTTGAAAAGAATCTCTAATTTTATACACCTACAAAGTAGATACGTTAACTCAAATGTACGTCAACCTACATACTGTATTGACCGTACTTGAATGCAAAATGCTATGTGGTGTCGGCCTAGAGAATAGCACCAACCCATTTCTTCCCGCGGGTGTCGTAAAAGGCGATTGAGGGACACAAACCGGAGAGTGGGCAGCAGCGCCCTCTGCAGTACAATTCCACCTAACTGCGATCCCCAACCCGCATGCCCAGCGTGGCAATTATGGACACTACCCCCTAATGATGGCACAACCATGCGTTATGGCACTCATTAGGGGAGGGCTATGTCCAGCAGTGGACTACATAACATAGCCTAAAGAAGTAGAAGAACACAAATACATATTAAAGGGGTTAAACCGCGATGCAATCTATCTATTTATCCTAATCAGCCCATAAACATAGCCCACCGTTGAGTATAGGCCTCTTTCTCTTTTACGCCAACCCATCCGGGGGGCGAGTCTCCAAAATGCATAGTCGTTCAAAAGAGTTCTATTAGTCTGGTAATGGTCGTTTCATTTACACTATCAATAGTCTAGTACCCAATCGCATTGCAATGGTTTATCCCGTGCTACTTAATTGGGCGCCCTGCGATTCGATCTTCTTCGCGAGAGATGCTATTTTATTTGCGCGGGTTATACTCCTGGAATGAAATTGTACTATTGCTTTGTACACTACCAAATTGAGGCAAATAACAACCATTGTCGTGCTTATATCATTATATTGAAAAACTATGTAAGTATTACACTCTAGGGCCCGGTTCTTAGCTATTTTCGTCCAATGTTTCCCAACCGCTTTCACAATGTCGTCGGCCCACCCGGTTGGTGGAATGTCTCGCTAAAATAAAAGTTCCCGCCATAGCGCCCAGTCTTCCTTGCCGCATCCAGCATCTGCCTGCAGTTTTTCGCAGATCGTCATCCCACCTGGTCGGAGGCCGTCCTCGGGCAGTCCTACACTACGTTTACCGAGTCACCGAGTATATGTATTAAAATTCTTTATTGCATAAAAGTTTTGCACTTAGGCGACCTTAATGCTACTTAGCGTTATCTACCAGCTAACCTAAGTTTGGGAGACAAGATTAGCAGGTAGTACAATTTACAATATTAGAATTTACTTGTTACTCATTTAAATCTAGACTATATATTATGGATCGAATCATTAGAAATACTACAGATTGCATGAAATGAATTAAGGAGGGAAATGTGGTCACCCACCCCCGAGCAAGAAGAAGACGACCGTACAAGACTTCAAATAAAACTTTTGAACTTAAAACTACCGTAATATAGACTTCAGACTGTTCTGTGCGGCTCTATTCATCCCGGGATTGAAACCCGGCGCGGTCTGGGGCGGCGGCGGCGGCAAAATGCAATTTACGATGGCTGATAGCGGAATGACGACCTCTGTTCACGTGTAGGAGGTTGTCGGTTCGGCGAACTATCGTGCGCGGTATGCCTAAGACGAAGTTTACACGTTCAGTCTGGCGTCAGTCAATTCCATCAGTCTGGTTAAACTGACGGCAGACTGATTGTCTATTCAGTGGACTGATGGATCAGACTGACGGATATTCGAATATTTTGATGCATCATCAGTCTGGCATCAATCCGAGCTTGATCAAGGTCACGGACTGAACTGACGCCAGACTGAACGTGTAAACTCTGTCTAAGGCTTATCAAGTTATCTTATCACGCATCAGGATTTTTCACCGCGCCATTTAAGTTGTTTAAGAGGACTTGATGAGATGCTTTATTTTATTTATATATTTTATTAGCTATTGCCCGCGACTCCGTCCGCGTGGACTTCAGTGTAGCTACAAAACTTTGCAAGCCCGTTCACTCGCTTAAGGGTTTGTGGCGAGCATATGTCAACTCTGCGCGCGCACTACAAACTCCAATATTCCTGCATCGCGCAATCAAAGTGTTTCAATGACATAGCATAAATATAACGTCCGACTAACAATAGTTGGACCGGCCGTCCCCAGGCATACGATCTGCCTGGCGGGAAATTTCCCTTTATAGTGGAAGAGCACGATCACCCTCTCTCTTCCCTATAGTGGTGACCCCTGACAGAACATTGTCAACCTTCCTTCGCTCTCGCAGCACTCCACATACATTAGTCTCATAGCAAAGCCAGCATTCTTCCCTCTCACTTCATCAGTTCCACTACAGTCAACGCACCGACTACTGGGACTGATGGTGATCTTCCTCCAACCCCTCGGCACGGCAGCCACACAGCAACAGCACACGTACACGTTGCCAGTGGTACAGCAGCCTTCACTGGTTCCTACCACATGCGCGGGCTCCATGGTACTGTCGCCGGTGAAGTGACTGTTAGCCGCCGAACACCCTCAACCGCTAGTCGACTCACTGACTCAGCGTCACCTGGCACTTGCAGGCTTTAGAGCACAGACTTCGATTCCTATCAGACCTAGCTATGCGTAGCTATAGTCTTGAAGGGGAGTGATGTGGCGAGCATATGTCAACTCTGCGCGCGCACTACAAACTCCAATATTCCTGCATCGCGCAATCAAAGTGTTTCAATGACATAGCATAAATATAACGTCCGACTAACAATAGTTGGACCGGCCGTCCCCAGGCATACGATCTGCCTGGCGGGAAATTTCCCTTTATAGTGGAGGAGCATGATCACCCGCTCTTCCCTATAGGTTAAACTTAAAAAAAAAAACGGCGAATCGTGTTCAATCGTGTTTAAAAACCTATTTAGAGGCTAAAATTTCACCCATGCCGGGATTCGAACCCGCAACCTCTGGCTATCCGTGCCAGCCTCTAAATAGGTTTTTAAATTTGTTCCTTAGCACGGGTTAGTGCATTAAAAATAAAAATAGTATAATCAATTGTGTGTTGAAGAGTATTTATTTTAAGTTTCAAGCAAATTGGACAACATTCTTCCTACATATTTTGGCAACCTTTTCCGCCCTCCTAGGGGTTGAATTTCAAAAAATCCTTGCCTACATTATATATAGACCCTCTATGCAAAATTTCAGCTTCCTAGGTCCAACGGCTTGGGCTGGGCGTTGATAAGTGACTCAGTCAGTCAGGACTTTTTTGTAATATAAATAGATTTATTTCGTTTTAGGAAAGCCATAGACATTATAAAAAAAAATATTTCTTAAACAAAACATTTTCCAAACAGAATTTACAAGGTTGAGATCTCCTTTTAAGTGTACAACACCTGTGCCAGGAGATCCCGCTCTTCCACAACTATACATTTTGATTTTTAATAACGTAAAGTTCTATAATACATTTATTGTGTGTGTGTGTGGATGCGTGTGTGTGTGTAAGTGTGGTGTTTGTGTGTGTGTATGTAAGTGTGCGCGCGTGTGTGTTATATAACTTAATACCATTTAAAAATATTAAAACTAGCAATTAAGAAAAACTAACGATTACTACGATTAAGTCACCGCAAAAAACAAGTGTCAGTGAAAAATAAATTAAGACGTAAGCTAGCATTTCAGAAGGAAATATTTATAGCGAGAATTTATTCATAAATAATGTAATGACTTGAGAAAAGATAGTCAGAGTGGAAATTTTTTTCCGCTGCCTATAACTCCACTACAATACGGCCCGAAGGCCGCAATAACAATAACACATTACGGCTTACATTTTACATTGTACAGTCTGTAAGCTTTTACAATATACATCGGGCTCTAGAGTAGGCTTCGGTTTTCGCCGAAAGCACACGAGTGTAATACTACTTTCTGCTCTGTATAAAACTTTTCTTCACTATTTGAAATGAAATGAAATTTATTCTTCGTTTGTTCAACATTTACATGATACAAAATAAGCCGTAACGTAACTATTATAGTAGAAAAGGTCCACCACCCTCCGTACTAGTATTAACTGTATTACGGCAGGGTAGTATCACGTCTCCAACAAAAATATATAATTTCGGGCAAAATGTTTTTTGCCAAAGGTTGCCAAAACAACCTTTGCCTCGAAACCATGCAACGGTGGACAGTGGATTACAATCAGAATCTAATCAAAAGAAAAGTAGTATTCTATACAATTTTCGAAACATCCATTAATAACAATGCAGTTTTCGAGTACTCATACATTATAGTACCCATAAATACCACATACCATTTTGAAAAGTTATGTAAATTAAGTGTCATATTAGTTCCGCTATTTCTATTACACGAATAATAATAATAATAATATTGGCCTTTTTGCATCTACTCAATGAGATGATTTATACAGCGTCCAGTGGCATCCTCACCCACACCAGATGGGTGAAGGGACCACTCCGACGCTGCAGTGCCTGGGACATGGTTTTATAGATGGTGTAGGCTTGCCCAGCACCTATACCACCCCGACAGCTTAGTCGGCCTAGCCCACAGGAAAGACTAGTCAATACGTGCGGAGCCAACCAAGCCGCGGGTTTCCTCACGATGTTTTCCTTCACCGTTAGCGTGTGGTATTGCGACTACAAATTGTCAAATGTACGTAACTTTGAAATTAAACAAAGTCATTGGTACATGCCCGCACTTGGGATCGAACCTGGGGCTCTCGCTTGCCAGTCTATGGTTCTACCCACTGAGCTACCACCGCTTACGAGCCGAGCTACACGAATATATCCGATTCTATCCGATAGTAGCCGAGGTATATTCTAAAAGCTAACAGACTGTAGGTACATTGACATTCAGCAAACAGAATGTAAATTCTTTACGTTGAAATAAATTGATTTGATTGATTGATTTCATTTTTTCCAAAAGAACTGAGGTATGGAAAACGTAGGAAGGTGCACGCACTAGCGAAAAACAAAAACGCGCGCAAATGATTCCCCAACCAAATCGGCAAGCGATTTAAAATCAGTCAGAAAAAAAACACGGCGATACTATTAGCATTGCGTGCCTCACCGAAATCTACCAAAGTATAATCAAGAGGTCAGACACACGATAAATAAATATTGTTTTTCTTTTCTTTTAATTATTTATTTTATAAGCCATACTTACATCAAAAGATTAAGTCGGCGATAAAAATTGTTTGCACTATAGTTTGCAAAATTTGCACAAAAAGTATATTATTATAATTTGAATTCTTTATTGCACTAATTAGTGCACTAATTAAATATGTAAACGTACAAGGGCGTGCAAGAAGCATTCTCTTCCAGCAAACCTTTGGTGTTGAAGAGACTGGCGAAGGGTAGTGCAAGGAAAAAGGCGAAATACATAAATAAACTCACGTAAACATAGTGAGATACATAACTTAGACCTACAGCGGAGGAGGGGGTGGAATAATAGAAATACAAGTAGATGTAGGAAGTTGATCATTACAATTTTTTTAAATGTACGATGGCGGATGATGACGGCGGATGGCGTTAGCGGGGATGGCGGGACGACCTCTCAACCTTCTTGCCCGGATGGGAGATGACTGCCAAGGCAGGGAGGAGTGGTAGCTCATGAGGAAAGTCATTGCCCAGCAGTGGGACACAAACACGGCTAACTAAAAAACTGCTTCGGTTGGACTAAAACATACAATTCTACATTAGCAAAGGAATTTTATAACGAATTTGAGATTCGACCGGTGATATTGTAACGATCGTGCAGGGACAGTTTCAATGTTATAAATAATATTTGTATACCTGTGCAGGTAGGTTAGGCCATAATCTACCCCGGGAGCCAAGTCCGGGTTGGTGGAGAATTGTAAGACAGTGGTGGGCCTTAATGTCAGGGGGTACCGAGCCGCCAATAAGGCCTCTGACACTACTTAATGACTGCCATTACGTGACAGCCGCCACCAACGGCTTAATCTGCCTTGCGAAGCACGGAAGCGCTCGGGAAAATATGCCACTAGCGGTAGTCACGGGACGGTCACCCATCCTGCACCTGACCGCGCCTGTCGTTGCTTAACTCAAGTGATTGATTCTACTCACCAAATCCTGTGGCATTCCAATCGACTAGCTGTAATTTTTTTTAAATATCATCTGTTAAATACCAACAGACGATTGGAACCGCTCAGGATTTGGTGCGTATAATTAGGCCCTAGCACATACATTTATGGGCACCGACTTTAAAATACATTTATACAATACCTACCTACATGCACGTACCTAGTTTTAATTTAAAGGTCGTATTCATACAAAAATCTGTGGTTTTACTGCTGTAGTGAGTAGAAGACTTCGATGTTTTATTTAAAACAGTAACAGCCTGATAAAACCAGCTTGAAAAACTATGTTGTGTCTGTGTCTGTTGTGGTACCTATATTATATTTCTTACTGTATATTGGATAAGGACAATGGACAAATGCAATACTAATCTTAGAGTTAACTTGATCATTCTAAACTCTGTTTCTGGTATTATTAAGCGTTGAACTGATTTTGGGCTCCGTACATATTTATCTAAATAATTTTAATGTTAATATGTATAATTTGCCTAAGTCTGCGGAGGAACGGCACGAAGTTTAGTAATGTGTCATTTTATTAATTTACACATGTAAGAGCATGTTTCCATGTATCGTCACGGGTCTTTGTGCTGCTGTGATACTCGTGATTGTCTCTCAAAAGGGGCTGGCTGAAAACCAGCGTTGCAGATTTTATCTGTAGCACATGCTGAGCCCAGTCACCTTTTTTATATCCAGGACACACATTGCCGCACTTACTGATTGAGAATGTGGATCGAGAATTGCATGTTTCTTGAGGCAAGTGGATTTTAATCAAAATTGGGTGTAAATCTTAATTTCACCCAAATATTTTAATGTGTTTGGTGTATGAGTTTTCTTTTTTTTGTGTTTAGTATTAATTTTATACAAATGTTTAATGTGTGTCTTGTGTATGAATAAAGCATTATCATACTTTATACTATACTTTAAAAAAAACATCACGATTTGTGTGATCACTACAACTCTACCAAATTGTGTTTGCCAAGAACAAATGCACGAATTACTAAAAAACAACAAATCGCTTCAAGTACCCTTAAAATTTGAACAGTTCTCTCTTTTTCTCCAAGACCTCATCATCAGATCCTGACTTCATGACTATGGGACCACCTGTATAGTTCACCCATTCCAACAAAAAAATAATTTTCTTTATCGGTCTATTAAAATTGAAATTGAAAAATGTTTATTTATCACACACAGATTAGAGAACATATGAATACTATGAAAAATTAAAGACAATATGTGATAAAAAGGATAGGGCTCAGCTAAGTGATGTGAGTGCATGCATCATCACAGCGCTGATTTTCAGCCCGTCCTTGTTCTCGCTGAATTAAATGTAATAAAAGTTTGTGGATTTAGAAAAGAGAACACCGCAGTTGTAATGAAACAAAAATCTGTTAAGCATTATTTAGCTGACATCCAACGAAAGGCACAAGGTGAATGGATATGATGTGTACAACATGTAAATTATTACACCGAATGGTATGGTAGACTTTATAAATTAAAGATCTTATTAAACCACATCTCTTAACACACCTGTATTTCCTAGGTTTCACTTGACAGGACTTTGAGAGACAGGACTCTAGAGGTCTTTGAGTAATTGTGGAACATACACAAAAAAATATTCGAAATGAGAACCTCCTTTTATGAAGTCGGTAAAAAAACTACATAGAAGTAACTCTACACAAGTGACAATTGTAGTCCTAAGTGCTCAGACATTCTATTCAGACTTTGATGGCACAGGATGTAATGATATTGGGTCTATTGTGTCCAAATTGTACAAGTAATTACAGTGCTACACAAGAAATAAGTCTCGCGGATGTACCTGCGCAGATGACCAAATTTTGCATGTGCGGCAAGTTGATCGACCAATCAAATAGTTTAATTTTATGGCAGGCCGCGCGCCTTTGTTGCTATTGGTTGATTCAACGTCATCGATGCAGGTGACTATTCGTTTGGCAATATTAGCGTGAGCGAAATAGGTAGCGCTACTGCGGCAATCAATTCTGCACCTTAACCGTATCGGTTAAAGATCATGTTGAATGTACTTATAGCTTCGGGTACTTTCGTTACACTTCTTCCTAGTCTGCGCAAACGTAGATTCCCGAAGGGACTTTTATGATGTGTACTACTGTAACTCTACACAAGTGACAATTGTAGTCCTAAGTGCTCAGACACTCTATTCAGACTTTGATGGCACAGGATGTAATGATATTGGGTCTATTGTGTTCAAATTGTACAAGTAATTACAAGTATGTCTGTTTCAGGGCCACTTCGATAAAAGTCAATAACAGGTATTAATTTAATTGGTGCCTTTTCGGAATCCACATATTCTATTCTAGCTCGTAACGTACACTTTTTTATTTTAATATTTTGTGCTCTCTGTATCATTTTTATGTGTGCAATAAAGTAGAAAGTATTCTTACGTTTTTTGGTCCCAAATACCTAACGAATTTTTTTTAGCTTTCTCTACTTTATTCACTTTTTCCGTTTCCTTTTGTATACTCTGAGAGAAGAGCTATGCTCTTAAAGGCTGCATTAGGCTGGGCGCATGCCGAGACGCAGGCGACGCAGCACAGTTCAGTACAGGGCAGGGCAATTGAGGCAGACATAGGCCCCCACCGCATGCTGCAACGCAACTATTCGCTCTCGCCCGGAATAACTCTATCAATGTCTTTTTTGCAAAGTCTAGATGATATGTATCACACAAACAAGGTTAACAGCGAACTAGTTCAATTAAATGTTCTGTCACTGCAACAAAATCATTAAACATGCGTTCGTAGCGCAGAAATCTATGCCGGCACTACAACGAGACGCAGAGTAGGGCAGACACATGTCTGCGTCGCACGTGCCTGCGCCGCAGCGTAGGTACGTAGCTCAATGACGTTATATGCTTTACAAAAATGCGTCCGTGTCTCAGCATGCGCCCACCCTTATTGTCTCTTCAAATTTCACTATTCGAGACAGGTCAATTCTTAGCCCCGGTTTCGCTTCCAGTTGTTAACAGTTTATCAACAGATTGTTACTGTGTGAAATACTAAAATAGAGAGGCGAATTCCAGAACTGAGAATATCTCTAAGTAGATACTTAAATCTACTGAGAGAACCCTCCACCATTCCGGACTTGGCCCCCGTGGTGGAGTATGGCCTAACCTTCTTGCGATGCAGGAAGAGACCCGTGCCCCAGCAGTGGAGACACAAGGGTTGATAACGACGACTTAGAGAAATTCTAACATCAGAAACCGTCCTGATCCGATCCCGATCAATAAAATATTGTCTATATTTTATTTAACGGAAATCCACAGCAACACAATTACAATAAATAACAGGTAGGTACTTAATCATTTTTAAATGCAGCTAATGTAAGAAACCCGTTAAGGCGCCAATTTTTGTTTGATTAAGGCGGTTTTATATTATATCTAAGAATCCGTCTATTTATCTAAAATATTTTGTTTTTCTCAAACCCACTAAATTGGTACATAAAAATTGGTAGATTAAATAGAAACGACTCAATGACTCAGCAATGTAGTTAATTAAATGAAATATCGTTTCAGGAATCACATCGCCTCGACCTTCATATTTTATCCTATTAGTAAAAAACAACCATGAATAATGTAATAAACGTTCTTTGCAAAAACCTAACGAGGTGTCAATTACAGCAGCTCCCGCGTGACGTTTGTTAGCTGAAGCTAATACATCGGCCTCTGCAGGTTGGTTAGCGCAAGACTTTAGCGAATACACGCGCACTCACGAGGATTGTTTTGTTTAATGATAAGTCCATTGTACTCCGTGCCAGACTGGGTCTTACTCAATGTAAACATAGCGTTGATCGAGTAGTTTAATTACGGATTATCTTTTTTTTATGGAGCCTATAACCGTCCCACTCAGTACGACCTTCAGGATACAGGCCTTTGCTCAGAGAGAGAGAGAGAGAGAGAGAGAGAGAGTACAGTAACTTATTAAATATTATATATTTAGTAATTTAAAAACCTATTTAGAGGCTAAAAATTTCACCCATGCCGGGATTCGAACCCGCAACCTCTGGCTATCCGTGCCAGCGCTCTACCAATTGAGCCAATGGGAACGGCATCAGTGAAATTTCGAACCTCTTTACACTATTCTCTGTATTACGTACAGGCAGCGACACTATTACACTAGAGGTTCGAAATTTCACTGATGCCGTGAGTCGCCCATTGGCTCAATTGGTAGAGCGCTGGCACGGATAGCCAGAGGTTGCGGGTTCGAATCCCGGCATTGGTGAAATTTTTAGCCTCTAAATAGGTTTTTAAATTTGTTCTTTAGCACGGGTTAGTGCATTAAAAATAAAAATAGTATAATTATTATATTTAGTAAGTTAAAGGGGAGGGCGGGTACTGACTAATCTATGAAGAGTACATCAATTGTTTATAGTAGTAAAAAACCGGCCAAGTGCGAGTCAGACTCGCGCACCGAGGGTTCCGTACAAACCTGTATTATAGACCTGAGTATTTGGTATATGTATTATAGAGTTTAAAATTATTAAAAAAAAATATATTATGAGATGTAACTAAAAATTTATGGTTTTCGTAATTTTTCCTTTATCTATGCTATAAGACGTTGCTTCGTACCAAATTTCAAGATTCTGAGTTCACGGGAAGCACCCTGTAGGTTTTGATTCCCTTGCAAGTGTCGAAAATTTGCGGCATAAACGGCTGTATCTTTTGATTGCGTTGGCTTAGAAGTTTGATTTTTTCACAGCTTCAAGGGACAGTAGACCTGAGTAATTGATATAAATTTCAGCTACATACCTCCACGCGTTCCTGAGAAAAAGGGTCTTGACAGACGGACGGACGGACAGACGGACAACAAAGTGATCCTATAAGGGTTCCGTTTTTCCTTTTGAGGTACGGAACCCTAAAAAGGACACGAAATGGTAACTAAATTAAAACTTTGTTGTGTTGTAGAATTTTTGTAAATAATAAAACTGGAACGACATCAACTTTGCTTTATTTATACTGTTTATTTTATAATAAAACAGAAAACTGGATAAAAACGGATTAGCGGGTAAAATAGTCAGATCTAGTCAATGTGTAAAGTGGTGTTGATGAAAATGAGGGAAATTTCGAAATGTATGACATAATTTAAATATTTGAAAATAATAGAAAAAGAAATATAAAAAACGGTGTAAAGAGGTTTGCACCGTTATTTATACTGTTTATTTTATAATAAAACAGAAAACTGGATAAAAACGGATTAGCGGGTAAAATAGTCAGATCTAGTCAATGTGTAAAGTGGTGTTGATGAAAATGAGGGAAATTTCGAAATGTATGACATAATTTAAATATTTGAAAATAATAGAAAAAGAAATATAAAAAACGGTGTAAAGAGGTTTGCACCGTTATTTATACTGTTTATTTTATAATAATACAGAAAACTGGATAAAAACAGATTAGCGGGTAAAATAGTCAGATCTAGTCAATGTGTAAAGTGGTATTGATGAAAATGAGGGGAATTTCGAAATGTATGACATAATTTAAATATTTGAAAATGATAGAAAAAGAAATATAAAAAATGGTGTAAAGAGGTCTGCACCGTTACAACTTCATGTGGGGCCCCGAGGCGGCAGTTGACTCCCCAGCTTTTTGCACACCAACAATCCGCCAATCTAGAGCCAACAGCCTTATAAGGGCAAAGAGCATAAAATAAAAAATAAACTTGCAGCAGACTTTGCCGGACAGCCAGCAGACCAAAGGTGTACGTGAAACCGTGATGTTTAGATTTTTTTGTCATAAAAGTGCACAAAGACAGTGCCAGATGACTGCAACATGTTATTATAAAAAAAACCAAAACCATTTCTTTGTAATTATGTTTTGTTTGTTTTTTCCTGGTGTACAATAAAGAATATTCTTATCTTATCTTATCATTTCTATATCTTCAGTCTCTATAATTGCTTGGATTTAAGAAATCATTGTTTTATTCTTTTTCTGGTTGTGCAATAAAGTGTTCTCTATTTATCTATGTTTTATATTTATAAGCACAACACATTGTAGACTTTTAGTCCGGATTTACTTACAGGTGTTGTTATATCGGAAAAGTCCGACCAGGTTTCGCTCCGATGAGACGGAGCTCGCGTCGTCGGTTGCTTCTCACACTACGGGCAAGCGCGCGGCGCGCCCGCGCCGAGATAGGTGGGGCGGGTGCCGACATATTTATATTTATCTCATCATCAACAGCCCGGTAAACCCCACTGCTGGGTATAGGCCCCTTCATTTCCACGCCAGCCAGCACGGTCTCGCGCTAGTCTTATCCACTGTTTACTTTACTTAGGTCATCTGACCATCTGGCTGCTGGTCTGCCTACCGACCGTTCCCCCTCCCACGGCCGCCACTCTGTCACTGCCTTCGTCCATCTGCCATAATTCCGCCTGGCCAAGTGTCCCGCCCACTTCCACTTCAGAGTCGCAATCCGTTTGCCGATATCTACCATCTTTGTTCGGCGTCTGATTTCGACATTCGGGATCCGGTCCAGAAGTGTGATTCTCTGTGCGACTTTGACTTTGTGCACTGCGTCCTTAGTCAAAGTCCATGTTTCGGAACCATACGTGAGTGTGGGCAGGACACATTGGTTAAACACCTTGGTCTTAAGGCTCCGTGGGATTTTCGATTTAAGCACATCCTCGAGCTTACCGAATGCGGCCCACCCAAGCTGAATGCGACGAGCGATCTCCTTTTCCTGGCCCGAAAGATAAACAATGTCCAAGATAGATATACTTGTCTACCACCTCAATGGGACAGTACGCAACATTAATGCTGGGAACGTTTATGGTGTTTTGAGACATAATCTTGGTCTTGGACATGTTCATCCTCAAGCCCACCTTCATGGATGCTTCATGTAACTCTGTGAGCATACATTGTAGGCCATCTACATCTTGAGCTACGATGATCAAGTCGTCAGCAAACCTGAGATGCGACAACCGGATGCCATTTATGTTAACCCCTCTATTGCGCCAATCTAGAGTCTTCATCACGTCTTCCAAGACATTTGTATTTATCTATCTAAAATAAATCAATTCGAATCCGCAAAAGTGAGTTCTCAATTCTATACAAATGATGATCATCAGTTCATCACCCTCAGAATTCGTTGTTTACGTCTAAGGAGTATCATCTAGCACAGACTGTAGTTGTTTGTTGTGCAATTGTCTCAGCTGATATGGAGGTTGAAAAATATTTGCGATAGAGTACTAACAAAACAAACACGTGACGCACAGCTGGTCAAGTTTAAGTAAATTTTGAATCCATGAACGCATATATTTTTAGGTGTTATCTATAAAATTAACACCCTTACAAAGCAGAAACACCGCGATTTTTTTTAAATCTCTTATATCTATAATATAAAAATGAATCGTTAAATGTGTTGGTAAGCGCAAATCTCGGGAGCAGCTGAACCGATTTTGCTAATTCTTTTTTTAGAATATTCCTTGAAGTACGAGGATGGTTCTTACGGAGAGAAAAAAATAAAAAAAAATTAAAGAGTCGATGGAAGGCGGTACGAAGTTCGCTGGGTCAGCTAGTCTATCTACTTTACTATAAAAATGAATCGCTGCATTTGTTGGTAAGCGCAAATCTCTAGAGCATCTGAACCGATTACGCTAATTCTTTTTTTAGACTATTCCTTGAAGTACGAGGATGGTTCTTACGGAGAGAAAAATAAACAAAATTAAGTATCCACTATTAGGCAGTACGAAGTTCGCTGAGTCAGCTAGTATAATATAAAAATGAATCGCTGAATGTGTTGGTAAGCGCAAATCTCGAGAGCAGCTGAACCGATTTCGCTAATTCTGTTTTTAGAATATTCCTTGAAGTTCTTACGGAGAAAAATGAAAAAGAAAATAAAGAATCGACTGTTAGGCGGTACGAAGTTCGCTGGGTCAGCTAGTTAATGATATTTTTTTCGTTTGAGTTTACTTTCCTAGGTACACTGTGGTATGAGAGATTTACGAACGAAAAAGCTTTAGAAACATAGACATTGACAAAAAAGAAATTTCCTTGAAAAAAAATAATTTTGGTCAAAAGCAGTGATTTTTAGTAAAAAAATTAGTTAGACAATGTCCCAGGCACTGCGTCCAAGTGGTCCATTCACCCATCTAGTGTGAGTGAAGGTGCCACTATAAATCATCTCATTATAATGAATAAGTATTCATGGACAGTATTTATTATAGATCTCGTTAGCCCTATACTAAATACCTACAACTAAGTGACTTGTGCTATAGGTGCAAACTCGACGAAGATATTTAATTCAATAAATACATAGATAACATCCCAGACCCGAGACAAACTAGGAAACGAAGTTTTCTAGTCCTGTAGATCCCGGCCGGAGATCGAACCCGAGACTTTCGGTTTTACATTCAGCGTGCCAAACCCCTACGCCATCGAAGCCGTCGTCTTTGGCATTTGCATTACGCAGATGCAAAATCCAATGCTTTTTATAGTGATGTCAATTTTTTTTTAAAACTAAAACTTTCGTAAGTACTACATACACATTATTGGATTATAACCGGATAAAATTTCTAGGATTTTTGACGAAGACATCTGGTCGGACTCTTCCGACCGAAATCCGGAAATATTAATCCATTTCTACAACTTCTGTGCCTCAATCACCTACTATATTTTATACTCACTCAAAACTTCTAGTCGCACACGGGGATTAATGAGAAAACACCACAAGAATCTTCACACTCCTCTCCACGGTCAGTTTCTCTTGGTTTCTGACCACGAGTCGCAGTAGGCAAACAACACCGGAGATCCTAATCAAATAACGAACGCAAACAGTCGCGCGGGAAAATTACTAAACGGCCGAACGAATCGCGTCTAGAACTGAGGAGGTCTGTGCAGCGACTGAGCGCATACATTGATGGAACCGATATATTCCACTTCGTTTAATATCGCTGAAGGTCTAGACTATTCTCTCTGCTCTATTACAGGCCCTGAGGTATGAAGTTTGAGATGACTTTAGAAAAGATGGTTCGAGTGGAGTTTTTTTCCCGCTGCGTTTTTTCCCACTACAAATACGGTCTGAAGACAGCGGCTAACATACTCGTAGTACATTGACATTCAGCAAACAGAATGTTAAATTGTTTGCGTTGAAATAAATTATTGAATTCTGATTTAATTACAAGAGTATGCGACGTTAGGGCGCACAATACAAACTAAACTAAACCAGTTTTTTTTTTTCAATTATATTGCTGTGAGTAATTAAGGACTATTAGAAGCGGTGGTAGCCTAGTGGGTAAAACATTGAACTCGGGAGCGAGACCCAGGTTCGATTTCTAGTGCGGACATGTATCTATGACTTTGTTTATTTTCAAAGTTACGTACATCTGCGAATTTGTGTAGCAATACCACACGCCAACTTGGAAGGAAAACATCGTGAGGAAACATGCATAGTGGTTGACTCCGCACCAATTGACAAGTCTTTCCTGTGGGCTAGGCCGACTAAGTTGTCCGGACTCATAGGTGCTGGGCAAGCCCACACCATCTAAAAAAATGTCAACGTCCCAGGCACTACAGTGTCCCATTGGTATATTGGTTGACTCCGCACGTAGTCTTTCCTGTGGGTTAGGCCGACTGTCACTGTCAGGATGGTATAGGTGCTGAGCAAGCCTACTCCATCTAAAACAATGTCCCAGGCATTGCAGCGTCCGAGTGGTCTCTTCACTCATCTAGTGAGAGTGAATGTGCCACTGGGACGCTCATCATCTCTTTACGTGGAAGCTAAGGCCATAGTATTGAACTACTTAGGTTATACATACAATTATCAGCAATAAATAAATTGATTAATTCACTGTTAAGCCGTTTGGTGCCGGCTGTCACGTAATGGCAGTGGTGAAGCCATGTCAGAGGCCTTATGGGCTTGATTACTTCTGACAGCAAGGCCCACAACTGTCTTACAATGCTCGGCCAACCCAGACTTGGCCCCCGTTGTGGAGTATAGCCTAAACTTCCTGCGATGCAAGAAGAGACCCGTGCCCGAGCAGTGGGGACATACAGGGGTTGTTAGTTTAGTTTTAAAGGATTGAAATCGTGCCTACGCGTAGCTGCCCCGTGGCAGCGCAGATGGACCTTAATCAGTCGCCAGTGTTGACCCACCTAAATACTATTACTTATCGGAAGCGCTCGTGGCCTAGTCGAACCGAGTGATCGGAATCAATCACTTGAGTTAAGCAACAACAGGCGCGGGAAGGTGCAGGATGGGTGACCGTCCTGTAACTACCGCTAGCGGCATTTTTCCGAGCGCTTCCGTGCTTCGCAAGGCACGTTAAGCCGTTGGTGCCGGCTGTCATGTAATGGCAGTCGTTAAGCCATGTCAGAGGCCTCACGGGCGACTTGATAACTTCTGACAGTAAGACCCGCCACTGTCTTACAACCCTCCACCAACCCGGACTTGGCCCCCGTGGTGGAGTATGGCCTAACCTTCCTGCGATGCAGGAAGAGACTCATGCCAACAGTCGGGACATACAAGGGTTGATATCGATATCGAAATACTATTACTTAAAAACTAATCAGAGTAGTCAAGTAGTTCCGCCCGTCATGGGTGCGTTCAAAAATCAAACTTATATTCTAAACAGCCAGACCGGGTCATATTACTCGCTAACCGACCGTCGGACAGTTAATTTCCAGGTCATAGCTGAAAAGTTAATATTGAATGGACTCATCCAATATGAATAGATGGATACAGACCGATTCATGTATATGCTACGACTGTACTAATATGATACGACTGAAAACCTATTACTCGCAGAAGTCGCAGATCTATAAAACAAAAGGTTTCTCACATTCACAAGTGGCAAAGCCACTTTAAACACTGGCCAAGTCGTCAAGGGTTCCGTAGAAAGTAATCCTACCTACGGAACCCTTGACCTATTGTCCTTCGTAGTTTTGTAGAACTGAAAACTTTATCAAAGTATGTTTCAATTAAATTTGTATGAATGTCTTCTTTTATACGGGGGTGCATTATTCGTTAACTATATAGTAAAGTCTAGTATTTGTTAATGATTCGCGATACTCATACATAGTTATATATCAAACGGGTCAAATCGCGATAATTTATTAGGTAAACATAATTACCTTATTTCCCGACGTTAGTAAAGTCTACTTAGCCGTGATAGATTTCGTTTTAAGTTAATTATATGTGCTAATGCCCAGAATTTTTCATGTTTCAAATTAAAATAATGTACTCTTAAGTTAAGAAATATTATTAGTTCTTATTGTAGAACATATGATTATGTAATTTGGAAGTCGCCTGGCTACCTATAACACAGGGGATCCTGGTTTGGGAGTCAGTAATCTTTTGTTTGTAACCGTTTTATAACAAAGTTTTTTGTCATTTCATGTTATCTTCTGGGGAAATATTTCAATCTAAGTGTACTCGTACATCGATCTTCTATAATTGATAGCAATCCTTTCTCCTCGACCGCGATGACCTCTCCAAAAGTAACAAATAATCTTCATAGAGAAAGGCTTTTCATTAATTTACAATAACGATATAGCGCCCCATTTAGTTAAGGGTCGTGACGTATGATATTGTGTGCCAATTAAGAAGTAATAAAATTGCTAAAATAGCGATACGGAATCACGTTTCATAAATTATTTTTATTACATCGGATTCCGGTAAAGCAGTATTCGTGAGTTCATGCGTACAAAATTATTTCAATTAATACTTACATGACATATGCCACAAGCACATGGAATAATGAAATTATTTCTTTATTCCAAGATATAATTTCTTTAAACTGACTGATACCTGTGCTGGTACTGATATCTTTTCTTCTTCTTCTTCAGGCTATATTATGTAGTCCACTGCTGATATCTTTTACATTTATAGAATTATTGCCTTGCAAACAATTGCTTTTGGTGCTTAAATCATGCAAAATTGTATAGTACTTAAATGCGAAAATTCTGGATTATCTATCCTGAAGGTAATAACGCCCCATTTAATTTATGATCGTGACGTTTGATATTATGTGCTAACTTGTGTGCTAATTCGTGAGTTCATGCGTACAAAACTATTTCAATTATTTCATGTGCTCGTGACATATCTTCAAAATTCTAAAAAATATAATTTCATTAAACTGTCTGATCTTTACATTTGTAGAATTAGAATTAATGCTTTTGGTGCTTAAATCATCCAAAATGCAAATAAGGGCGAAAATTCTGTATTATCTATCTTGAAGGTCTTGAAATCCCAAAATAAGGTTTACTTTTGAACTCCAAAGTGATCGGGCATCCATTTCTGGATGTTAGAGTTATGGCGAGATCGGATGGATCCCTAACTCACTGTGTTTACAGAAAACCTACACACACTGACACGTACCTACATGCTACGTCGACCACCACCCTATGCATTTAGCATCCGTAGTATCTTCATTGGCGGACAGAGCCTATACATTGTGTGACCCGGAATTTATACATGAAGAACAGTCACAATTGTACAAGGGGTACTTAAGAAGAATGGCTATGGGGTGACGGGCATGTATCAGAGGCGTACAACTAGGGTAAAGAAGGTTGACGTTCCGAGGGAGCGAGCATAATTACCGTACATTAGGGGAGTGACAGACAAAGTCGGTTCTTTGCTAAAGAAGTATGCAATCAAGACAGTTTTCACTCCACTGCTCAAGATAGCAGCGCAGGTAGGAACAGTCAAGGACACCATACCCTATCAAACACCAGGTGTGTACAAAGTCGATTGCAATTGCGGTAGTTCTTATATCGGACAAACTAAGCGGACCATTGCTGAAAGAGTCAAGGAACATATCGCAGCTGTCAAAAACCGCCAGGTGGAAAAGTCATCGATAGCGGAACATCTGCTTGAATCAGTATCAAACCACTGGATAGAATTGCACAAACCATCGGTACTTTCCAACGATCGCCATTATTATAGCCGAATTGTGCGTGAAGCGGTTGAAATCAAGAAACACAAAAAATTTAATCGGGAATCTGGTTTCAAACCGTCGCAAACGTGGGATCCGGTCATCAAGATGTGTTCGAGTGGAAAAAAGTCTCATGGCTTATCGTCCGACATTGTCAGTGTAGTGTGTCGCAACCCTAATAGTGCTTTGTGATGGCTGATTGAGGGTAGTCTGAAACCTCATCAGCCGAAGAAACGAACGGGTGCCATGCCAGCCATCAGTCTTCTCGTGACCACGATGGCTGTAACGTCGTCGAAACGTCGAGGTAAAATAGCAATAAATTACTACGCGATTAAGCCCCGAATATATTCTAACTATGTGTACAAGTCGCGAAAGTTTAAAATATGTAATATTATGCATTATGCTTTACATAAGACCTACTTTGCTACTATGCTTTGTATCACAAACTTTGTATGTCTCTAGCTCTGTCTAATTTCTTGGCCACCAGAAACGGTCTTCTGTAAAATTATATAAAAAAAACTTTATGGCATGCTTAGCTTGTTTTGGCACAGTGAATGATAGAATATGGACTCAAGTTAAACCTGAAGAGGAAAAAGTGGTCTCACTTGTTTTTAAAAAATTATGAAAACTGGAGTGTTCATAATTTTTTAAAAAGAAAAAATGTTTACAAGGTGCGAGTTTGATCAATCAATCAAAATGATTGTATGCAAAATAGAACAGAAACTGCGACTTGAGAAACGTTACAAGTGAAAATAGGTGTTCATTTCAATATCTAGATCATTTTGGAGAAAAAATTGATAAGAAAACTCCAAACTTAGTCTTTTCAAAGTCCTTTAACAGACTCGTCTCAACCTGCGGTTGCTACTTAGCATAATTCACGTCAAATCTGCTATTTATCCAAGCATGGGCATGGGTCACTACCCTGAGGATAGGCCAGACTCCACCACGGGGGCCAAGCCCTTGCTTGCAAGACTAGTGGCTGGTCTTACTGTCAGAAGTTTTCAAGCCACCCTAAGGCCTCTGACTTGGCTTAACGACTGCCATCTATCGACGGCAGCCGGCACCAACTGCTTAATGTGCCTTGCGAAGCATGGAACCGCTCAGAAAAATGCCACTGGCGTTAGTCATAGACGGTTTACCCAACCATGCACTGAATGCGCCCTGTGTAGCTTAACCTTTGTGATCGTTTAAGATCACTCAGGCAGCTGGGGCTATGAGGATTTCTGTGTACTGAGAGGTTATTTTATTTATCTAGGAGCACCATGTGGGTTAAGGGGGTTAAACTGCTTGAGTATTAATGAATAATATCATCATCATCATCAGCCATTTGACACCAACTGCACTGCAGGACAGACGCCTCCCTTATGGTTTAATGAATAATATAATTAGCAATAAATATGCATAATCTTAAACCTGTTAGTCTAAATAAATAAATTAAATACAATAAATAAATAGTAGCTTAATCTTCTGCCCACAACTGGAACAACTTATCTCAATATCGTAGATGGCTTCACGATCATTCAATTTCACTCATCAAGCAGCCATAATTTTAGTATTAAAATTTATTTATTGCAGCATAAGTGTAAAATTTAAAATGAAATGTTAATGTCAGTAAGCAGAAAAAGTATTTAAATGATTTAAAGATAAAGGTAAACCAAGATAAAAAATAAAAACTTGCGAAGATAAATTCAATCAGTGTCTTCATTGAGTCTTCAAAATGGTGAGTTCAAGAGAACTAAATATTCCTGCAGACCAAATAGATATATTTTGAGTAAAATAGTACAGTAAAGCATTGTACTGTCAACAACACATCAACCTTTACATGTGTGCACTCTGGCCAATTATGGTATGGATGACTTTGCAACAAAAAGTAAACTATACTGGAAAAAAACTGCTTTTTTAGTAAGAGGTATTTTAAGTTTGTTGCCGACTTCCAGTTTCTGGATATGTAAAAGGTGTATTGTCAAAAGGTATTTGGTCAAAATATGGAATCACAATGACTCTATATTATATAAAATAATAAATCAACCATTAGCCTACTGTTACAACTTGTGTGGCAAAATAAAATCATCTCCTTCTATACAGGCGCCGAACAACACATCACAACAATGACAGTATATTATTCTGAAAAATAAAAAATAAAATATTGTGTGTAAAATACATCAGACCTTACCTTTCAGCTGTATCCAATTAGTAGCCCAGCCGGCCCTGAAAAATAGATTAATCGTGAAACTAACTAATCGTATGTATTCCATGAAAAAAACTACATTATGTTCACATTTTGAATAAATGAAATACCTTTCCGATCCACGATACACAACTGAATTATCATGCACAAAATTTTAGTTTAGCTTCCTTAACACTTTTATTGTTAAAAACGAAGATTTTAAGCTCCTGAACATTATACTGAGTAAAGTATTTTCACGAGAAATTTTCAAATTTTCAAATTGTTTCTGTAATCAATCAATTATTTGAAATTGATGTTCCATTTTACCCAATTTCGTCCATGCTGTCAAAACTTTTGAGAAGCCGAGACATCAAAATACCACAGATCAAAAACTTAATTTTGCGTGTGACGGAACGATTTGACAACTATTTTCCGTTCAGAAACAACTTGTGATTATCTTTCCTTTTCTTTTTCGAACGATGTAAAATAGAAACATTAGATTTTAGCAGAACATTAGAATAAATTATTCTGAGAGTCGAAAAAAAGTAGCTATATATACAGTCGACGGCAAATAATCCTATACATCCATGCACTGAGCTCCGTCGTATTACGAGTGACTTTGCAACTAAAATGTATAGGGTGATGTGCTGTCGACTTATCGATTTTCCCACTTGTAGTTTATACTCTGAGTGGGAATAAGATATTTTCCCGCAGTAAAACGTAGCCTATGTGTTAATCCAGGTTGTCAGATAACTTCATATTAACAAACACAACACTCACAAACTTTCGCCTTTCAAATATTATGTTCTGTGAATTAGTGTGACGGTGGACGTGATGTTAAGCCCGCAGTACACAATGGCCCATGCTGGCCCACTGCTCGCCATTGCCAATTGTAGGCCACGATCACTTGCTGTTCCCACAATGGCGCGTGGCTCATTTCTGTCTGGCAAACGACTTGCGATGGACGTGGAAGTAGTTGCGGCCACAGCTATTTATTTATTTATTTCTTTCATTTATTTACAAGTATTACAGAAGTATGTACAGCAACAAAGTTTATACTATTTTTATTTTTTTAATGCACTAACCCGTGCTAAGGACAATTTTAAAAACCTATTTAGAGGCTAAAAATTCCACCCATGCCGGGATTCGAACCCGCGACCTCTGGCTATCCGTGCCAGCGCTCTATCCAACTGAGCTAATGGGCGACTCACCAGCATCAGTGAAATTTCGAACCTCTGAACCTCTCTTTGTCGCTGCCTGTACATAATACAGAGAATATTGTAAAGAGGTTCGAAATTTCACTGATGCCGGTGAGTCGCCCATTAGCTCAGTTGGATAGAGCGCTGGCACGGATAGCCAGAGGTCGCGGGTTCGAATCCCGGCATGGGTGGAATTTTTAGCCTCTAAATAGGTTTTTATAACAACAAAGTTATAAAAAAAGATGGCGCAAAATTACGGGCTCAGATTGATATAAATCAAAAAACTTGAATTTCAATTGACTGAACGATGGGCCACTGTGTAACCAGGGATGGGCCATGCTACGCCACGATCCTTTGAAGTGTGCTCAAAAAACCGACAACTGTCCGAATTGCGCGCCACGATAGGCAATTGCCCGCCACTGCAAACCATTACCCCGAGTACACAATGGCAATGGCGAGCAGTGGGCCATCATGGGCCATTGTGTACTGGCCGCATTATGAGAAGAATCATAACATGTGTTTTTATCACAGGACAATTAAACAAAGTTTTTATCCAAGCTACGCTCAGGGGCATTATTACGTAAGTATCCACTGAGTTAGGTGACGTTGATTTTTACTTTTTTTTAAGCTACTCCGGCTGTCAAATGCATACATTTTGACACTTAGGAGTCGTCTAAATGCTTCACTCGATAGAGTGGAATGCTACGTAATAGGCGGGCCGTACGATATAATAAAAGTCAATATACTTGGGTGATAAATATTCTCATGTACTTGAAATCAACACCACTATAAATTTATTTTTTTTATATTAATACTAAATTCTTGGCTATTCGTTCTAAAAATTATCACAGGTATTAAGATTTGTGATGTTTACTTTTTGAAAAAAAAACGTTTTATAAAACAAGTAATGATTTTTATTCCGTTGGTGGCGCTAGTTAGGGCCCCTAAGCGCCTTAAGCAGGCCCTTGTACATTCACGTAGGCAGAATAAAAATAATTTAATCAATGTCTTCTAGAGATTATTTCTTATTATTAGTTTGTCTCGGGTCTTGGATGGTATCTATGTATTTATTGTATTAAATCTATCGTCGAGTTAGCACCTATAACACAAGTCATTTATTTGTACTTAGTTTAGGGCTAACGAGATCTGTGTAATATGTCCATGAATATAATATTTATCATTTATTATTATTTTAGAAAAATGGTACAGTCTACAGCACATCAACCTATAGTGTGCACTCTAATTCAGCTCAGTTCCTTCTTCCTTGCCTCTCTACTAATGGAAGTTGGCCGTCCGCTCCACATATTCTTGCCAAGCGAAACAGATCTTCGTCGTTGGCTACACCCGCCCATGGGCCACCACTTCGTTCTTCTCCCATCACATCTCCTTCTCTCAATCATTATAACTTACTGGCACGGTTAGCCAGAGGTCGCGGGTTCGAGTCCCGGCATGGGTGGAATTTTTAGCCTCTAAATAGGTTTTTAACATTATAACTTAGTCGGTACCTATCGTGTCGCAACACGTAAAGACGAAGTTTTTACGTTCAGTCTGGCGTCAGTCAATTCCATCAGTCTGGCTAGACTGACTGCAGACTGATTGTCTATTCAGTGGACTGATGGAACAGACTGACGGATATTCGCGACATTTAGATGCTTCAACAGTCTGGCATCAATAACTTCAGAGCTTGATCAAGGTCACGGACTGAACTGACGCCAGACTGAACGCGTAAACTCCGTCAGTTAGCCTAGCTGTCGAGTACACCATTCCACGCAATAGCCAGACAATTTTTTTGGATCCCAGTGATAGATCCACTGGGATGCAAAAAAATAGGCTGGCCCCTAAATCAAGTGGACGCTCATGTATCCTGACCTCCCTTTTCGTGGTTATGGCAGCGAGAGGGGAACTAACTACAAAACCAAAAGAAAAGCAACACTGTATGTGAGAAACATTTTATTTGCAGTTGTAAAAACTGTACAAGTCCTAACAAACTTACATTAACACCTATTATGGACCTTTCTCATGGCACAGCTGATAGCCACAACGACACTTGTACTCCACAGTACGTCTCTAATTTCACCAACATTTTCAACAATACATCGGTATAGTCTAAGACATCAGTCTTATAGCATTTTATTGCTCTTTATTCATCTCCGATAAAATCTCAACGTTCATGGAAGTGAGAAAATGTTGTAATTAGCTGTAAATATTTTGATGTATTCGCAATCAACGTTAAACATAAAGAAACTATTCCTTCAATGTCGTGATTATTATCATGGTTTTTGATCGTAAATATTTAACAATATAAATTGAAAAGATGCTTACAAACATTATGTTTAAAATTGAACACATGATTCAATCACTCCTTAATCTAAAAACGGGTAAAAATGTAAATTATTCTTTAATATAAGTATATTTACAAAATATCAAGCACCGTTTTTTGACACACAGGCAGAGATGATTTTAGTGATTTTAATTGGGCTGATTAACATTTCAGAATCATCTGATTGATTAAAGTTATTAAAAAAGCATTCTTAACACTTACGATCAGAGTTAGTATCCAGGTTCACTAACGAAACAAGTAAAAGTTAAAATAAAACATACGGTTTTACGTTACGTCTACTTTTAGATTATCGATACAATAATAAAGATTTATTTGAATAAATTACTGTTCTACTACAAATTAGAACTGCATTAACAAATAATCGAATAAAATAGGTCAACAAAGAAAAAAAAAAACCTAATCGATATCATATATTTATGTACATTCAACACTTAAAATAAGGGTGCTATGTGAAACAAACAAACATACGTGAAGTTTTGACTAAATACAGTAACCTAAGTCTGGAAGTCAGTTGATGGAACTAGACACTATCTACGGACAGATATTTTTGATAGTGACTGTATAAATACTCACACAAACTGTATAAAAATGAAATGCAATACGTCGATGGAATTTTAGATTCAAAATGAATACAGACAACAGTAAATAGTTCACTCAAAAATGGAGTAACGATTATGTAATACTGCTGGATAAAATTCAATATAGAAGACGTTGAATTCTCTAAATAAAATATACGGCCTTTTTGCAAATATCTGAGCAATATAATTTTACAATGCTGTCAATGTTTGTTATTGTCATATTAATATTGATTTTGCATTATTTATCTGCAATCTAATTTAAGGCCTCCACCATTCCGAAAGTGACTATAAGAAGCTACCTCGTAACATACACTGTATGTACAACCAATTAAGAAGAAGCAATATTGTTATTATTCAAATTTATAAAGGTCAGTGAAAAGGCATAGTTACAGTATTCGTTGTAAATAATAACATAAAATAATAAATAATATCTATTAACATTCAACAAAACTATCACCTAAAAGTTATACGATACGAAGGCAAATGTAATGTACATCCTGAACAGTTTGAGGAGTCAATCATCGTCGAAAGCAAAGAGTCCAGACTGCACGGAACATTTCGGTTCTTTCCAGGTTGGCACCTAGAGTTTCGCCCCACATTTGACCATACACACACGAACAAAACTCGGGGTTTGTAGGCTAATGATGTTACATCGTCCACCGCGCTGAGCTGCCTAATCATTCTAGTCATACGGGTCATTCGCCGCGGGCTGAGAGTGACCAGGGGTCAACAGTCAGTGTTAATAGTACTGGCCGTTGGCCCGAGGGCGCGATCCGAGCGCGCGCGCGAAAATTGTGGGCTCTGCGCCTCATATCGGCCGCGTGAAGTTTGCCGGGAACATGCCCTTCTCGTTGGTAGTTTCCTTTATGCCCATTAGCCAGCCCTCCTCCTGCAAGGTGGGGAAATTAAGATTAAAAATCTATTTAGAGGCTAAAAATTTCACCCATGCCGGAATTCGAACCCGCAACCTTAGCACGGGTTAGTGCATTAAAAATAAAAATAGTGTAAATTAAGATTAGTACAGCCTTAGATTGGAGTGATGTTGTACATGCAAAATAAAAGATATCTACAGAATTCTAAACGTTTTTTAATTTGGGTGTAGAGCAACCTTATCTGAGCAGAGCAGCTCCTCGGTAACGACGTACTCGTCGACGAAGCGGATGGTATTGCCTAATGCGAAGCTGAGTACTAAGCTTCACAGTGCCTTTACTCACCTGCACATCCTGTTCAGGTCTTAAGCTTAGCGCCACAGAGCGCTCATTTACTGACAGGGTCTGGGTTAGCTCATAGCCTCACGCAGCCACAGACCTGTGCTGCGGGTCAGCTTTTACCCTCTTGTATAAAGAGCGACCTCACCTGCCCCTGCTAGACCCCACGAAGCGCGCGCTTATCCCTCCTGTCCCTCCGGGTCCCCAGAAATCGCGCGCTTCCGCATGTCCGCATAGAGCTCGTGGTCAGCCCATAGCCTCACAGCCACAGAGCGGGTGTTTACTAATCGCTTGGAGTCAGCTCTCACCTTCCTAGATACAGAGCGTGCGGTCGCTCACCTGTCCCTCCGGGTCAGCTCATAGCCACAGAGCGCGCGCTTACCCACCTGCTCCTCCAGATCCATACAGAGCGCGCGTTTACCCACCTGCTCCTCCAGATCCACACAGAGCGCGCGTTTACCCACCTGCTCCTCCAGATCCACACAGAGCGCGCGCTTACCCACCTGCTCCTCCAGATCCATACAGAGCGCGCGTTTACCCACCTGCTCCTCCAGATCCATACAGAGCGCGCGTTTACCCACCTGCTCCTCCAGATCCACACAGAGCGCGCGTTTACCCACCTGCTCCTCCAGATCTATACAGAGCGCGCGTTTACCCACCTGCTCCTCCAGATCCACACAGAGCGCGCGTTTACCCACCTGCTCCTCCAGATCCATACAGAGCGCGCGTTTACCCACCTGCTCCTCCAGATCCACACAGAGCGCGCGTTTACCCACCTGCTCCTCCAGATCCATACAGAGCGCGCGTTTACCCACCTGCTCCTCCAGATCCACACAGAGCGCGCGTTTACCCACCTGCTCCTCCAGATCCATACAGAGCGCGCGTTTACCCACCTGCTCCTCCAGATCCATACAGAGCGCGCGTTTACCCACCTGCTCCTCCAGATCCACACAGAGCGCGCGTTTACCCACCTGCTCCTCCAGATCCATACAGAGCGCGCGTTTACCCACCTGCTCCTCCAGATCCACACAGAGCGCGCGTTTACCCACCTGCTCCTCCAGATCCATACAGAGCGCGCGTTTACCCACCTGCTCCTCCAGATCCACACAGAGCGCGCGTTTACCCACCTGCTCTTCCAGATCCACACAGAGCGCGCGTTTACCCACCTGCTCCTCCAGATCCACACAGAGCGCGCGTTTACTCACCTGCTCCTGCTTTCCGCACAGAGCGCGCGTTTACCCACCTCCCCCTGCATGTCAGCACAGAGTGCGCGTTTACCCACCTGCTCCTCGGGGTCGTCGTACTCGACGACGCGGATGGTGTCCCCGACGTCGAAGCTGAGCTCGTCGCTGTCCTCGCGCACGTAGCGGTAGGTGGCGCGCACGCGGTACAGCACGCCCGCCGGCAGCCCCGCCAGCGTCGCCCCTGCCGCACCACACAAGGGTTAGCACCTTGGCCTTTGCATCTTACGTTCTTCTTCAGGCTTTGTTAGTCCACTGCTGGACGTAGCCCTCCCCCAATGAGCGCCATAGCGCAAGGTTGTGCCATCATTGGGGGGTAATGCCCGTAAGCCCCACGCATGCGGGTTGGGGATCGCAGTTCGGTGGAATTGTACTGCGGGGGGCGCTACTGCTCGCCCCTCGGTTTGTGTCCCTTAGTCGCCTTTGACGACACCCGCGGGAAGAATTTGGGCTGGTGCTTTTCTGTAGGCTGACACCACACAGCAGCATCTTACGTGACATGATTTATCCAATTCGATACACAACGGTGCAAAAGTAAAGCCCCATGATTCGCGGGGTAATACCCTTGGACATCTTACGTGAGATGATTTATTCAATTCGGTACACACCAGTGCAAAAGTTCAGCCTCATGATTCGCGGGTTAGAGAACCTTGGCCTATGCATCTTACATGACATGATTGTTGGCAACTAGTTGCGTATAAAGAAAAAAAACTTTATTCGCAACTAGTTGCCGACAAAGAACATAAATTCCTTTTTCACTACCGTATGCGAAGTTTAGTTGCCATGGCGGCCGAAAGGATTTATTCAGTTTGACACACAAAAGTGCAAAAGTGATAATGCCTTTTATTGCTTTACACACGTTTTTTTTCTACAAGTAAACATAAGAAATCTTAACAACTGTTACAACTATTTTTAGAACCTACAATGTAGAACCTGGGATCAAACAACCTAGGACTTTAATCGTTTTCCGCTAAAAACGGCCGCTTGTGGCAAAACTAATTTAGAGTCCTAGATTCTTGGACCTAGGTTATTGTTAGTTCTAAAAAGAGCTGCTATATTTATTAAGATGATGTTTACCTTTTCCAAGGACCCCTTATAAAAGAAGATATGATCTTTTTCCATTGGTGGCGCTAGTTGAAGAAAAGTACAGTTGTGAAACTCCTGCTAAACGCCACGCAGCTTAGAGCCACACGGAGCTGAACGATTTAACAGAGGGCTTAGTGCGAGTTTTTTAACTACTCGATCGCGTTAACGTAAACTCATATTTCTATGGCATCGAGGAAGCGCCACCTAGCGACAAGTATGGAAATTAAAGTTGCTGAGTGCGTAATGGTTTACGTTGAGAAGTGAACACGTTTACCAGCCAAAACACGAATAAACGCGAGTGCGATTTGTACTGTGACAGCGTTTTGCCAGTTCGAACGGTTAACTTACTCATACTCACTACTCAATGCTCGATTAACGCGGTAGTAAAGTTGTTCGATTGGATCTGTCAAACTCGCGCTAAGCACTCAGATCCACATTCCCTCGCCATGTTTCTTTCGTGGATGTGCGTGTGTGTGAACAGTTATGAAAGTCCCAACTGTATTTATGCCGGCGCCAGACAGAAGTCCAAACAAGTGATCACATAAGTGTGCACATGTGTGACACGGACATTTTATGTGACAATAGTGACAAATGTCAGTGCCACACATGTGCACACTTATTTGATCACTTGTTTGAACTTCTCTCTGGCGCCGGCATTAGGGATGTTCTTACGTGGAGCATGTGTTTATATGTGCGATGAGGTAAAGTATTACTTAATACCTACGTCGTACATAATATATTTTGCATGGAGCAATAATTTCTATTTTCAAGATAAGCATAATTTCCAGGCCTTAATATTATTAGCCTTAATATTCACTACTCTTAATATTAGTGTAATAAATATACAGTGAACACACAGAGCTTCAATACGTCGTACTACGACATCTTCACTACTAGGCTCTTACGCGGAAACAATAATGGTTATGAAAGTGAAACATTCTGTACAAAATATACATGGGAGAGATGGGAGAGGATAAAATATACATACAAATATCTACAAGGTTAATGAATAGGCGTGTTAAAAGAATCTACAGTAAAATCAAAACCAATTTAGTTGCGTTAGACAAACACCAATCCAGAAGCTGAGAATTCTCGATAAAAACATTAAAGCATACATAATGCACATAAATAATGGACCATATATATACTAAATACCTGAAACGATAAATAAGTACATAATCTTAAATATTGTAAAACAATAGGAAACTGTACGTAATACAGAGAATATTGTAAAGAGGTTCGAAATTTCACTGATGCCGGTGAGTCACCCATTAGCTCAGCTGGAAAGAGCGCTGGCACGGATAGCCAGAGTTCGCGGGTTCGAATCCCGGCATGGGTGGAATTTTTAGCCTCTAAATAGGTTTTTAAATAGGAATCTCTTGAACTTTCTATTCTTCTTCTATTGGCCGGTTACTGAATGTTCTGTCACGCACTTAGCTGAAAAATTCGAAGAGACACCACTACAGTTAAGTATTTACTTAGCGAAATTCTCTCATGGCTTCGTAACACCAGAGAATGAACACGAGTTGCTACCGTCGAATATCTAATTCGCTTGCCAACGCAAACAGAGTAATATGTAGAGCTGACGGCCAACCTATATTATCTAGTATATATCTATTATAAGTATATAGTGTATATTTACTTACTTATATATTATATGTACTTATTGAGTATTTGTCAGCTTATCTAATTTTAACTATCTCTTCCGTTTTGTTTCGAATGCCTACCATTTAGTCTCTTGCACCATCTGTGGTTGACTGGTTGAAAATGCTTATAGCATTAAGTCCGCCACATTGGTATTTTTTTTTACTTATGTGCAATAAACGTATAAATAATATATTGATGAGACTGCGGGAAAAAAGAAGAAAGCCAAGGCTAAAATTAAAGCTCAACATAGTTACTGGATCCCTTTTCTCTAAGTAGGCTTGTATAGGTACGTTTCTAAAATAAAATCCCTGTACAAATATTAAGCTTGCCTGAAATGCGGTTCGAAAAATATGTTAAGACACTTTGTGCCAAAAGGGCTACTATAACATAAAGGATTATTTAGATGACAATGAGGTCTGGAATTAAAGCCAGTACAATGCACGAGTTCTATGTTTTATAATAATTATGTAAACTCTGTTAATTAAGGACTTTGAAAAGACTAAGTTTGGAGTTTTTTGTCCATTTTTTCTCCAAAATGATCTAGACTTTGAAATGGACACCGGGATTGACTTGTAACGTTCATTTAGTCGCATTGAGCGGTACTTTGAATAAAACCTTTTCATTTCATGTGTTGTGGTCTTTTCGATCGCCCTCGTGACCTACCAAGGATTGCATTGCAATCCGGCAATTTGTAAATAAAAACCCAACTACATTTGCATGGGGACCGCCTCATGAGACGCTTTACTATATATATATATCCCAAATATCCAACGTTAATAAGCTGGTATTGCTATTTTGTTGTTTCCTATAGTCTTACAGCCTTACTAATAAACTTTGTGTAAGTATTGTATAACTATGCAGTGTTTTGTCTCTTTTCTTCTAACTGAAAATTACATTCAAATGACGTGAACAAAACACTGTAACTATACCAGGCTTATAAACACCATTAGTAAGAGCCTAAAGATATAAACGGACACTTAAGATCGATCGATATCAGCCCTTGTCCCCACTGCTGGGGCACGGGTCTCTTCTTGCATCGCAGGTAGCTTAGGCAATACTTCACCACGGGGGCCAAGTCCAGGTTGGTGTAGTATTGTAAGACAGGTGCGGGCTTATTGTCTGAAGTTATCAAGCCGCCCATAAGACCTCTGACATGGCTTAGCGACCGTAATCACATGACAGCCGGCACCAACGGCTCAAAGAGCATTGCGAAGCATGGAAGCGCTCGGAAAAATGCCACTAGCGGTAGTCACAGGGCGGCCACCCATCCTGCACCTGATCATGCCTTGATTGATTCCAATCACTCGGTACGACTAGGTCACGAGCCCTTCTTGCTATATTTTATATCCCAAATTTCAAACGTTAATAAACTGGTATAGCTATTGTGTTGCATTATTATTATGCAGCCTGGTTACCCATAGCACAGGGAATCCTAGTTTACGAGCTAGTAACCTTTGGTTTTTAACCGTTTTAAAATAAAGCTTCTTTTCACTTCCATTTTCATCGTCGCCCTGTCCCTTTCCAACTTACCGACAGGTATATCATACACGTCGTCAGCCCTCGGCTCCTTGTCGGCCAGTTTCTTCTCCCGCTCCTCGGCGCTCAGGGAGTTGGCCTTGGACTTCTCGGGAGGCACCGGCGACCCTGCGGGGCACTCGCTAGCTAGTTCACACGGGACTTTGCTCCTTACGGCGGTGGTGATAGAGCTCGTGTTTGCTGGGCATTTGTGATCACATGACGTGTGCATTTTTAACACGGGATTTTGGTGGTTATGACAGTGGTGAGAAAGCTGATGTTTGCCTGCCAGGGGAGCACAACGTCACGAAAAAAGTTTTATCTTATAATCGACAAGCGCCATCTTGTTTTATTTTACCGCGTAAAACGAGATGCCGCGATGGTGGGATAAAACTTTTATCTTGACCACGTGCTCCCTGGCAGGGCATTCAGGGTTATATAATGTGGGTATTTCACACGAGACCTTTGTGACGGTAGTGGTAGAGCTGAGGTTTGTGTGAGGACTTGTTGGATGGTGTGAGCATTTCATTACAGAGGAATAGTGTGGTTATGGCTGTAGTGATAGAGTTGATGATTGACTGAGAATTTAACGTGGATGATGTATGCATTTCCGAGGGAATCAATCGTGAGGTGATGTGGTTGTTTTTAGCGGACATTGGAGTCACGGTGACGGTCTAGTTGTTTCACATGTTTCAATTTGGTAGAGCGGGATAGAAGTATAACGATATGAAGTAGAGAATCCATTAAAGTGGCTTTGATTCTCGTTATACATCTAATCTGGTTGTCTTATATGGAACCATAGCAAACAATGGGAACATAGTAGTACGACGTGCATGTTGCTTTACAGCGAAAATGTGCCAAAAAGTTTCACCAGACCAGTGTTTAATACAGAGAAAATAAGTTAAGAAGAGTGAACGTAATTTAGTGCTTATGAGTTTAAAAATGCGAAAGATATATGATTGTAAACATTTTCATGAAATTTCAGGTGATAAACTAATACTATGTATGACTAAATATGTCCCTACAGCGATTGAAAGTTTTACCAATAAGTACCTCTGGCTTCTTAATTCACTAGACTTACGTTACCCAAGTACAACACAGCTTAGTAGCAAGCTACGTACATCGATATTAGTACCATCAAGTACCTAACATAAACTTTCGCCTCCTTAGATTGGTAGAGTGAAATCCATTACAGTCCATATTTTTATTTTCACCTCATTTGAGGTAGGAAATCGACCAATCGGACTCGGGTTCTAGGTCTGAGTTATAATTTAAATAAAATGAATGTTAGTCAATTAAAACTCCGTAAGCGTTTTCGGATTGACTCAGAATGCGAATGACAAACAAGTAAAGTACGCGTAGGTAAGCAAAAAAAAAAACAGCTAGACTAAATTTAAGTAAAGCCACCGTTGAAGTAGCTCCTTTTTAACACAAATATTGTCGTTGAAATATTTGAAGTGGTAAATAATATACCAAACATCGTGCGAATTCTCATAGACCATCAGCAGGTCTTGACCTTGAAATATATAAGGAGGGACTACTCACAGACCCGGATAATGTGGTAATAAAGATATTTTTTAAAACTACCCCATCTTTTTCATTTGAAGTCAATTAAAGATGAATTTGCATGGATTTTACCCCTCCAATCCTTAGGAGGACCAAAATAAAAAAAATCTACATACCAACTGGAATATCATACAGCTCCTCGACTTTTTTGTCCTGTCCTTCCTTGTCTTCTCCGTTCTCTTTCTGTTCTCCTTCTTCCTTGGGCTCTTCGGTGGCCTTTTCAGGCGGGGGGCTTTCGTTGGTGGCGCTTCCGTTCTCGGGGCTTCCGTTGGCGGCCCCGTTGGCGGCGGGGGCGGGGGCGGCGGGGGGCGGGGCGGCCGTGCCGTTGCGCGGGGGGGAGGAGCGGCCGTTGAGGGGGGGAGGCGCTACGCACACACGCAAACAGACAAACATACATGCTCATTCTTTGTTAGTGCTAAACGAATATTCGGAGTGTTTAGCTAACGCAAGTTGAACTATGTAACCAGACAGTCTAGAATAGTACCTTTTGTGTGGGCAAATTGTATTAAAACTTTCAAAGGTCACTTCTGGTTCGTTCTTGCATTGTCTATTCACTTCAAAAGCCATGTGATAGTAGGATTCAGCTGCGAGGTAAGCTAGCTCAATAGCAGACTTAAAAGTTTAATAGAAGTTGAATCTAGCTCAAGTAGCAACTGATCGAGTTTTATGCCATCACGGGATTAGTTCAAGCCCAAAAACACATCTGTTACGATTTAGTTGACAACGGGATATTTGACTATTGCACTTATTATAAGCGCAATAACAGAAACCTAATTACTAAATACATCTTACCATAACTTTAATAAAAAAATATGTAGAAGATTGTTAATTTTAAGATTGTTATAATTTTTTTTTACACTATTTTTATTTTTAATGCACTAACCCGTGCTAAGGAACAAATTTAAAAACCTATTTAGAGGCTAAAAATTTCACCCATGCCGGGATTCGAACCCGCAACCTCTGGCTATCCGTGCCAGCGCTCTACCAATTGAGCCAATGGGCGACTCACGGCATCAGTGAAATTTCGAACCTCTTTACACTATTCTCTGTATTACGTACAGGCAGCGACATCTGACTTAAGCAAATTGCATTACTTACAGCCCCGACTACCTACTTTGCAGTTAGGTTTTAACATCGGAACGATATCACTGTACCCACATGATTACACTATTTTTATTTTTAATGCACTAACCCGTGCTAAGGAACAAATTTAAAAACCTATTTAAAATTTCACAGATGCCGTGAGTCGCCCATTGGCTCAATTGGTAGAGCGCTGGCACGGATAGCCAGAGGTTACGGGTCCGAATCCCGGCATGAAATTTTTAGCCTCTAAATAGGTTTTAAATTTTTTTTTGTTAGATATCGGTATTATAACTTTAAGTAAAACGTATGTGCAGAGGACGTTAAAAATGGTTTTAGCGCCGCCATTTTGTTAAAATTTTGCCGACCTCATTACAATTTGTTTTCGTGTAGCCAATATTACTCTCACAGTCCCAAGAGTTCTAGCCAAGAATTGGTTCTAGCTTATCTGACAGCCTACGAGTTTATTAATATTTTGTATGATTTTTTACTAACATAAGGGTAAGGACTTTTTGGTAGTAACTAATTAATTTCATTATTCATAAGATTCCCCATTTCATTGCAATTCCCGTAGAGAATGTAATGCGTATTTAAGAAGCTGACCTAACGGCATACACGTAGCTTCGAAGCACTAACTTGCGGATGGAAAAATAAAGATTGTATTTGTATCTGAGACTCACTCTGCACGTCGTGTTTCCAACCGGCGTGTTACCGTGGGAGTTGCTATGCCCGTAAATCAGACCATAATTCGTATTTAAAAAGCAGATCTAACGGCAAACACGTAGCATAGTCGCACTAATTTGTCGATGGAGAAATAAAGATTGCATTTGTATCTGAGACTCTCTCTACGATTCGTTTTTTCCAACCGGCGTGATACCACCTGAGTTGCATTGCGATTCCCCTAAAGACTGTAATTCGTATTGGCGTGATCCGTGTAAGTTGGCATGCCCGTGAATCGGACCGTAATTCGTATTTAAGAGCAGATCTAACGGTATACATGTAGCACTAATTTGTGGTGGAGAAATAAAGCTTATTAGCATCCGAGACTCACTCTGCACGATGTTGTTTCTAACCAGCGTGACCCCGTGTGTGTTGCCATGCCCGTAAATCGGACCGGATTTCTTATTTAAGAAGAAAAAATAGCGGCAAACACGTCTCACAAATTCATGGATGGATAAATAAAGCTTCTTTGTCTTTGTGACTCTGCACGTTGCTGTTTCCGTGATATCGTTTGAGTTCCGCCCAGCTATTTCCCGGAATTCGGATTGTAATCGAAATAAAAGCTGTTATAACAGAAAATCATGTGAGACTCACTCAGTACGTGGTTTTTTCCGATTGTGATTCCCGTAAAGACTGTATTTCGTAAATAAGCAGATCTAACGGCAAACACGTAGCACTAATTCGTGGATGGAGAAATAAAGCGTATTAGTATCAGTAGTAGACTCACTCTGCACGTTGTTGTTTCCGAGGGGCGTAATGTCGTGCGAGTTGAGCGTGTTTGTCTTGTTGGGGGAGGCCAGCGGGGACACGTTGTTGGGGATCTTCTTGGAGTAGGAGCCGCGCTGGCAGTCCGTGGCCAGCTTGTCCGTGATGGCCTCCAGCTCCGCGTACACCTGCGGCGGAAGGGGGCTTCACTTTGATTGACGGCCTTCACTTTTGACGGCCTCGGTGACGCAGCGGTTTGGCACGCTAACTGTAAAACCGTAGGTCTCGGGTTCGATCCCCGGGCGGGTCCAACTAGGAAACGAACTTTTCTAGTTTGTCTCGGGTCTTGGATGTTATCTATGTATTTATTGTATTAAATCTATCGTCGAGTTAGCACCTATAACACAAGTCATTTAGTTGTACTTAGTATAGGGCTAACGAGATCTGTGTAATACGTCCATGAATATTTTTTTTTTTCTATTTATTACTTTGGCCTTTGAATTAGCCTTGGGTAACTCAAGAGCCAGATATGAGTGGACACACAACTCCCTCGCCGTCAATTGTGTCCCATTCATATCCCTGAGATGTCAACTGTATCTGGCTCCCTCACACATACTCTCAACTCAGTACAGTAGGCATCTCCTGCTACTTTATCCAACTCACACACAATGCGCGAGAGCGAGATCAGCATCGTCTGACATCGGTTACATTCGGCCGCATTTTTCGTCGTAACCAACAAGCGATGAGAGAAAGTTGATCTGGATAAAGTAGGGAATAGGTAGACTCACCACTTGTGTCTCTTGTTTCCATACGTCGTATGAGCAAGGACACAAGTGGTGAGCGAGATATGATAGAGATATAGTGTGTCTCGGTGAGCAAAGATATGAGATATAACAACTCCCTCTAAAGACACACTTTGCACAAGTCTACTTTGAATCATCGGGGGGCCACGGCAGTGACCCCGCCAAGTCGAGCGCGAAGCAAACATTGCCGTACCGTCTTTACTGGAACTATTTCGCCGCATTTTCAGGCCCTATTTGAGAGCCTCTGGGTAACACCAGAACGCAGAAATTTTCATCACCTAGTAAGCTACCTATATAATCACATACTTAAAATCCAAAATTTAAGTCTGTAGGTCATTAAGTTCCGAAGTTAAGCGACAGCAAAGTTTCGCATTTATGACACTCACTGATGATCATCAAAATAGAACTAGTACTTTAAAAACCTATTTAGAGGCTAAAAATTTCACCCATGCCGGGATTCGAACCCGCAACCTCTGGCTATCCGTACCAGCGCTCTACCAATTGAGCGCTGGTACGGATAGCCAGAGGTTGCGGGTTCGAATCCCGGCATGGGTGAAATTTTTAGCCTCTAAATAGGTTTTTAAATTTGTTCCTTAGCACGGGTTAGTGCATTAAAAATAAAAATAGTGTAAGAACTAGTACTTCCCATAAACTCAGAGAGCAGAAATTGGGTACAGAGTTATGGTTTAATGGCCACATAAAGGGAAAACTATAAAAACTAGGAAAATCGAAAATCTTGAGTACATGTAAGACATGAGGTTTCCACACTTAGACTTAGGTCATACGGTTTCCACACTTAGACTTAGGTCATTAGGTCAGGCGGTGATCGCTTCTAACTCCGCGTATACCAGGGGAAGTTGGGTTCAGCTGACGCAGTAATATTGCGGCTCGGCGAAAGAAATCTCAGAGCTAGGACGAAGCTTTACGACCAGAACCCAGGAAGTTTAATTCAGACTAGCTGTAAGTTTTAGTATTGCTTTTAGGTCTGGCGTTCCTCGTAAACATAACGATGATGGTATAAAAAAATCGCTAACTCTAATGGACAATATCGTGAGGAAACGTGACTGTCTGAAGTGTTCAAATACCTAAGCGCTTGAAATTGCCAATCCGCGGCACCGCCACCAATGCAAAAAAAAACGTGGATTGTGTTATAATAGGTTTCTATTTAAAAGTGAACATGAGAAATCTTAACCCTTTTCCAGGCAATGGTATAATAGTTCATACCATAAATTGACCTTATCACTTTGTAATACGAGAAGTCTCAAACTAATGAAAAATTACACTAGCTCTACCCATTAAAGGGTTAACAACTGTGACGACTATTTTTAGAACCTACGTCTAGAACCGAGAATCAACAATCACGGACTTTAATCACTTTCCGCCAAAAACGGCCGTTTTTAGCGGAAATCGAGTAAAGTTCTAATCTACTGTTAATAGGTACTATTCTTAGTCTGCAAGTTTTAAAAATAGCTGTCACAGTTGTTAATATTATTTTGTCATGTTCAGTTTTAGGTAAAAATGTATTATAAAAAAACCTGTGATTTTTTCCATTGGTGTCGCTAGTTTAACATAACATAACATTTACATACAGGCACATACATTGCTTCTGGCCCCACACTAGGATACTCTGTGTCGTGAGAACCAGACACAACGACATCACAAACATGTAAACATCCAAGACCTGGGGTTTTTTTTGTTCGCATCCGGGATTCGAACCCGGGACCTCTTGCATGGTAGGTAGATGTGCTACCGCTACGCCACAGAGGTCGTCAGTTAGCGCCCTGAAACGCCCAAGTTCGTGTCTCCGAAAGAAGGCCTATCAAATGAGACGTTTTAAAAAAAATTCAAAGGAGTTCGTGTCTCCTTAAAAAGGCCTATCAAATGAGACGTTTTAAAAAAATTCAAAGGAGTTCGTGTCTGCGAAAGAAGGCCTATCAAATGAGACGTTTTAAAAAAATTCAAAGGAGTTCCTGTCTCCGAAAGAAGGCCTATCAAATGAGACGTTTTAAAAAAAATCAAAGGAGTTCGTGTCTCCGAAAGAAGGCCTATCAAATGAGACGTTTTAAAAAAAATCAAAGGAAGCTAAAACCTTGTCAGTTTCGAACTGTTCCATTAGGAGCCACTCACCTTGGAAGTCTCCGAGTGGAACAGCTGTTCGGCGCTGAAGAGCGTCTGCAGATTGTTGACGTAGAAGAGCACGCGGGAGTCGTATAGGGCCGGCAGTTCATCATGCAGCTCCGAGTTCAGGATCTCGTATGTACGCTTGGCTTCCTCCAGCTGCTCGCGACCCTTCGTCACCTGCGGAGAATAACATGGTGGAATGTAGCACTCAATGCCGGGAGTTGGGTAAATAATAATATATGTATAATAACTCGGAGAAGGGTACACGGGCCGATTTTAGCCGTGCAGCATGTCACCACTTGCATCGCCTCGATGCACACGATATTTCTGATAGTATGTTATTTAATAAAAAATATTCCTTATGCTGAAGCCTTCCGATCGGTGTGATAGAGCTACAGGGAAATTTTTTTTCTCGTGTAGAGGGTTCGATTTCCGGTTCAACCTTGTAATTATTTAAAAATCTATAAATGTTTTTAAAATTAAAATAATGTCTTTTTTCAGTAAAATGTTCCATCTACATGGGATGCCCTGTATAATAATAACTTCCACAGAACACAATCACTTGTCCCAAGTTCCAAACTAGGAAACTCTGTGCTATGGTAACTATGCAAGGACATCACAACAGTCAAGGTTGTGTGAGCCCCGCCATACTAATTACAATGAGTAATCTTCATACTGGTTGTTGCAAGTATTTCTTAATGACTCTCGATGCTCATGCATAGTTATACTCGTCCTCCTAAGCCCTGGCATCCTAAAAATAGGACTTTTAGCGCCCAAGAAAGCCTGAATTATAGATATTAAAAACCTATTTAGAGGCTAAAAATTCCACCCATGCCGGGATTCGAAACCGCGACCTCTGGCTAACCGTGCCAGTAAGTTATAATGATTGAGAGCCAGCGCTCTTTCCAACTGAGCTAATGGGCGACTCACCGGCGTCAGTGAAACCCGTGCTGAGGATAATTTTAAAAACCTATTTAGAGGCAAAAAATTCCACCTATGCCGATATTCGAACCCGCGGCCTCTGGCTCCGTGCCAGCGCTCTTCCAACTGAGCTAATGGGCGACTCACCGTTGGAAGATCGCTGGCACGGATTTCCGCTTTTGTCGTCAAAGCCTCATAAGTTTTTTTTCCTCTTGGTGATTTTTACTTCAGCAATAACAGCGCCATCTAGCGCAGAGTAGCAAGGTTTAGCGCCATCTAGTAAGGGCGCTATAAAGAAAACTTTTTCAAAAATAAATTGTGAATTTTATAGTGTTATAAAATTCATAGCGCATACTATAAGTATGTCAACATTCGTCGTGGTTGGCTCCGCACGTATTGACTAGACTTTCCTGTGGGCTAGGTGGACTAAGATGTCAGGACGGTACAGGTGCTGGGCAAGCCTACGCCATCTAAAAAAACCCATGTCTCAGCCTTGGACTCCCTGGCACTACACCATCCGACTGGTCCCTTAATCCATCTAGACCGAGTGAAGATGCCATTGCATGCTCTATACATTATCTCATTACGTAGATGCAAAAGGTCAATGTCCACCGCAATTATGTCGAATCGATCGAGATTCTATTTGAGAAAACTTGACGATTGGTTAAAGAGTTATGATGAGGTAACATAGAATAGGTCATCCTTATACACATACCATGAGCCAAAGCATTACCCTCATAAATAAACAACTGCGCACAACAATTAATACCGGGCCAATCAATGTGTTTATATTTGAGCCGGATAACGAGACGCCCTAGGTATGTTGAACAGGTCTACAAAAACTGACTATTTATTTTAATTTTATTTACTAGGCAAACAAAACAGATGTAGCCAGTATCGAGATATCTCTAATTAATATGTAAGATCCAGACTAATCTCCAAAACACGTGTACACTGAAAAAGAAAAAATAGAGTTATAAAGAAATTACGAGAAGAAGGAGGCGATTTTTTCGGGCTGATTAAACTTTTTCCAAATTCAGACTTCAACAATCCTATCTTACTATAATCGCTGAGAGCAGGTCAAATAAAAACTGACTCACCTTGACGTCATCCCTCCGCTTGGCAGCGTTGGACTGCAAGTTCTGGAAACTGTGCCGTTGACCATCGTAGTCAACGAGCTTGCGGCCCCGTTTCTCGATCTTTTTCTGAAACGTTAACGGAAGAGAAATTAAAGGAGCCTTAGGGGCCATCCATAAATTACGTCACAAGAATTTCGTGATACTGTAACCCACAGAACATAAAAAAAGAGTAGAAGTAGCGACATGACACATTAGTACGAAAACCAGTGTAACCAAACTGATACTTATAAACCAAACGCACACTACGAATGCCGAGCTGCCATTGGTAAATAAATTCAATGCCAAAAAGGTGTACATCATAAAAGTTTCAATTACAATATGCACCTTTTTATAATGTCAACAATGATCAAAGTCAAATGACAATGATGAAATTAAGGTTGACATTTTGTAGTAACGCTACTCTACACTAGATGGAACTAGCGCCGTGTCGGACCGAAAAGAACTTTTACCTACTAAGACATAAAGGTCAAAATTGAGAAACAAGTACATTCTCAGTTTGGGATGGGACAATGCGAGTTCTAGATTGTCGATAGGGAGAACCTATCGACAAATTATACCCGTACAAACAGTTTAACACATTAATGGCCGAATACGAATACTGGTACTTAGAAGAATTTTTAGCTATTTCTTTTTTGCCTGCGGGTTGACTGGTAGAAAATGCATCTTTTTCATATTATCTTTTTGTGCAATAAAGATTCAACACTAATAGGGTAAATAGATGCACAAAGAAAACAATCTGGTAGATTTCATATTTTAAAATGTTCTCTTATTTAAAACTACCTTTAACCCGCTGCTTCGCGGGCGTTAGAAAATATAACACGGGAAATATCATGTATTCTACGACTCAATTCAGATCTTTGTCTATCTGTACGCCATGTTTCATACGTTATACTAATTTTATTGATGATGGCACTAATATATTTATATTCTAATCTGGAAGTGAAGCACATTTTTTTCTGGTATTGCTGCATAAGTGCCACCTTCCGCCTTTTTTAGTTATTATGAAGTGTTCATGAAAATGCTCTGAATATATTGTGCTCATCGTCGTTTTGAACCAATTTTGCCTTCCTATCGCTGCCATCCATTTTACTTTCGTATTCGGTTTCTTAGGAAAACTAAACGAAAACTCACTTCCAAATTGTTTTGATTCCGAGAGGGTTGTTGTATCATTGCCACGGTTTTCTGTTGTATTTGATTAAAAGTACTTTGATAGTTTCTTAGATATTTCAGTCACTTATAAACTGGTGAAGAGAGAGAGAGAGACATTTATTTGAAGCCACAAAGATACAATACACATAACACACATAACGATATTAAAATAATACAGACAAATAAGAAAAGAAAGAACAAAGAAAAATATTATATAACAAAGAATACGATATAAAACAAACATTTACAATTTAGAAGGGCATTGTATCTCCGCAGCCACAAACAGGTAGCTGACTCAGCATTTGCTGCAGGCTGGGCCTGCAACACTGATTTTCAGTCAGCACAAGAAAAAATATATCGCGATCTAGCTGTGCTCCAATGACAGTTTTCACATGCACAACAACCAGCCGGCGACAAGAGCTCATACATTACTACTTTACCCGGCCCAGCGGTGGTAGCGGAGCGGTGTAGAACGCCGGTTTCTCAATCGGGAGATCGTGGGTTCGAAACCCGGCATGTACCAATGACTTTGTTTTCTACGTTATGTACATTTGTGAAATTATAGTAGCAATACTACTCGCTGACGGTGAAGGAAAACATCGTAAGGAAACCCTAGTGTCTGAGGTGTTAGCATACCTCAGCGCTTGCTACGTACAATGGCCCAACTATGAGGCTAAGTGCGGAAATCTCAGGTCTAACTAACTAACTAACTACCCGGCCCGGCGACCGGAAGCATTTGAAAAGGCACTTAGGAAGTAGGTATAAAATAACAATAATTATTTTATGCCACACCTGGCAATAAAGTGGCTTTTTCCGCACGCTGCGCGTACGGAACAAGCCGCTTTCTGGCCAAGTGTGGACATAAAAAGATGTACACAACACGGGAGGTAATAAAGAAAGCTCTCGATCGCATATTTACGTCCCTCGCTTACAGCTCGGGCCGCAAACTTTTGCGATCTCGGCCTTTCTTTGTATTACCACCCTAGTCGTGTATTTTACTATTACCTACTTAGACGAACTGGAATTTACAATACCTAAGTACCGTTAAGTATGTATGACTACTACGTCAAAGACAATAAATTATCGATAGATTTTTATCATGTGTGCCCCCATCCGTAATTGAGTAGAATTCAAATTTTGACAGAAACTTCTATAGAATGTACACTTTCTTCGATGAAAATTTAACTTTATTAACCAGTAAATAAAGGTGGTTTCACTTTCTCATTTTCGGATTGGTTTCCGTGTTCATGTCATTACAAATTTAATTAAAAATATAATGAAATACATCTTACAGATGAAATGTTACGGCATGATCGGTATATTTTGGTCCCCAACTTTTATTTTTGCTCTCTAACACAGCATAACAAGGCATTTTAATCAAGTTTTCACCATTTTTTCTTTACTAGAAGCGCACGGCAACTGAAGTCAACAAAACTGTCACCGACTACGCATAGGCAATACATTGCTAATGTGAGGCACGCGGGCACCGCCCACTTACGACTTCTACTCTTTTTTTATGTTCTGTGCTGTAACCCCTCCCCCGTCCTTGTCACAGCTGGTCACATTTGTGAGACTCCCCCCCCCCATGTGTGACGTCACATATTTGCAATTATACATTTAGAAATTATTGAATTCAAACAGCTGTTCCGAAATTAGTTTCATATCAAGAGTTGCAAATGTGGCTATTTCCTTAATAGTAAAAAGTACGTGTTTTAACACTTTGGAAATGTGACGTCACGAAATTTAGGACCCCTCCCACCCCCCTGTCACACAATGTCACACTTCGTCAGCTCCCTCCCTCCCCTTAACGTGTGACGTAATTTATGGATGGTCCCTTATTCGATTCATAAAAATCAGACTTGGTACAGGTGCCGAGCCAGCCTAAATGTGAAACAATGTCCCTGGCACTGCAGCGTCCGAGTGGTCACTTCATCCATCTAGTTGGAGTGAAGGTGCCACTGGACGCTGCATAAACCATCACTTTACGTAGACGCAAAGGCGAAAGTTTCTAGTTGCCCTTAAAATTTTAAGTATCAAATCGCAATATAGAGAATACTCTTGTTGAGAATAATATTGTTTATATTAAAAGATTGACATTAAAATATCGTCTCACTGTTAGGCATTACCCCCTCGTCACCTTTTGGTTGGCTAGAACAACTATTAAGTATTAATTTGCTGTGTGGTGTCGGCCTAGAGAATAGCACCAAACCAATTCTTCCCGCGGGGTGGGCAGCAACGCCCCCTGCAGTACAATTCCACCAAACTGCGATCCCCAACCCGCATGCCCAGCGTGGGGATTATGGGCATTACCCCCTATGATAGCACAACGTGGCGCTCTTTAGGCGAGGGCTATGCCCAGCAGTGGACTAGTATAGCCTTACGACGACGACGAAGTATTAATTACGCCAATTAAACAATCTTTACTAGTACAATAAAGAATTAAGTCTTATATCTACATGTACATCTATAGTTTACAGGGCATCCTAGTGTGGGGCCAGAAGCAAATTATGTGCCTGTATGCACATGTTATGTTATATTACCTAAATTAAATACTAAAATGCGTGGCAAGTTGCAAGCCCTCCGAGTGAGTTTATTGTCCGTAAATACTTCTGAAGTTCGACACAAATTAGCGACTTGTGGTGCCATTCGAAATTAAGCGAGAGCAAAGTAAATTTTGGCGAATTTACTAAAACTTCAGAACAAATAAGTCGATCAGAATCAACGATAAAACTATCATGTATAATAACCCCAATTATGTACTTGTGAATTTTGATAAAGCCGATCTCTAGAACTCTCTTTTACTCTAACCTCTTTACACAATTTTTCGGATTTCTATCCTTCTGTCTCTATATGATATATAAATAAAAAAATATAATACGACACTCATTCTAGATTTCTCTTGGATTTCGACTGGCTATTTGCTCTTTTCGACTTTTTTTTTACATCCTTATTTACGTCGGGACTTTTGTCCTAGTGGGACAAAGTCAGCCCCATTGTACCCTATTCTTATTAACTAAACAACCTTAAGACTAAATAAATAAATAAATCTAGCTGCACCTGACTGCGGTTCTGCTAGTATGCTCTGATACTCTCATACGTGTACATCTAAGATTTTTTTTTACGTAGCCTCGTTTGTGTCCCACTGCTGGGCAAAGGCCTCCCCCAACTCAGACCAGATGTTTCAGTCTTGTGCCACCTCAGACCACTCCGGCATGTGTCGGTCGAGATCGTCTCGCCAACGTTTTCTTGGCCTACCTCTCCTGCGACGACCGCCTTGTGGCACCCACTCGGTGGCAAGTCTCGCCCTAACATCTAAGATACGCATTAAATTTTAGAACTAAAACTTTTCGACTTGATTTCACCTGTACAAGAAATAAATTTTCACTTCACACTATTCTTCAATTCAGTTCATTTATTTCAAATACACAAATTCCAATTACGTTGTTAATAGTCCTATTCTAACTTCGGTACATATTCTTACTCTAGTATCTGCAATGGTCAGTGCATGCCACTATTGGCTGCTGCAAAGCGTCAATAAAACGTCGCCCAACATACCCTGGTCTCCGGGAACTGGCTGGTGTACGTGTTGAGCGGGATCAGCACCTGGTCGCCGAGCTTGTGCGAGAAGTCCTGCCACAGCATCTCCATGTTCTGCGCCTGCGAGTACACCATGTCGTGGCCCGACCAGCTGCTCTCGTAGGCCTCCGCGATGGCCTCCATCAGGCTCTTGGAGGCCGTCTGCACCGCTGGAATGGTGGAGAACGGCTGGTGAGTTACTTGGGTTATATTATTTTTAATACCCAGGTTTAGGGCACCGTTGCACCTAGAAATCCGGAATTAAAGTTGAAATGTGTAGTATACTATTTTTATTTTTAATGCACTAACCCGTACTAAGGACAAATTTAAAAACCTATTTAGAGGCTAAACATTTCACCCATGCCGGGATTCAAACCCGCAACCTCTGGCTATCCGTGCCAGATAGGACAGCCAGAGGTTGCGGGTTCGAATCCCGGCATGGGTGAAATTTTTAGACTCTAAATAGGTTTTCGAAATGTGTAGTTTCATTATTTTAAAAACCTATTTATAGGCTAAAAACTCCACACATGCCAGGATTCGAACCTGCGACCTCTGGCTAACCGTGCTAGCGCTCTACCAACTGACCTAATGGGCGACTCACCAGCATCAGTGAAATTTCGAACCTCTTTACCCACTTAAACGTCTACGTAACTACAGCTACTTAAAAAAAAAGTAGCGTTGTACGTCTACGTAACTATAGTTACTTCGCGGACTGCCGTCAGTAAAATCGATTTTTTTGAATGAAAACTTTCAAATAACTTCTCGAATCGGCTGTTACAATAATCTGTGGTAAATTATTCGTTCAATTGATGCTTGATTTCATAGCCAAGTCTCCGAATAAAAAAAAAGCTTCGGTGTCAAAACAAAATCAGTTCGTATCTATTACGTGAGGTGACTTCAATCTGCTTTTAAAATGTAAGTTTTCATTATTTTTCAATGTATTGTCAAAATAATCGTAAGGATTTGCACTTTATGATTAGATACAAAAAAAAAACTGAATTGTGTTACATACAACGAAAGATTGACATTTTCAAGTACCGCCGCGTCTGAGATTTCCGCACCTCATATTATTAATAATAAATTATTTATTGTAGCAGTAAAGATTGTTCAATTGGCGGGCTTAATACTAAATAGTATTTATCCATAGTTGGGCCGTTGTTCAAGCACTGAAGTATGTTAATACTTCAGACACTAGTTTTTTCACGATATTCTCCTTCACAGTCAGCGAATAGTATTGCTACTATAAATTCACAAATGTACGTAACTTAGACGATACAGTCATTGGTACATGCCGGGTTTCGAACCCAATACATCCCGATTAAGAAGCCGGCGTTCTATCGCTCCGCTACGACAGCTCGGAGGTCCTTGGGTTAGGAATAAAGCTATTAATTTTTATAACTGATTCTCATACGTCATGTCAAAAGTGTTATCACTATCAGACTTACACTATTTTAATTTTTAATGCACTAACCCGTGCTAAGGAACAAATTTAAAAACCTATTTAAACGTAAATAAACGTAATACAGAGAATATTGTAAAGAGGTTCGAAATTTCACTGATGCCGTGAGTCGCCCATTGGCTTAATTGGTTGCGGGTTCGAATCCCGGCATGGGTGAAATTTTTAGCCTCTAAATAGGTTTTTAAACTATCAGACTTTCTTTCCTTCGGTCGCCACTGTACACGTTTTACGCCTAGTGTGAAGACCACTGTAATGCTTGTATGTGTTTTTCTGTTCTGAATTTCAATTATGCTTTAAACGCATAAATCAATCCGCATCTCAACCTGAGTAAGAATCGCGGATCAATGTAAATTTAGTAGAGCGGAGACCATAAGACGGAGAAAAATACAATATTTTGGTCATAACATTATTATTATTAAAACATACGCAGTCACAAGAACAATTTGCTGCAACTCATTCTACGAGGCCAAATTACGGGACAAAGGATACCTGCCCGCAGAAAAAATCGCGGCTCCAAAAGCTTACACAGTGGTTCAACACGAGAATCATAAAACTCTTCCGAGTCGCAACATCACGGGAAAAATAATCACAATAATGACCGAGTCAGCGACCTTAGGCTTGAAAACTTCTTACAGTAACATAACATTTACATACAAGCACCTACATTGCTTCTGGCCCCACACTAGGATGCCCTGTGTCGTGGGAACCGGAAACAACGACATCACAAGCATGTAAACGTCCAAGACACGGTTTTTTTTTAACCTGGACTTTTTTTTGTCCCCAGCCGGGATTCGAAACCGGGACCTCTTGCCGGCAGACGTGCTGCCGCTACGCCACAGAGGTCTTCAGACCAGTAAGACCAGCCACTAGTCTTGCAAGCCTCCACCAATCCGGACTTGGCCCCCGGGGTGGAGTATGGCCTCTACCTTCCTCAAGGAAGAGACCCGTACCCCTCAGTGGGGACATAATGGGTTGATAATGATGATGAATGACCGACCTCCGATAGGAGATGACACTAAAAAATTAAGAAGAATCTTACAGGCAGTTTTATTCAATTCCTAACGGCCTCTTTCATACCCATTGCAAACACACAGGCGTATTCCTTACCTCGTATACATCTGATATAGTTATTGAACTCCTTCTGGAGTCGTGTGGCCTGCTGGTGCTGTCGGTTGAAGTTCTGGAGGTGCTCCTCGAATATGTCGTCCAGGGTCCGGTCCACCTTGCCCAGGTTTTGGAGAAGCTGCGGACAAAGAAAAGCTGGTCAGTTCGGATTAACTTCGTAATGGACTCGCACAAGTTTAGACCTTTTCTTTGGTCTGCTCCCATACCACGCGCATTGAAGCCCGAGCTATTCCCATCGTCTGTCAAATTCCATACCTACTTGTTATCTCAAACGTCAGAATTCCGACAGGATTTGGTGCGGGTAATTCAGGCTCAGTTCCTATCTTGTCCGATTTATATATTTATTTATCACATTTGTGTTTTGGCGATTAACGATTACGGCGAATATTCGGGAATAGACAGAGACATAGAATGTTTATTTGGTACCTTTAAAAAATTAAAACATACTATAGATACGTTTAAAAACTTTTTTAAAAACCTATTTAGAGGCTAAAGTTTCCACCCATGCCGGGACTCGAACCCAATTTTTAAAGTCTAGTTGCACGAACGGGTTAGTGCAACAAAAATAATATAATCATATTTAAAAACTAAAAATTAATGGAATTGGCACCAAAAAGACCTCCGTTCAACTTTATGATGCCTCCTTGCCGAATATCTGTATAATGTAAAGGAGAATTAATTTTCCTTGGCAATGTACATTTTTATATTCCGGAGCGCTCTCCTTGTCGTCTCTATTTATCGATTCCCTAGCCTATTCCAGGATCGACTGACACCCAAACAAAACGTAACAATTTCCTTAAAACTCTACCAAGCCCCCTGCGCCAGTCAGCTATTATAAAATAGTATATTTTGTTAGATTATATCAAAACAGGTAGAAATGCTTTTTGGAAGTTGTTTATGGTTTATTAAAAAGAATCTGTCATGAACGGTCAACCAACTTGTTTTAATAGGTTTAAGTTCAACGTATACATCGGCAATAAATACACTTCAGAATCAGAGATAGAAAACGAAGTAGCACCATGTGAGAAGTACTGGGAAAAAAGGAGGAAAAAACCTCCTTAGCGCTACAGATTTACTAACCTGTATGTTTCTAGCCCTGATTTCAAAACAGAGACATATCTACTATTTAGATAGTTATATAAATGCTTTTAGATATTTATGTTTTGATAAGTGGGGGTGTTAGATTATATCAAAACAGGTAGAAATGCTTTTTGGAAGTTGTTTATGGTTTATTAAAAAGAATCTGTCATGAACGGTCAACCAACTTGTTTTAATATATTTCATTACAAGTGCGGAAAGGCTGTCATTGCAAAGAGTTCCGACAAATGTCTACCCGAGCCGAGGCGCAGCCGAAGGCGAGGGTTGACAGTCGGAACCATGCTATGTTGTCTTCCATACAAATAGGCGTTTCAGTCGATAGCGCCACCTATCCCCCAACACCGGAACTATTATGAGCTACGACTCAGCTATGTTTATTCAGTGTTGCCCGTGAAACTAACTGATTGCAAGTTATGGCAAAATTTTGCTCACTAATTTTTAAACCTTCTTCAAATAAACAATCAAAGTATAAACTAAGACATCACAAAAACAAGCTCATTTCTAATAAAATAATGTCTTATAAACATACGACAATTTAGAGCTTATTATTTAGAATTATGTTATATAGATATTATTTTTACAATCTAATTTCCCAAGAAGGTGGCTAATTACATGTCAAAACTAGCAACACAAGATCTTTTATGACACAACAACTTTTCCTCAACGGGTTTCGTTTCGTGAAAAGTTTTTGATGCTTATTTTTGTTATACCTAATATTTGTGGATTTCCAGCTTCGAATTGATTCCTAAGTTTGAGAAAGTGACTCTTAAAATGTGGCTTGATGTGAGAAATTACTCGAAAAAAGTGTTTTGGTGTTTTGAGACAGTGACTATAGTGATCCTTTAGTGGTAGGTACTTTTTGTGAGAACCTACCTAAAAAATAAAACAAAGAAGCGTGTCAGGGAGACTGGTATTAAAATATATGTTTAATTTTGTTAAACTATTATACAGTTTTATTTCTCAATAGCAAGTACTTCTTTTCCTAAACAAAAGTTTGTTTCTGTGAAAAAGGATACGTAGGGCTTAAATTTTCGGAGTTTTTGATTTTTTATATCATTCAGTCCATTAATTTCTTTTTCAATGAAACAAACTTTAGAACCTCCATAAAATAAACGTTACTAGTATATATACCTATAATATATATATATATATATATATATATATATATATATATATATATATATATATATATAGGTATGTATACGCACTGTACCATGTACGGTGTTATAGTAGTTATGAGGTTAGAAACTAGATGGCAGCACTGTATCGATATCGCGAGTCTGCCATCTATACGCTAGTAAAATATACTTATCTATGGTCGGAACAAGTTGCAATGACGGTTCCGCACGTGTACTGAACGACTATTTTCATACAGTTGCGAAAAAAATAAGCAATATAATAAAAAAAATTATTTGGAAAATGGCCCCAACCGTAAAAAAATATAAGCAGAGATTTTTTTTCTTCACCCATTCTGATAGCCAAAGGGAACTATGCCCATACAGCCAGTCTTCAGTAGGATTTTTTTATTGATATGAAATGAAAATGAAATTTAATGAGATGAAATGAATTGAAACCTAACCTAACTCATTCAATCAAATCATTAAATCTGATATTGAAACAAATTAATAGCTTTTTTTTAGAAATATACGTAGGTATTTGCATGAATCATAAAAACTTCTTTTAATTTTTTTAGCAAAAACTTCATGGTTGGTTTTTCTTTTTAATAGACATTATTTTGACGTGGTTATATACCATACTCTTTGATTTTGACAGTTGGGAAAGAGATCGCACGAGTGCGGGAAAGGTAAAAAAAAGCACGAGTGTGTAATAGCCCACATCCCGCACGCTATACGTTCCTGCAATACGCCACTTTTTGAGCAACTGTATTAAAAAGTATCGTTACAGCAATTAAGTGCACTATATATCTATGAACTATATATGTATACGAGGCCGCCAATTGTACTGTATTTTTGTAATTATTTTTTGTTTGTTTTTTCCTGGTGTACAATAAAGAATATTCTTATCTTATGAACTGAATTGCTTGTAAATAATTATAAACTAGACACCAAAGTACTTTTCAGAACAACTTAAGGCAGCTGCTGAAAGAGTCTTTATCGTAATTAAATCATTGTATAACATTACTTAGATTTAAGCATCATGGTTGTAATATTTTTCTGGTTGTGCAATAAAGTGTTCTGTATCTATCTATCTAAATCACAGCATTAACATATTTGCAATGATTTCATCAATCCAACAAAAACAATTACAATTATTCAAAGGGTACATATGCAACAGTAACCAGTATCATTAGCATAAATATTCTGCAACGAATTCAAATCAGAACCAACTCCAACTGCCTCATAATATTTGCAAATGCAAAACCTAACTTAGGTGTGACAGACCTCACCAACAACGAAATGAAACAACCGGTGACCCCCAATCTTGCATGATGAACAAGACTAGTAGGCGACCAGAAGCAACTGTTCTATAATATAAGAATGTGGTTCTCAAAGACTACGAATTCATTTGGTAAGCCATGAGGTGAATGAGTACCTAGATTTTGTTACCAATATAGCATTTCCATTAATTTGAGCAAATACGAGTATTTAGGAAGAATATAAACATATATATATAGCTTAGTAATATGATAGGGAATGCTCTTTCAACAGTTTCTTAAATGTATCTATAATGGGACTAGCGCAAATTTTCATGAAGGAGTCATCGTAAGCTCTAGTATTGTGCGCAGGAATTTTAAGAAAGTGGGAGTTAAGTGATCAATTTCTCTTTCCCCAGATGTATTGAAACGTCTCTGTCACGAACAAAGGTATCTCAGACATGCGAGTGACAAGGGATGATTAACGATTTTGTATAAAAAGGACTGTGTGCATTCCGGCGAAGACGATTGGGCAGTCATTTTAATTTAAGTTGATGACGATAATAGAATAGAATACAAGCCTATATACATACATGCGAGCCAATCTTCTTTTTGGGCTCCGCTGTAGTGGGGTAAAAACTATGTACGAGTTAGCACAATGATCACTTTTCCGGGCTCAGAAGCAAAGGGATAGACAGTTCAGAACCGAACGTAAGTATGAACTGAATGGAAATATAATTTAGCATAATGTAATTTTTAAATAGATTTTTGGTGAGTAAATACCTTATTTACTGAAGGAGGCTGAACAGAAGAGCTATGTTCAGCAGTGGACTAGTATAGCCTGACAACACGACGACAAAATACCTTATTAACTTAATTCCGGTAAACGTCATTTAATGACGTTTACATAAGTGTAAACACACTCAAATAAACTGATGTCATATGATGTCCGACGAATCTCTTATGTCAGTTCAATGCAATGTTGGTTTCTCTGATTCATTGCGCGTATAATAAATAATAATCGCTGTAAAGTTCATCAACCGTTGACATAGTCGTTGCCACAAATAGGCCTACTGGTGACAATTCTCAGTACTTATACCTGCATGTTTCTCATACTTTTGCAAGAGGAGCGATTCTGATAACATTGCCTATTTTTAAGTGACTTCAGAAAAACGGAAGGATCTCAATTCGTCTGTTTTTCCTAATAATATTCTTAATTCAAGTCTAGGCTCCAGTCTTTCTGCAAACTGTACTATCTCATCTACATTTTTAACTAAATGCTGCACTTGATTTGTGGATTGAGAAAATAAACATATTAATATTTGTACTACAATGAAGAGATAACAACGACGTAATTACAATTTATAAAATTTTACAGGCGAACATTTCGCCGATTTTTTAGAAACTAGAATGAATTAGTATATAATCATTTTTAAAAACCTATTTAGAGGCTAAAAATTTCACCCATGCCGGGATTCGAACCCGCAACCTCTGGCTATCCGTACCAGCGCTCTACCAATTGAGCCAATGGGCGACTCACGACATCAGTGAAATTTCGAACCTCTTTACAATATTTCTCTGTATTACGTACAGGCAGCGACATCTGACTTAAGCAAATTGCATTACTTACAGCCCCGACTACCTACTTTGCAGTTAGGTTTTAACATCGGAACGATATCACTGTACCCACATGATTACAATAAAAATAGTGTAGTATATAATCAGTCACTTGACTTAAATTAATAAAAACTCAATTGTGACGATGTTACCACGTGTTTAACTTCCCTTTAGGAGCATTATAACTAAATGTAAATAGGTAGCACAAACTGTATGAGCGGTATCAATCAGCTCGTACTCTTCCACTGGATATAGACCTCCCCCACGCCACTTCCTTCTGCCCTCCGCCACCCTCGTCCATCCACTGCTAGCAAGCTACCTCAATCTCGGATATTCTACGATAATTCTTTACCACGTTAGTCCGATTTCATGAAACTTTTTTTGTTTGAAATGGGTTACCTGGTTAAGTGGGCCTATACGAGTACATTTGATCTGGCTGGATCTATTAGAAAATCATTAAATTCTTCTTTTTAGTTTTCGTGTCTTCTGTTTCTACTATAACTTTCTTATTAATACCGGTGTCTTTGTATATGTGTGTAAGCGTACTTAGGGTAAACAGTCTCCGCCTTATTATAAAAACCTGAATAAGTCCTGGTTTAAACCAAGACTAAAAGATCTAGGATTGTTACGGTATCAAAGTTAGACCCAGATCAAATGTGTGTCGTTATTACAAATAGCAGACTATTCGAGGATCTGTTAAACCAGAGATCAGCCATGGTTCAAATAATATTCACTGATTCGTTCATTCAGCTTTCATTCAATGCTGCGTTCCGTTTCACTAAATGGATATTATCTTCACATTTTTAACGCAAAAATATTCATTATTGCGTTTAAAATACCTATACATCGTAAATTGTTCTTTGTTTAGGTTCCAATGTAACTAAAATGAGCACTATTAATTATTATATTGTTATTGAAGCATTTTTATAATCAAATAGCTACTCTCGTGTTGTGTGAAATGGAGTGAAATATTCGAGCGCGCGCTCGAATCCGAGATGTCAAAATATTCTGATAGTTTCATACTGGGAATAGGTACATAATATTAATTTTTATACTTTGGGCGGTTTCGTTGTTGATTATTATATATAATAAAATGGAAAATTTGAAGAAAAAAAGAAGTGAAAATTGGAGCTCAGAAGATAAAGTAAGTTTTGATTTATTTATTACTAGATTTTGTCTGCTTCGTCACTTAATTCGAGGGGATTCACACGATGACGATGTCTGCTGGATCGCCGAGACATCTCCAGCATGCCCAAATCGTCCAAATCATCGAAATCCATCATATCAATGGAGTCCACAATATCAATTATTTATTGCAATCTATCACACACACGAAACCAAACAAATTCAAACTTCAATTTGGAGGTTAGTCCACAGATAAACTAGGGGTATCGGAAGTTTAACTTTAGTACCATAGTTAGTCCATGACGTAGCGATAAACTTCGTTTTGTAATAACATTTTACTTGGTCTATGGTTTAAACCTGGTAACAATCCCAGTACAAAATTTAGACCGCGTTTTGGAATAAGGCTGTCTAAGACTAATGATAATGGCATTTTTTCCGAGCTGCTTACCGCTCGGAAAAAGGCGCAAGGCACGTTAAGCAGTTGGTGCCATCGGCTACCATCTAACGAAGGAAGTCGTTAAGCCAAGTCAGAGGCCTTAGCGCGGCTTGAAAACTTCTGACAGTAAGACCAGCCACTAGTCTTGCTTGCCTCCACCGGACTTGGCTCCCGCGATGGAGTATGGCCTACACCTTCCTTAGAAAAGAGACCCGTGCCTCTCGGTGGGGACATAATAGGTTGATGATAATGATTTTGTAAATTCTTATGACACCGCGGAGGATTGCGTGATGGATAAAAGTCCTAAACACAGTAGTGGGAAGAGGTGGGCTGATGATGATAAATATTCTTAAGTAAACGGAAAGATGATTTGTATGGCGTTGAGAGAAGTGAAGTGGTCACTCAGACGCAAAAGTGACTGGATTTTAATATATCCGGTTATACAGATTCAGCGCAAGCAAAATTATATATTTATCATTCCATTCGTTCGCATTCCAACTCTAAGACTTACCAGAATCGTGGCCGTCAGTCAACAATGGAGATGCCTATATCCGTAACAATCACTTATTATCATTCATTCGATCCACGGCTTAGCGATGTAACCAAGCGAGGTAAAGAAGTGTATCTATCTATTAGAAACAGTTAAAGAGGACTTAAGAATAAATTATGTGTCACACAAAAAGAAGCATTATCTATCTCTAACAGGTGCGTTAAGGTGCAAGATGGGTGACTGTCCCGTGACTACCGCTAGTGGCATTTTTCCGAGCGCCTCCGTGCTTTGCAAGGCACGTTAAGCCGTTGGTGCCGGCTGTCATGTAATGGCAGTCGTTAAGCCATGTCGGAGGCCTTATGGGCGGCTTGATAACTTCTGACAGAGAGGCCCGCCACTGTCTTACAATCTTCCACCTACCCGGACTTGGCCCCTGTGGTGGAATATGGCCTAACCTTTCTGCGATGCAGGAAGGGACCTGCGCCTCAGCAGTGGGGACATACAAGGGTTGATATCGATCTATCTCTATCGTAACATTGGGCTGAATTGTGTGCTGGTAACCCGACTTTACTTACGGAGACTTATAAATATGCAGTAGCTATACCGCTTCTTAATTGGTTAATTGTGAAGTAAAATCTCTTAAAAAAACTTTCATATCTGAATTATAGTCAGTACTTGAAATCGCTAATCCGCAAAGGGCACACCTGGTGATAAAGCCCAAACTTTCTCTCTGAGGAGACAGGTGCCCTATGTAAGCCCAGTAAGCTGCAGAGTGGCGACTAAAGGAAACTTTACTATGCAATGTTCTGCTGGAGAACACTCGCCCACATCTGTAATCAGTAATTAACGGCAAGAAGACTGAAACGACCTTTCCTTTCACACACAACACAAGGTTGAAAGTAAAACTGAGTAATCAACAAACAGATTTTTTTACTTGTACCGTTCAAATTTTAAACCCAGGAAGGATAGAGCTAATCATATTCAAAGCCACTTCCGGAACCTGTGAAGCGGCCATTGCGTCGATTGCGCTCATCGCCGTGACGTCACATCCTGTGATGCTTCCTCACCTTTCGGTTTCGTTTGTCTTTGATCGATCGTAATGGCGCCATTGTCTTTTCAATAGACCATCTACCAGCTAAGTCATTTTCATTCTTCATGTCAGGAACTGTCGAGGGTAATTAAATCGTTGGGTACAGATGGAAAGTTTAATTTCTAAACCACACCCGACGAGTATGTGGTTAAGTTTAACGCAGTTAAGAAATAAATCTGTGAAAATATACGCCGCGACCGCAGTGTTATTGAACTAATCAAATTGCAGGTAATGAAATCTACATCCTCTGCGCCACCATCAGAGACGTATGCATGACATTGCGTTTTAATCGAAATTTAACATGTGAAGTTTCTGTCAAATCAATTTCGTCACTTTATCACAATTGGTCCAAGGAGAGCTGCTATGATGTGATATTTGCATTGTCGTGATCAATTTGGACGTGCGTGGGTGGATAACAAGACTAACCTGCAGTAAAAGATCTGTGAGACATCAGCTATTCAGTGTAATACTATACTGAACAAAGATAACTATAATAGGTCTAACCGTTTACCTTTTCACATCTAGAATCAGTGACTTCATAGTCAATGATTCGATTGTGATCTATCGAATTATAATTATTTTGATATTTTGTATAGTAGTTTGTCTGAGCGTTATTAACTACCGAATCTACCGAACGTTTTTGCATATTATTTTTAATTTAAATAATATTAAACCTAGTATCGATACATAACATACCTACTCGTTACACTCGTTACATAATATAATATTGCAGCAAAACACACACCACGTCGTCGATTGAAAAAAATGATGTTCTTGAAGTGCTGCATTAGTGGTCTTATGTTTCCTGACAAATAAATAAAGAATTTAATGGATGTGCTTCCATGAACAGCTACATAAAAGTATTGGACTGATTCAAAATGGGTTTTTATGTTATTTATAATGTAAATTAGTGAATAATCAAAATATTTGACACAATAATAAGTAAAGACATAAATAGGTAGTAGATTACGTACATACGGCAAACAAAAGAAAAATCTAAACAAATAACAGCATCGCTACAAACACTTAAATAGAAATACACACGGCAGATGGACGTACGATAATGAATATGCATAAGATAAGACAAATTGAGGTGCGGGCGCACACACATTTACATCAATGAATATAGGATAGATATCTACGACGCACATAGACAAGCAAGACTTATAGAGAAATGGTAAAAATAAACATTAAGTTCTTTAAGATGACAAACCAGGATCAAAATATAAGTGAAGAATATTTCAGAGACAAAATCGGAAAGAGGAAGTGATCAAATGTCAGTGTCGACAGAAAGTGATGTTTTAAAAGGAACAGGCATTATTTACAACGAATCGTACATTATAATTGACTCTAATTACAAACGTCTGCAAAAGATTTCACGCCTAAATCGGAATCGATTACCGGTGTTTGTTACTTGTCTGGATTTGGCAATTTCCTTCCTATCCTTGAACACTTCAATTGGCTCGTTTCTTTACATGTGTAATAACAGTATGGATTTCATCAACACTTCATGCATGTAACCTGTGGGGATTATCATCTAAATTGACTCTCAACAGTTTTCCATTGTGAGCCACTTCTTCCTATTGTGGCTTATGTGCATCTGTTAGCACTGATGCTATGCAACACTTGCCCTATTGTTGTTATATTTAGCAACTTCCCTGATACCTAGCTAGTCTATCAAATAATTGTAAGCCACACTGGTAAGATTTGAAACGATTTCTACATCCACTTTGCTGGTCTTTGAACTCTATGTTTTACTTTAATTTTACTTCTACAAGTTCTCCTAGTTTGTAAATATACTTACAAGTGACTGCGGTGTGTGAAGTTATTTATTTACAGTACGGCATATAGCCGTACTGTAAATAAATAACTTGGTTGAGCGGTGTACCTAAATTGCAATTTAATTTGTTTACAGGAAGAAAACCACCAGAGACAAAAGTAAATTAAAAAAAAGGCCAGTTGCGTGTCAGGCCACGCTCAAAGTAGGGGCCCCTAGGAAGGGATTTTAATCAGTTTTATCCCTAAGGTTTTGTCGCCGTAATTAATGTATATAATGCAAAATTTCACCTTTCTTGTACTTGTCGTCTCTGTGTTAAGCCGCGGATAGACGGGCGGAAACAGCGAAACTATAAGGATTCCTTATTGACTACGGGACAATAAAAATCTTATTGCGTTCGTGTGTTCAGTCACATATTAATACGAGTATATAGGAACCTCCCTTGCATAAATAGTTTCACACATGAGGAAGTCAACATCTCTACTCAAGACTATGCTAAAAACTAACTGCTGTAGTCGGACGATGATGCATAATGTTATCACAAACACCGTAAAAAAACAAACAACCATAGTTAACTTGACGAACACCACCAGGTACAAAGAAGACAAGGTTAATCTCTGCGCACCCGACACGAGTTAAAACGTAGGCATAATTGGCGTCTTTACGTTAGCGACAGGCGAACAATCATGCAATAAAGACTGACATAGACAAGTGGATAAACATAGTTGAGAAGGTCGGACATGGATTTTAAAATGTGATAGATTGGGGACCCGAATTTTCGATATTAAATGATAGCAATGAGCACATATTGGCATCGGCGTTTAATACTGATTTGAATTTCTTATGCCGAGCAGAAAACCTAGACACACACTCTGTATCACTTTGACAATTCTAAGGAGACCTTGACCAGAATTTAGATGCTCACGCATAACTTCAGCTTTCCAAGGCCTAGCATTTTATTGTACATCGTAAATTGCCAAATGCATGATATTAAATAGCAATGTGACTCGAGATCTAAGCGTCCACAAATATAAAACATAGTGACCGACGCATATCAGTTTCATGAAAGAAAAGATAGATCACCTCGAAAGGCTGCGTTTCAGTGTTGCAGCTGAAAACGTACCAGACGTGACCGGCCTCGTTTCAAAACAAAAGCTAGATTACACGTCAGATATTTCTAGCTAGGGCTAACAAGTGCGCAATAATTGTAACCGCAAGTACCACAACCGCGCGATGAAATATCGACGTGAGGTGTCGATGAAATTATGGAACTGGAGCAATCAACGTTTGCAAATGATCGCCAGGTTTGTGACTGATAAAATCCACGCCCACTGAATCGATATTCGGTTGGTGATCTTGTTAATAAGATGCTAGGTGTGTCAAATCGCAATGATATAAATCGTAGAGCAAGGAAACGTAGAAAGTTCTAATCGGCATCATCAAGGGGTTCAAATATCTATGGAAAGAGAGATCTCATTAAACACACATTACTAGAAAGCAACTACGATATGAAGATGGAATAATGATACCGAAAGGTTACGAACGAGTAAACAACAATATTATGGCGTTGAAACAAACGAGATTCATCAATCACAGATAACAACGTTACCTAGCTTTCTTACTTTTGTTTAACTTGTCAAACACACGCAAAAGAGAAAGTGTGAAAAACAATTCCCTCAAAAGGCTAAAGTAGTAGACAAGTATTTCGTTTCACAAGACAGAAGACACTGCCACACTGTTTCTCAACTAAAGGCAGTACCGGTGATACGATCATCTCTATCAATGTGCTTTAAAAATATAGTTGTATATGATAGTACCAAAACGCAACTGCAATGATTGATAGAACTCAACGTTTCGAATGCGTGTGGCAGGATATGAATGTACTAACATCCCAATATAGCGCGGTCTAGTTCGTATGTTTACTTGTTCTTGTTATAATATATTGAAGGTCGATGGGGTAACACCGACAGCTATGAAAATGTTCGTAATGTTTGCATTCGTGAACGTACAAACCAACGTTGAAACGTCAATACAATCGAAAAAGAGAACTCTTCTATGGGCAGCAGGAAATTACGCATATTTGGAGCAATAGTAAATGGTGTATGTTTCGTGAAAAGTAATGATGAGGTGGTAGCATCGGAGATGGAATCTATTGAAGGAATCTTTAGTATGGATCTCTGCAAGCTACTCTTTCTAGCTTCGTAACTGCATAATTTGTTTGTCTTACATAATATTGTAGAATTTAAATTCATCTACGTATAATTTGTTTTTAATGCCGTAGTACTTTATTTTTTTTGAAGAAGGATCATCACAGATGAACCTTGCATCGATCACCAACGTCGTTAATGAATAGGACATGATATTAGGTTGCACCCTGCTGTATTTATCCAATCCTGTCTCATAAGGCGATAAATCCACTTTTTCTCGAGTCTCAAGGTCCGCTTTCAGACGTAAGAAAACCTGCACCATAAAAATTGCCTAGTTTGTCTTAATTATTCCAATCTAATGTGCCCGCGATCAGCAATCAGAAACCTCTATTAAAAAGAGGGATCGCTTTCCAGGTAACGTATTAATACATCTTAAATAAGGCAATAAAAATGGCGGATCAGCTATTCCAATACATAATCTCACCCAGGAGGAGTATGCAGAGACTAGGGTTTGTCAACTTCAGGGGCATTATTACGAAGTCAAAGAAAAAGAATAAACGCATTTTCATTCCATCTTTAAGGTTCCGTACTTGAAAAGAAAAAAACGGAACCTTAATAGGATTACTTTGTTGTCTGTCCGTCCGTCCGTCCGTCTGTCTGTCTGTCTTTATGTCTGTCAAGACAAGACCCTTTATCTCGGAAACGCGTGGAGGTATCGAATTGTAATTAAAACCGTAAATGAGGTCTACAGTTTTTTTTACTTTCTTCCATTTTTTGGTTTGTCTTAACTTACTTTATAAGCCGAAAGCAAAAAATAGACCGCAAATTGGAACAATTTTTTTTATTAATGAATACCAAACAGTAAAAAAAAGTTAAATATGTACTACATAGTAAAATCCATCATTGGCTGCATGTACAAATTATTAAGTAACTATTGTTTATTTTAATTGTATTGCTGTGGATTTTTGTTGAGCAAATAAAATAAAATAAAAAAATTAAATGTACCTGGAAGAGTTATAATTCAATCTATAATAGTTGTGTAAGGAGACGTCGAAAGATTCCGCTTAGTGGTCACTTTAAATGTTTCACTCATACTCGGTGAACTCAAAACCTCCGCATGAAATCGGAAAATCAATGAAAATTTAGATGAGATTTTCACTGACACCAATCTCCTTTTGACCTCCCCTGTTTCTTACTTGAAAGTAACACAAAATGTGTTTCCAATACAACTGTAACAGAAGTGTGTCAGCTTCCAACGTAAGATATAGGTACTAAAAGTCATCGATCTCATTTTAGATGACAACGCTCTTAGACAATCGCGTCATCGTTTTCTCTTAAACTCCCAAGGCCATCACATGAATAGTCGTACATTTTGTGCGTGTGCGAGAGTTTTTCTAATAGATTTAACTTTTGGCAACTCTCCGAGTCGAGCAGACGCGTCAACTCCGGTCGCGATATATTTGTCATGAGTGTTCGTTCTCTCATCTCGTCTAGTTTGATTTTCACATCAGTTCCATAATCTGTTTTGAGGTAAAACTTTCGTGAGCACTTGATTAACTTTAGCAATTCCGGATTTACGTTAATAGTTCCATAACTGTCATCGCCAATGGTATATTCGACGCGGCGGATTTTTGTCTAGATCTTAAAATGGACTCGTTTTTTTTTTAGTCCGTATCGTATGTAAGCATTTAGTCATAATTGTGGCTTTAAACAGCTATTTAAGTTGTATAAGCCGCTAACATATCCGAGTAACAGTAGCTTGAAGAAACAAGATCGCATAATGTCCTGAACAATAGACCCATTCGTCCACCGGTCGACCTTGCACCGTGCAGAGTGCAGTGGAAGTGCTAATTATTTGTACTCGACTGCAAACGGAGTGCATTACACGCGGCATATTTGTCCTCTAGTTGATATTTTATCTATTTATCATGTCCATGCCTTTGGTGCCGACTGTCACGTAATGGCAGTCGTTAAGCTGTGTCAGAGGCCTTACGAACGGCTTGATAACTTCTGACAGTAACGCCCGCCACTGTCTTACAATCCTCCACCAACTAGCCACCCGTGGTGGAGTACGGCCTAACTTTACTGCGGGAAGAGACCCTTGCCCCAACGGCGGGGACATACAACGGGGGCTGATATCATAATCATGTCCACGATTAGATAACTTCTTACCAGCACCTATTCGTTACAAGCACCTACTTCGATGCCTTGGGTATCCCGTCCATTGCCTTCCGATGGCTTTATCAATGTCATTAATTTAGATTGTGGCTGGGACCTCAGCTATTGAACCATTTGTTTCACAAGTACCTCAATAAAGTGCGTTTGTTGCACTATTTTCCATGCCCGTATGAACTCAGTAAAGAGGCAACTGCAAGTCCAGTAAGTTGCTAACACAACAACGACTGCAACAAATTCAAATCACAAGGCCCATTTACATAATCTTCAAGTACGAAAGCGTTCGACCTTTAATATTATATGTACATTTACTGTATTCATAAATCCATGACCGATAAACAATTTTACGACATTCCCATTCTGAACAATACAATGTTCAATTACTTTAAATCTTCGGCTCTTCCATTCAGCAGGACCCTTCGACAAAAGTATGTTTAGCCTCAGGCGGACGAAATTAGCATTTGTATCTTTGCTGTTAAGGATGTCATGAAGGGGCAGGTTAGGTTAGTGACGTAACAAGGCCGCAAGGTAACAACCTTTGCTCACATTGGTACCTGTGAGGCTAAACCGTGCACCCATACAACTGCGATGTTGCAACTTGCAGCCTATCGACTAACTCGATGAGAACAGAAGATCCGTTCAATCCATTAATGCATCTAGTTAAAAGATGTCTTTGACATAGGTTTGTTCTATCGCCTCTTCAAGTTCGCACGCCCAAAAGAATCTTTCAATCAATAAAAAAAATTAAACAGCTTAGCAAAGGATTGATGCTCGTCGGCCCGTTTACCGCTATCGCGATCATCTGAAAGAAATTGCTCGCTTTTCACATCGCGGTCGTTATTGCGACCTTAAGAAGGCCGGCTCTCATAAATTTTCCAGGTTTACTTTCAAATCGTTGTGGAGTTCCCTTTCCTTATCAACATTCTCCAGTCATTATATTATTTTTAATGCACTAACCCGTGCTAAGGACAATTTTAAAAACCTATTTAGAGGCTAAAATTCCACCTATGCCGGGATTCGAACCCGCGACCTCTGGCTATCCGTGCCAGCGCTCTTTCCAACTAAGCTAATGGGCGAGTCACCGGTATCAGTGAAATTTCGAACCTCTTTACAATATTCTCTGTATTACGTACGGTTTTTAAAATTCTCCAGTTACCTCACTCACTCACCCAGGCGTCATTCGCGACTGGTTGTGATCTCAACGCGTACTTCTGACAACCTGCATGTAGCATATTAGACAAATAATGCTGCTGGTAAACTGGTGACCCCATGTTACTGTTCATGGTTCTGTGGCGAGAGGATCCCAGGTAAGAAAGGTACACGTTTTAGCGATCGTATGTAGTGTACAGATTAGTTGAAAACTCATTCAGCTCGCACAAACCTACATAAACGCTAGTGAATGTGGGTTATAATGTTGCAACCCATTACGAGTAGGTACTGAGATTTTTACTGAAATTAGAAAAGTAGTTATACATTAAACGGGTCTAATCGTGATTATTTATTAGGTAAAACGTAATTACCTTATTTCCCGACGTTTCGGCAGCGTTACAGTTGCCGTGGTCTCGGGTAGATTGAAGTGGCGAGTACAGTCAATTATTGTGGGTAGTCACTTTCGATATATCACTATGTATGAGTATCGCGAATCATTAAGAAGTACTATTAGAAAAGTAATTTAATATATGCATAAGACTAGCGCAAAAAATAGATTTCCTATTTTATAGACGGCTTCTTACAAATGTTAGGACTTCACCTAAGTTTGAAGCAAATTTGCGTCCAGAAAGCTAAGAGCTTCGGGTACTTGTTTTTACTTATTTTAATAATGTATCAACCGATAACGCTAGAAAGTGCTTCTGCAACCTGAAACGAGACATGTTTAAAGCCGATACCTATAGAAAAAGAGCAACTCATTTTGTTAAAGTGATCAAAAACATTACAAAAAAGGGAGATATTGTGCAAATTAAAACAGTGCAATTCAAAAGTAAATGCACGACAACATAAACCGGTACAAAGTAAAACATCTGCTAAGGTGATTGCGTTTGTATAACATAGACTAAACATAACCACATGTGTATAATACTTTGATAAACATTTTAAAGTAAAAACCGACTTCAGTACAGCCCTAAACGGGTACGGCACTAAAAACGCTGAAATAATTATCAATATGGCCTCTAAATTAAAAATACGTAGACAATTGTAGAATTATATTTTGGAGTCGGTGCTCAAAATGTATGTCAAAAAACTCCTGAAACACTCTGGTCTCCTCAACACTATTCATTAAAGACCGAATTCCTTAGAGATCTTACTGTTCTTGCTGTGTCTAATGTAGGCTATTGAAAAGCTGGGGAGCTATTTTGAGAGTCAACGCTCAATAGGTAATTCATATTCGCACGCATGACACGAGGCGCTTACGAGTTTACGACTGATGTTGTTTTACTGTTAACTCTACAATGTTGTAGTAATACACAGGACGAGTAAGCAGACTGCTGATCAAAAGCCAGAATAAAGCTTATACGGGAATCACTTGATATGATGATACTGAAAGTGAAAAATAGATAATTTCAAAGACATACAACAAGACAGGCAACTTAGGTACCTACGATACTAGGAAAGACAGGGATTGTAACATCATACACTACTAAATCAGTTCAAACGTTTCGAAGTTTTTGTAGAAAAAAACAGACAAATATTTTTAGGATCACATTTCACTCTGAAAAAGAAACATTACTCTCTTCTTTCTTCTGGGCAATAAATTTACCAATCTAGACGAGTAAAGTTACAAATCGCAAGTAGAACATGATCCAACAGACAATTTCTCCCAAAAACGAGTCTTAAATAACTCTACATAGCCAGTTAGAACAATCACAAGAAAGACAAGTTAATTGCCATATTTACGAAACATTACGTAAACAACTGCGATATCGTAAAACTGTTACTCGCATGCGATCGACAAGGACTGCCAGCAGGTCAGCTCAGTACTAAATTGTAACTATAGTACTTACCACACAAGCTACACAATCATGTCTACGCAAATCAAAATCGCACATTCATCTCAAAAAGATTGTAAGGAAACTGAGCTGTAATATAATTTAACACAAGACTGAACTCTGGGTGTTCAAGAATCGAACCTGACTTTGTCCCAAAGGAATCTCATATTCACACAATACTAAAAGACAGATTGAGTTTTGAAATCAGGGCCTCGTTTATGTTAGTGCATTATAATACCATGACAGATACATAGTAAGGTCACGTGGGGTCATCATTGACGTAATCATTGACGATTCGGTTCGATGTATGTCCGTGCGTAGACTTGAAGCAGCAAGGAAATTAAATTGCTTTAGTCATGGAGTTCTCATTGTACCACAATGCATTAACAGAATCTAGGCCCAGGAAGCCAATTTTCACTTTATTCGCAAATAATTGGTACGACTCTAAGGCTTATGACTTGAATTCTACATAAAAAGTCGAGCGACATTGAATTCGAATGAGAAAATAAATGTCTAATGACTCTGTCCAATTATCTTAGTTTTATGCGATAAATGTACATACCTTCCAATTCTTTGCGTCTACGCTTTCAATTCGCATGGGCGAGAATCGGATCCCTGGTCTCCAATTCTTTCTTTCTTCCTGGTTCTTTCAATCTTCCGTATCTTTTTTCCTCATTGGAACCCAGAATCGGAGAAACCAAATCCCACCGACTCCGTTGGCTTGGTCACTTAAAAAGGATGGGAAAGGATCGGGCGGTGAAGAAGGCATGCTTGGGGCTTCCAAGCGGCCAAAGACGGTTGGCCGCCCCAGATACCGATGGTAGGACGAAGTGGCCAAGGACCTGCGTGAGCTACAGGCAGGTCTGGCAAGAGACCGCGCAGGACAGAACCGCGCAGGACACTGAAGACCCACTTCAGGTCGCTGAGCCAGCGGAGTAAGTGCTAGAACACATTCACTAAGTAAATACTTAAATAACGTTTTGTCACGCTCTCAGCTGAGAAATTCGAAGAGACATCACAGTTAAGTATTTATTTAGCGAAATTCTCAATTCAGAAAGTAGCCCATATTATTTAATGATATTATTTTTATTGCTCTTACATAAAAATTCGTCAGATTTAATGCCATAAGCATTTAGTATATATAATTTCAGAGACTTACACTAAAACTGAACCGTCATTCTGAATTATTTAATTATTTACGTTCACATGCAATGCAACAGTTTTATCCAATACCGGTACTATTAGTTTCGCCAATTCAATTGGTTTAATTGCTAATCGTTTACTGACACAGTGACGAAATTGGGCAAAAAGCATAAGCAGCTTCATTTTGTTTAATTTAAAGCCGAGTATGAGAAAAACTTGATTAAAACCAAATGCCTAAAGGCTTAGATAACCTAGGTTTAAGTGTAGGACGACCTCCGACGAGGTGGGATGACGATCTGCGAAAAACTGCAGGCAGATGCAGATGCTGGATGCGGCAAGCTGAAGACAGGGCACTATGGCGCTCATTAGGGGAGGGCAATGTCCAGCAGTGGACTAGTATAACCTAACGACGACGACAAAAAAAAATTAAAAAGGAGTAAGAGTAATAGACACAGGTTGAGCAAAACGACCTCTCCAGAAAATAGGAGGAACAAGGACAGATAGGAGGTTTAGGTACCGAAAGTTAACAGCACACTGTTGAAATCAAAACCGGCTGTTGATATTGGAGACCTGCACAATAAATATGGTTGTTTGTAAACACGATACGTTTTGCTCCACTTGTCAATTTGTCCAATGTCACCCTTTGTCGCAGGGCGACCTCATAGCAACTAGTGACGCGGAACCGTCCGGGCAAACCCTGGATGACCTTCGAAGGGTTACCCTATTGTGAAAGCAGTAATTGCACCGTTGCATTGCGGATTAGGGATATGTATATGATTAAAAGAAATACTGGTTCTATCAAATTATTAACTGTTCATTGTAGCGCAGAAACGGGAATACGTTCTATAAGATAAATACGATTGTTGTGCAGAAAATATATATTAACTGTTTTTTTATATGTGCAAAGGAATAAAAAGTACCCGAAACGGGCGCATGCAGCAATTAATGAACGTTGATGAAGCGAAGGTGTTCTGTCAGGATCGTGGCAAGTGACAGGCCTAGGCCTCTGACTACCCCTCTGGGATACAAGAGTTGAGTTTTATTATTACTCTAAAATCTAACTGCAATGGTTCATAGAAAAATCTATTTAAATGGCCATTTAACAGGTGGCCGCAAGTCAACTTTAATCTGGGACTTAATTTTTTTTAAGTAATGCATGTCCAGCTGCAGTGAACTCTCAGAAAGAGAGAAAATGTGCTTAATTACCGCGCGTGCCCACAGCGGATTGGCAATTTCAAGCGCTGAGGTATTTGAACGCCCCACTCACGCAGGTTTTCCTTCACCATTAGCGAGTGGTATTGGTATATACTGTAACTTCATAAATGTACATAACTTAGAAAACAAAGTCATTGGGACATACCGGGACTCGAACCCACGACCTCCCAATTGTGAAGCCGGCGTTCTACTGCTCGTTCTGTTACCATCGCTCATTATTTACTTTATTTAATTTGAATCAGTGTCCAAATAATGGGATTGTGGAACGAACAGCTTATACATAACATCAATGCACTTGAAAGTTCGTTCAATGATTTTAGAAGAAACTGCATTCATAAATAAACATACAATAATTTCAGACTTTTAGTTAATTACATTATAATTACTCAAATCTTGCAAAACACTAATTAATTGCATACATTCATTCCATAACCTACCATAAATAACTGCAGATAACAAAGATATTGGGGTCATCGATACTCCCACATGTTTTATGTTAAAAGAATAAACTTATTTACGATTTACTTCATTTTTTTGTCCGACTTGTTCGGCCAAGGTTCCGTCAAAAAATCAAGTGATAAGTCGTCGTCGCCGTCGTCAGGCTATACTAGTCCACTGCTGGACATAGCCCTCCCCTAAAGAGCGCCACGTTGTGCTATCATAGGGGGTAATGCACATAATCCCCACGCTGGGCATGCGAAATATGCGAGTGATACGAAATTAATCTAATACTTAATGTGTAGTGCTTCGAAAATTCCAGCACATTCTAATATCATATTTCAAATTGGATAATTATGAAATCAGTTTAAAAGTAACAATAAATGTATCAATGGACGACACACAAGAACAATAGCTTAGGAATTTACTCGTGTGAACTTTCAGGTAGAACAGAGTTCAAACCACAATAGTTGGCCGTAAACTTGACATTATAGTGTGAGCTATAAGGCTGCATATTAATTATTTCACGGGAAAAACGGGCCTATAAATATGAATTAAAAGGATAATTAAATAATTGGTAAAGGTTAAGATACCGTCCTTCATCACATTGAAAAAAAAATCATATGAGATCCTTCTGAAATTGAACATAACTCCAAGAGTGAAAACTTTAGGACTTAAAATAAAGAAAACAGACAAAGAAATACTTTCACTGTCTATAGAGAAGCCAAGAGAATGCCAAACAATAGTGAACATCAGTAAATTAATCAAGGACATAAAAAAGCATACGCGTCTCGAGTACTGTGAGAACGTGTTGCTACGCACACAAATTTAAAAGCCAGATTAAGCGCGACCGGCGAAAATAGAAAGCAATGGACGGAAGACGTGAGATGTGTGTCGCGGCGCCGGCGCAGGTGAATCCGGGGGGTGGGAGCAAGACGGAATACAGCTTATGTAAGAGGAACAGAGACAGGTGCTTACCTAGTTTAACAAGTCCACATAGGTGGCAGACACATCTGGCCGTTTTCTGTGAAACTATAGAGTCGTACTTGTGGTCAAGGCAATTAGGAACTTGATAAGGCAGCGGCGAGAGAAAATGTTTGTGGACAAGACAAAATAAACATGGAAATGTGAAAGTAATTAATGATGTTGACGAGGGCAAAGAAACTTATCACTTAGGTAGTATCCGTTAAAGAAATCAATGATGGTAAGAAATAATCAAAGTGTGAATTAGAAGATAGGGCCTATAGTTGAACGAGGCACGACAAATTACACAAGCGTCTAAATTAGACCGAACATCGATTACACAATGCGGTTAATGTCAAACAAAAGAGCAAATATTTTCGCAGCTGATACGAGTCGGGTGGCACTGAAACTATTCAGCTTCAAACTGTGATGTATAAATTAAGTTAATTCTAGCAATAAATTTTGAGGCGCATATTATTGGCCTCAAAATCGGGTGTTGACCTTGGCGAACAGGTGGAAACTTGGAAAGTGGAATCTTTGAGATGGTGAATGCCATGAAGGCCATTAACGAGAAACACAACGATTTTCCTACTCATTTGACGTTTTACGAGTTAGAGACCCCTCCCATGACGCCCTCATTAACAAGGGAAAATGTTAGTTGTTTTGTAAGTAACTTATCGAGAGCTGGTGGGAAATTATAAAGACTGAATCAAGAACAATATGGCTACACGACAAATTATGCAACTGGTTAAAAATTACAATAATTTGTATTTTATAGTTTACAGATTTTCAAACGCCAAGAAGCTGTTTTTGAAACAAGCAACTGCATTGTATACTCAAAAACAAGCCAAATATTTGGACATGGGATGATTTTAAAACGCACTAAAGCTGTTTTTGAAACAAACAACTCCATTGTACACTGAAAAACTAAGCCTAATAATTGGACATCGGAGATCACAGTATTTCACCACACTGCCCGCGGCGCGGGATCAGGGCTGTGGCTTCGTGACATTTAGGCAGAAGCAAGCCAAAGGCACGGTCTGGGATGGTAGGCTGTACGCTCCGTTCACCAGCCGCATTCCTCCCTGCGGTTGCGAAAACTATGTAAGCGATGTCGAGGTACCGCCGAACAAACTAAACAAGCAAGTGCGTGCACTCTACATCTTATGCTGAAGGAGATAAAGGCGTTGTTGGTGGAATCAGGTATGTTTCGGATGGTACAGCGGGAAATTTAAACGTATCTATGTGAATCACTTTGGTTGCAGGTGCTGTGGACGATTTTCACCTATAACGACTTGATTGGTTAATAGCCAGTCTACAAATTTGGTAAAGGCGACATTGGTGGAATCAAGTAGGTTTTTCGTAGGTAGGAAATTCAACGTCTGTATGTGAATTGCTTTGGTTCAGAATGTTGAATTGCTGTTGACGATTTTTATCGATAACTGCTAGATAGGTCAATAGTCACATTAGAAATTAAGAAGTAACAAGTGTGACATTAAAATAATTCTGTAAATAACATAAGCAGTCACCGAAAAATACTTGTGTAATCGATTAAGGCCATTTTTTTATGGTTTTACGAAAATCACAATGACTTGTGATAAAAAAACACATCGCTAATGAAAGAAACAAATAAAATCCGTTGGTGTACTATACTGGGAATGAAAAAATTATGACGTCAACTCAAAAGAGAGATCAGTTGAACTAATTCAAGTACCTATGAACCGGAATCTTGACCTAATTTTGATTTGAAACTTAATATATAATAATTTTATCCCAGACAAACGAATAGCTTTGGTGTTAGAGGTGTTATTTACATTTCAAATTAGATGTGAACGAAATCATGTCATTCGCATTAAGAGAAGCTATCGAATGGCAATGACTTGACTCTTGAGTAATTCGATAGTTCACATCAGGCACATAATGACACTCGTTATGTGCCTGATGAGATGACAGATCACCACCCCTCCCAACCTGTCGGTATCATCAAAAGATCAGGGTCGAACACCTCTTGCTAGCTATTATATTAGTTTCTGCGGGACGGCCCAAATATTCGAGCGGCGTGCCGACCTTGTTTTCAATTTCGTTCGGATACTCGTGGTAGCGGACTCTTTCCATCTGGACGGATTAGAGCAAGACAAATCAATGACATAACTGTCATAATGGAAGCAAATCTGCCTTGAATTTAAAAGACGGCAATGAATCAAGTTGAAGCATTTATTAGACAAACGAAATTTAAAGTAGGCTTGGAAGTGTTGGCAGATGTGCGTGTATCTTTTTCCAGCGGACGAGATTGAGAATGTTAATGATGTTGAGTGTAACATTATAATTCGAGCAAACAGTTTGCATGACAAGCTATCAGTTACGAATTAAACCAAGAATGTAAAAGCATACCCTTTAAGTTTCTTTGTCAAGCACCTCACATAAGAAGTTCTAATGTTAAAAGAAGTCGGCTAATAAAAGTTAACCTCAATAAGCAAACTCGATGTTAAAAGTCGATTATAATCTTTAATTTTTGTGAACACTATGGTCAGTGAATACGAAACTACTACCTATTATGAAAGTGGAACGGCTTTCGCTATAGTATATGGTTGGAAAAATAAATGTAATTCTGCAACAACATAAAGTGGGCGGTTATAGAATCGTAAAGTATGCAAAGCTCATCTAAAACAGATGGTCGATGGCGTTTACGATTTGGCGGGCTTATACGATCGTGAGCCAATAGACCAACTTGAGTAACAACCAGATAGTGGACATGACTGAAACTATTCCGTATAAAAAATACATTAAGTGGACAGTATCAAAACGCATTCGCCGCGTACTAGATTCCAGCGAGCCAACCGTGTAGAATGTATTGGAAAATAAAACGAATATTAAAGAACCTGTTCTGCTAAAGGCGCTAGCTCGCTTTGACCATCCAACCTGCCTCGGCTCTTTTATTTACTTTTTAATATTCAAAAGGTCTTTGACTGTTGTAAAGAGTTTTGATGAAAATTAAACGACATATTGTACCGGTTTCATTCTGAATCAAAGCGATGCAATATGCGCGGTATTGTCTATTTTTTACATTCAGAATGAAAGAAGCAAATTCATACCAAACTGTCAATCAACACGATATTATTACAATAGAATACTAGCCCAAAGGTAGCTAGCCAAGTCCAAAATGGTCATCACCAAAGATAGACCGATAGGTAATTAATGCCAGTTCATTAGCAGTCAAATTGAATACAATTAACGACTTGTGTCGAATGCTATTTGGCTTGATCCTATACAGATGTAAAAATATTATCTTTTAGTCATTAGAAAGTAGAAATAACTGCAATTGATCCAATGAGAACTCAAATAAAAGTAGGGAAAAGTACAGCTTGAGTAGAATATAAACAGTAGGAAATTTAAAATGTAGGTTTAGAAGAAAACACTGAGGCAGAAAGACGATCCTGCTGGCATAATTAGAAGCAATTTAATCTCGATTCGTAGATAAGACGAAAAGTAAAAATCCAGAGAAACGCAAAAACAAAAAAGTAAATGAGCCATAGCGTGCGTGAGCATAAAAACCGGCACTGTCGGTGTCCGGTGACAGCCAAACGGCGCTAAAATTTGAAACGACACGCGCCAAGGAGCTGCGTGAGACGAGATATCGGTCCCATCCCGCTTGCCAGACGGGAATAGTCACCGGCGTCCCGGCCTGGCGCGAGGCCCACTAAACCACATACTTCAACAAAGGTCCTAACTCCACGCACATACACACAGCAAGAAATCCTAATACAAAGACACTGAGTTCATATTCGAAGATACAAAGTCCGACGTTAGGTGGTGGAGGTGGAACTGTGCAAGCGTGTCTGTGTCGGTCCTTACGTAATTATTCTCTGATGAACTCAATACGTCACGAAGTCCCTTCCTTGTGACGGATGGGCTCGCGGATGTTAATGTCTCCATCGTTGTTAATCTTGTTGCAATAAGAATCAAGGTCAATTATGTCCGGTCAGCGGTGGCTGGAATTAGAAGCCACTTCTGAATCTATATCGGGTGATTAATGAACGGTTCGAGCTAAATGCGTTTGGCGACGGAATGCGTTTGAATTGAAAGTCAATTTAAAATAACAGGTATGGTAAACTTGCAATTCCACAGATCGAGAAGAATGTTTTAGAAGTTAATGGGTAACGTTTGAAATGGAAACTGAAGAAAATTTATGAAAAGTCGATAGAAAGAGTAATATAATGTATATTAAATATTATCGTTCATAACAACATCATTGCCGGCAATTTTATTTCGTCACTGCCATTTGGAAATAAATATACAGCGGCTGATTGGCAACGCGATAGATATTAATCAAAACTCTGTAAAAAGAAACACCGTGACTCATAAATATGCATTTCTGGATTAAGAGAGTGTAGTGGTAGAGATGAAAGGTCGTCTCGAGCAAGAAGCTATGATTAATATTCGGGAGGTCAAGAGTTCACGCACAATATCAGTGACCTAAAGAAAAATAATCGAAGATAGAGAACTATACTCTTCAATCAAAATGATCGATTTAGGTATATTTCGAAATTATAGCACACGAAGTCATTTCATAAAAGTTACATACAAAAGTCTTAGATTTGCGATAGACCCGGTACAACCTAAAGATAAATTGCTACTTAATAGGCGGTTATGACCACTTTCACATAAATAGGAAGAAGCAAAGCTAATGATGAACACGTACTTAACACAAAAACAGTAAGCAGAGACGAATGTGAAAATGCGCAGAAACGTTGTTCATGTTTGTTATTTAAGGATCACTGATAACATTATTATCGTGGTATCATTGACAGCGCATGCGTGCCATTTCATTGTTTCCCGGCAATTTGTGTTTGGACGATATAATTAGAGGTATTTTCATTGTTGTCATAAATATTGGTGCGATAAAAAAGTACATCTCAGTAAACTCAGCACTTTTCCAACTCTCTGCATGGTCCAGTCAGGCAAACAATACGAGTAGCGCTAATTCAAAGAATATACTACATATTCGGGTCTAAATTGGATTTAATCCCACTTGTAGCTCCCGGTGCAAACCTCATGTTGTGCCAAAAGAAACATAATATATGCAGAGTACAATTATTAATTACATTGGTTGTACAATTACATACATATGCACGTAAGAATTTTCTGAACTATATTGTATAATTGTGTTTTCTAAAAACCTATTTAGAGGCTAAACATTCCACCCATGCCGGGATTCGAATCCGCGACCTCTGGCTATCCATGCCAGAGTTCGCGGGTTCGAATCACGGCATGGGTGGAATTTTTAGCCTCTAAATAGGTTTTTAAAATTGTCCTTAGCACGGGTTAGTGCATTAAAAATAAAAATAGTATAATAATGTTTGTTTTCTTTCAATAAATAAAAATAAAATAAAGAGTAGAGTATAACTGAGGGGTTTGATGATCAGACTTACTTCATTCTAGGTTTTAGAAAAATTATGTAAACTCTGTTAATTAAGTATGTACCTACTTCGAAAAAATGGACAAAACGTAGGCTACGTTTGGAGATTTTATGTCCATTTTTTTCAATAATGATCTATATTTTGAAATGAACAGTTGGACACCTAGTTTAACTTGTAACGTTCATTAAGTCGCAGTTTCTGCGCTACTTTGAATAAAATATTTTTGATTTTTATTAGTTACCACGTCCTGACGTGGTCGCCTCTTTAGGGGTAACTATAATGAAATATCAAAATCTGAAATGTTGCCTTTAAAGCAACCTTTCTGAGTCTCTATTGCAGATGAAATGAAAAAAAAAACTATACAAAATAAATTAGTAATTCTGTGAGACGCCTAGTCTGTCTGGTTTGCGAGGAACGACTGGTCCCTAAGATTTACGGAAAACAACTAGTTTCTGAGGGATCCGGGGAACGACTGGTTGGACACAGCACTCAGCACAGGTTTATCAGGGCTCTGAGTCCATACATAGTATTAAGCTCGCATTTGGGTTTTTTCTCGTACAATAAAACATTTCAAGTTCAATTATTTTTCTACCTGATTTGGTTATAGAGATAGCAAAAACTTTTGAGAAAATAGCTTTGCCCATCAATAACAGGGACTTCTAACCGATTAATACGTTATAATACATAGAGGACAGATTGCCGTGGTGTGCCGATGGCAACAATTCACCTCAGCTACGAGAATGCGAAGTGCCGATAGTATTTCTTAAGTGAAATAGTCCCACGTTTCGCATTAAACTGCTTTTGGAGAGGCTCCAAATTCAGACATTGCTCAGTCAGGGCCCGCAGGTGAACGTCCGTGTCCCACACAGTATAGTCACCAAATTATTACATACAGAAGTATCTGTAACACTCTAGTGCCTGAGCAAACTCAAGGTTAATGACTAATCAAGTATTCATTCACAGTTGCACGACTAGTCTTGTCATGAAATTGAGTCTGAGAGAGTCTATCTAGTCTCTTGGCGACCTCTGTGGTGCAGCGGTAGCGCATCTGTCTACCATGCAAGAGGTCCCGGGTTCGAACCCCGGCTGGTGAGAAAAAAAACCCAGGTCTTGGATGTTAACATGTTTGCGATGTCGTTGTTTCTGGTTCCCACGACGCAGGGTATCCTATTGTGGGGTATCCAGCAGCAATCTATGTGCCTGTATGTAAATGTTAGTGTTATGTTATGTCTATGTGGACCAGTTTCGAGTACCTATGCGAAGTTTCTTTATCATTTACACCAAATTGTCGTTCTGTTTTCAAAGAATTTTGTGTTTTAAGCCCACACAATGCGGCAGAAATACCCGTGCAAATTGTCTTGTTACTAAAAATGGGTTGACAGAGGTGGTCTTTGCCATTTCTGCCGTTAACAGACATTAAAACACCCATTCGGTTTTCACGATCAGGGTTTTGTAGTTGATTGTGTTTTTTTTTTTTGTTAAATTTTTAGAGACAAGTTTACGATTTCCAGTTTTGTCATCTAAAGTTTAGATTATATTACTTGATAGGTGTTTTGTAATTTACAAATTCCTTATTTTCAATGAATTAATTTTCAAATTCTTCGTTGTAATACGACAACGAAGAATTTGAAAGTAAGTACTGTCCAATCCGCTGCCGCACCCAAAGTACAAGAGCAAACATACTTGTCTAAACAGTTTTAAAGTCGTGAATTTCAAATATTCGCTGGCCGATCTGGCACAGACTAATGGAAATATCACGCTACGATGTTGACTAAAATGGCGATGTGTCGAAAAACACGTTAGCTGGGTTGTGCTAATCGGGCTATATGTTGTAAAATAAAAGAATATTATGGCTGGTCAGACATTCCTTCAGGCGATAGAAGATTATCTGCTTTTGAACACCTACGACGCACCAAAGCGCGAGACGAAGCAATTTGGAACTCTTAAAAAAACGGCTGGAGAAATATACTCATGTTATTGACTTTTCAGACTATTATACCTCTGTACTTTTACTATCACATTCTTACCACAATATAGAATCAACGATAGTAGACTGAAATCAATATCGAGCATAAAATTAAATTCAACCGTTAGAATACCTTGACCGATGCCACAGATTGTCTTACCTAAGTATTGAAGAGATTGGTTTGGCTCTTAAACGACTTCTATCATGAAGTTATGCAGAACCTCACGCTTACGATATTCCCTTATTCCAAGAGAGAGGTGATTCCATTGGACATCGCGATGTACCTAATTTCGAATACAATAATCCTGACGACTCAATTTTGTAGACCAGGTGGGCAAGTACATTACATAAACTCACGCCGGTATCCCGAAAGGGTAGGCAGAGACCAGGGGTAGGTAAGTACTATAAAACACATCAGCTTATGATTACTTAATGAAAAGGATATTGGCCTGTGGAAAATATCCGATCTAATCTAACAAAGATCAGCATCTAAAGCTGGTAATCCATGCAACGCTATGTCCCAATACAATTTCATAACAAGAAATTTGAATGAGTACTGAACGATTAATGGCGATGTGAGAAAAAACTATATCACACATGATGAAGGTTCTTAAATGATACTGCAGTGCAGTGGCTAAAGCGGTACGCTTATGACAAAGCAAACACCGTTAACCTTGGCAGGCGACAGTGCCCCATCATTGAGATGTCAGCTCAATCTTATCAGATAGCGGATGACAAGGAAAAATTACAGACGTCACATGTGTAGTTGTATCGCTTACCAATAAATCGAGAGGAAATTGAAGTAGTTTACAATTTGACTACACATAGAGCGAAACTACACGGTCAAATTTTACCCAAATTCTAAGGTAGAGTTTTGATCTATATGCTGGTAGTCAAATTGTAACGTGGAGACTAATGCTTAGTTCATACAGTTGAAAGCATGACTCTTTAATAATAAAGCAGAAATTGATATAAGTTCCAAGCACCGACACAAGCTCGTAACATTGTGGCGATAATTACTATAATTACTAGAACAGCACAAATAAGATACCACGTGTACACAAATTAAAAGACTAATGTTTCTGGTAAACTTCATAAGCTACAAGTCTGTAAGCGTCATCACTCGACAGCGATTGGTTAGTTAGAACATTAGAACGACACTAATAAGCAAGGCGAGCTTAACAATATTTAATGCTATTGTCCTGGTCCCTGGTCCTACCATGAGCTCAAAAGAAAGCAGCGAATTGAGGGCCAATTCAAATGAGTGTGTTTTTGTGTAGTTCCTCAACATACAAAGTATCTGCGCTCGGCGATGTTGCAGAGATATGTCCATAAAAGATAAATGAAAGTCACCTGACCTAGTGAAGTGTTTTCCAATAGTTAGCATGCTGGCGGTGTAGCTAATGGTTTCAACACCTCCCGTTGCACATACCTGCAAGGAAAAAAAACAAGTGAACATTAATGACAGGTTGCTTGAATCGTAATTAAGGTGTTGGCGAGTAATTGCTAGCATCGAGGATAACGAAACGTGTCTGGCGCTAGAGTTCACACCTACATAACAATAGGTATGTAGAGTTTAGTTTGGTAGCATTTAAGGAACGACTGATAGGAGGTACTTAACGGTCATGGTAGACATTTTTACATAGGAGCCTTAGTCTGCGTTCTTACAGGCACGCATTCTATATTACCCTTATCCATTCACACACTGTCGTATTTATCACGTAAAGCAGATTGCCAGTTTATCGTAGCGGCTGGATTAGTAGGGTTAAGCATTGCAAATTGTGATCTCTAGCAGGAAAGTACTGGATCTTTTCTCTCTCTATTCTACGCATTGCCACCAAATGTTGAGTGTGGGTATGCTCAAATGCAAGAAATTCGTTTAGGATTTTCACAGCAGTAGTTATTTTTTTGTTAATTCCAAAGTTATCAATAACGCGACTGCATTGGGTGAAAACTTAAGAAAAGAAAGGGACTGAAAACGCAAATTCAACTACCGGTCTCAAACCCAGAACAGACACACGTCCGATTTACTTGCACGGTACTCGAAGACAGGTCCCTCGAGAGAAAGTACAAGTAGGTCCGAGTGCGAGAAGAAAGTGCGTCCGCAAAAACATGCCTTGAGGAACGGCCGAGGAATTTAGCACGAATAGATGGTGTGTTGGACCTCCAGGCTTTTCATTTGCAGAAGGCTGTAAATCTGGTATTATACAGGTTGTTAATCAGCTGATGACTGTACCGAAGGCAACGTGTGCTGATCACGAAAACAAACTATTTCAATGAAATATTTTTTCGGATTGTCTAAAATTATGACGAGAATGGTCTAGTCACTTTCAGCGTTCTTGTAGCGTTTCAGCCCTCCGGAGGTGTTTTTTTGAAAGAAATATGCGTGAACAGTGCAACTTTGAACCTTGAAATGTAATCCGTCGATTTACCGGCAAAGATATCCGACAGATCTTCTGGGAAGCGTGCGGTCGCTCTATTAGATGACCGAAGTTGATTGACCAATTTAAATGTGGTCGTTCACACAACTTTAAGGGTTTGCATGTTTGCAAAAGTGCGTGCGATATTAAAGTTGATTTTTTGTGGATAAGTGTGATCAATCTACTCATTAATAACCCAACCTAATCACGTGGAATGCTCTGAGGTGGCCAAGATTCTGAACTTATTCCATAACATTTTAATTCGATTTTTACAAAGTTTGACTCAGTGGAGAATTCAAAGAATAGATCGCAAACTCAGAAACAACGCAAACTGGAGGAGAATCCCAAGCAATGAGACACAAACATCTTTACACACTCTCGCAACATATCTCTTCTTCTTCTTCTTCAGGCTATATATTAGTCCACTGCTGGACATAGCCCTCCCTTAATGAGCGCCATAACGTCCTGTCTTCAGCTTGCCGCATCCAGCATCTGCGAGCAGTTTTTCGCACATCGTCTTCCTACACTCGTCTTACACTACGTTTGCCGAGTCGCAGTCTCCACTCAAGAACACAATAAATGTCTCATTTCACGCCAATTAATAGTTTTTTATATGGATGACACTCTCTGGAGGTATTCTTAAAGAGATGTAATTTTTGACACTTTTCCCAAACGGAAGAGTGGAATAAAAGCATCGGAGGTAATTCACTTACACAAAAGTGCTGTCTGAAAAGTTTACGTCTACGAACTTCTTGTCATGTCTGGCTGACTAGAATTCATCCAGAGAATTTCGACTATATCGAGAGAGTAACGTAATACTTTTCTTTTTAAATATATTATAATCAAAGTACGCTGAACCAGAACAACATTCAGAGCCTTTTCTTCGAATTTGACTCTTGTTTTCATAGCATTGTAGTAGAAGTTACAATGTGATTCTTTTTTCTACTGACCGCCGTCGAAAGTGTACCAATTGGCACACTCGGTAGGAAGTGTGGGACGTAACAGTATATACAGCCATTGACAGTAAGTTCGGTACATCTGAATACTTCTTCTGTCTCAGACAGACGTATGTGAAAGAAAGAAATACAAATATCAGCCAACGCGCCAAATGGATGGTTCAGTCCTACAGTGAGATTCGACAAAAACTATTTTTACCAGCGACCTATTAATCCGAGGGGTATTAGGTCTCTCGGTAGTATTTTTCCTTTTGCTTCGAATGTGACATTGGCTGTAGGAATTCTGTCTGTTGCGTGTACGGTTTTGCAACTGTATGTTATATTTGTCACAGATGAACCACAGGGGTAAATAATTTCTCGTTTCCACTGGAATTCTATACTGCATCTAGCTGTGTTGCAAAAATACAGCAGTTTTTCTTAGGAACTTAATCATCATTCACGCATAATTCAGTTCCAAAACAAACGAGTCTCACAGAAACTCTACAACATACTTTTTGACCTCCTCGAAATAGAAACCAACTGAAGAGATTAATTTAATAATCCCTTTTAAAAAAAAAAACGTTTTATGTAGTTATATATTAAATGGCTCTAATCGCGATTATTCATTAGGTTCCTAATTCCTAATTGTCCTAATTCCGACGTTTCGGCAGCGTAGCCGTGGTCTCGGGAAGACTGAGGTGGCGAGTAGTTAATTATTATAGGTAGTACATTTAGTTTTTCTGCTAAACATTTTATGTTTTTTTTACTTTTGCCAATTGAATAGCATAACTTATTATCTACTTACAACTTAGCATAACTATTTAAAAAATCATGGTTGTATTTTTTTCTGGTTGTGCAATAAAGGATCCTCTATTTATCTATGTACCTACTTTGAACAACCTATGCCCGGTTTCTGAGGTCCATTTAAACCTAGTTTATCTATTCCACGCTATTGATTCAATAACTTGACATTTTACGTTTCCGAGTGCTTAGTGCGAGTTTTTTAACTACTCGATCGCGTTAACGTAAACTCATATTTCTATAGCATCGAGGAATCGCCACCTGGCGACAAGTATGGAAATTAAAATTGCAGAGTGCGAGTTGTAATGGTTTACGTTGAGAAGTGAACACGTTTACCAGCCAAAACACGAATAAACGCGAGTGCGAGTTGTACTGTGACAGCGTTTTGCCAGTTCGAACGGTTAACTTACTCATACTCACTACTCAATGCTCGTTTAACGCGGTAGTAAAGTTTTTCGATTGGATCTGTCAAACTCGCACTAAGCAATCTGAACACCTATGCAAAAGGTAAACTTGGTTTAAACTTCGTTCAACTTTTGTTCAACGATTTGGTCGTAAGACACTCAGGTCTCAGAGCTTGAAATTGCCAATCTGCATTGGGCACGCGAGGTAACTAAGCCCGTACTCTCTCTCTCTCTCTCTCTCACTGAGAGAAGGCCTGTGCCCTGCTGTGGGACGTTTAGAGACTACATAAAAAACCGTTTCATCCAAATTTGTACTTTTGGTTTATTGATTTTCAGCTACTGTTCTTTGTACTTTAGTTTTTATCTTACTCCAATTTCAATTTGTCACAATTTGCACTCGCTCTCGACAGATCTAAAGTAGCCTTAGAGGCTCTATAAAGATGGCTGATTTAAGTCCTGAGAGCGTTCTTTGTTCTGTCGCAGACCAATGTAGGCCGATTGTAAGAAATCTTTGTCTGTGTTTGACAAAAAAAGAGTTGTGCAGATACCAGCACAAATACCCCGTAAGAGTCTCACAAACAAGGTCTTACGGCAAAACGCTGGAAGTACACAAAAGATTTCCAGAGATAACTACGCGTTGGTTATCTGTTTTTGATGATAACACTATTTATACAACGAGAGGCTAGTAAGTAAGTGTAACAAAAACCTCCTTTATTTAAGTGGCAACGAAAGAAGAAGAGGCGAAACAGGTGGATTTAATATTGGAACCTTGAGAGTAAACATTCGAGTTATATATAAAGTGACTGAATTTGTCTATGTTAGGTAGGTCACATTATCAACCATCGCCTTTGCCTTGGCAGCAGCTATTTTCTCAAATATCATCCATTTACAACTTTGGCGATAGATTACATAATCACTGTATTGACGATGAGTACCTCGCATCACGAATCTCGTGCAAGGCTCTGTCACAATTCGCGATTCGTTTGTTGATGTTTGTAAAATTGTGACCATTCCTGTTTTGTTTGTGTCAAAAGCATCGACTTTTTCTCAGACTTCCAAAAACAGCGATAATGGGATCGCGCTGGATGCTACCATGCAACGTGGAGCTTTTGGGGAGAAAATGATCGGCACGAGATCTGAAGTGAAAAGGTGGGGGATTCTGTAGGAAGATGCCTTCCTACAGAATCCCCCACCTTTTCACATTATCCCTGGATGGAACATATTCGCGTAGGTGATTCAGCGATTTCCATTATTTTTCAACTTAAACTTCAAAAAACCAAAACAACAAAACATCAAGTAAGTGAATCCGGAATCAAGTAAAGATATCTATTATGCCTACTGCAAATGCCCTCCAGGTGGTAGTGATTCCGCTGACTCGATAAAGTCAGATTGGCGTTTCGCCTGCTCCTTCCATCAATTTAGTCAAAGTTCCGAAATTTCTAACCATAGATTATAACATTCAAAAGAACGAATTCAACATGAATATCCTCGAACAAGTTAACCTACGTACCAAATCTGCTATTCTATCCTCATGTCGTCTTACTAGGGTGCAACAGCAACAGCACGCCGACCTTTACAAGAGAGCACTTCAATCATGATACCTACGGGCGAACTTGTAAAAAAAACGTAAAGATTGATCAGCCGTCGACGCTGCACAGATAAAACCTTTCACCGTGTGTGGAATATCACAGTTATCTCATAAATCTAAACTCCCAGCGTTAAGTCGTTAAAGTGGCAGATTAATGGCATAAACTTTGCCACATGAAAAGGTATCAATCATAGCTAACACCTCTTTACTTTCACTAAGCGTGAAACGACCGAGGTATCATAGAATCTAATCACAGGCAACTTATAGTTCGACTGTTACGTAATAATCGTTTACATCCAGTTTTGAGACAAAAACCGACCGGGTTTAAGTATCGATCGCACTTGAAGGTGCTTAAAATTCGCTAATGCGGCAAAACTAGGAGTACAGCTTCACCTGGATCCTCCAGGAGTCGAGAGTTATCAGTAGCGATCCCAGTGTATGTGCATATGATGATTTGGTTTCACGAATTCGTATTAATAACAGCGGAATGAAAACGTCGTGAGGAAACCTAAGTTAAGAGGCATTTACATACGTGAGCACGCAAGTCGAGATTGACATGCCGAATTATGATTACTGTAAGCATGATTATTGTAATTAATTAGTTATGACGATTCTATTGTGGATTTGTTTAGTCTAAGTAAGTTAACATGATTACATGTGACATTTTTCTATAGGTACATTGAATAAATAAATCTATCTATCTTCTATGATACAAAAATGAATCGCTGAATGTGTTGGTAAGCGCAAATCTCGAGAGCAGCTGAACCGATTTCGCTAATACTTTTTTAGAAAATTCCTTGAAGTACGAGGATGGTTCTTACGGAGAGAAAATGAAAAAAAAAAATAAAGAATCGATTGTTAGGCGTTACGAAGTTCGCTGGGTTAGCCAGTTTACAATAAAATTGAATAAAGAAAATTATCCTAAAATTAAGTTAACCAACTAAACCATGTTTAATGTAGGAGTAAACATTAAGCAATCTAGTTGAATGAAAGTGCTGACGCCACAAGTGGGCGTTGCGTGGTGCCAATGGTATAGTCAAATCGAGTGGGCCTTGACTCTTATTACGAAAGAAATAAGATCTAATGTGCCTCGTCTCGTCGGCAGTTAAGTTAAAGGTATTCAAGTGGGCGCAAGGTCGGCTTCTTGTTTTGCAAACTTGTGATAATGTTAAAACGGGTATATGCGAAGCGTATGACATCTAACATTGCCAAGACATTAAGGCGCTTTGGGGCGCTAATAAGCACCACCAATGGCATAAAAATCATAGCTTAAAAACCTATTTAGAGGCTAAAAATTCCACCCATGGTGGTATTCGATCCCGCGACCTCTGGCTATCCGTGCCAGCGCTCTTTCCAACTGATACTCGGGGCTGCAAGTGACGCAAATTACTTCAGCCAGATGTCGCTACCTGTACGTAATACAGAGAATATTGTAAAGAGGTTCGAAATTTTACTGATGCCAGTGAGTCGCCCATTAGCTCAGTTGGAAGAGCGCTGGCACGGATAGCCAGAGGTCGCGGGTTCGAATCCCGGCATGGGTGGAATTTTTAGCCTCTAAATAGGCTTTTAAATTTGTCCTTAGCACGGGTTAGTGCATTAAAAATAATATAATATAATATAATATATAATAAATATAATAGCTTGTTTTATATACTATATCAGAATTATTAAGAAGCATGTGTGATATTAAAATAGTGTTTATATAATAATAATTACACTTAAAATGTCATAGGCTTAATTTATAAAGGCCTTCTATAATTTATAATATTGCGTACCCTACAGGGTCCACAAAGATCTATATTTTTAGTTATGTCATCTGTATATACTTGGGGAATGCAATAAACTAACATAACATTTAACATAAAATTTACATACAGGTACATACATTGCACCTGGCCCCACACTAGGATACCCTGTGTCGTGGGAACCAGAAACAACGACATCACAAACATGTAAACATCCAAGACCTGGGGTTATTTTTTTGTTCCCAGCCGGGATTCGAACCCGGGACCTCTGGCATGGTAGGTAGGTAGATGTGCTACCGCTACGCCACAGAGGTCATCTATTGAGTATTTACTATGTTCTTTAGATCATCGAGCCAGTCAGAAAGGATAAATGAATCAATTTTGACCTATACCTAAGCCAAACTCGATAAAGAATAGAGGTAAACAAACCAATTTAGGGTTATCACAACTCACGTTTTACAAATCTTCTATTGTTTACATGATTATAGCCTTTTACTAGCTAAATATTTATTAACAATTCCTATTGCAGCATATTTAACTAGAATCACCCAAATAACATGCATATTACCTTGTTATTTCGAAAAACTGTAAAAAAATCGACCATAATTTTACGCGACAGCCCTACAGAAAAAGAAACTTGGATGAAATTCAGGTGTGACAAACATTTTGGGAAATTTAGTTTATGCCAACAAGTGAAGTTTAGTCGTTTGTCAATCCGTGTATATGGCTTAAGTATATAGCATTATATATGTGACCAAATGGCATAAGACAACAATATATATTGCCCCCATATAATTGTGAATGAAATCCGATAGAAATCATATGGGGGCAAGTAAAAGGTTTGCTGCTGCCAAAAATAAAACTTTTTAAATTGCCCAACTAAATAAAGGTTCTGTTAGATGATTATACTATTTTTATTTTTAATGCACTAACCCGTGCTAAGGACAAATTTAAAACCTATTTAGAGGCTAAAAATTTCACCCATGCCGGGATTCGAACCCGCAACCTCTGGCTATCCGTGCCAGCGCTCTACCAATTGGTAGAGCGCTGTCTGTTAGATGAGTCAATAAGTAAAATTACTCCAGCACCATGGCAACGTTGAGATGAACACGTGATTAAAGAAGAGAAGAAAACGCCGAATTTGATGGTGTAAAGGATAATGTCATTGATGAATTTATAATTCAAGTCTCCGGAGACACAAATTCATCCTCCTCTTTGGCCAGTGACAGTGATGATTAGTGTGAACATATGAATAAAAATATATACAAAAAAAATTCTTTTATTGCAATATTTGCAGTAGGTCCCAATCTCCTCATTTTCATAGTAGCATCTATAGGTACTTATTAATATTATAAAGTTGAAGAGTTTGTATGTTTTTTGCTTCGTTATCAACCCTTGTATGTCCGTTGGTGCCGGCTGTCATATAATGGCAGTTAACGACTGCCATTATATGACAGCCGGCACCAACGGTTTGACGTGCCTTGCATAGCACGGAAGCGCACGGAAAAATGCCTCTAGCGGTAGTCACGGGACGCTCACCCATCCTGTACCTGACCGCGCCTGTTGTTGCTTAACCAAGTGATTGATTCCAATCACTCGGTTCGCCTAGGCCACGAGCGCTTCTTTTTGCTTAAACGCGCTTAATTCTATTAGGAAAATCATACGGCATGGCTCGCGTAGATGTTTGTTAAATCTGTGTGTCATATTTCATATTTCAGTGTTGTCATATGTCATATTCAAATCGGTTAAGTCTTTCACTATAAAATCATAAACATATAAACATAAATAAGCATTTTACATTTGTAGGAGGAAGGAACGATTATTTCGTTATCGAATTTGGCTCAGGTATAGTAATCTGTCTCTGTTTTAAGTCTTTTCCTAGGACCAGCTGTCGATATGTTCCATTGAATAGGACTTCCTCAGAAATGGACATTCAGGCAAAAGGACATTTCGGGGAATTGATGTTTAAGGAAATTACACCATACGAATAGTCTCGACTACAGTAATGAGATCCATATTTTATCGAAATCTGAGATGTAACGGGATTTGAAAAAAAAGGAGTAACAAAGTACGAAAACTATGGAAAAAAACAAAACTTCCGCAAGCACTACACTTGATTTATTTTCTTATTTGTAATCAATTCGTGATTCTTGGAATCAAGTTAAGAATATACAAGAATTCGTAAGATTAGAAACAGACCGACGTCTCTTTCGTACGCACCAATTCTTCGCAAGTGCAAAAGGATCGAATGTTGGCTCCCATGACAACCTTCTAACGATTGCACCACATGCAAAGGTGCCGTGGAAATTGGAGTCAACGCAGTGACGTCATCGGTCGAAGACCCGAGCTGTGGTCACCTTTGGACGTAGGCACACACGGTTATGGCATGCATGCATGGCAGTTTGGGTTGGGCTAACGTAAGCATAGCCTTTTATAGACGAGCCGTTTTATAAACAATTGCTTAATCTATACAAACCAAATTCAAAGGCCTGACTGACCGACTCTCTCATCCACGCCCAGCCCTAGCTTTTGCATCTAGGAAGCTGAAATTTTGCACATAGGGTGTATATTATATAATGTAGGCAAGGAATAAGACCGGATTTTTTGAAATTCAACACCTAAAGAGGCGAAAAGGGGATGGGAGGTATAAAGAATATTGTCTAATTTTCTTGAAACGTAAAATAAATACTCTTCAACACAATTGACTGGACACGTGTTTATCTAAATTTAGGTAACCCTCAAGGAAGTGAAGGGGGTTGCAAAACTTTTCCAAAATTGATTTTCTTTTTTCTTTTTTGCGGATAATTGGTCAGAACTAAAATCGTCTGCACCTTTTATTGAAGCATGCTGAATAACTAAGCTGCCGACTAAGCTGCAGGTATAGGTGCTGGGCAAGCCGACACCATCTATAAAACCATGTCCCAGGTACTACATTCCTTCAAAATCCTTTTCAGATAAGAACATAGTAAGATTAAGATTAAGTAAGATCTAAATAAAAAAAAATTCAAGATATTCGTAAAACTAAGAAATTCTGGAATAAAGGTAATTTTTGAAACCTTCTTCAGGAAAGTAGGACTAGTCTGTCCGATCAGACGTTCATAAATAACGAATAGCTGAAATTAAACACCCAGTTTAAACACTCTGCTGAGGTTGCCTGGAAGAGATCTTAGAGATAAATTCGCCGTTGTTACAATTTTACGCAATTATTTTTCTACTATATATAGTTTGCAGTAAAGAATAACATAACAATACAAAAAACATGGTTATCGCAGAGTAAATGACCCACTTAGGCCCCCATTGATGGAAGGTCAATTAGGAGTAATGTACTATAACACGCTACATTGCTTACGATTCCATTCATGGTACAATCCAGGGAGTGGTGACGTCATGAGGTTCATTCACGCATTATTGGGCAAGGTCAGGGATTTGGAGTTCGCTGGTTCCATTTTTTGAGTTCAGTACCAGACGGCAGCTGGTAGGCTGAATGTTTAATTGATTGTGGACGCAGGTATTAAAAAACTAGTCTCAAAGGTGCTACTTTATGATATTTTTACCATTGGCGGCGTAGTTAGCGCCCCGAAACGCCTTAACTTCTTTACCAAGATGCACGAAAATGAGCAAATCAAAAGGTAAAAACAAAACGGTCCAGCCGCCTAGCCCGGCGACTAAGCAAAAAATATACTTATATATATTTTCACCGAGTAGAAAGCCAATAAGGCAATAGGAGCCAACGGGACCTTTAGCGAAGGCTGTCGAGAATAGTTTTTATGAACAAGCGAAGACGAAGTCTTTGAAGATACGTTTTTCTTTTGGGGACGGAGATTCATAAAAATACTAGCCGACCGCGTGCGTCGTTCCATATTTCTTAGCATACGACCTGTTCTCAAACGAATCGAATACTTACACAAAAAAGAATAAAAATCAAAATCATTTTTTGAACTTCTTCTTCAGGCTATATTAGTCCACTGCTGGACATAGCCCTCCTCTAATGAGCGCCATAGCGCAAGGTTGTGCCATCATTGGGGGGTAGTGCCCATAATCCCCACGCTGAGCATGCGTGTTGGTGATCGCAGTTTGGTGGAATTGTACTGCGGGGGGCGCTGCTGCCTACCCCCTGGTTTGTGTCCCTTAGTCGCCTTTTCCGACACCCGCGGGAAGAATTTGGGTTGGTGCAGTGCAGTGTATGTTTAGAACTAAACCGTATACTAGGTTACACTATTTTTATTTTTAATGCACTAACCCGTGCTAAGGAACAAATTTAAAAACCTATTTACGTACGTAATACAGAGAATATTGTAAAGGGGTTCGAAATTTCACTGATGCCGTGAGTCGCCCATTGGCTCAATTGGTAGAGCGCTGGTACGGATAGCCAGAGGTTGCGGGTTCGAATCCCGGCATGGGTGAAATTTTTTAGCCTCTAAATAGGTTTTCGTATACTAGGTACTAGCTTTATGTCGGAAGTGTCCGACCCGATTCTCGCCCATGCGAATTGAAAGCGTAGACGCAAAATATTTAAAGGCTTAGATGTCGCATAAAATAAGATAACTCGACAGAGTCATTAGACATTTGTTTTCTCATTCGAATTCAATGTAGCATGGCGTTCAGAATATAGATTTTGGCTGTCGCTCGACTTTTTACCTATAATTCCAAGTCATAAGCTCTACATCCAGTTTCTCGTACACTGAAAATTTGTTAATCTACTGTTAACAGCTGTCAAATGTTTTTAGGTTGTATATGTGTATCGTTATTATGAAAAAGTTATGTTATGAATTTATGATACAGAGTGCTTAGTGCGAGTTTGACAGATCCAATCGAATAAATGAAATGAAATGAAATGAAATGAAATGAAATGAAATGAAAAGGTTTTATTCAAAGTAGCGCAGATACTGCGGCTTAATGAACGTTACAAGTTAAACTAGGTGTCCATTTCAAAATCTGGATCATTTTGGAGAAAAAATGGACAAAAAAACTCCAAACTTAGTCTTTTCAAATTCCTTAATTAACAGAATTTACACAGATACTACAAAACTCGTGAATTTTACATGCTTGAATTCCAGACATCATTGTCATCTAAATAATCCTTAATATTATAGTAGCTCTTTTGGCACAAAGTGTACTTTACACATTTTTTGAACCGCGCTTCAGTCAAACTTAATATATCTTCAGGGATTTTATTGTAGAAGCGTATACAATGCCCCATGAAGGATGTATTAACTTTTGCCAGCCTAAATCTTGGGATCAAAAGTTTATGTTTATTTCTAGTATTTACATTATGTTGGCTACCTGCAGTTTTAAAGTTGCTAATATTTTTCCTGACATACATAATATTTTCATAGATATACTGACTGGCAACTGTCAGGATGTTTGTTTCTTTAAAGAATTCTCTTAACGAGTCTCTACTGCCTAGCTTATAGATGAATCTGATCGCTCTTTTCTGCAAGACGAAGATGGTCTCAATGTCCGCTGCCCGTCCCCACAGTAGTATGCCGTAGGACATGATACTATGGAAGTAACTAAAATAAACGAGCCTGGCAGTTGCGACGTCAGTTAGTTCCCTAATTCTTTTAACAGCATATGCTGCAGAGCTAAGCCTATTTGCCAATTTTTCTATATGAGGACCCCATTGAAGCTTTGCATCAATTGTGATACCTAAAAATACAGTATCTTCGACAAGGTCTAGTTTGTCCCTTCCCAATATAACTTTGCTGTCAACTACTTTGACATTTGGTAGAGTGAACTTTATACATTTTGTCTTTTTTGAATTTAACAATAAGTTATTAGACGTAAACCAGTTTAGTACCTGAGAGAGAGCAGCATTAGTATTGTCAAGGTCATCTTCTTGTCTCTTAATTTTGAAAATAAGTGACGTGTCATCTGCAAATAGTACTATCTCTGACATATTTTGAACCATGAACGGCAAATCATTTACATATACGAGGAAGAGGAACGGCCCCAAAATCGATCCCTGTGGTACTCCTATCCTGACCTCTGACCCTGAAGATTTAGTTCTATTTATATCAGCTCTTTGAATTCTTCCTTCTAAATATGATGTCATAAGTTTTAGGCTATTCCCGTTTATACCATAGTGCTTTAATTTTAAAAGAAGTGTTTTATGGTCAACGCAATCAAATGCTTTTGACAAGTCACAGAATACGCCTATAGCATCCTTGCGATCTTCCCATGCACTAAATATATGTTTAACTAACATGACGCCGGCGTCCGTTGTAGAGCGCCCTTGCGTAAAGCCGAATTGCTGACCATGGAGAAGTTGATAGTCATTGAAGTGTGTAAGCAGTTGACCTAGAACTATCTTCTCGAATATTTTACTCAAAACGGGTAGAACCGAGACTGGTCTGAAATTTGAAGGATCTTGCTTATCACCACTTTTAAATAAAGGAACGAGCCTACTATATTTCATTAGATCTGGGAATATACCCTCATCTAGACATTTGTTAAAGATTCTGGCTAAATAGGGTGCTAGGGTGTCGATTACTGAGCTAACTACTGTTACTGACATACCCCACAAATCTTCAGTTTTTTTAAGCTTTAGCTTTTTAAACGATTTAATCACGGTATGAGCTTCAATATAATCAAACGAAAAATCGTGATCGCATAGGGGGACATTGTCTTTCAAAATAGTTTCTGCAAGAGCTGGAGAAGAGTCTAAAGGAGCTGTCGTTATAATTGGAACATTTGTAAAGAACTGTTCAAAAGCCGCAGCAATGTCTTCATTTGAGGTTATTAATTTATTATTTATTTTAAGTGCAAATTCGCGATCTCCCAATTTGGATTTACCAGTTTCCTTATTTATAATAGCCCAAATTGTTTTAGATTTATTACCGCGTTAATCGAGCATTGAGTAGTGAGTATGAGTAAGTTAACCGTTCGAACTGGCAAAACGCTGTCACAGTACAACTCGCACTTGCGTTTATTCGTGTTTTGGCTGGTAAACGTGTTCACTTCTCAACGTAAACCATTACAACTCGCACTCAGCAATTTTAATTTCCATACTTGTCGTTAGGTGGCGCTTCCTCGATGCCATAGAAATATGAGTTTACGTTAACGCGATCGAGTAGTTAAAACCTCGCACTAAGCACTCAGGTGTGTCCATACAAGACCTGTATCGTAATAAAACTATTTATTTTTGGTAATGTTTGTTCGTATTCATAAGAGTTTTGTTTTCAGTTTTATAATCTTTGTAATAGTATCAGAGTAGATAAAAGAAATTAATCTATATATTTCTACTACGTACAGGATGTTCGTTCTAGAAGGAAGAAGGTCATCAGTTCAAATCGATTGCAAGTATTCAATATTCATTGAAAAAGCCAGCCCCTTGACGGATTTCCACACGATATTTCCTTCGGCACAAGCAACACATTGGCAATACAATATAGTACAGCCTTGTGTCTAAATTATAGCATGTATTAAAATAAGTAGAGAAAACATGCTAAAGCAAACAAGCGAGACTAGGTCAAAGCAAGAGACGGAAATACACAAACAATGCGCACTAAACACATGCAATACATCGTGCAAAACGGACGTCGGCTGAGAAGTCAACACTAGTGAAATTACCATAAAGTATTTGCTTTTAGTTTAGACTATTGGAAATCAAATGGGGACGGAGAAAGTACCATCTGCTTCGACAAAGATTCGACCAAGGCACATTGACGCGCGCTACTGTTGAGGTATCCATACTTAGCAACAGTGGGTGAAAACGTCAACGTATGCTAGACAAGGTGGCAATGAGGAGTCTGGTTAACTCTACTTATCGGTCAATTTGTACGTAACACGATATCACCAGTTTAGAAGTAGATCCACGTAGAAATGTCCATACCTTTTGGTCAGTGGAGAATTTGCATGACAAAAACGTTGGTGTTTTATTGCCAGTCTCAACTTTCCACTGTTTGTACATTGTTATGTAGAAACATGCCCCGGCGCGGCGGGCTTTAATAGAATGTTTGGTGGGTTTCCGTGACGGATCGACATTCTTTGTAGGATCTACAAGCTCTTACAATGATTTTCGATCGTGTCGATACACCGATATACCAGTTAAAGCGATCTAGATGTCAGAAGAATGATGTCATGATCTGAGATCTGATGAAGTCAGGCATTACCGTCATTATATTCACTGTCTCGGTGTAAGTCACCTTCAAATGTCTCCAGTCTTATTTCTTAAAGATTCACGATACTCATACGTAGTTATATATTAAACGGGTCAAATCGCGATTATTTATTAGGTAAAACGTAATTACCTTATTTCCCGACGTTTACGTTAAGTTTCTGTCGAGACCACGGCAACTGTAACGCTGCCGAAACGTCGGGAAATAAGGTAAATACGTTTTACCTAATAAATAATCGCGATTTGACCCGTTTAATATATAACTATGTCTCCAGTATGTTACATGCTAGGGCAGTGGATAACCAGCCGTTGAGAACCTTAATCACTGTTTTTACCTCTGTTTTTGCCTAACTATAATAATCTAACATACTTACAAAAATCTCATTTCACAGTGTTTGTTACACTATTTTTATTTTTAATGCACTAACCCGTGCTAAGGAACAAATTTTTAGCCTCTAAATAGGTTTTTAAAACAGTGTTTGTTATCAAACTTTTCCGATGTTGTATAGAATCAGGCGTTACTTTGCGGAAATCCATAATAGCATTAAAAAGTAAAAATTACTTTGCTAAATTCCGCCAAAAATCCCACAAGCACCATGCGGTTAGCTACTGCACGGCCCTCTCTCCCACTTATTCAAGCAAAAGCAAGACACGAACACACCACCACCAATACTTGTGTGAGAAAACACGCGACGCGTTTCGCCTCTAACACGAGGCATCCTCAGGCTCCCAAATGCATGTCACCTGGTGCTTGTGGGATTTTTGGCGGAATTTAGAAAATAAATTTTAACTTTTTAAACTTTTCCGAAACGGCTTCACCGATTTATAGGATTTTTTTCGTGTCGGTTACTTGCTGTGTTATGTCGGCCTACAGAATAGCACCAACCCAAATTCTTCCCGCGGGTGTCGTATAAGGCGACACATACTGGGGGGTGGGCAGCAGCGCCCCCTGCAGTACAATTCCACCAAACTGCGATCCCCAACCCGCATGCCCAGCGTGGAGATTATAGTCATTACCCCCCAATGATGGCACAACCTTGCGCTATGGTGCTCATTAGGGGAGGGCAATGTCCAGCAGTGTACTAATTTAGCCTGAAGAAGAAGAAGAAGGTAATATTTTCGCCTTGGTCTACCAATTTTGGCACACCTATCTGTGCTCATGCGGCAGACATGGCCCACCCATTTCGATATCAACCCTTGTATGCCCCCACTGCTGGGGCACGGGTCTCTTCCTGCATCGCAGGAAGGTTAGGCCATACTCCACCACGAGGGCCAAGTCCGGGTTGGTGGAGAAATGTAAGACAGTGGCGAACCTTACTGTCAGAAGTTTACTGACATGACATGTCACTGACATGGCTTCACGACTGCCATTACATGACAGCCGGCACCAACGGCTTAACGTGCCTTGCGAGGCACGGAAGCGCTCGGAAAATGCCACTAGCGGTAGTCACGGGACCGTCACCCATCCAGCTCCTGACCGCGCCTGTTGTTGCTTAACTCAAGTGATTGATTCCAATCACTCGGTTCGCCTAGGCCACGATCGCTTCCCCATTAGACATTTAGCCCATTTAACAAATTATGATTCTTTTTTTTCTGCTTGTCAAATAAAGTGTTTCTATCTATCTATTTGTGACATCATATCAATGATATGGCAAAGTCAGTGGTTGGGACACTGGGTCCAGATTCTGTTAGCGCATTAATGTAACCACAATGGCAGATACACGGCAGAGTCACGTGACGTGTTTTTCCATACCATTCACGATCAAATAGAGGATGTATTCGCGAGGGGCAAGATAGATATAACGTAAAACCGTGCACCCAACGAGAGAACTAATGAATGTTGATGCAGTGAATGAAATTAAAAACCTATTTAGAGGCTAAAAATTTCACCCATGCCGGGATTCGAACCCGCAACCTCTGGCTATCCGTGCCAGCGCTCTACCAATTGAGCCAATGGGCGACTCACGGCATCAGTGAAATTTCAGCGAATGAAATTTAGCAGGGAGATCTATATGCAAAAACTAAATATCCACGTCGTATAATTATGTGTCTCAATATCACTGTCATATCTCGGATATACTATTTTTATTTTTAATGCACTAACCCGTGCTAAGGACAAATTTAAAAACCTATTTAGAGGCTAAAAATTTCACCCATGCCGGGATTCCAACCCGCAACCTCTGGCTATCCGTGCCAGCGCTCTACCAATTGAGCCAATGGGCGACTCACCGGCATCAGTGAAAAATCCCAGGCGCTACAGCGTCGGAGTGGTCCCTTCACCCATCTAGTGTGAGTGAAGATACCACTGGACGCTGTATAAATCATCTCATTGAGTAGATGCAAAAAGGCCAATATATATATATTACACTATTCTCTGTATTACGTACAGGCAGCGACATCTGGCTTAAGCAAATTGCATCACTTACAGCCCCGACTACCTACTTTGCTGTTAGGTTTTACATGGGAGAATTTTTTTGCCTCTAAATAGGTTTTTAAATATCTCGGATATCCACTGTAATATGGTTTCCACTATGCTTGATACATAGTACGCCTCATATTTACGCGGTAGAGCTAAGTAAACACTCCTTTTTTGCACAGATGTATACGTTAAATATTACATAATCAAGACGCAGGACAAGTATTGTGTTGTGTGGAACTTAGTATTATTGTGACCTCATGCGTACAGTCGCAGAGCTCCCTTCGCGACAAAACCTACCGCAAGCACACATTTGTGGGCGTCATTGAACGTAGCTTTCCCATGACGCGATGACAGTTAGCACAACTGTTCACTTGTCTACTACCGACTGCTGTCGGGTGCAAAGTTCTATGGGATTTGCGCAAATACATGACTCTGGTTAGTCCTTGGGTAGTTATATATTCAACGGGTCTAATCGTGATTATTTATTAGGTAAATTACCTTATTTCCCGACGTTTCGGAAGCGTTACAGTTGCCGTGGTTTCGGGTAGACTTTGGCGAGTTGGCGAGCAGGTTGGCGAGTACAGCTGCCGAAACGTCGTGAAATAACGTAATTACGTTTTACCTAATAAATAATCGCAATTAGACCCGTTTAATATACTATGTACGAGTATCGCGAGTCATTAAGAATTTTTTTACTGGGTAGTGGCATAATAGTTGAAATAAAGTCAAAAGCCAATGAAAAATTATATTAATCATTTACATACGGGCACAAACATCGCTTCGGGCCCACACTAGGATACCCTGTGTCGTGTGAACCAGAAACAGCGACATCACAAACATGTAAACATCCAAGTCCCGGTGGTTTATTTTTGTCCCCAGCCGGGGATCATATCCGGGACCTCTCGCATGGTAGGCAGATGCGCACTGCTGCGCCACAGAGGTCGTCTATTATAATCTTTATACTTATCTTTAAATTAATCTATTATACTTTATTGCACACGAAACATTAAACAGGACATTACCTACATGTACAAAGGCGAGCTTATCTCTGTAAAAGATTTCTTCCAGCAAACCTTAGCAAACAGTAAACAACGGTCTACCGGTATATCTACCGTTTAAAAGATTAAAGGCCACGAAGAGGACAGATCGATAGAGCGTACAAACAAATTCACGTTATTTGACGTATAAAGACGAAAGTATATTCTACAAACATAGCGTAATATACCTACACCATCTATAAAACCATGTCCCAGATACTAGAGCATCCAAGTGGTCCCTTCACCCATCTAGGGGTGAAGATGCCACTGGGCGCTGTATAAATCATCTCATTACGTAGATGCAAAAGCCCAATGTTAGCGTAATATAAATGACCTACATAAGCGAGCTCATTTCTATAGAAATTTCTTCCAGCCAACGAGATCCGTTGTGAAACGATGATTTTAAGGAGGTTTCGATTTTGATATCGCCACTTTGTGCCAATAATGTGTTCACCCTAGTACTGAAGATGAACCCCTTCTCTACATAAAACGCAGCTGCGTTCAAATTGTATGTGAGGCATTCAAATTCAAACTCACGACTTAATAAAAGTGTCGACGAATATCAGCAAAGACAAATACCAGCACTAGCATTCACTATGGGTTATTAAACTTTTATGGCGTTTCCTAATCCCATAAAAGTATGTAAGCATCCATAAGAAAGTTATTTTCAATAGAAAATTGACCATCATTTGCTGTTACCGCTGACAGTAAGATACACGGCTGTGAGAGATTTTTTCTCAGTAATAAGTTATCTAAAAGTAAAAATTATTTGGTTTATAAAAGGTGGTTGGCAGTATACAATGTCTGGTGGGCCCCACAATAGGTAAATCCTGTGTCGTGGGGTCTTTTTTGTGCGTTGCAGCGTTTCTAGTTACAGGAAGTGCCACAGAGGCAGATAGGGTATTAGGAAGAAAATACATGGTTCAAAAATCAAAAGATCATAGAAATAATAATATAAAATTTACTATAGGAAGATTATTTATGTATTTTATTTTATTTATTTATATGTACAGGTATTTTAGTCTATGTAGTGTATTATTCCTGCTTAGGTTATTGTTAAGGGTTATTGCAGTCTATGTAGTTTATTTTGTACACGTATATAGACCCGTTTTTTACTGCTGCTCAGACTCTCCAAGGTTTGCTGGAAGAAATCTCTTACAGAGATAAGCTCGCCTTTGTACATGTTATTTCTTAGGTAATGTCCTTTTTAATGTTTCGTGTGAAATAAAGTATAAATCTAAATCTATTAAATATTGTAAAATATTTCTTCGTTTGTGTGCAATAGAGGATAGAAATAATAATAAGATTGTAGGAAGTGCTTCAAAATTCAATTAAGTTGTTCTCTATAACCTCTACAGCTCAGGATGCACACGAGCTTATGATGAGTCAATTATTACAAACATAACACCCATTAAAAGGCATCATGTAGTTCCATTTCCTACAAAAGTATACTCCGTGCGAGATACAGTTTCTCTGGACACAAACTGTTGATAAAAAAACCTGCCAAGTGCCAGTCGGCCTCGCACTCCGCCGGGGTTCCGCACTATTGTTAATTTTAGTATTTATTACCGAAGTGAATATAGCTAAATATTCTGTGAATATTTCATGCGTTTACCAGTTGTCGTAACTAAAATTGAGCAAAAAATGGGGAAAATCACTTTTTTTGTATGGGAGACCTCTATATATTTGTATTAATTTAATTTTAAAGTGAATTTCCAACTAAATGTTCTGTGAATAATTCAAGCGTCTACCTGTTGCCGTTACGAGTATTTCGCAAAAAATGGGAAAAAAATCATGTTTGTTGTAAGGGAACCTCCCAGATATTTATATCAACTTATTTATTTATTTTTAATGTTTATATTTAACCAACTTTTACTTTAGTCTGCGAATAATTCAAGCGTCTACCTATTACGTTATCAATATCGACCAAAAAACCGCGAACAATCACGTTTGTTGTATGGGAGCCCCACTTAACATTTATTCTATTCTGTTTATGGTATTTGTTGTTTTAGCGCGCTATAGGGGGAACAGAAATGCATCACTTGTGTAAATTTCAACTGTGTAGCTGTCACATTTCATGAAATACAGCCTAGTGACAGACGGACAGTGGAGTCTTTAATAGGGTCTCGTTTTACCCTCTGGTAAGAGAACCCTAAAAATTCTCAAAATGCGGGAAAAAATGTTTACATTGTTATTTCTTGTTCCTAGGTCGTTCATAGTTAGTCTTAGTATTATATGAAAGTTGTTTACATTCATTGAAACTTTATCTGGAATGGAGTACACAGCGGTTTCCGTCACAACGTTGCGTTTGAAGCCATAAATGTAAACAACGCCATAGGAATAACTTTCCAAGTCAACTATAAACAATCAGATTTACATACTGGTTTTTCTGAGGCGGGAAAATCTTTGGGAGAAACGAAACTATGGACAAACGCGTAGGTACTAGCCAGAGTTTACATTTTCTAAATATTTAAGCACACGCATCTATAATATATATTTCTATGACGTCACCAACTTACACCGTAATTTCGCATATTATTATCTCATAGTAATATATATTATTGGTGGGCATAGTGGGTTGGCCATATCTCGCGAAGAACCGACAACCGCTGGAGTAAACGTGTTCTTGAGCGGAGACCGTGACTCTGCAAACGTAGTGTAGGACGCCCTCCGACCAGGCGAAAAACTGCTGGAAAATACTCGATGTGTCAAGCTGAAGACTGGGCGCTATGGTGCTCATTAGGGGTGGGCTATGTCCAGCAGTGGACTAGTATAGTCTGAAGAATAAGAATATATATTATTACATATTATGTTATTTGGCCGACCATTAATGAAATGAAGGCAAAAACATAATTATACTAAAGCATCGTCTCCGTTCGCAGTTGCTGAATATTTTTTATAGCACGGCATATGACCTCTGTGGCGTAGCGGTAGCGCGTCTTGGCGCGTGATAGGTCATGCAAGAGGTCCCGGGTTCGAATCCCGGCTGGGGACAAAAAAAACCCAGGTCTTGGATGTTTACATGTTTGTGATGTCGTTGTTTCTAGTTCCCACGACACAGGATATTCTAGTGTGGGGCCAAAAGCAATGTATGCGCTTGTATGTACATGTTATGTTATATTCATAATAAGATAGCTACGTATAACGGGCTTAAGACGCAAAACAGTTTGACGTATTAGCTTACTTTGTAATTTAAACGCAGCAGGAATGCAAACGATTTGTTTACAGTTTTCATAAAATGTAGGATACGAAAATATCTCGAGTCAGTTCGTAGTTTGATGGAAATTTTCTCAACTCGAATAGCTCACACAATATTTTTCCAGCGATATATGCCTTCAACCGAAATTACTTGTCTTACGTACTGTTATACTTTTGAATTGTAAGGGTTAGTGCACACCAATAGTGCATGGTTAACATCTTCCAATTTCTCTATGTTCTATTGGTTTCTGGCACCAGTATCAACTTACATCCCACACTCCGTCGTTCGCACTACCATTCTCTTATTAATGCTAATTCTTAATTTCAAAATAAATTAAATGAAAAGTTTTTATTCAACGTAGCGCAGAAACTGCGGCTTAATAAAACTTACACGTCAAACTAGGCGTCCATTCCAAAGTCTAGATCATTTTGGAGAAAACATGAAAAGATAAGACAAGAATATTCTTTATTATACACTGGAAAAACAACAAACTGGAAAAAAGAAAACTCAAAAGTTAAGTCTTTTTAAAGTCCTTAAGTAGTTAATAGAGTTTACATATTTATTGTACAACAAAGAACTCATGCATTGTACTGGCTTTAATTTCAGACTTCATCAAGCGTATTAAGAACCCCTTTAATAACCGAGACCGGTTATAACAGTACGCATAGTAATGTTAAGAACCCGTTTAAAAAAACCAAATCCGAGACCGGTTACAACAGTACGCAAAGTAATGTTAAGAACACCTTTAAAAAAAAAACAAAATCCGAGACCGGTTACAACAGTACGCAAAGTAATGTTAACTTGTTAACGAGACTCAGGTTCAATGAATTGATTGAATGTTAAGAATATTGAAGAGAAACTTTATTGAAAAACGGTTAACATAAAAAAAAGTTACTGGCACCCTAACTAGGATACAATCTTTCGCTACTTGATATCAATATATTTTCTATTTATGCACATAATTATTTATTTATTATTTATTATTTATTTATTTAATCCACTTATAGCTAACATTACAGGATTGACCTAATGCGATAGCCAAGCTTATACTAAAATAACATAATATTATATAATACCTCTTAGAGTACATCAAACAGTAACTTATATCTAAATACTTATTATTAACTCAAAATCTGATTTAATACCCTTGTGAACTCGTTTAGGCTGCAATTAAATAAGTCCACCTTTTCGGCCACCGTGTTGAGCGAACGCAACGCGCGCGTTAGTGGAGCTCTCTGTAACAAGTTGGTGCGCGCGCGCGGCACCGACAGCAGGGCCGACCGCCGCCGCCGCGCCACCATCTCATCCGGCACGCTCAGCCGCAACTGCTCAAGGACAGCCGGATTGTGCACCTCGCCCCGTAACACGCGAAATAAATATGTAGCGAGGGATGCTTCTCTCTTAAGTTCCAATTTGCTGTACCCCACCATGCCCAACACAAACAGTGAAGGATACAGCAAAGGAAATCCCGGATACACACCGTACATCTTGCAGTACAGGAATCTTGTAAACTTGTTTTGTATTCGTTCTATCATAATTTTATACTTAGCTTCACTCGGAGACCATATCATTGAGCTACCTTCCAATATATCTTCTATCTATAATATATCTTCAGGGATTTTATTATATTCATATACTGCTCGGTTAAACCATTGCTATTTTGACTCGAAGCTAGTGTCTTCGGATATTACAATACTAGGTAGGTACATGATAATTAAGGATCCACTATGGAATAGTGTTTTTATAAATTAAATAAGACCGATGAAAATGCGCATCAAAAACAGAATGTTATGTGTATCAAAGTATTTCAAAAACTCTATACTAAAACCTAACGATGATATCGTAAAATGTGCGCTTTAAGTACATCTTTTGAAGAACTGCCAATCAAGAAAGATGCGCTTCGTCGCACGATGTTCTGTACGCGTTCATTGTATATAATATCGCACACCGATATAGAACCAAAGTAAACATGTTAGATAATGCATGACAGGTCACTGCAATCAAACAGATGGTGGTATTTATTAAACGTTATTAGATACTCGCCTCATATAATAACAACGCAGAGACAGCAAGAGGAAAATTATTTTTCATTCCTCATACTCGGAAAATAGTGTTGTTTTGATCTGAATATTGGGTGAAAAATGCTGCTTCCCTCCATAGGGAGGGAAAACCTCATACAAATTACTTCACACCTAAGGGCGGGAATGAACTTTAAAAATAGAACTACTGTCAGTTGTGAAGAGTTTTTGTAATAAATGCTTTTAAAAATATAGCAAAGTCGCTAAATCCACAGATCAACAAGTAGAAAGACGGCTACGCCACTGGATGTGCCTGGGACTTTATTTTAGATAGAATAGGCCCTCTCTACACCTATGCAATCTTGACAGCTTCGTCGTGAGCTCCGTCTAAATGACTGCCTGTTTGGTCCAGTGGTATCACGTGTGATTACCCTCCCGTAGGTCGTGGGTTCGATTACCAATGGCCCCAGTCTAGGATTTCGTTTGTAACGTCCTCGCCTGGTTGCCGTAGCAGAGGTATCCTAGTTTAGGACCAGGACAAGTGATTGTGTAGTGTGAATGTTATTTATTACTTTTCTGTTGCCCGCGTACAAACGTTCCAAGTAACTGGATTATATTTTATTCACTCAAACGATCTGTGCTAAAATGCCTTGAAATTAGGTTTAAAGTGCGAGTAAATATTTGATACAACAGCGCCAAGTAGAACGAGTTGCGTGCCTTTCCTAAACATTTTTCAAGTCTGCGAAGACATCGGAGGTCAAAGGTAGGTACGTTGTTGAATAAATTATCGGATAGATTAATTGGAAAGTTTCTATTTCCATTCTGGTTTTTATCTACAACGTCTGAAAAGGCAGTGTTCAAAGATAGAATATTCTTTATTGTACAACGGAAAATAGTAACAGACTATATGAAAATTTTGTACAATTGGCGGACTTATTCGATATCAACCCTTGTACGTCCCCACTGCCGGGGCACGGGACTGTTCCTCCACCACGGGGGTACCGAGGGTTAACGTGCCTTGCGATGCAGAAGCGCTCGGAAAAATGCCACTAACGGTGGTCACGAGACGGTCACCTATCCTGCACCTGGATGCCCTGATGTTGCTCGTGCGTGGCCTAGTCGGAACGAGTGATTGGAATCACAATCACTTGAGTTAAGCGACTCGCACTTGGGTTTTTTTTCCACTCGTGTGACAAGTGTATGTTTAAGGAAGATGCACCAACAAGGGCCTAACTATTACATATAATGATGATCTGTATCCAGACTTATAATAATTAGTGAATGGGTATTTCATTTATTAATATCACATGAAGTAATTAGATAGCATAAACAAAGCCTCCATTGTTTTTCAATAAATGCCGGCAGTCAGTTTTATTTCAAAGTGAAAATGGTACCAAATCTCTTAAGAGGAAGGTCCAAATTAGCTGTAGTTTATCAGATCTATCCGGGCTTCAAATTATACGTAAACTATATTTTACGATGTGGTTTGTGGCCGGCCAGTGGCTACATGGAACCTGTAAAAAGTATAATTAATGATATTTTATGTATAGGATTCTCAATTAAATCTTTATAGTCTGCAAAGAATGTGTTATAGGATTTCACTAATTTTTGTGAAACTTATTACCTCTTGCAAGCCAAAATACCTTAAAACATTAAAGCCGGCTTTTGACTATTGGATGTAATATTACAGGGAAGAGCGGGTGATCGTGCTCCTCCACTATAAAGGGAAATTTCCCGCCAGGCAGATCGTATGCCTGGGGCCGGCCGGCCGGTCCAACTGTTGTAAGTCGGACGTTATATTTATGGTATGTCATTGAAACACTTTGATTGCGCAATGCAGGAATGTTGGAGTTTGTAGTGCGCGCGCAGAGTTGACATGTGCTCGCCACAATAATAATATATATTGCGATAACTTATATTTCAAGATGTAGTACATATGTATTATATTACATCCCATACTAAAAAGCCGGCTTAACGATTTTTTTTATAATATTCTTTTTAATGCACTAACCCGTGCTAAGGACAATTTGGCACGGTTAGCCAGAGGTCGCGGGTTCGAGCCCCGGCATGGGTGGAATTTTTAGCCTCTAAATATGTTATACTATTTTTATTTTTAATGCACTAACCCGTGCTAAGGACCATTTTAAAACCTATTTAGAGGCTAAACGTAATACAGAGAATAGTGTAAAGAGGTTCGAAATTTCACTGATGCCGGTGAGTCGCCCATTAGCTCAGTTGGATAGAGCGCTGGCACGGATAGCCAGAGGTCGCGGGTTCGAATCCCGGCATGGGTGGAATTTTTAGCCTCTAAATAGGTTTTTAAAATTGTCCTTAGCACGAGTTAGTGCATTAAAAATAAAAATAGTATAATCATGTAGGTACAGCGATATCATTCCGATGTTAAAACCTAACTGCAAAGTAGGTAGTCGGGGCTGTAAGTGATGCAATCTACTTCAGCCAGATGTCGCTGCCTGTACGTAATACAGAGAATAGTGTAAAGAGGTTCGAAATTTCACTGGTGCCGGTGAGTCGCCCATTAGCTCAGTTGGATAGAGCGCTGGCACGGATAGCCAGAGGTCGCGGGTTCGAATCCCGGCATGGGTGGAATTTTTAGCCTCTAAATAGGTTTTTAAAATTGTCCTTAGCACGGGTTAGTGCATTAAAAATAAAAATAGTATAATCATGTAGGTACAGCGATATCATTCCGATGTTAAAACCTAACTGCAAAGTAGGTAGTCGGGGCTGTAAGTGATGCAATCTACTTCAGCCAGATGTCGCTGCCTGTACGTAATACAGAGAATAGTGTAGAGGTTCGAAATTTCACTGATGCCGGTGAGTCGCCCATTAGCTCAGTTGGATAGAGCGCTGGCACGGATAGCCAGAGGTCGCGGGTTCGAATCCCGGCATGGGTGGAATTTTTAGCCTCTAAATAGGTCTCTTAATAGGTTTTTAAGATTTTTTTATGTAGCCTTGAAACATCCCACAAATTGCAGGGAACAGGAATTCTCTTAGACAGAGTGTCTGAAGTGTGCAAAATAGTTATCTATAATATAAAAATGCAAATCTCAAGATCAGCTGAATCGATTTCGCTAATTCTTTTTTTAAGAATATTCCTTGAAGTACGAGGATGGTTTTTACGGAGAGAAATAAAAAAAAATCAAGATTCGATTATTAGGCGGTACGAAGTTCGCTGGGTCAGCTAGTGTTAAATGTAATAAGTAAATACCCAATAAGCACTTCAGAATATAACATCTCATCAAGGATTTCTCGAAAAGCTTGTTTTAGTGAAATATCACAGTAAGTTTCACAATGTTCAAATAAAGTTCCAGATAAGCTATCCGCAACCAGGGCTGCCGTTTGTTCTAAATTTAAATAAATTTTCCTATATTGCGTGTGTTCGTTTATGGCTTCTAATTTAGAACAAACGGCAGCACTAGTTGCGTATAGCTTCTTCTTCTTAAGGCTATATTAGTCCACTGCTGGACATAGCCCTCCCCTAATGAGCGTCATAGCGCAAGCTTATCCGGAACGTTATCTGCAGATTGTGACTGCAGACCCTAAGTAGTATTTCTTAATGATTCGCGATAATCGTAAACAGTTATGGCAACTGCAACTGCCGAAACGTCGGGAATTAAGGTAATTGTGTTTTACCTAATAAATAATCGCGATTTCACCCGTTTAATATATAACTATCAAAGTAAGTAGGTAATAGTACATTACACAACTAGGGTGGTAATACAAAGAAAGGCCGAGATCGCAGAAGTTTGCGGCCCGAGCTGCAAGCGAGGGACGTAAATATGCGATCGAGAGCTTTCTTTATTACCTCCCGTGTAGTGTACATCTTTTTATGTCTACAAGCGGCTTTTTCCGTACGCGCAGCGTGCGGTAAAAACCACTTTACTGCCAGGTGTGGCTTAAAGATCATATTAAGCTTGCCTAAATCGCGGAAAAATTACTTAGAAAACAAAGTTATTGGTACATGCCAGGATTAGAACCCACTACCTTCCGATTGAAAGGCAGGCGGTCTACCGCTCTGCTACCACTGCTCAAAAAATTGTGTTTTTCTAGGACTAGCCTCAACTTTAAAAACCTATTTAGAGGCTAAAAAATCCACCCACGCCGGGACTCGAACCCGCGATCTCTGGTTAACCGTGCCAGCGCTCTCCCAACTGAGCTAATGGGCGACTCACCGGCATCAGTGAAATTTCGAATAGCCTCAACTATCAACAACAAGTCACACACAGTAGAGTTCACTGACCAGTACCTTGATGGGGAAAACCTGTCCTTTGTTTTCAATAGAAGTATTGATTGGAGAACAGTTGCCTCTGGGTACTATTCGGATACTATTCAGTCATGAAAGAAATGAGCGGTAAACATTACTTTGCATAAACTCACGTCTGTACACCTGAGGTAGGTAGAGTAGGATAAGCAACTTGCCATGACAGAGCAGTGGTAGTGGAGCGGAGATTGTGGGTCTAAATCCCCCCATGTATCAATAACCTTGTTGTTAAAGTTATGTACATACATTTGTGAAGTTATAAGTAGTAGCAATACCACTCGCTATAGTTGCAAATATTTACTGATTGGATTTTTTTCATGACTAATTAGTTGGAAAGAGCGCTGGCACGGATAGCTTGAGGTCGCGGGTTCGAATCCCAGCCTGGGTGGAATTTTTAGCCTCTAAATAGGTTTTTAAAAATATCCTTAGCCTGTATTCATTTATTGTGGGATAATGGCTTCTCAATAAAATAACATTGCCTACAACCTTGGAATTGTTCAAAAGTCCACGATTTTGTTATCATTTTGGGTCAAGACATTGCATCACACCAAAGCTACCTATTTTAAGTCAACAACAATTACTTAATATAATAAAATAATGATCAATAAACTCTAAGAAAAAAACAATAAGACATATTTATCAGTTTGAACTACCTCACCAAGTTTTTAAACAAGTTTTGCTTATACTAATTTTATTTTTAATGCACTAACCCATGCTAAGGACAATTTTAAAAACCTATTTAGAGGCTAAAAATGCTACCCATGCCGGGATTCGAACCCGCGACCTCTGGCTATCCGTGCCAGCACTCTATCCAACCGAGCTAATGGGCGACTCACCGGCATCAGTGAAATTTCGAACCTCTTTACACTATTCTCTGTATTACGTACAGTTTTGTTCTGCTTCACAATTAGGCAAGGCTCTTTATTTTCATTCAAGTTATTATACATATTATTGCAGAGCATAACTAGAACATGATACCTGTTTTAATTAATAGGCCCTAACTGAAAGCGACAGCTAACTTGTTGATTCGCAGTTATGTTGTATGGGTCCTTTTCAATTGCCATTCAATTTTAAGTAAAGACTTAAGTTTAGGAGACCATCACAAAGTTGATGTTATTCAAAAACTATAACAGAAAAATATTTGGTTGAATAACTATTTACTTTTATATTGCACTGCATGGCCCGGCCTATTCAGTGAGAGAGTATGGGCTTAATTACCACGCCTGCCCACTGCAGATTGACAATTTCAACTGCTGGAACACTGGACGCTCAGGTTTCTTCCAATACTTATTTTGCAATGAAGTTTTTAGCTAGTAAATATTGTAAGTTATTGAATTCATTTTCGAGTATGCAATTGACATCAATTGGTATAAGGTTAATAACCACTATATTTAATTCCAATTCTCTGGAGTCTCCACAGAACCTACCTACCAAATAATAAAAATAGCAAAGAGAAAAATTATTTCAGTGAAACTAGCACAGACATTCGGATGTGTCCAAGTCGGAATACCGCCACAGTCACAGTGTTATTTATAAATTAGCTCACATGTATTGCTGTACCCATTCTGTGTCTATTAAAAACTTCACAACCATAGCAACAGCTTCACTTCCTAATAATAACTTCAATAATTTATGCACATGTAATATATGTAATTCCAAATTAGCCTGAAAATGTCTTTTGTTTTAGCTAAGAACTATTAATAGGATGGCTGATACCCTGGCCATGATAAGTGCTTAAAAGATATGCAACTGCTTGGTGGAATGCGGCCCCAGTCAGCTGACAGTGGCCCAAATGTAAACAAAAGTTATGGGGTCATTCAAGATAAAAGGCAGCAGGTAGCAATCAACAGGTGAATGGTTATCGAGCCCCAAGCCGGTCCGGGACCGAGCCCTGACCAGACCACCGAACGGGTATCAAACAAAACCTGTTGAATGTCAACTTTCACGCCACATTCTCCATGAATACACACCATAAAACAGCAACTCTTGCAAAATATAATAAAAGGGTACATACCTTCTCCTTCGCCCGTCCGGCATGTTTTTGCACTGTTTTCGCAATCAACGCACCTTTACTTTCAGCCATTTCAATCACAATTTCATTACCGTACGACAAATAAATCCGAACACCATGCACCACAAGCCTGAATTGGAATTGGTTGCAGCTGCGCTGTCACACGTCAAAATGCGTCTTGTCAAGAGCGAGGGAATCGGGCGAACTGAAAAATTATCAAGATATTAATTTACAACTGGATGAACAGATGGCGCTTCGGGCTGAGACTTAGTTATAGATTTCTGGTTCAAGATGGCGCTTGTGAACTATTAGCACTACTCAATAATAGATGGCGCTACGAAAATACAGAAATCTGGGTAGAGAAACGTTCGGTTACTAATCAAGTGAATCCAATGGATTGATTTAAAGAAAATACCAGATAGGTACATACTATACTCCATTCCATTTAGGTATTTATTATTTATTCCTTCCCTCCAGACCTTCTCTGGACCGGACTTCTTCCGGCGGTCTTATTTTTCTTGGTGTATGTTTCTGTCACCTTGATATATGAAAACACCTGTCTTATCGACAGGATAAAACGTAAAACACAAACATTGGGTCTCATCGAAGTTTTTAGCAATTTTGATAATAATTAGTTGCCTAATAGAATTGTATCTTTTTGTGATACATCATGACGGTAAGATTTTTTTTGGGTACCTGCTGGGTGCTAACAATTGGTCGATTCTGTCGGAATCCTGACGTTTGCGATAGTATGTAATTTGACCGTTGACTACTGGAATTGTTCAGGATTTAGTGCGAATCTCAGAACAATAAAGTTATTGTTCTGTGGTGCAAATATAGGAGCTGCTCCTAAGTGCCTTTCCACATGCACCCGGTCGCCGTCCGGTCGCCGAGACGGGTAAAGTATGAGCGGGTAAAGTACCTAATGTATGAGCTCCGGTCGCCGGCCGGTCGTTGTGCATATGAAACTATCATTGGAGCTCATACATTGGTTGGTGGGTAAAGTTGGGGACGGCGGATTACTACTTTACCCGGCCCGACGATCGGACGGCGGTTCGAGTCCTGGCATGGGTGGAATTTAGCCTCTAAATAGGTTTTTAAAATGGTTCTTAGCACGGGTTAGTGCATTAAAAATAATAGAATAGCTACACTGTGCTACAAACATACCGCACTGCTATTACAATAGTGTCGTAACTCAAAATATGTCGAATTCAATATTAAATCATCAAAATATGCAGAATTTTTTCGTCTATCCACCAATGAGACCGTGGTAAAAATAGTGCAAGAAATGACTCCGAGATGGCGTTGTAAGTCACTATAGATGGCTGACCGGTAGTAATAGCGGCACCCCCAATACCGCGCAATTTTTAGTTGCCTTCATGACTAGGTAAGTGCGCACGGGTCGGTTCGACCGTTAGACCACACTAAGTCAAATTGTTGCGGTATAGCTGACTCAGGTATGTGAGTTTGGTTTTTGCTATTTAGAGTTAACACATTATAGGTGACTTAATTGTTGAATAAAGTATAAACACGTACGCGTTATTTTTAGTTCCTTCATTATAGTTGATTCATACTTTCGTAAGTCCGAATAACAATTTAAAGTTAGAACGTTCTTGTTGGTTTATTTAATACTTTTAGACATAATACACTATTGGTGGTTCAAAACTTTTATTAAATTTTTTGGTTTATAATCTTAAAATTATAGGCGTTTCATGTTTATGGTTGAATTAGTTGGATAGCATGGTTAATTAAATTAACAGTAGTAGCTAAATAATCATTTATTTTTCGTGTAAATAGTCTTTTTTTAGTTAATACACTACAGATGATTTTTAGATTATGCTTAATTTCTATTCAGAAAAACAATCGTTTTCGTTTTAGATTAATCATGCAGCGTGGTCGATTATTGGTTTTGATGGCGAAGAAGTCTGCGTCTGTTGTGCAGCCTGATAAGGAGAATGAGATGGCGAGCGAAGAGGAACTTCCATCTTCAACATGTTCTTCTTCTGAACCGCCAACCTCAAAATTGGTTAGTACTGGACATGAAAACTCAAGCAGTTTACAAGTAGCGGAACTACCAATGGAAACGACTGAATTGCAATATTTAAACTCATCGCCTTCGATACTAAATTCAGTACTACAAGAAGTCGACATCAACGTTGCACTGACTGCCTGCGGTAATGCTGCTTCAGCAAACGAGAAAAACCAACCCCAGATATTTTAATTCACCTTTGCATTCCGGTAAGAGTGATTGCGATAATTCCGATTGCGATCCAAATTTTACACCATCTAGTAAAGATGGTGTAAAATTTGTTGATGGTGTAAAATTGAACCATCTAGTAAAGTCGCAACGTCCCTTCAGCTAGAAGCTTGAGCAGCTCGAGTAGCTCCAGCAACTCCAGCAGCTCCTCTTCGAGTTTCAGTTCTTCGAGAAGAGCGAGCGGACCATTAAGGCGGAGCCGTAAGTCAAGACCACTCTGCTAGTGGTTCAGCAGTTCAAGAGGTTCCCGAGCTTCTTCGGAATCGTGTCTTTGTTTAGATATTTGTTTAGACATGTTTAGATTCCGCCTTGTTATGAACTTTTTTTAAGACTGCATTTTGTAAGGATGTACATTTATTTGTTAACTTAAGCTTAAGAACAATGTATGATCCGTCCTAAGGCTAATGTGATTTAAGTGTAGTTCAAAACAACAGCTATTTTTGTTGCCTGTTTTTATATAAGCTGAGATTTTTCGTGTTTTATAATAAACATAATATGGATACATAGTGTGTGTTTAATATTTCGTTTTATTTTGTAACTACCTGAATAAAGTGGTCATTTAAATTGTGTTTATGAAAGCAAATAAAGTTGAGGAAATGACGCAACTACAAATTAATTTTTAAAATTTAAATCTAACCAATCATCAAAACTCGCAGTAACAAAAAATTTTTTTTCAATAAGTACTCAATTAAAAATGATTCAGCGTTTTAGTATACTTTTTCAGAACAATAGTGTGTTAACTCAAAAATACACAATCTATCATTAACGGTAACTTATTTTAATTATTTTTAAGTATGAATGTGCTTTGGATCAAATAAGAAAAGATAGAGTACTTTAAATTTTTTAAAGGCTAAACTAGGAAGCCTGTAATCGGTTTTTTGCTATTTCTGAAAAACTACACTTTTTGAGTTACGACACTATTGTAATAGCAGTGCGAATTACTATGATATAAACAAACACCCAGACCCAGGATATCAAATCAAATACGATATCTTCCAGTGGGAAACTAGCCTAACGACCTCTATTTAGTGATATATTTATTTTAATAAGGCTTTCATGTGGAGCATACTGTGTCAATCAAACAATTAAATTTTATTATTTAATTGTTGGTGTTACAATACCAGTGGGTAGAACAATGGACTCAGAAGCGAATGACCCGGGTTCGATTCCCAGTGCGGGAATGTACCAATGATTTAGTTTTCTAAGTTAAGTGACATTCCTGATGTTAAAGTAGCAATACCACTCGCTAGCGATGAAGGGTAATATCGTGAGGAAACCTAAGTATCTGGAGGGTTCAATTACCTCAGCGCTTGAATTGCCAATCCGCAGTGGGAGCGTTATACTTTTTGAGAAAAAGCTTGTGCCATGCACGTTCACAGGCTACATAAAAGATTGTAATAAAAGCAAACTTTTGAATAAGTATGTGTAAGTATTTGATAATTAGGTGTTACTAAAAAAATAATTGCACAAGCGAGACAGAATGTTCGACGTAAGCCATAAATACCAAGCACCAATAGAAGGCATAGGTACAGCTTTTAAATATTTCTAGGTCTTATAATGCACCCCTTTAAGTTTAATATCGACTTGCATTGCAGTACGTTTGTGACCTTGCTCTAAGTTTGGGTCAAAGTTCCCAGTTAAGCAACAACAGGCGCGGTCAGGTGCAGGATGGGTGACCGCTCCGTGACTATCGCTAGTGGATTTTTTTCTGATAGCTTCCGTGCTTCCCAAGGAACGCTAAGCCGTTGGTGCCGTGCCGACTGTCATGTTATGGCAGTCGTTAAGCTATGTCAGGGGCCTTATGGGCGGCTTGATAACTTATGACAGTAAGGCCTGCCACTGCCTTACAATCCTGCACCAACCCGGACTTGGCCCCCGTGGTGGAGTATGGACTAACCTTCCTGCGATGCAAGACGAGACCCGTGCCCCAGCAGTGGGGACATACAAAGGGTTAATATCATATCACTTCGTTATTAAAAGGTAGATTAAACCACGGCCTTAAAGGCGTCTCCATATAGAAAATATGCAAAACCGTTTGCATATTGTATGGAGGAACTAGTTTCTCACCCAGTTTTAGGTTTCCGTCGACAACAAGGAACCCTTATAGTTTGGCCATGTGTCGGTCCGACTGTTTGTCCTGGGGTTTGCTGCTAATTTTAAAGTACGTCCTGCACTAAATTAGGGATGCCGTTTTTCTTCATCTACATCATAACGTGAGGTATCTTTAGATTGATCCTTTAGTGCGTGTGGGAAATCCATCTCTAGATTTAGTAATCCGTTTGCGAAATATTAAGTTTAAAGGAACAATTTTTGTCACAAAGAAACTAAATTCCATCGGAAAATTACTTTGTTGAAGTTGGTAATTCCGTAAAGCATTTAAAAATCGTTTTGCAGAACCCTATACGAGACCGAGGCCCGATACGCACTTGTATGGTTTTTGTTACAATTGCCTTTCTATCACTAGGCAAAGCTTGTAATTGTAACGCGAGATGGCCAAATTAACTAACTCATACGATTCTAGACCAAAAAGGGGAAGCTCCCAATGACGGAGCTGGAGAAGAACTTCATCGAGGAGCAGGCCAAGAAAGTGCAGCGCGGGGACCAACGCGTGCGTGACATGAAGTACTTCAACTCGCGAATGGAGGACACCGGTATGTGCCGCTTCATGACCATGGTCCAGGAAGATGCTGCCAGGGAGAAGGAGTTTCAGGAGGTAATCATCCCTTGACAAATGGAAATAAACTATGTGGAAGAGCTCGAAGCAACCGATTAATTGCTTGCTTATCTGATGCTGGTTTATTTATTACGTAGGACGATATAGAGCCCTTCTCTCTTTATCTTCTTTCGTGATCAATAAAATGTAGAATTCTTTCATGTAATACATGGGGAGCAAAAATTAAAGGTTTTCTACAAAATATATAAACAGCTCTTTGGTAATTAAAACGTAATATTAATTATAGTGAAATAGATAAATAGACAACACAGTGTTTAAAATATGTCATTTCGCTTTAGCATTTCTTCAATCAATCACTTAACTATCCTAGAGAACCGACCACGGCGGCATCGTCAACGCAAGAAAGAAGAGAGAGGAAGACCTAGGCATTGCCATTGCCAAAGAGCGTGACGAGGAAAGCATGGCATTGTTGCGCCGGCATTACGTGCGCGAGAACGCCCCTGAGTTAAAGACTCTCATGAAAAACTTACGGTCGAGCTACGTGTCCCGCGATCAGAAACAGCAGATCCTGAGGAATACGTACAAGAAGTTCCAAGAAAAGGTTCATATCATTTGTTTTGGACTTCAACGCCACATGTTACATTGTTGGTTACAATTACTAAAGTGCATCGGATATTACGTTTGTCTGTCTAGATGTATTCTAATTTTTATCACTGAAGATTTGTATAAAATTTGGTAAACAAGTAGAACATGTCCTAGATAGAAACAGTACGTTTTAAGCTAAATGCAAAACAAATGGCAGGCGCATGAAAATAGAAGTACAATAAAAATGTGAGAGGGTAACTAACCCTTCAGGTAAAGATAAAAAATTCAAAACCAAATAATTATCATTTTACCTTCTAACCTTAAGAGCTATTTTGAATCCAGCAAGAAGAGCTCAAAGTTGCCAAGATTCTCAACGAATCCTTGCTGGATGAAGTGAAGGCCTACGAGATAAGCGAGCTGAAGAAGATTCAGCAACAGACAAAGTACTGCAAGGAGTTGCAAGAACAGATTGTAAACACTTATGCGAGGAAGCAGTGCCAGTACGAAGATACGCTAATTGAAAAGAAGATGCTTGATGATATCATGCGGACTATCTATGACGAAGATATGAAGTAAGTGGAAATAACATGGTAAAATATAAAAACCTATTTAGAGGCTAAAAATTTCACCCATGCCGGGATTCGAACCCGCAACCTCTGGCTATCCGTGCCAGAGCACGGGTTAGTGCATTAAAATAAAAATAGAATAATGGTAAAATATTTTAAATTGATAATATGATCAGGACGTTTCGCTGTCAAAATAAGAACGGTCTCTTAAAGTTTTGCTCTATTACGAGTTTGATGTAGTTAAAATAAAGGCAAGAACAACCTGGCACTTATATAAAATACATTCAGTTATTTTTCCTTCCTCAGCTGTCTTTAAAAGCAAGGTTAAGGAGTTTTATCTGTACCTGCAAGTTTAGTATTCGTGCATTGTCCTTTTCGGTATGTCTCCATATAGGTACACAATATTGTATTTATTTCCTCATCGCGTAGATTGTTATTATAACGTATTTATGTAAGTTTATCATAACTATGTATGTAACTGTGTATGTAGGTATATTGTTATTTATATAAGTAGTGTATTAATATATTCATATTTGCACCGACTACACATCTCTAACAGCAACTTTCCGTCGTAAGGTTGTCTGGAAGAAATTGCTTTTAGCGATAAGGCCGCCAATTGTACTTTGTATCTTTACATGTTTTATAATATGTGCTCTGGTGTACAATAAAGAATATTCTTATCTTACCTTATTTATTTATTTATTTATTTATTTATTTATTTATTTATTTATTTATTTATTTATTTATTTATTTATTTATTTATTTATTTATTTATTTATTTATTTATTTATTTATTTATTTATTTATTTATTTATTTATTTATTTATTTATTTATTTATTTATTTATTTATTTATTTATTTATTTATTTATTTATTTATTTATTTATTTATTTATTTATTTATTTATTTATTTATTTATTTATTTATTTATTTATTTATTTATTTATTTATTTATTTATTTATTTATTTATTTATTTATTTATTTATTTATTTATTTATTTATTTATTTATTTATTTATTTATTTATTTATTTATTTATTTGTTTGTTTATTTATTTATTTGTTTGTTTGTTTGTTTGTTTGTTTGTTTGTTTGTTTGTTTGTTTGTTTGTTTGTTCATTTATTTATTTAACGCCACTATCTCAAAACATGACTAAAACATAATTTATACATGAAGCTGACAGAAATGATAAAAAATTAAACATAACAAAAATAATGGTTCCAGTACACATTAAAACTCATTCGCCCATTCGGCAGTATTTATGAGCACTTTATTCAGTTAAATTACAGACATAAGTGTAGAAAATAACGGTTCTCAACTACATATTCGCCAGGGATTTGAAGTGGTCGACGTAGCTCAAGGGATTAGCAAACTCAAGTGGCAGTAGCGGGGCACACCTGCCGTAGAGCCGATTAAATGTTGAGGTCTTAGACTGGTTCTTGAGTGGAGAACGCGAATAGGCAAACGCATCGTAGGACGCCCTGTGACCAGCTGAAGCAAAAACACTCGCAAAGTGCTGGGCAGTGACTGGAAAGGAAGAGCCGAAGGTCAGGCTCAGTAGGGTGATTGGGAGAGGCATTCGGCCAGCTGTACGCTGACGTCGGCTGATTATGATGATAAAAATATGTCCGAAGCCAGATACATCCTACTTAGATTAGTTTTTCAAATAAAGAAACATATTTCTTAGTGTACAATGAGTGTTACCCACCTTGACATATTCCGGAGCATTACTATATACTTAATTCCATATGTTTTAAAGGGAACTGCAGAAAAAACACGACGAAAGAGCACAGATGCAACGCGACATCAAAATGACTCAGGCGGCCAAGGAAGCGTGGAAAGCTAAGCAGAAGAAGTTAATCGTGCTGGAGCAACAGGCCATTCATGCGCAGCAGATAGCTGCAGAAAATCGGGCGGCTAATGCGTGAGTCTTTAGAGTACATCGAATAATTTCTTTTCAAGATTTTAAGATTAAATTATGTGATATGTGGTCACAACGATAAGCTTAGGGTCCCGTACATGGGTATGATGAAAAAATGTAAACCGTATAAAATCGGAGTTTCGCTAAAACCAAGATATTACAAAATGACTGAAACATGGAGAGACTAATACTCATAAAAAGGAGTTATCGAGAACCTGAATGAACATTTTAGAAATTATTTTACCGTTTATTTTTCGCAAGTCCTTATGATAGATTGAATCTTGTTAAGCATCCTAAAAATATTTTATTTTCAGTCAAGCCCACAAAGATAAATTGCAAGCGCAGAAAGACGCAATAGGCAAGAAGATTGCCGATGAAATGATGGCTGAAGCGGTAACGTATTAGTGTTCCTAGAATGTTAAGGTCTGCTATTTGAAAGAAAAATAAAGATTCTTATTTCTATAAGTTCCGCTCCATCTCAGGTTTCTCAACCTGCTTAAATTCTTCCTCTCTCTCTCTCATTTTAAAAAAACACATTAGATCTTTTCCTGACATCCTCAAATCCTGATCTTTTATTATGATTATATCGCAGTCTAGCTAGAAAAAGTGGGGACAAGGTTGTAGACAGCTAAATAATCACCAGGACAAACGCGAGGAGCATCAGAACTTTATTATCGAACTGGCGCAAAATGAAGCTCTAGAGAAGACGATAAACGACGGCCTCGCTGAAGCGGCCAAGCTGAAGAAGGTGAAGGCCGACACCATGCGCGAGCTCACTACGCAGATGAAGGACCGCTTGCGTCGCGAGGCTGTCGAGCGGATCAAGGATGAGCAGTTCAGACAGCATGTGAGTTGTAGATGATAACTTGTATTTATTTAAGTACACTTAGAGTTGTGAGGTGAAGTCGAATTGGATAAGTGCGAGTGAAAAACTGGATAAGTGCAAGTAAGATGTCTGGAGGGTTGTGCGAGGGTTGTCTTGATGCCCTTATGTTGAAATTATGTATTAGCCGTCTATTAAGCCGTGTCGTAAATCGCACATAGTGGTAATCTCCTTAAGCTTCCGTAACAAAGAAAAAACGGAATACCTCCTTATAGGATTAGTTTTTTGTCCGTTTAAGTTCGGAAAAAGCTCGGAAAATACTGCGAGACTTGATTCCTGATTCGTAAATCGCACATAGTGGTAATCTCCTTAAGCTTCCGTAACTCAGAAAAAACGGAATCCTTCCTTATAGGATTAGATTTTTGTCCGTTGAAGTTCGGGAAAAGCTCGGAAAATACTGCGAGACTTGATTCCTGAACTAAATTATTTGGAATTTATTTAAGTACTCTCAAATTGGTACGGATACCTCGGTGGGCGACTCCGAATCGCATTTGTCCGTTTTTTGATAAGGTGTATTTACGATTTCATACAGTTACTGTAAGTAATGCACCTTCTAATCTCTTAATCTGGTTTGCTTTACAGATCGAATCCAAGATTCTCGAAGATGACAAGAAAGAGTTTGAGAAACAACGCAAGAAGAAGGAAAAACAACTCCAATACACGAAGGATCTGAGAAAGCAGATGCAGGAAAATGAAGTGAAGAAAAAAAAGATGAAAGAGGCGGAGGAGGCTATGACAAAATATGTTTTAGATCATGAACTGAATTGGTCAGTTTATTTTTTAAGATAACAGCTTTTATTGCCATCTCTAATATTACCTACATCATAAAGGTTCAGACCCCAGACTAGGCGATGCTTGTCCTGCGGGAGAATTTTAAAAATTTTAGTCTTTATGGATATTAGCCTCTATGGACTAGTCCATGAGGAAACAAGTCAAGTTGAATTAGGTCTTCCGCAGTTCATAAGTTAAAACATAATTACTTGTAAATCGAGAATCACGGCCTGTGAGGGAAGAACTCAAGGGAGTTGGCAAGGCCCCCTTTAAGTTTTCTTAAAATTCACTTAACGAACAAGGCATGCTACTCTTCAGTTGATTTTATGTGTATAGTATTTAACGTAAGAAACCGAAATATATTGAGATTGCTAAGTAAGTATGCAGGATGGCTGCAAAATTTGCGAAGTAAAAAAAATTTTTCCCCTTTAATTCGTAACGGCGAAAACTATCCGCCATCTTGAAACCATCTAAAGTGTGTAAACAAACATGTTTCTGCCAGAGCCAGTGGACATTGATCATTATAGGACTTACATCAAAGTGATCTTCGCATAAATACACGCGAGTTTCAATTATTAAAGAGTCGGGGTCTCTTTTTGCAAGTTTGAACCAAGTTTTCCGAATGTTAATTTCACTGGGACGAATCCACAAGTTCCAGGGGGTCTTTATTGTCGTGTTTTTCCATTCTCGAACAAAGCAATAATGATAATTGGTATATTTTGGATGTAAATTCGATGAAATCATGGTTGCGTTGTTGTTATTTCACTATGCTCAGAGATCACTTACAGAAAATTGAATGTCAAACTTTGTTTACAATTTATTGGACTTCAAACCATAGACAAAAATGGCTGACCGCGTTTTTGGCCGTTTAGGAAAAAAAAGTTTTAAAATATATTTTTATGTTGCTTTTAGGTCCTCAAAAAATATACTAAAATATTTTTTGGTCTAATGGAAGAGTTATTTACCGTTTAAGACTTACTTGAAAAGAGATTTAAATAGTGGATTTCAAGCGCTGAGGCATTTGAACACTTCAGACACTCAGGTTTCCCTACAGCTACCATACTACAGCTAGGTATAGCTACTATAAGTTCACAATGTACTATAATGTACAAAAGTTAGAAAACAGAATTATTGGTACACTGGGAATCGGACCCCGGGTCTCTGGCTTTCGAGTCCATTGTTCTACTTACTGGGCTTCAGTCGATTCCTCTTCTTCTTCTTCAGGCTATATTATGTAGTCCACTGCTGGACATAGCCCTCCCCTAATGAGCGCCATAACGCTCTATCTTCAGCTTGCCGCATCCAGCATCTGCCGGCAGTTTTTCGCAGATCGTCATCCCACCTGGTCGAAAGACGCCCTACACTACGTTTGCTGAGTCGCGGTCTCTACTCAAGAACACGTTTAATCCAACGGTTGTCGGTTCTTAGCGAGATATGGCCAGCCCACTGCCACTTCAGCTCGCTAATTCTCTGAGCGATATAATGTCGATAACTTTGGTTCTCTGTAGGACGCATTCGTTACGAATCCTATCCTTCAGAGAAACTCCGAGCATAGCTCTCTCCATAGCTCGCTGAGCGACTTTGAACTGGTGGACCAGCCTGTTCGTGAGTGTCCACATCTCGGCTCCATATGTCATCATCACATGTAGGACGCACTTATTGAACAATTTCGTTTTCAAACATTGCGGTATGGATGACGAGAAGACTCGGCGCGGCGTAGTTTCCCAAACGCTGCTCAGCCCAGTGGATTCTACGTCAACTTAATTTGCAGGAACAAAGAAGTGTTGAAGGAACGCGACCTGATCATCGAAGAACACGCGCCTCATGTTTTCGGCTACCTCCAGGCCGGTGTCATCCAGCGTGAGGACCTGCCGACCGTGCGACGCGGTGCTGACAGGCACCAGCACCTGGCTTCCATGGACATCGAGTCGATTGCCAAGAGCGAGGCGCGCCGCACGCGCCCCAAGTGTAACGCTCAGTGTTTGGTTTTGAAAAGCCTGTAGATGCGAGCGCTCTGATGCATCTGAAGAAGTTTTAAATATTTGTTCTATTTACTCGTATGCCAGAATTTATTGACTTTAGGTACCTGCATACTGTTACAATTTGCCAAACTAAGACAAATTTACTAATACTAGCATCTGTAAAGTAGGATGTCGAGTGTTTAAAGATAAGGTGGGTAGGTTAATTTAATGATGGGATTAATCTTATCTATTATCTAATTTGTTGGCTTTGATTTTACTTTTTAAGCACGGTCGGACCTGATTTGTATCTACCTATTTGAGTATTTCACATTTCATTTTGTTTTGTAAGTTTTGGTAATTTTTTAAGAATTATGTGGACTTCGTTTTAGTTTAATTTTTATTTAATTAAGTAGATACCTACTCAGGTTCATTACGGTTTATTATAGTGTTGTTTTTGCAATATTTCTATTAAATTAGTTTTAGTTTGACCTCCCAATCCATCATAATCCGGAAAAGAAGTCGTGGCAGACAGGATGTGAAACGGCTGAACGGATTTTCATGAAACTTGTCGATAGTAAAATATCTGAATGTAGACAGAATACTGATTTGTAATACTCTCTGCTCTAATCCTGCGCAGGCAAATCTTCTTCTCCAGTCCTTCGAGGCAGGGGGGGCCTCCAAATTTTTTTACTTATAAACTTATTTTTATATACCTACTTTATTCTTCCATGCTTTCTAATCTTAGTATGGGTCCTTACGTATGTTCGATTTAGCGCGGTGTGAGTGGATTATTGCCCTGCTGATGGTACCGCAGTGTAGGCTAGGATCGTGAAAACTTGGATTCTAGGGCCGAAGTCGATCTTGGGCGTGATTAGGATTACTTTTTAAGGGCCCGCTGGCCCTGAAAAGGATTGGCCTTCCTCTGCCACACACCGGATGACTGTACTGTACTTACATAAATTTACTTCAATGTTCTTTGCCCACATCATCATCATCATCAGTGGCCTTTAACATCTACGAAAGATGATTTAAACAGCAACCGCGTCAGTTAGATACTTGCTTTTGGCACTTGCGCTGATGGCTAACAAGGCCTATACGAGAGCGACAACGCCGGTCGCAACGTCCTTTGCCCACACCACAGAAGAAAAAAGATACAAACGTATTGAGTGGTTTTTTTTTCGTGGTCGGAGTTCCTCAATTTATTGGTATTTCTACTCAATGCTAGATGGCGCTTATCATTGCGAATTTATTAATTTTATTATAATGGCAACACAATTAAAAAACACAGCTGGCGCCAGCGTTTGTTTTTGTTTTGACTTCAGTCAGTTTGACTTCGAATTTTCAATATTTTGCTTTACGGTTTCAATTACGAGAGCAATTTTGTCAGCTATTTTGTTACAATACATATATATTTTTTATACTTGTTCAGCGAGAAACCATCGGAATGGCTTTGGTGAGTCAAACACTTCGTTGTAAGATAATTTCCACGTATTCCCATATCTCGCCAGTTGTTTCTTTTTCCTAAAGGAATTCAAGAGCGAGTTGGCGCGGCTGGAGGTCGAAAGCGTGGAGAAAAAGGACCGTAATTGCTTCCAGCGAACCCAGGATATGCGCTGGCTGGACAGTCACACCGAGGACGGTGGGATGATGCGCTGTTTGGCGAACATTCGCGAGGAAGCCGCACGGGAGAAAGAGTTTCAGGAGGTTAGTTTCGACTACGATTCCGCTTCTATTTATTGCACAGGGAGTCAATGACATCGCGACGGAACCTGGGTTTTAGTTGACTCTGCACGTAGTAAAGTGTCTTTCCTGTGGGCTATGCCGACTAAGCTGTCAGGATGCTTCAGGTGCTGGGTAAGCCTACTCCATCCAAAAACAATGTCGCAGGCACTGCAGTGTTTGAGTGGTTCCGTTACCCTTCTAGTGTGAGTGAAGGTGCCACAGGCAGTATGCTGTCTACTGAAATCTAGGGCATAAGTGGATCTCAAAAAAAAAGTACAATAAAGAATATTATTATCATTAATCATATCTTTATTTCATTCCATTGGATGTAACAAGTGCTAAGGTATGTTTACACTTCAAACACTAGGGTTTCCTTACGATGTTTTCCTTCACCGTTAGTAAGTGGTATTACAACTCGATTTAGAAGCCAGCATTCTACCAATCCGCTACCACCAATTGTTTGGGGACTATAGTACTGGAGGAGTTCGGTGGCAGGGGTAATTATTAAATGGTATCTTGCATTATGGGAAATAGGCTGAGTTGTAGCAGTCGAGTTATTGAACCCCAAAATTGCAACCAATACCAATTTACTGACTTTCTTCTAACACACAAATTTGTGAATAACAAAGCAATACCACTTGCTGACTGGGAATTAGAAACAGCGACATCACAAACACGTAAACATCTAAGACCTGAGGTTTTTTTCTTGTCCCCAGCCAGGGTTCGATCCCGGGACCTCTCGCTCGGTAGGCAGATGCGCTACCGCTGCGCCACACAGGTTGTGGACTAATACCCACCAATTGCAACTTCCAGCGCACTGACCACACAGCACTAGTCAACGAGCGGGCTCGCAAAGAGAGCGCCCTCTGCTTCGAGATCAACAAGATCCGGGAGGAGAAACTGAGCGAGGAGTACCGGCGGCAGCAGTTGCGTGATAACGACCCAGAGCTTAGGGAGCTGATGTGCAGACTGCGCGCCTCCTACGTCTGCCGGGATCAACGCCAGCAAATACTGCACAATGAGTACAAGAAGCTACAGGAAAGGGTTCGTCACAAGCTTTGTTAAACAGTTTCAGTTTCAACAGACAAGCTTTACAGTTTCTTTTATATAGGCTACTAGCCGACTCCGCCAACGTTGTTTTGCCATTGTATAGTTAATAATTGTGTAATAATACAAAACTAAATCATAAAAATAGCTGGAGCCGTTTTGGAGGAGTTCGAATGCACTGTGAGATAAAGAAAATATATATTAGAGATATGTCCCACTGCCGGGCACAGGCCTTCTCTCAGAGATAGATAGAGAACAATTTATTGTTCATAAAAATTTAACTTACACAGATATTTGAGACAGAGAGTATAGGCTTAAATGCCATGCATTCCCTCCATATATTGACAATTTCCAACGCTGTGGTATGTGAACACTTAAATAAATTATATAACTAGATCATGGATTCAACATGATCAATCTCACTTCTACGTAGATTTATTGTGTCTTATAAAAGCTAATTTACCTTCATATTCTGAACTTTTTTCATATTCTGAAACTTCATCAATCCTGTATATTCAGCCTCTTTAGTCCAGAGCCTCATTGGTGGGGCATTGAATGGAAGGAGTGTGGAAATCTCAGGTTTAACTAACTATCCAGTTTAAATTAGTTTCGTCTATTTCGACAGGCGATAATGCCCAAAATGTCCAGTTCCCGTGCATATCCTGTAAACCTAGCTTTTCACGCCATTCAGTGGAAAATGCACTGCCATTTCTGGTGGTCATGACAGTTACATTTCTGTATTGTTTTAGTGTACAAATTTATTTATTATGAAATGAAATGAAATGAAAATGAAATGAAATGAATATACTTTATTGCACACCAGGAATTACAATTTAGAAAATAAGAAGATACAGATTAAGGTACAATTGGCGGTCTTATTACTAAAAGTAATTTCTATTTTATTATCATTATTTTTACCATAACATACAGGCAAATCGGTCCGCATTACAAAATCGAAGCAATTAACAGATTAAAAATAGCGATTGTTTATTACTTAAATTCAATTAAGTTAGTAAACAATCGCGATTGGTCCCGTTAATTCTATAAAATTGTATGTGCATCGCCACTCACTATAAAATATTGTGCGAGTGAGTGCACCTGTGACTGCGCGCCCATTTGTTTGTGCACTAAAATATGATCTGCGCATCGGACTGTTTTTGGACCACCGACATAGATATTGTGACAATATTATGCATTTTTATCAATCGAATCTTAATCAGAACTCACTACCGCTCCCCAGCACGAAGAGCTCCAAGCCAACCAGCGTCTCCAAGAGGCTCTCTACAGCGAAAAGCAAGATCGCGAGCGGCAAGCGGCGCTGCGGTCGCAGCGGCAGGGCCAGTACTGCGCCGCTCTGCAGCGGCAGATTGTGAACACTCACCGCCACCGCCAGTGCCTCTACGAAGATACGCTCGTCGAGAAGAAGATGCTGGACGACGTCATTAGGAAAGTGCACGAGGAGGATTTGAGGTGAGGAAGGTGAAGGACCCACGTGTGTCGAGCGATGTAAAATACCTGTTTGTTGCGGCCAAATAATTTGAAACGCAACGTGGCGAGGGGCGAAAGCGGTATGTGCCCGAAGGCTTTATATTATGTGAGAGATTTAGTGGACTGTATTATTGTGGGTTCGCTAGGACGCTGATTACAGCATTCACGATAAGGGTAGGTAAAGGGGAAGCTTCCACGCACCTTCTGCTGCCCAGAACTCCTCGTGTTGAGCCGCTGAATTGGCGCCGAAGCTCCTAGTCCAATTGTTTCACTTTAATTTCGTCCGAGTGCACTCGTTGAACACTGACCGTGGTTTTGGGAGTCCAATCAACGCTAATTACACTTCACTTTAATTTCGGCGGTGCGGGCGATGTCGATCCTCAATAGATATGTCGACGACTGGTGATGCGTAGATTTTTGATGTTCCGTAGGTGCGTATTTTCTTCTTGTAGGAGGGGGAAAGGGATAGCGAATTCCCATTCATACCAAGACAGAAAGGGAAAGACTCATAAAACTAATGCAAATAAAATTGCATAGAAAATTGCCCTTTGGCGTGAACACTGTTATTTGTGAAATAAAAGTAAAGACGGCGGATTTTGCACTGTTTTTAATTAGCGGTAGAAGCACAGCATGTTACATAAAAATGTAGAAAATTAGGATTACTAGCGACAGAAGGCGGACTGACTGACCCGAAAAACGAGTGACTGAGACGTAACGACTGAGCCAGACCCAGCCACGCTTTCGCGCGCGCCAAGACTAATAAACATATTTAAGTAGATACACAATAAATTGAGCATCTAAATAAAATTAAATAAAAGGAAAGAAAAATCGGAGCACGTCGTTAACAACGTACCTACAACGCCATCTAGTGACCACGAGATTCTAGTCGAACACCGTGCGGACCGCGTAGTTTGGTTAGATAGATAACTCTTTCTCTCCCTTTCTTTTCTCTCGTTTTTCTCTTTTGGTGTATTAGAAAGAAACGATAATACTATTGAGAATACTAGCTGACCCAGCGAACTACGTACCGCCTGATTCTTTTATTTAAAAAAGAATTAGCGAAATCGGTTCACCTGCTCTCGAGATTTGCGCTTACCAACATTCAGCGATTCATTTTTATATTATAGAAGATATATACTCGTCGAGAAAATGGTTTCGATGGAAATCGATAAAAAAAAACCATCCAAGTGCGAGTCGGACTTGCGCACTTACAAAACATAAATAGTTCAGAAATCGTCTCGCAGTTTCTTTACGCTTTTCCAGAACTTCAGTGAATGTCTGCTAACCGACTCTGTGTAGCGTAGTCTTCTCGATATGGCACCATACGACATTAATGATTTTTTTTTCTTTCATCAAGGGAATTAATAACTGACATGTAATTTAATTTATCTTATTTTATTGTAATTTTAATTAATTTTATAATGAAACATCGACATTGACATGTAATACTATTATTATGAATAAAGTAATCTAATCTAATCTAAAACATTTTTGTGTAACTATCACTTTAAATCTGGAACGCGGTCCTCATAATTCCAGGGAGCTGCAGGTCAAAAAAGAGCAGGTGGAGCGCCTACGCCGCGAGCAAAAGTTGCACCAAGAAGCGCAGCTGGCCTGGCGCGACAAACACAAGCAGCTGCTGTATCAAGAGGAGCGGCGGCTGCAGGCGCAGGCGGGGGGGGCGGCCCACCGGGAGGCTGCCGTGTGAGGCTTTTGCATTACAATACAATAGAAATCGCAAAAACCTATTTAGAGGCTAAAAATTTCACCCATGCCGGGATTCGAGCCCGCAACCTCTGGCTATCCGTGCCAGCGCTCTACCAATTGAGCCAACGGGCGACTCACCGGCATCAGTGAAATTTCGAACCTCTTTACACTATTCTCTGTATTACATACAGGCAGCGACATCTGACATCATAAGAGTCGAGAAATGTTATAGTCCGGAAATCTTCAAGTCGCACAATGTCCTAGTTAGTCGCCAAATATCCTAGTCGAATGATGTTTCAAGTTGCAAATTGTCCTAGTCGCGTAATGTCTAGTCGGGAAATGTCCTTGTCGCATGAAATTTTTCGCTATGTGATCATTCTTTTAATTAATTTTCCAGTGTTGCCGAGAGGAAACGCAAGCTTGAACTGAAGGAGGCGATGAACGCTCGCGTCGGAGCTGCTATACTGGAGGAAGCGGTCAGTACTAACGTAGAAGTAGAATATGTTTATTTGGTATGTAACGGGGTTTATTTATGTTTTAATTTTTCGTTCGGTGACCAGACCGCTGTGTAGGCGAATCGGCCGTAAACTATTCTGTGCTGCTAATATCTGCGATTTGGCAAAAAAGAATAAGAAATGCGAGTCGGCGCGAAAACGGCTCGCATTTCTTTTTTGAAGGCACTTTTGCGCAGACGGCGAAAGGGTCGCTTAATTTTATCAAGACTAAACCGCCTTTCAAGGTAAACTAGGCCTTCTTTAGTTGTTTTGCTCGTGGTCTCGTTATTTCCACATTTCTTTCAAATCTTATACAGTTTTTGAATATACCAGGTTAAACTAACATTATATTACATTACATTTACGTAAAAGCACACATTTCTTCTGGCCCCACACTAGGATACCCTGTGTCGTGGGAACCAGAAACAACGACGCCACAAACATGTAAACATTCAAGATCTGGTCTTTTTTCTTTTTTTGACTAAAATTGTACTATACCAATTGTGTCGCACTAATGTATTCGGGAGCTGATCCGATCAGCCAGCTAGATTGTAGATCCTAGAATGAATAAAGCACCCTCGAATGATGCAGCCACTGATTCCTGCGAGTCCGTCGCGGTGTAATTCTTATTCTTTGTTGGCGAACCTCAGTAGCTAATGATATGCTAAGAACAAGAGGATCGTGGTTATTGGCTACGTTGGTCTCTGACTAGCCTTCTATGGTACTTTGTGCGAGGCACATACTCTCCTCTGACTAAGTTATTGACACCGTCAATATCTCATACTTTCTTATTACATAACACAACACAGCACAGCACAGCTCAGTGCAACACAATAAAACATAACCTCACGCCTGTATCCCAGTGGGGTAGGCAGAGACCAGGGACTGCCGCTTGCCACGCTCTAGACAGATCACCTTTGCTTCTATTAATGTTATTATTCATCATCATCAACCCATTATGTCCCCACCGAGGGGCGCGGGTCTCTTCCCTGAGGAAGGTATAGGCCATACTCCACCACGGGGGCCAAGTCCGGATTGTTGAAGGCTTGCAAGACTTGACTTTACAAGTCTTACTTTCAGAAGTTTCCAAGCCGCCCCAAGGCCTCTAACTTGGCTTAACGACTTCCATCTATCGATGGCAGCCGGAGCCAACTGCTTAATATGCCTTGCGAAGCATGGAACCGCTCGGAGAAAATGCCACTAGCGTTAGTCATAGATAGTTTACCCATCCATGCACTGAACGTGCCCTGTGGTGCTTAACCTTCGTGATCTTTTAACATCACTCAGGCAGCCGGGGCTAGGAGCGATTCTTATTATTAGTTTCTTATTAATATTTTAAAAAAAAATGTACAAACATAGGCGAGCTTAATGCTATTAAGCATTATGAATGAAAATTCTTTATTGCACTAAAACACATCTGTACATAGAGAAGCTTATTACTAGATAGTCTTTTCTTCAAGCTAACCTTAGTTTCTTGACCCGCAGGGGGCTGTTTCATAAAACTACGATTCGTAGTTTGTTATAACTATATGTACACTAATTATCTTGTATATTTGTACATCTACTTCCTTTTTCAATATATTAGCCCAGTCCATCCAAAGGTTGTCTAGTAGAGACACTTTTAGTGATAAGGCCGCCGTCTGTACTTTTAGGTTAAGAAATATCTGTGTAATTTCCATTTTTATGTATAATAAAGTTTTCTCTATCTATCTATAACAGTTTGATGTTAATTGCAAAACCAATTAACCCACAGATTACATTTGTTGTGTACTGGTATTTTTCCTTGCGTTCATAAAAGTGCTGGCCTTTTCCCCTAAATGCCGTCTTTCTGATCTCGACCTCCCGCCGACCGACGATATAGTCCGACCGACGCAATTCTGATTACTAATTGTGTTTCTCTCTCTTTCCACAGACGAAGAAAGAAGAGCGCAACAACATAATAATGTCCCTGCAGCAGCAAGAGTATATAGAGAAGAATCTGAACGACGAGCGCGCCGAGAAAGAGAAACTTGCGCGCACCAAGCGGGAGAACGAGAGCGCGCTTACTGCACAGGTTACTTCTGTTACATTTTGTACTGCACAGGTTACTTACTGCACTGGTTACTTCTGTTACATTTTGTACTGCACAGGTTACTTACTGCACAGGTTACTTCTGTTACATTTTGTACTGCACAGGTTACTTACTGCACAGGTTACTTCTGTTACATTTTGTACTGCACAGGTTACTTACTGCACTGGTTACTTCTGTTACATTTTGTACTGCACAGGTTACTTACTGCACTGGTTACTTCTATTACATTCTGTACTGCACAGGTTACTTACTGCACTGGTTACTTCTGTTACATTTTGTACTGCACAGGTTACTTACTGCACAGGTTACTTTTGTTACAATTAGTACTGCACAGGTTACTTAGTGCACTGGTTACTTCTATTACATTCTGTACTGCACAGGTTACTTACTGCACAGGTTACTTACTGCACTGGTTACTTCTGTTACATTTTGTACTGCACAGGTTACTTACTGCACTGGTTACTTCTGTTACATTTTGTACTGCACAGGTTACTTACTGCACAGGTTACTTCTGTTACATTTTGTACTGCACAGGTTACTTACTGCACAGGTTACTTCTAATAATCGGTATCTTTAAGTTCATATAAAGTAATTAGTTTATAAATTTAATTTTAACTTCGATTACTAATAATCAATATTGTTGACTTTATATAAAAAATAATTGGTTTGTCTATTTTGGAACGTAACTTCATAATTAACTTTGTAATTTTTGCCGAGGGTAGTAAACTAACCGTTAATGATTTCTAAAAGACACCTGTCACCTCAGTCATCCGGGACCACGGCACCTGAAAAAGTGCCGAAACGTTGGAAAATTGTAAAAATGTAATAAACGAGCATAAATCCGTATAAAAACAGTTTTAATTAGGTTACTTCTGTTACATTTTGTACTGCACAGGTTACTTACTGCACTGGTTACTTCTGTTACATTTTGTACTGCACAGGTTACTTACTGCACTGGTTACTTCTATTACATTCTGTACTGCACAGGTTACTTACTGCACTGGTTACTTCTGTTACATTTTGTACTGCACAGGTTACTTACTGCACAGGTTACTTTTGTTACAATTAGTACTGCACAGGTTACTTAGTGCACTGGTTACTTCTATTACATTCTGTACTGCACAGGTTACTTACTGCACAGGTTACTTACTGCACTGGTTACTTCTGTTACATTTTGTACTGCACAGGTTACTTACTGCACTGGTTACTTCTGTTACATTTTGTACTGCACAGGTTACTTACTGCACAGGTTACTTCTGTTACATTTTGTACTGCACAGGTTACTTACTGCACAGGTTACTTCTGTTACATTTTGTACTGCACAGGTTACTTACTGCACTGGTTACTTCTGTTACATTTTGTACTGCACAGGTTACTTACTGCACTGGTTACTTCTATTACATTCTGTACTGCACAGGTTACTTACTGCACTGGTTACTTCTGTTACATTTTGTACTGCACAGGTTACTTACTGCACAGGTTACTTTTGTTACAATTAGTACTGCACAGGTTACTTAGTGCACTGGTTACTTCTATTACATTCTGTACTGCACAGGTTACTTACTGCACAGGTTACTTACTGCACTGGTTACTTCTGTTACATTTTGTACTGCACAGGTTACTTACTGCACAGGTTACTTCTGTTACATTTTGTACTGCACAGGTTACTTCTGTTACATTTTGTACTGCACAGGTTACTTACTGCACTGGTTACTTCTGTTACATTTAGTACTGCACAGGTTGCTTAGTGCACTGGTTACTTCTATTACATTCTGTACTGCACAGGTTACTTACTGCACAGGTTACTTTTGTTACATTTTGTACTGCACAGGTTACTTACTGCACTGGTTACTTCTGTTACATTTTGTACTGCACTGGTTACTTCTATTACATTCTGTACTGCACAGGTTACTTTTGTTACATATTGTACTGCACAGGTTACTTACTGCACTGGTTACTTCTGTTATATTTTGTACTGCACAGGTTACTTACTGCACTGGTTACTTCTGTTACATTTTGTACTGCACAGGTTACTTACTGCACAGGTTACTTACTGCACAGGTTACTTACTGCGCAGGTTACTTCTATTACATTCTGTACTGCACAGGTTACTTCTGTTACATTTTGTACTGCACAGGTTACTTACTGCGCAGGTTACTTCTATTACATTCTGTACTGCACAGGTTACTTACTGCACAGGTTACTTACTGCACTGGTTACTTCTATTACATTCTGTACTGCACAGGTTACTTACTGCACAGGTTACTTACTGCACTGGTTACTTCTATTACATTCTTTACTGCACAGATTACTTCTGTTACATTCGGTACTGCACAGGTTACTTCTGTTACATTTTGTACTGCACAGGTTACTTACTGCTTGCTTACTGTATGAGTTACTTACCGTTTTTTCAAATTTGCGCATAATTTATTGTGTCTGTGCCATCGGCCGCATTTGAATTTGCCACCATAATAATTATCTATGACCATCCGTGTCTACGTCACCGGACTTTTGTGAACGTTGAGAACCCCGACACTCTACTGAACCGCACCTGACGTCTTTCATTTCCATTTTATTTTATATCCTCAACGAATTAACTGTAGTTAAAAGAGTTTTTGTGTACGAAGTCTAAGAGGTTTTCTTTGTCTCGAAAACACACAAGATTTTGTAGAAGACTTCCAGTGGCCTGCGTGGCTAATATATGACAATAATGGTGATAGACATTTTTAAAACCTATATAGCCTATAGCCTAGAACCTAGAAACAACGTACCACTTTATTTGTTAAATCTCTTAATACCTACATTCTATTGGTGTTCCTTATGAAATAAAATAAGAATAAATAAAATGGCCCTTTTGTAAAAAATACGTTAAATATTTGAAAGCAAAAGATATTGTTTTATTTTGAATTATAAATGACGCTTCAAGTAGTCTTAAACTTTCAGGAATTCTCAATAGATAAAATTGAGAAACTAAGGTATTATTATTTCGATAACCTTTTGTATGTGAATTATTTTTAGATTGAGATGCGCAAAGAGCAGGCCGCGAGGGAAAAGGAGCAGGACCGCAGATATAGAGAAGAGGTATGGATTCTTAGTTGAATTTTTATGATAATAATATCAGATTTTTCTTTTACCGATTCCTGATCGATGGAGATATTCATATTTGCACCAACTACCCGTCTCACTTTTCCTTTAGCAACTCTCCATCGTAAGTTGTCTGGAAGAAAATTTTGTAAGCACTAAGGCCGCCAATTGTATCTTTGTAATTATTTTACGTTTGTTTTTATTGGTGTACACTAAAGAATATTCATAGTTTATAAATCTAGACATCTGAAGAAGTCAGTGTCGATTCGAAAGTCAGAATTTTAAGTTACGTCAAATTCTGACACATTGTGTCACAATTTTATGTAATGTAGGTTATCTGGTATATTATGCTGAGTAACATTGAGCTCACCTGCGTGCAAAACTTTTGAGCAGTAAGCGATTTAAGAGGGAGGAATGGAAGACAAAAGGGGAGGCCTTTGCCCAGCAGTGGGACACAATCGAGGCTACATAAAAAAGCGATTTTAATAATAATAACGCTACTCTGTTTCACGTCAACGTGAATTTTGTTTATAGAAATAGGGTGGAATAAGTATTTATTGAAACCGAGCCATGCGACGTATCCCTGCAACAGATCGAGAAGCAAATGCGCGAGGAGGAGGAGAAGCTGCAGCAGATACAGCTGCTGAAGAAGCAACAGCTGCAGCGACACGCGCTGCTGCTGCAGGCACCGCGGCGGCGGGGCGGGGGGGGGGCGGCCGGACCACACCCTGCGGGATTATCACGAGCACAGGTGAGCGAAGATAGAGGGTCTATCCAGATCAGTGAAGACAGGCTCTGAGGTAACTGAAGACAGGCCTGCAGGCGAGTGAAGATAGGCCCTCAGGTAAATCAAGACAGGCTTGCAGGTAAGTGAAGACAGGCCCGCAGGTAACTGAAGATAGGCCTCAGAAAAGTGAACACAGGCCCTCAGTTAAGTCAAGACATGCCCGCAGGTAACTGAAGATAGGCCCTCTGGTAAGACAAGACAGGCCCTCAGAAAAGTGAAGACAGGCCCTCAGGTAAGTAAAGACAGGCCTTCTGGTAAGTAAAAACAGGCCTTCAGGTTAATAAAAAGAAGCTCTTGTACCTCTTCTTTTGTAACTGTTGTCTCTGTAATAATTATTTTATGGTGTGTATCTTATCTTAGATAAGTAAATATAGGCCCTCAGATAAGTGATCTTATCTTATCTGAGGGCCTATATTTACTTATCTTAGATAAGTAAATATAGGCCCTCAGATAAGTGAAGACAGGCCCTCGGGTAAGTGAAGACAGACCCTCAGGTACGTAAAAACAGGCCCTAAGATAAGTCGATGATTATGCATACAGATTAGTAAAGACAGGTCCTTAGATGAGACTGTGATTATATTACAGGCAGGTGAGCGAAGGCCTCGTTTTGTGAGACGGACAGTCGCAGAGGTTCCAAATTTCACTGATGCCGGTAGGTCGCCCATTAGCTCAGTTGGGAGAGCGCTGGCACGGTTAGCCAGAGGTCGCGGGTTCGAGTCCCAGCATGGGTGGAAATCTTAGCCTCTTAATAGGTTTTTTTTTTAGGAGCGGTGGTAGCTCAGTGGGTAGAACCATGGACTGGCAAGCGAGTGCCCCAGGTTCGATCCCGAGTGCGGGCATGTACCAATGACTTTATTTAATTTCAAAGTTACGTACATTTGCGAATTTGTAGTCGCAATACCACACGCTAACGGTGAAGGAAAACATCGTGAGGATACCCGCGGCTTGGTTGGCTCCGCACGTATTGACTAGTCTTTCCTGTGGGCTAGGCCGACTAAGCTGTCAGGATGGTATAGGTGTTGGGCAAGCCTACACCATCTATAAAACCATGTCCCAGGCACTACAGGGTCGGAGTGGTCCCTTTACCCATCTAGTGTGAGTGAAGATACCACTGGACGCTGTATAAACCATCTCATTAAGTAGATGCAAAAAGGCCAATATTAAAATAGGTTTTTAAAATCAAATATTGATTCTGCTTGTCATTCAATTAGGCCCCATTTTTTAAGGAGTGTACCCTTTTCCAGGCAGCAGCAAATCGCTGCTGAACGGGAGAAAATCATCGAGGAACATGCCCCACATCTGTTGGGCTGCCTTTCTGCTGGTACTCTGGATAAAAGCGATTTGGCGGCCTTGCGGCGCGGGGTCGACAAGTGTCCAGAGTTGGCTGCTCTGGATGTAGAGGCTATGGGGAAAACTAGCTCCCCGCAAAGGTTTGCCAAGTGTAATGCGCAGTGCAGAGTCTTGAGACAGTACTAAAGTTATGATGCTTTTAGATTTTTTTTGTTTTGATATCAATGATATGCGTTCAATCAGTCACTGACAGTTGCGGTGTTTTAGACGTTTTGTTTTGTTATCAATGAAATACCTTCACTCAATAACTTGTTTTTAGATAATTAAAACTGTTTTTATACGGATTTCACTCGTTTATTATATTTTTACAATTTTCCGACGTTTCGGCACTTTAACAGGTGCCGTGGTCTCGGATGAGTGAGGTGACAGGCGTCTTTTAGGAAGCAATAACTGTTAGTTTACTACACTCGGCAAAAATTACAAAAGTTAATTATGAAGTTACGTTCCAGGGTAGTAAACTAACAGTTAATGCTTTCAAAAAGACGCCTGTCACCTCAGTCATCCGAGACCACGGCACCTGTAAAAGTGCCGAAACGTCGGAAAATTGTAAAAGTATAATAAACTAGTGAAATCCGTATAAAAACAGTATTAATTATGTCTAGTGCTCGTGTTAACCTTAGAAAATACTATATTGTTTTTCGATTTTTTGTTATGTTGTCAATGAAATGTGTTCACTGAAAAACTTGCGGCAATTACGATGTTTTTAGATTGTTTTTGCTTTGCTACCAGTGGAATTCGTTTTGTAAAGGCAATCGTGTTTTTTATACAAGATTTTTGTGTGTTGCCTTTCTAATCGACTCATTGACGTACTGATTAATTTTCTGTTTTCTTAAATAATTGACTGGGATTCAGATATTATTTGAATCATTCAATGACTGACTGACTTACTGAATCACTGACTCGATGTTTGGCTCATTACTCGATGATTGACTCCTCTCACGACTCTCTACTACAGAATATTTTTACATTTTTTGTTTTTTTGTCTATGGGGCGGCGTTCTTAGAGATTGTGAAAAATTCTATCGTATTTTTTTGGAAAAGGTGTTTATTTATTATTAATTTACTGACTTACTAATCGACTCATTGACTCACTGATTGATTGTACAGCTGCTTACAGATTAAATGATTGATGCAATTATTAAATCATTGTGTCACTAACTCAATCGTTATTTATACAAAATATAAAATAAAATCATAAAATTCAGAAAAACACGCAACAAACAATATCGCCTAAAAGTTTCGTCATGAACATAGACTCACTTGTTAGATCGCCAACAGAATCGTTGATTAACTATTTGAATAAAAACCTAGTCGCACACTTTTGATAAAAATCAATTAGTAATGGCGGAATTAATTAATAGTAGGTATTGGAATTATTGGTTAACTCCCGACGGACTCACTGACTGAATCGTGCGCCGGCGCTAGTCGCACCAAGCGTGATCAATTTCGGAATTTCAGATTGGCAATTTCAAGCGCTGAGGCTATAAGCCTCACCTGAACAGCATCTTAAAATTAGAAAAATATGTCGACAGTATTTGGAGTTTGTGTGTGTAGATCGATATTAACCCTTGTGTGTCCCCACTGCTGGGGCACGGGTCTCTTCCTGCATCGCAGGAAGGTTAGGCCATACTCCACCACGGGGACCAAGTCCGGGTTGGTGGAGGATTGTAAGACAGTGGCGGGCCTTACTGTCAGAAGTTATCAAGCCGCCCATATGGCCTCTGACATGGCTTAACGACTGCCAATACATGACAACCGGCACCAACGGCTTAACGTGCCTTGCGAAGCACGGAAGCGCTCGGAAAAATGCCTCTAGCGGTAGTCACGGGACGGTCACCCATCCCGTACCTGACCGCGCCTGTTGTTGCTTAACTCAAGTGATTGATTCCAATCACTTGGTCCGCCTAGGCCACGAGCTTTGAATATAATATGGCCTTGAATTCTTATTTCATTGTGCGACCGATCATTGGATCATACCACCGATAGTTTTTAAGACTTCTCTTGATTTTTCAAACTTCGATTTCAACGGTGAAAAGTAAGAAATATCTTTATGACTTCTTAAAGATATCAAAGTAAAATGTCGTTGGATGAGAATTGATAGAAGATCCTATATGGCTTTCATCTTTATCTTAAAATGTGATAATTACTTGTATAAATTGTAATTGAAACGGTTTTTACTATGTTAAAAGGCGAGAGACGTTTCAACGCAGCATTTTATAAAACAGATTTTTTATTTCCTTATTTTTGTATAATATTTTTATTCCTTAATCTGTGACTAGATTTGCAACATTTACAAACACTTTGTTCATGCAGTTTGACTATTTTTTGAGTTGGAAATTAGAAAAAATATTTTTCCGGTCTTAGTGGACCTAATCTTTTCCTATTTTTTTTACTAGATGTCTAATTTTAAAGCACTCGTCAGAGGCAGTTTAAATAGTTTGTGGTTACGTCCTTTACAACAACTATTGTTTTTCTAAATAAGACCGTAAGAATTTACGGTCTATTTATCTTTATAAGAACTGTTTAGACGAAAACTGCCATATTCCCATAAGTAACTTAAATGACTATAAATGATGTAACTTGCGGCACTATTTTATATAACATGCTACGAATTTTATAAACAAAATTTATGAACTATCCAGAAAATATCTATTTTGGCGTCAAATTTTAATTTTGTGGTTTAATTTTAGCCAACTAAATTGAACAAGTAGTAATAAATAGACTGTAAAATCACTGAGTGTTAGATTACCTACGTATTTTTCTACTAACTGACTGTGATATAATCGTTAACTATAATAAACTGAATTAACTTATCGATCGTCTTTAATTTAACTACAACTGCCTATTAAAACGAACCATCTAAAACAATGGCCGATTTTTTCCTCAGTCAGGGCAAACAGTCATTAGCGATGTAAATTTAATGAACCGAATACACACAGAAAGTATTTGAGCTTGGAATTCATTACAAATATTTAAAATGGCTCTGTAGGGAGACCACAATTTAAGGAAAATACCGTACATAAAGACTTACTTTTTTAATTTTATCAACTCTACGCCAACGGTTTTCGGCAGTTTTTAAGTGAACCGTGCTGAGGATTTGTTTTTATAAGTTCATAATTAATTTTTCACTATTCGTGCACTAAAATTGCTTCATATTAGACCTATAGCGGGGCGACAATAGTATTTTAGTCCCTAAGGAAAATATGTATACATATTTTTGATTTACAAAACAGTTCACCAATTACAACACTCATCGGCAGTTAAACGGAATGCTGGGGTTTTTTAATTGGTACGTGTATTGTGTTAATTATTTAAGTCTGTAAGAGACACTTCGTGTATTTGTTATCAACCAATTAGAATACAGATTTATTAAAATCTACCAATCAGAAAAGGTAATAAAAACCATTTTAACCTCGACGTGCCCATCGACCCTCGTTAGTTTTTTTTATTTTAATAACCTGGTTAGTGATGTCTCCTATGGGCAATTAAAATAAACACTGTTATTTACTCCAATAAAAATTGAATTGAAAAGATCACCTGTCAATGCATCGACCATGGTCACCCCAAAACGGGCTAACTCATGCTATTTTTGTGAACGCAATAAAGAAATAAAATGTGCTGCGTCGGGCCTTGCCGCGCGGAGCCGGCTGTAACGAGCTGCGAGAATATTCACTGCCCACTTCCCCTTTTGCCTTTTACACTAGAGTGTGAGGACACAGAGCGGTCGCTTGATATTAGGTACATTTGTGATATTGTCAAGATTTTTATGCCACACCTGGCAATAAAGTGGCTTTTTCCGCACGCTGCGCGTACGGAAAAAGCCGCTTTCTGGCCAAGTGTAGACATAAAAAGATGTACACAACACGGGAGGTAATAAAGAAAGCTCTCGAACGCATATTTACGTCCCTCGCTTGCAGCTCGGGCCGCAAACTTCTGCGATCTCGGCCTTTCTTTGTATTACCACCCTGGTTGTGTAATGTACTATTAATTTATAAATAATAAAACTGGAACGACTTCAACTTTGTGCTTAAGTAAGTAAAAATAATTGATTTGCTAGAACTTCAGATCCTTCATGTTTTACCATTCGGTGTGCAAATATTGTTGCTAGATCGCCTAATGTTAAATATAATATAATAAAATTAATGACAAAAAATTTGAATCTAATTAATAAAACATTAAAGTGTTTATACTATTTTTATTTTTAATGCACTAACCCGTGCTAAGGACAAATTTAAAAACCTATTTAGAGGCTAAAAATTTCACCCATGCCGGGATTCGAACCCGCAATCTCTGGCTATCCGTGCCAGAGATTGCCGTTTTTTTTTTACATTAAAGTGTGTAAAATATAACATATCACAATACAACAGACCAATCTTACCTTTATTCCACACATAGAGGCGACGGTGAACAAGGCGTCTAGAATGCTGGGTTTTGTGTTACGCAATATTAAAGCTTTTCGTAACAAAAAAACAAAAGTTCTACTGTACAACTCCTTAGTCCGTAGTATTCTAGAATACGGTTCAACAGTCTGGCGACCACATTACGCGACACACATTCTGCGAATCGAAAGAATCCAGAAAAGGTTTCTGTGGCACATGTCATTCGCTACAGGTGAGGCAAAAAAGGTGCGTAGCTACAAGGATAGGCTTGTTAGATTTAATATGCTGAGCCTGGATAGACGAAGAGATTTCCTGGATTTAATGTTCGTGTACAAAGTTTTGAGAGACTCTATCGACTGCCCGCAATTACTTAGTCAATTTAAGCTCAGGGTCCCCAGTTCATATCCCCGTAAAATCATCCCAAATCCTCTTTCAGTCCCTTACAGAAAAACAGTGTTAGGCCAGAACTCTCCAATTCCACGTATGTGTCGCCTTTATAATAAATTTAGTGCCGTCCTGGATGTGCACTTTGATGTTGCACATCAGTATCGAAAAAATGTATTTAATAGTTTTCTGTCAAGCACATAAGCAACATTATTGTCATTAGACTGTAGTAACTTATAATTAAGATCTAGCTGTACGTACTTTTGTTATGCATGCTGTGTTTATCTATAATTAGTTATACATCTAGTTCAACATAAATTCATAAAAATTGTTAGCACGTAAGGATGTATATACTGTTGATAAACCTAATTGAATAAATAAAAATAAATAAATAAATAAAATAAAATTAAAATTAAAACGACCAATGTAAAATTAAGTGTGTTTGTTTATTTTATTTGTAACATAAACAGAAAACTGGATGAAAACAGAATAAGCAGGCAGAAGAAGTCAGGTCTGGTCTAGTCGAAATGTGAAGTAGTAATCCTAAAAATGAGGGTAATCTCAAAAATGGGTGAAGTAATTTTAAATTTTTGAAAATGACAAATGAAATATTTTAAAATGGTGTAAGGAGGTTTGCACCGTTACACATTTAATGGCAAAAACAAAGAGTGATAGATACATGGACAACTAATTCCTCGACCTCGGTGGCGCAGCGGTAGCGCGCTCTCGCCTACCATGCGAGAGGTCTCGGGTTCGGACGCCGGCTGGGGCCAAAAACCCCCATGTCTTCGATGTTTACATGTTTGTGATATCGCTGTTTCTTGTGCCCACGACATAGGGTATCCTAGTGTGGGGCCAGAAGCAATGTACAGTCTGTTAGCTTTTAGAATATATCTCGGGCTCTAGAATCACGTTTAGTTTCCACTTTCTTATTTTAAAATTTTGTGGTTTATCGATTTCTCTGCTTGTCTGATGCTTGTGTGGAACTAAAATATGTTTAAAAACCTATTTAGAGGCTAAAAATTTCACCCATGCCGGGATTCAAACCCGCAACCTCTGGCTATCCGTGCCAGCGCTCTACCAATTGAGCCAATGGGCGACTCATCGGCATCAGTGAAATTTCGAACCTCTTTACACTATTCTCTGTATTACGTACAGGCAGCGACATCTGGCTTAAGCAAATGCATTAATTACAGCCCCGAATACCTACTTTGCAGTTAGGTTTTACAACGGAACGATATCACTGTACCCACATGATTATACAATTTTTATTTTTAATGCACTAACCCGTGCTAAGGACAAATTTAAAAACCTATTTAGAGGCTAAAAATTTCACCCATGCCGGGATAAAATATGTGTTAAATAGAATCGATATCCATCTATGTAGAGAAATTAGTTACTAGAGGTTGATATCTTTATGACGATTTTTATATTTGAAAATTGGTCAAAATGGCCTGGGGCATTATTGTTTAAGTATCCACTGAATTGTGTGACGTTGATTTTTTTTAACTTTTTTTAAGCTACTCCGGCTGTCAAATGCATACATTTTTTGACACTGCTTCGCTCGATAGAGTGGAATGTTTATATTCTTTTTATGCCACACCTGGCAATAAAGTGGCTTTTTGGCTAAGTGTAGACATAAAAAGATGTATACAACACGGGAGGTAATAAAGAAAGCTCTCGATCGCATATTTACGTCCCTCGCTTGCAGCTCGAGCCGCAAACTTCTGCGATCTCGGCCTTTCTTTGTATTACCACCCTAGTTGTGTAATGTACTGTTACATATCTCTTGCTCTGTAAGTAGTCACTTCCATGAATACCGGGGTGTATGGATATCATTACAGCATAGGTTTCAAAACTTACCATGTAATGTTAACATTACAGCATAGGTTTTGGAATTTGGAAAAAGAACTGTCATACCTACTCATATTTCAAGAAGAATATTCTTTAAAAGTTAATATTATTTTTCTCGGTATCGATTATTTACTCGAATCGGAATCGAGACAATTTATATTAGAATTTATGAAGATTTTATTTTAAATATCGAACTATTTGTTTCGCAGTCACATCGTAGGTATGTTAATTGAAATCGATTTAAAAATCAAACTGGCCAGCACGATTTGACGCGCTTGCGTGCCATAAAATCGTGAAGAGTAAAAAAGTAAGTCGACTAGCTAGGCGCGAAAGTAATTTTTTTTTGTGTTTTGGAGTTCTTTCTCAAAAGTTTTGAAAAATGTCAAGTCAAAAAAAAAAGTCAGCCTTCGTTCTTGTTTTTTTACTTACCTCACAATCGATATGTTAAGCAGAGTGTTTACCTCGGGTGTAAGCATCAATTGCATACTCGGTCTAATTAGCGCCCTCGCTGCGCTCGGGCGCCAAAAACCTCATATGCAATTGATGTCACACAGCCCTTGGTTAACAATCTAATATTAATGCACTAACCCGTGCTACAATTAAAAAAAAAAAACCTATTTAGAGGCTAAAAATTCCATCCATGCCGGGACTCGAACCCGCGACCTCTGGCTAACCGCGCCCATGAGCTCAGTTGGCAGAGCGCTGGCACGGTTAGCCAGAGGTCGCGGGTTCGAGTACCGGCATGGGTGGATTTTTTAGCCTCTTAATAGGTTTTTTTAGGAGTGGAATGTTACGTAACTAAATAGGTTTTTTTAAGAGCAGATCAAGTGAACCTTTTGCGCGTCGCGGTCACAAATAACTTGTGGTATTATCGTTTGGAAATGACATTCGACAATGGGGTAGGTAGGTAGGTAAGCTGTGAGGGTTGTCGAGTCAACGGGGGCTTTATTTGCTCTGCCGACTTTTATTGCAGGCCGGCAGGCGTATAATAGCCGTCATTTATGATAATGTACCTATGCCATGGTATTTTATTAACATTTTAGGCACGAGTCGCCGCAAATTCGTTCGAGTTTCTATGGGTACAAAGGTACGGTGAAGGACTGTTGGTGCAAGATGTGCACCACAGCAGAGATGAGAATTGCGAGTGGTGAAGCGTGGGCGTAGAGTCAAACGAATGAACTATATTGTTCAACGTATAATCGCTCAGTAAGCGGAGGTAGCTCAGTGGGTAGAACCATGGACTGGCAAGCGAGAGCCCCAGGTTCGATCCCGGGTGCGGGCATGTACGAGTACCAATGACTTTGTTTAATTTCAAAGTTACGTATATTTGCGAATTTATAGTCGCAATACCACACGCTTACTGTGAAGGAAAACATCGTGAGGAAACCCGCGGTTGGTTGACTCCGCACGTATTGACTAGTCTTTCCTGTGGGCTAGGCTGACTAAGCTGTCAGGATGGTGTAGGTGCTGGGCAAGCCTACACCATCTATAAAACCATGTCCCAGGCACTACAGCGTCGGAGTGGTCCCTTCACACATCTAGTGTGAGTGAAGAAACCACTGGACGCTGTATAAATCATCTCAAAGTGGATGCCAAAAGGCCAATATTATATTATTATTAATAGCTCAGTATTATCGGTGGAAATGCAATTAGATATTATTTAAGAATTATAATACAATTTACAATGATTCAATGGGGGCGCGATGGCGGAGGTCCACAGAGCAAGAGAACGAAAGAGAATCACAGATTACTAAAACTGGCAACATAAAGATGCATATTCGTATACAATAGATTTAAAGCCTACCATTCACTAACAAGGACAACATTGCGAAGAAACGGGCGGCTTGGTTTTCAAAAGAAAACTTATAGAACTACTAATTAAAAAATGCTATTATTGTATACAAGAATTCCATTTTTTGTCCATTTTTTTAACAGTTGTTATTTATGTAAGAAAAGCTATATAGCTGTGTAAATGAACTGTAAATATTATGCAAAACGTTGCTATGCCCTACAGGGTCCATAATGGTACTTATTCGCTGATGCCAATGAAATCTTTTGCGGGTAATTTAGTTTGTTACATAGTTCCCAATTAAGTCATCTCTTCTCATCTTCCCCATTCTATACGTCACTCTCAGCAGTCGTTAGTGCACCATCGGAGACTGTATCCACCTGGCTGACAGTCTCCAAAAGATTTTTTTCTCGTGCCTTCTCTTTCTCTCGCTTCTTCTCCATCTTCTCTTCGAATTTCCTCGTGAGGGCCTGGAACTCCAGCTGCGTCTGTATTTTCCTCATTTCCTTTTTACCCCATTCGGTGTTTTCGGAATACCACTTCGTGTATTGGTCGTAGTCCTGTTGGATTGGAAAAAGCCTTTTTATTCTGATTTGGTAGTGGTGTGTTCGCCTTCTGCTAAATAACAATTTATATAGCAGTAATTTATTTATGGGTCAATCGCATTGAAAAAGTTCGTCGACTCGTAGGTTTCAATGAAATTGCGCAATGGCATTGAAATATATTTAGACGGTTCAATGCAATTGAAGCAATGAAATAAAAGCAATTTTGAACCTAAATTGAACTGATTGTAGCAAATAAATTGAAAGCAATATTGAGGGTAATATTGACTTAACCCTCATAGTTTTTTTACTATAGGATTAAAAACATGAGGTTAGACATAGACATGTCATTGGCTAAACAAAACAAACACACACTATTACCTATATATGTGTTTGTTTTGTTTGGCCAATGGTATAGTACAACGGTTTAAGGGAGGTGCCTTAAATTATGACACTATGGTAGACGAAATAGGTTACGAAATTTTTCCTCGATATTGAAAAACGGTTTAAAGTTTGATTTCAAATAGACAGTAAAATATACTTACAACTGGAGTTTGCTCACGAAATTCCATCATGTAGTCGTAGACTTCTTGAGGTTTCAACCCGTATGCTGCTATCCTAAACATACATACCTAAACGTAAAATGAACATGGTATGTAAGAATAAATAATATTATAATAATAAATAAATATTCATGGACATATTACACAGATCTCGTTAGCCCTATACTAAGTACAACTGAATGACTTTTGTTATAGATGCTAACTCGACGATAGATTTAATACAATAAATACCTACATAGATATGCTATGTGGTGTCGGCCTAGAGAATAGCACCAAACCAAATTCTTTCTGCGGGTGTCGTAAAATGCGACTAAGGGACACGAACCAGGGGGTGGGCAGCAGCGCCCCCTGCAGTACAATTCCACCAAACTGCGACCCTCAACCCGCATGCCCAGCGTGGGGATTATGGGCATTACCCCCCAATGATGGCACAACCTTGCGCTATGGCGCTCATTAGGGGAGGGCTATATCCAGCAGTGGACTAATATAGCCTGAAGAAGAAGAAGAAGAAATACATAGATAACATGCAAGACCCGAGACCAACTAGAAAAGTTTGTTTCCTAGCTTGACCCAGCCGGGGATCGAACCCGAGACCTTCGGTTTTACAGTCAGCGTGCCAAACCGCTGCGCCACCGAGGCCGTCCAGTTGCATTAGTAATCCGTCTCACCTGCAGTCTTTCAATTAAGAATTTTACTAAGTACGTACTTAAGGCGGTGCTAACTAGCGCAACCAATGGAAAAGATCATATAGGTACCTAAGTAAATACCTTCTTTTATTTATTACGCTTGTTTGGAAAAAGTGAACTCCATATATCTTAATAAATATAGTAAGGCAGCTATTTTTAGAACCTTCTGGAAAGTTCTTATTATTGAATTATAACCGGATCAACTGAACTTTTTGTCGGAAGAGTCCCATGGTGAGTAGAGAAGGAGCTTGCGTCGTTACTCGTCTAATTCAATAATGTGTAATACCTACTTACGAACGTTATAGTTCGGAAACGAACGACGGTTTCAAGAATTGAGGACTTTAAATCAGTTTTCCCAAAAATCGATTCTTAAAGTCCTAGGTTGTCGAACAAAGACTTACTTCACTATTCGTTCAGCCGTCGTGAAGTTATCCAGAGCGGATTTGAGAAACTCGAAGGGGTAGCCTTGGAGCAGGCGAGCCAAAGCATGCACATTGAGATCAGATGGTATATTGCGATTACTGGAACAATTGTTGATGGCAGGAAGTATGACAACCGATTTCATTCAAACTTGTGTCGAATTTACTTAAGACGCTTAAGGGTGCTAACTAGAGCCACAAATGGGATGAAAATCATAACTTGTTATGTAACACTATTTTTTAGCCTATAGTTAGTCATTACGATATGGTGTTGCTGGCTCCCTCCATAAGCGCGTTGAGAAAACTAGTAGGCATATGTGAGACATACGCCGGGGCCCATGGGCTCAGGTACAATGCAAAGAAAAGTGAACTCTTAGTTTTTCAAGCACGCGGTCGAAAGGTCACCACTGTACCACCTGTGTACCTAGAAGGAGTTGAGCTAAACCGAGTCTCGCGGTTCAAGTACCTGGGTCACTGGGTCTCCGATGACCTTTCCGACAATGAGGATATTGAGAGGGAACGCAGGGCGCTGGCTGTCCGAAGTAATATGTTGGCTCGTAGATTTGCACGATGTACAGTGCCCGTTAAGATGACGCTATTTAAAGCTTTCTGACTTTTTATACGTGCAGTCTGTGGGTCAACTGTACGTAACTATTATCTAATCTGTGACTGTACGCAGAAGGCAATCAGCGCCCTGCGCGTTCAGTACAATAACTCGCTCAGGATGTTGTTGGGGCTGCCGAGGTACTTCAGTGCATCATTTATGTTTGCTGAGGCTCGCATAGACGGCTTTTATGCAATTATGCGGAAAAGAGCTGCCTCACTGCTCAGCCGGGTCCGAGGCAGCGCTAACAGCATCCTGGGAGTTATAGCCGGCAGATATGACTGCCCTGTCATGTGGTCGATGGAACAGTGGCATCTCAAATAGTGGCTAAGCAAAATATTTTATTTTATTTGTTATTAAGTGTGTTATTTAAAAACGTACTGGTATTTTTTAATTTTTTCAATTTAAGTTTAAAGTTATTTATTTACTTATTTATTATTATATATCAAATTGTAATTTATTTTGTTTCTTCTATTGTTAATTAATTTTAATTAAAAAAAAATATGGATGTAATGTCTGAAATAAATTTATTGAATTGAATTGAATTGAAATTACGAACTGTCCATTTCTATGTAGGTAAGCTGCAAGTTTCCCGAAATAAAGAAAGAAAGAAATAAATAAATAATAAATAAACATACAGCCTAGAACGTATTATCAACATCCTAGGACTTTAATCGATTTACGCTAAAAATGGCCGTTTTTGGCGTTAATCCATTAAAGTCCTAGGTTGTTGATCCTAAGTTCTAGATTGTAGGTTCTAAAAATAATTGTCATAGTGGTTAAGATTCATGAAGTTTACATTTTGAAAAAAATAAAACGTATTATAAACAAATTATGATTTTTATTCCATTGGGGGCGCTAATCAACACCCCAAAGCGCCTTAACTTGCTGCAAAGACCAGCAGCCAGTCTGTGGCCTAATTATACTTGAAATTGAAAAATGTTTATTTATCACACACAGATTAGAGAACATAAATACTATGACAAAACAATAGACGCAAATATGTGATAAAACTTAGTGTAGGACGCCCTCCGACTAGGTGGGATGACGATCTTCGAAAATCTGCCGGCAGATACTGGATGCGGCAAGCTGAAGACGGGGCGCTATGGCGCTAATTAGGTGAGGGCTATGTCCAGCAGTGGACTAATATGTAGCGCCCTTCCGGCATCTGCCTGGTTGCAGCATCCAGCATCTGCCGGCAGTTTTTCGTTTTTCGTCATCAGCTTGCAGCAATTAGCATCTGCCGGCAGTTTTACGCAGATCGTCAACCCACCTGGTCGGAGGGCGCCCTACACTACGTTTGCCGAGTCGCGGTCTCAGCAACAATCGGCAATTTCACAGTTAGACGGTTAGAATCGCTGAAGCCACCTTCATGGCTCACCGGTACCTTAAGACCCAGTCACCCAGTATCTTCAGGACGGTTGTGTAGTTAGTATTGGGTATAAGGACAACGGATGGAAACTTTTTTATGAGCTGAGCGCTGTACGTCAGCCAAGGCTCTATGCAGGTCGCTGAAATGAAAATAAATTATACTAAACTATCCTGTAAAATTACAGTCTGTACTATTTTTATTATTAATGCACTAACCTATGCTAAGGACAATTTTAAAAACCTATTTAGAGGCTAAAAATTCCACCCATGCCGGGATTCGAACCCGCGACCTCTGGCTATCCGTGCCAGCGCTCTTCCAATTGAGCTAATGGGCGACTCACCGGCATCAGTGAAATTTCGAACCTCTTTACACTATTCTCTGTATTACGTACAGGCAGCGACATCTAGATGTGTAAAGAGATTCGAAATTTCACTGATGCCGGTGAGTCGCCCATTAGCTCAATTGGAAGAGCGCTGGCATGGACAGCCAGAGGTCGTGGGTTCGAATCCCGGCATGGGTGGAATTTTTAGCCTCTAAATAGGTTTTTAAAATTACAGTCTGTTAGCTTTTAGAATTACTTATATTTCGGGCTCTAGAGTAGGCGTCGGTTTTCGCCGAAAGCACACGAGTGTAATACTACTTCCTGCTCTGTATAAAACTTTTCTTCACTGTTTTGAAAAGTTATGTAATTATTAGTTCCGATATTTCTATTACACGAATATATCCGATAGTAGCCGAGGTATATTCTAAAAGCTAACAGACTGTATCTAGGTACAATAAGTGTTCTCTATTAATCTATTTACTCGGTTCAACGAAAGTGAAGCCATTTCATTAAAAAAACAGTGAATGACTAACAATTTACGCGTCAAACGCATTAAAAACGTTAATTGAATCATAATTTTCAATGAAATTGAGTCTCTACCTATTGATTTTCAGATGCGATTGAAAGCAATATTGAACGACGATTTTTTCGTGTAAGATCGCCTTTATGGTAATTGAAAATAAGTTCGAAACTTCACTGGGTACGGCCGGTTTCTGAATTGAGATCTCACTAAGTAAATACTTCTTAGTGAAATTCTCAATTCTTAAACCGACCTTATACTCTCAAGATACAAATCTCGAAAGATACTTGAGACATTAGAGAGAAACTTGAGTTTCCTTGTTACTGAAGTCACTTCTTATCACACACACTCCTCCTTAGATTCATACATATTCAAAAGTCGTTGGATGCACGCGCGGAATAGTCTTACCAATGATAGTGATTTTGTCGTCTTTGGCAATTCTTTTGCATAGTTTTCCAACTAAGTATTTTCTTATCAAAGTCGTGTGGGGGGTTGATTCTCTCTTCCCATTTTTCTGTAGATGCAACCGGAAAATGAAAATACAAAAATAAATAGAGGCGGGGCAAGGTGGGTATGAGTATAATAAAATTATATTAGAGAGTCCAATACAGAGTTTAGCTACACATGTATGTACCATACGGCGGTAGCGGGGCAGTAGAACACCGGCTTCCCAATCTACAGGTGGTAGGTTCGAATCCCGACATGTGCCAGTAACTTCGTTTTTTTAAGTTAGTGCACGTTTCTGAAGTTATAGTAGCAATCTATAATCTATCAGCCCATATCCATCCACTGCTAAGCATAGGCCTCCTTTTTACTGCGCCATTCCTCACGGTCCTGTGCTAATCCGATCCATTTCTGACCCGCAACCCCCACGATGTCGTGTGACCATCGTGTCGGTGGTCTGCCTACCAACCTCCTTCCTCCTTCAGTATCAATACCACTCGCTACCTGTGAAGGAAATCATCGTGAGGAAACATGAGTGCATGAGGTGTTCAATTACCTCAGCGCTTGAAATGGCCAACACTCCGGTATCCTCATGCTCATACATAAAGTAACCCCGTCCATTTATCTAATCCCATTCCACTGCTAAGACTCAGACAATCCTGCTAATATTGTAAATGCGAAAGTTTGTAAGTATGGATGGATGGATGTTTGTTACACTTTCACGTAAAAACTACTGAATGGATTTTAATGAAACTTTCCAATAATATAGCTTATACATCAGAATAACATATAGACTACAATTTATAAAGACATTGTGTGATATTATTCAAATGCCCCCCAAAAAATTGTTATGTGATAATTTTAATGTCTTAATGTTACTTCTTTTGTAGGTACGCCTGTTGGGAGATGTGAGTGGAGTGTGGGGGTTTTGATTACTCAAAATATGAACACCATTGGTCGATTATACGTTGTATAATATCAGTCACTTGTGATTACATTGGATTATAGTAAAATAGATTACTATACTAATATCACACAACCGTTCATGATGGCGGGCGGAAAGGGAAGAGAAGGCGGAAATAAAGTGGTAACACTAACCAGTGTTGTCAGTATTAAAGTAAAGCATATTCAAGGTACAGTCAATCTCACAACGCCACGTTCATTATAATCTAGTCTATAATATAAAAATGAATCGCTGAATTTGTTGGTAAGTGCAAATTTCAAGAGTAGCTGAACGGATTTCGCTAATTCTATTTTTAGAAGATTCCTTGAAGTAGATACGAGGATGGTTCTTACGGAGAAAAAATAATAAAGAATCGACTGTTAGGCGGTTCGCCGGGTCAGCTTGTGATATATAAAAGTATGGTTTACCTTTCTGTAGTAAAGCCTGTGGATATGTCTGATGTAAATTACACAAGGTTGCAAAGCTCCAGCGCTGCAGACGGCAGCTTCCGTAAGCTGAGCTAGACTCTCCGACGTGGCTCCTTCTTCTGACAGCTTAAGAAGGTCTAACTCTAAAAGGACTGAATCTGGAAGAAAAAAAAACCAACTAAACTATTAAATTTGTCCGCACGGTCAACGCTTCGTCCTTTCTGAGATGTCAACCACTTCATTCTGGTCCTACATCGCTGCAGTCTATGTTTCACTCTTAGTTTCTGATATAGAAAATGAAATTTTACCATTAGCAGAAGCCAAAGCATGTACCAGAACAGTCTTCCCGCTGCCCTTAGGTCCGACCAGCAGAATTCTTTGGGAGCCAAGCGTCGCTGCTCGAGCCTTGTCCCACCAGATATTTCTCGTTTCCCCTCCAAATGAGTGACCTTGTCTAGATGTAAAAAAATAGGCATATAATCTGTACTGTAACATTATCCTTTTTACATGTGAGTATGTACCTATATTGTTTTTATTCTTTATTGTAAATTATAGACATCTTGATGGGGTCAGGGGACTTAGACGTAAGCGCAGAAGTATGGGCAGGCAAGTAACGAGATGGACTGATGGGATGAAAATGCAATCACGTTAGTACCCCACTGTATGGAGTTGACTGAATCAGATAGATACATGTTTTGACACTATGGAGTCGTTTAAGTGCTTAATCCGACAGAGTGGAGAATTACGTGATACAGGTGCTGGTCAAAGTGGCACGAAAAGTCTGGATGCGAAAAGCCCAAGACCGAAGTCTCGTGTATTGATTCTCGGCGATTTAGCAATCAATTCAACTATTAAGTCGCTGGAATGCCTGCCGATCGTCAACCTAACCTCTGCTGTCAATCCGTCAATAGATAAGCCAATCGAAAGGATAATCTTAACCTTATCCTTAACTTCGATATTTGACCTCACCCAGTTTAGGTGAAGTTCGGTAAGAAGAACCATATAGAGAACACTTAATTGTAGGTAAATAAAAAATTAAATAACACACATAGATTACAGACTATATAATTTTCGATCCAGTCTTTTGAATAAAGCAAGTTTTGAATGAGGCAAGTTTGAATAAAACGTGCTAATTTCCGCCCCTCCAACTTCACGCTATCTGGGAAGAACTGTCTATTAAACTAAGTGTCCGGTGCACTGACTTCCAAGGTGCTTTACCTACCGGTAGCTAACATGAAGGTCAGTAGTTAGTAAGCTTCGATTTTTAGGTATAGAAAACGGCTATTAATATTTAAAAAGCATTTTTAATGCCTTCATTCATTGGGTGATACTTTTTATAGGCAAATTAAGTAGGTATGTATACTATTTAATCTGTACTATTTTCTTTAAAATTTAATTTGAACATTTCTCATTCCTGGTGTAGAAAGGTTGGATTGACTTACACGTAAAGACAGCGATAATCATTGCCAGCGAAATTATACTCTCCAATGAAGTCGTCGAATTTCGTTCTTGGATATTGTTTCAGTACTCCGCTTAATACCAGGTCCTGTAATGATGGTCACGTGATACTGCGGCCTATGATAACGAATACTGCGGCCTCCTTATGTAGGTGTTTACCTTTTTTTTTTTTTTGTTACCTTGGAGAAACCCCAATTACGGGTACCACCGGCTCGGGGGAGCACAGTGGTTATGTCGGACTCCCCGCCCTGATGTAGGTGTTTACCTTAGAGTAACTATCTATTCTCGTATTGAATGATTACCGAATAGACGAGGAAAAATATAAATATTACTACATTAGTAGGTAACAAATTGTTTAGATGTATTAATTAATCTTTGAAAGATTACTTACTTTTTATTAACTTGATTCCGGATTCACTTACTTAATATTTCCGGAATCCCGAATTAAGTTATTAATTTACAGTGCTTACGAAACTTTGAATTAAAAAAATACTTTCATTACAAGTTACTTAGATATTCATTACTTAGACATACTTCAGCTTTTTTTATTTTTTCAAATATATTGGACTTATCTCAATTTTTCGTATGTACAGATCAGTATATACAGATAAACTATAGGTACCTTGTGCAAGTCATTCAACTGATAAACATCTCTAATTATGTTGCTTACCTCCATTTGCTTGATCAAGTTTTCACTTTTTTTTACTTCCAATTTCTTTTTTGGTTTTCTTTTGTGTTTGAGGACTTTTATGTTTCCTGGCATTTTCTCGCCATTTATCTTGTAATCCTTTTTTAGAGCATTCTTTAAGAGCTTGAGTTCTTCTCTGAAACAGGTCACAGATACAAGTATTTTCACATCAATAGGCTTTTGACAGAATATTCAGCAGTTGATAGAATTACATACGGAGCCTTTAGGTACTAAATCAACCCCTGTATGTCCCCACTGCTGGGGCATGGGTCTCTTCCTGCATCGCAGGAAGGTTAGGCCATAAGTACTCCACCACGGGGGCCAAGTTCGGGTTGGTGGAGGATTGTAAGATAGTGGCGGGCCTTGCTGTCAGAAGTTAAGAAGCCGCCCATAAGATATGGCCTTTCGATAATTAGCTGAAATAAATATTGAGATATAGCTTACCTCATTTCTTTATCTACCACCTTTCGGACTTCCATTTTTACTTCCATGCACACGTCGTCTATAACAAATGCCGTCACTATTCGCTCTTTTGCCTTTACGTCGCCTGTCAGGTCTAGTACACTCCAGTCTCTCTGATATTCTTTTAGAGTCTGAAATTGTGTTCAATTGAGATTATTTTTTCGATTTCTTAATCTTAGCATAAGGCAGTTAAGAAAGCATAATATTTTAAAAGCATAGTTTTTTTATCATTTGTAAAGCTTGAAATTAAGCAGTTTTATTAAATTGATCAATTAAATTTAATTGAGAAGCGGCGGTTACCAATGAAAGAGCAAAACTATGGACTCGAAAGCGAGAGACCCAGATTCGATTCCTAGTGCGGGCATGTACCAATGACTTTGTTTTCTAAGTTATGTACATTATACTCGTATTTGTGAAGTTATCGTAGTAAAACCACTCGCCAACCATGAAGGAAAACATCGTGAGGAGACCTGAATATCTGGGATGTTCAAATAAATCAGCGCTTGAAATTACCAAGTCGCGGTGGGCATGCGTATTTATTAAGCCCATACTCTCTCTCTTAAACAAGGCCTGTGCCCTGATATGAGACGTTTATAGGATATAAATAAATTATGAACTCTCCTAGACATGTCGTTTAGATTTTTCTTCAGATTATTTGCTTAGTATCTACAGTACCGTTAAAATATGTTGAGTCTTCTTCGATTTCGGATAAGTGAAGCCTGGATGCAACGTCGGGTTCTTCATAATTTTCTTTAATAACTCCGCCTCCTTTTTTTTCCTCCTTATCTCTTTAAATTTGTCAATAGAATCTTCTTTCTTTTCACCCTCTTTCTCGAACTTGAGCTGTAATAATAGAAATTTTTGATAGATTCATTCCTAAAGAGGATTGAGGATCAATTTTGAATCTCTTGCGCTGTGGCCGGTTGTCCTTACTTCCAGAGCAGTCTTTCCTTTGTTAGCAGCTTTCGTCCTCAGGTATTCCTTGTATTCCTCAAGCCATTCTGAAGGCGTCGGCACCTCGTCTTTGACTATAAGCTCTGACCCACCTTTGCTTTCTGGAGGAATGTCGTAGAAAACCCGAATATCTTTGTACCTGATTGAAAATAAAACAGGCTTGTTAAGTTTACAGTCAGATGTTGGTTGCGAGGCTTTTAATTTACCATTGCTTGAAGCAATCTCTAATTTGATCACGAAAATCTTCGGCTATTTCATCACTCTTTTTGGTGTATTTTCTTTTCAATTCTTCGCAAAATTTTAACCGTTCCACTTCGTATTTCTTACGGAGATCTTCACGCTTTGCCAATAACTGAAATATAGTTTTTGTTTATTTGTATATGGTAACATAACTAACTTATTTTTTATAGGTCTAATAAACCAAAGAGATTTAATAGCAGGCTTACTGACTTTTTCAGCTTTTTCTCGCTCCTCAGAACTTTGTTTCTTACATAATCTCAATCCCAATAACTCGTCCTTTCGACAATCTTTCGCCTTTTGTCTTTTTAATACAAAATACGCCCTTAAAATATTAATACTTTATTTATCAATTAACAATTGAATTTTTCTTTTATTAAAGGTTTAAAAAAATTATACACTATCTAAATTTGAAATACGTGCATGGCCTGACATTTGACAAGATTTTAATTTTTGTCGTGCGGTAAATACCTGACAAATCTCTGGATTAACATAGCACCTCTTTCCTTGACTTCCTGTCTTGGTTCAGGCTTTAGTGTGCCAGCCAATTGCTTGACCCATATTTCTCTTTTTATTTTGTTCAATATATTTTGTTGTGTTACTTTTCTGTTAAATTGTTAAGATATTATGTACTTAATTAACCTTGGAGCAATATGAGGTAGAGGTCAGGGTCTTTAGTTTTCAATCTGTTTTTATATATAATAGGTTACACATATATAAACTGACGCCTGTATGTTGAAGTGATGGGCAGAGGCCAGAGATTATTACCACTTGAAATGGAGCCAACAAACCTATTTTGTTTCGTGAATATCCGGTATATATTCGGTGAATATTCATTCGTTACTTTAAATCTTGCCCTTCGCTACCTAACTTCATCTCCTTTTTGGTTGTAGTCTCATGACTAAGGAACGTGACTATGATGGAGTTGCCGTGGATCGGACCGAATAGAAAGCGTTGGTGACAAAAGCTATCAGACCTAATAGATTTATAATGCCAAGTAACTAACTTACCTGCATCTTTCGTGAGCCTGAATTATGGCTACAAGTTTTCTTCTTTCCAAAGTTTCTTTGCTGACAACTGCCTCTACTTTGTATAATTCTGTAAAATCAGTTTTTTCTTTCTTTTGTGCATAATATGGTTTTTCTTGGACTTCGTTCCACCATTGGACAATTTCTTCAGCCTCTTCTTCTTCGAATTCTTCATTTTGTTCTTTGGCTTAAACATTTATGTTAATGTATGTCTCAAACATAAGTAGTTTGTTCACTAATTAAGTCCACTCGTAGATAATATATTCAAATTTGTTCAGATAACTTTCTCGCGTTAAAAAATGTCCAAGTAATATCAAAACCTATCAAAATCACCAAAACGTACTGTATGAGCCCCAGCAAACTCTTTCAAACTTGATCATCTTAACTTTTACTTTCTTTTTAATATTATGTTTATTTACTTACCAATTCTTTCTATTTCTTCTTTTCGTTTCTGTGCACCTACATACGCTTGTCCTAATAAAGCATTCACTAATTCCGTTCTCTCTACGGTGTAAGGTACTTCTTTCATCTCAACATCAAATACTGTAATTTTATTATCGATCAATCCTTGACCAAAGAATTGATAGTTTGTAGACTCTAGTTTTTGTAGTTGATGTTTGATCTCTAGTATCCTGAAAGTAACAAATTTGTAAATTACACTTACATAAGACTCAACTTATTGCGGCATTACCAAGTCCTAATTACTAATCATTTAAACTTAGTAATTCTACGTCTTACCCACCTGGCAACAACAGCATTGATAATGGCGGCGATATACACGGACTTTTGAAGCTGCATGTTCTGTCGGAAACATTCAATGGCATCGTTGTAAATGTTGCAGTATTCTCCCATCATGCCTACTAGAGTTTGGGCGGCTGCACAGCGCTTTTTGTCATTATGCTTTGATATCTGTAACCAAAATAGTCATAAGTTTGGTTTGCAAAGTTGGTATAATTTATCAATTTTACCCTGTTACTAAAATGTTTGGGCCGTGATCATGCGTAAGGTACCTGAAGTTGTAAATCGAAGCTGACGCATTGTTCCAAACGAGTAAGCGTTTGAAGCCACTTTTCAAAATAAAAATCGGCAGACATGATAAAATTCCCCAAAAAATGTCAATGAAATAGAAAAAATGACACACTATTAATACCATGGCTTAAATCCAGTTGGTTAGGGTTACGAGATACAAATATAAGTTTTTCTCATCTGGTGAGCTATAAAATTTATGTTTCAATGGTACAAATAGTCCTTTAAGATTCAAGAAGTAGTCGTAAATGTTAGTGGAGTCTAATCGCAACATCTAGCCCTGACACGCAAAGTATCAATAAAGAAGATACGCTGCGCAAATTCGCCAATAAACATAAAAAATAAGCTCAAACTTCGCCCGATAAAAATCAGGCGCAATCTGCATAACACTCTGAAAGTTTATTCCCTCTTCACCCGCCGCGCCGTCCCCAATGAAAGGGCGAACGATGTCCATTAAAGCCTTATCAGTGACAGCGGAAAACTTTACATCATACAAAATGGGGGAAATAACCGATCTCACTTGTCGGGAATAGGGCACTCGTATTCGCTAGGTGGCCGCGGCAATTTCATCCTTATTCTTTCTTTGTATTCGCTCGATTCTCAGCCCTGTCACGCCAGCTTTAAGGACCCCAATCCCCTGGCAGTGGTGGGTCAGAGGGTGGTTATCTGGTGTCGGGGTGCTCGCCACAGTTTCCGGTGTCGTTGAAAGCGCGGCCCGTCTTGTCTGAGGAAGTAGTAAAGCCTTCCGTAGACGTCTGTCGACGCCCGCGAAATGTGTCGCCCTCGCCCTCGATGTTTTGTTTTGCCTTTTTTCGCCTTTTTAGAAGTTGGGTTTTATTCTGTCAAATGGAGGTTAGCTTTAACATTACGCCGCCCGCCCATAGCCGTTTTGTTGGTGTCTTTAGTTTCCTTAAAGTTGTGATGATTGTATCGTAATATAATATTCTTTACTTACTGGAAATTGTACACAATTAATTTTACGTCTGTATTCCGGTGGGGTAAGATAAGATAAGAATATTTTTTATTGTACACCGGAAAAATAGTTACAAAAACGGCAGATACAAAAGATCAAATACAATTGGCGGCCTTATTGCTAAAAGCAATTTCTTTCAGGCAACCTCAAATTGGAGAATTTGCCGAGGAGAAATAGATACGGGTAGCCGGTGCAAACACGAATATTAATAGACAAAAGTACGTACCTATACGTATCTAATAATAAACTTATATAAATCATACTTAAATACTCTAAATAAATATCTACATATACATACATAAATAGTGTCTTATAACAAGTGTGTTATATGAACAAGAAAACGAAAAAAAGAAAGAATGTAGATACCTGAGTTTCCCACTTGCCACAATCAAGATAAAACTCTTTCACTTTATCAATACTCGTTAGGCGTTACCTTACTTCAATCTTACTTATTATTTTGAGGATATCTAATTTATCTTTTTAAAGCCTAGGCCCTCAGAGGTAGACTATAATAATTTCATTATTCCTATTGTTCCATAAATTGTACCTATTGCCGGAGTTGCGACATCTGGGCGATAATCTAGTATATAAGTCGCTATAGGTACATTTCCAAGCTCTTGCAATTTCTTCTTCAGGCTATATTAGTCTACTGCTGGACATAGCCCTCCCCTAATGAGCGCAAGGTTGTGTCATCATTAGGGGGTAATGCCCATAATCCCCACGCTGAGCATCCGGGTTGGGGATCGCAGTTTAGTGGAATTGTACTGCAGGGGGCGCTGCTGCCCATCCTCCGGTTTGTTTCTTTTGCAACTTAATTCAACTTACTATACCACGTTATACGTAAATTTGATAGTTAATCAGGATTATTTCGAAAGGTGGTAGGCATTTTATAAATAGAATATTTCATCTTTAAAATAGCTGCTTCGTTTATGTTGTCAAATTATTAATTATATAAGCGTATGCGGAAACTTATTTTTAGCATAAAGTTAGTCATCAACTGTCAATTTCTATGTAAGCTGCAAGTTTCCTAAAAAGAAATAAATAAATAGTAAGTATAGGTACATAAGCACAAGTAAACACCGACTGCTATTATGAACCTGACTTTCTTCCCTCGTGCCATCTGTCACCCCATCTTGAGTTAACATCCAGTCTGAAGTCAGTATATTTTAATGTCTCATACTTCTTTGTCTAAGTTGCATCTCTCGCCCCGAAACTAAGAAGCATTCTAGCACATTTCATGTCGACTGCCTGTCGCATTTCCTTCAGGGGCGACGAGTTTTCAGTAAAAGCATTGCGGGTCGCCCGCATCGTGCAATTTGTTTCTTGGTCGCGCGAATAAATTGCTTTTCAGGTTTCCAGTTTGCGGTTGTGGCATAATCAAATTGAACTTTTGAACAAGTATGGAGTCGTTACGTTTGTGTTTGTTTTTTCTTTGTCGAACTCTACTTCGGAGTTGAACTGAGGTAAGTAATTAAATTTTCTAATAGCCCGGTGAAGTGTTTTTTATAAAGTCTTTACTAAACATTTTAAAATTGGTATAAAAAACCAAACGCTGTCATGGTATATATTTTGTCTTAAACTGAAATGTTATCAGGCTAAACACCTCTTTAAACTTCTTGGATAGAATATCATAGCTGGGTGAATTAACCGTATGTTAAAATATTTTTTCGGTATGACTGTTTGTGTCCCGAATAAAATAAAATACAATAATAACGTATAACTGATGCCCGATGGGGCCGAAAAGTTGTCGAATAGACAATATATATTCGTAAGCGCAGTATAGGATGACCAGCCACAAGATGGACAGCAGATCTCATCCAATTGGCAGGAAGACGCTGGTTGCAACCCGCTTCCAACCGTTCTTTTTTGGAAATCCACGGAGGACGCCTATGTCCAGCAGTGGACTTCTTGTGGTTGTGTGATGAATTGATGATGGTGATTAACAAAACACACTTTGGTTGGTTTTGATTTCATTGTAGGAATTTCTTTGCCATTACAATTTTCTCCATAAATTTTCTTGAAATTACTCCTGATATTGACAGACTTTTCAAGGCGTCTCTCCACTAAAATTTAAAAATACAAGTACCTAGGGATTTGGTAACTGATATCGTAATGGAAAGTGTAACTTCAGTACCTCTCACGGCACATCCTTGTAAAAATTCGATACATCGCTGAGGGGGCGCCTTGACGCGACAAAACACGTCAAGCATTGACATATGACAGACGTTATTACCTTACAAACCCGGTATTATTATCTGCAAAGCCTTTGTGGTTTTATTTTGTGACTATAAGGGCGGTTTTGCATAGTCAACCGACACCACTGTAAAGGGTACCGCACCTGATTGATTTGGCTTGGGATTATATTTCATTTAGAAGAAGATGTTGGGGGAAGGTTCTATGATGTTTAGAGCAGAGTGTGCCGTATTTTTTACGACGACCCACATCGCTATAATAGTACATTACATAACTAGGGTGGTAATACAAAGAAAGGCCGAGATCGCAGAAGTTTGCAGCCCGAGCTGCAAGTGAGGGACGTAAATATGCGATCGAGAGCTTTCTTTATTACCTCCCGTGTTGTGTACATCTTTTTATGTCTACACTTGGCCAGAAAGCGGCTTTTTCCGTACGCGCAGCGTGCGGAAAACCCACTTTATTGCCAGGTGTGGCATAAAAGTGATTACGTTTTACTTACTAAATATTTGCGATAAGACCCGTTTACATACATACATACATAGCCTCACGCCTGTATGCCAGAGGGGTAGGCAGAGATCAGTAGCTCTATTTTTGAATCACTAGTCTCGCGTCGAGCGCTCGATTTCTACTGATTTTCGTTCGACATACGAAATTCCGTATTTTTGAATCACTCGACTGCAACGAATGGTCCTTACCACTCGTCTCGTATGTCATTTATTACGACTTAGAAGACGAGTGTGACTTACGTCGCATTCGACGATACAATTTCATACGAGTGATTCAAAAATAGAGCTCCAGGGACTGGCACTTGCCACGATCCTGACAGATCAGAGAGACCCGTTTAAATCGTTTAATACATAAGAATACTGAGCCTCACGGGTAATTAATAAACTCTATGTTATTGAGATGATAATGATGGTTCGTGGATTGCTGGCGCTGCTTTGGATTGACGTGACCAAAGTGCAGGTCTCTATCTTTCTTGGCCCTTGAACACCCTTACCATTGGTGTTTTAATTGTATATTACCTCAAAATATAATAGGATTTCAGTTAGATTTTTTTACACTCTGAACATCAATTTCCAATTTAACATCTCTGACGGCGGCTGTCAACTACAAACTGGTAAAAAACGTGAGTCGCGCGCCGCACGATCGTGTTGCCAGAGTGGGTCCCTAGAGGGCGCCACGCGTAACGTAATACGTTCGAAAAGGGAAAACATTACGGATTGGGAATACGCCTGTAGTTTGTTACAAAGTTGTTTCTTGGTAATTCTATTTGGTTTGTGTAGACAGGTGAGTAGAATGATGTGGGTAGATATGGTTAGTTTTATGCTTTTGTAGCTCTACAAAGCTTTGCGTTAGTTAAGTAAATGAAAGCTTGCAGACGTGCAATAATATTCTATCTATCTATGTATTTATAGAACTAAAAGCAAAGCTTGGTAGAACTTGGAAGAACCAAGAACCATATTTATTAAGCTACGTAGCTCCTTGCAATGACAATTATTAGGTAGGCATACGTGTAGAGTTGTAAAACTTTTATTTATGAATAATAAGACTGGAACGACTTCAACCGTGTGCTTTATTTGTACTGTTTTATTTTTAATAAAAAAACAGAAAACTGAATAAAACCGGAATTAGCAGGTAAAAAATAGTCAGGTCTAAAAGATGTAAAGTAGTAGGTAATGCTAAATATGAGGGAAATCTCGAAAATATGTGACATAATTTTCTTCTTCTTCAGGCTATATTATGTAGTCCACTGTTGGACATAGCCCTCCCCTAATGAGCGCCATAGTGACATGATTTTAAATTATTCAAAATGATGGGTAGAAAAGAACATAAAAAATGGTGTCTAGAAGTTTGCACCGTTACAGAAGAGAGAGGAAAAGAGAAAGAAAGAGAGACAGAGAGAGAGATAGAGTGGGAGTAAGTTTAATCAATAATTCAATGAGGGCTTTTCAAAGCACCATTAAAAACAAAAAACAGTACCGCAAGTTACCGATAGATGGTGCTGACGGCATATCATTTGTCAAAATTTACATCATTTAGGAAAACGGTGAGTGCCTATGTTTTTACAAAAATGCTCAATGCACGGGCTAGCCATTAGTTAAGACACAATTCTCGTACGTACGAGTATGTAATGAACAAAGTAAAAATACTTCAAAACTTTCAAATTTCAACAGTTTCAAAACATAGTTTATCTTAGATCATAGACTACAAAAAGATGTTTAGGTTATAACAAATAATAATCTGTGCGTACAACACAAAACGCGATAAAACGTATGATGGGTGACATTTGTTCTCCTTGCAGCGCCATCTAGTTTTTTTTAATGCAATCAACTCACAGCTGTCATTGAAAAGCCCTCATTCGTATTTCCACCGCAGATGTGCGATTTAAAATGCTGAGAATCGAAACTCCTATACAAATACTTACCTAATTATTAATTTCAGACCTAGAGTATTTTCTTTATAAGCAAACTTTCCATTAATTTTTAAACGATCAGGTTTTTATTTCATTTTGAAACAGTGGGTTGTATTCGGCAGTGTGGTCCACTGACCTTCTTGTTATTAGTAAAGACGACTAAGCGCAAAAACTTCTTGCAAAAAAGTGCGGGAGTTTGATTTATATTTGTAGACAAACAGGAAAATATAAATATCCGATAGAATTTCGATCCGACTAGAATAAAAGTTCTGTACGGAGTAATTCGGTTTTATTTCCAAGAATTGTTTACTTTTTAGAATACCTACTGACAAGAAACTTTGCATCTTCGTAATGAGATGATTTATACAGCGTCCAGTGACACCTTTACTCACACTAGATAGGTGAAGGGACCACTAGGATGCTGTAGTGCCTGAGACATGTTTTTAGATGGTGTAGGCTTGCCCAGCACCTGTACCATCCTAACAGCTTAGTCGGCCTAGCCCACAAGATAGACTAATCAATACGTGCGGAGCAAACCAAACTGCGGGTTTCCTCAGGATGTTTTCCTTCATCGTTAGTGAGTAGTATTGCGACTGTAAATTCGCAAAGGTACGTTACTTTAAAATTAAACAAAGTCATTGTACATGCCCGAACTGGGGATCAAACCTGTGTATCTCGCTTGCGAGATACCCAGGAGCACCACCGCTGAGCTACCACCGCTTCCACCCACTGACAACACCAAAACTAAATAGCCGAGTGGCAGCCCCCACCGCCTCCAGAAACCAATTTATCCGGCCGCAAACAAGTTGCAAATCGGGCTGCGGAAAGCGGTTATTTTTTCCAGCTAAATAACCGTAAAAACGTCTCGTTTCAGTGAATTACAGCACCTATGTGTAGAGTTGGTATAAATTGTCGCAGTTAGCTCGCGGGCGTGGAAGGTACAGAAGGTCAAGCATTCTTATTTTTACTAACGAACCAAACTATCTGGAAGAGATCACGTTGAGGGTAAGAAATATCTGTGTAATTTCCTTTCATTTCATTTCCTACAATAAAGTGTTCCCTATCTCTATCTATTTGCATCCATTCATGCGAGTGCTTTAAAAGAAAGGTTTCCAACATCTATATTAAAAGATTTTTAAAATAAATAGATTACTAAAGGAAGGCCAATGAGACGAGATAAAGAATGTAAACAAATTGACCGTTACTGAGTTACATTGCGATAGTGAGCGATTATTATCTCTTTCTTTGTCACACGTATGCGTTAATGGCGTCATTTGATCGACGACAGCTGTCGTTGCGTATTTCGTGGTACAGGAAAACTTTCAGTACGGCAGTTGTCAACATTTGGTGTCATCCGCCATTTTGTGAACTATAATAGTTCATTACTGTTTAGATTGCGTTCGAAGTGATATGTATTTTTTCGTTTTCGTATTTACTAAGTTTATGGTGTTTACTTAATCCGCTACTGTTAGTATTCTTGTTGATTTTTGCTGTTATTGTAATTAGTTGTTGGTTTTAATTATGGAATTAAAAATTATGGAACAGCCTGGCGGCGCTAGACAGTCTAGGACTCTTCCGGTGAATCATGTTTGACTAATACAGACGACAGCGATTAGAATAGGGAATCCGAAATTTCTATAACTATAATTTATTCAAATAAAAATGTTTTGTACCCCTGACACTTTGCTTACATTCTTTATCTCGTCTCATTGGCCTTCCTTTACACCATGTTAGATATTAGAGGGTACTTTGTCAATACTCCGCGGGCGGCCCGGCTGTCTGTCAGTCTACAGTTACATGTATTCCGGAGCATACATTGTCTTATTTATCACACCATAACTTTACTTAACTAATGGTACATGTGATAGAGTTGTCTTTAAAATCTTCTTCTTCTTCTTCTTAAGGCTATATTAGTCCACTGCTGGACATAGCCCTCCCATAATAAGCGCCATAGCGCAACGTTGTGCCATCATTGGGGGGTAATGCCCATAATTCCCACGCTGGGTATGTGGGTTGGGGATCCCAGTTTGGTGGAATTGTACTGCAGGGGGCGCTGCTGCCCACCCTCCGGTTAGTGTCCCTTAGTCGAATTTTACGACACCCGCGGGAAGAATATGGGTTGGTGCTATGCTCAAGGCCGACACCACACAGCACTTCATCGAATGTTCTTCTACTAACATTAAAATAACTGCATCCTTCGTGTCAGTACAATCGTGACATAATATCTACCACCCAGAAATCAACATGTTGAAATTAGATTCTTTGTTGAAAGTAAGATATTCTACGACTAAAATACATCCTGACATCATCGTTATAACTTTGCATGGATTCTTATAAGAGATGCCGCAGACCCTTAAATTTATTTTTTGTAGGATTTTAGTCGAAGACTTACTTCCGGTTTTGTAGACTCAAATTGTTTTGTTTCGGCTTAAAATATTATTAGAGCTCCCTAAACCCCTTAATTTCTTAAAAAAAAGAGTTTCTTTCCTATCCATTATGGTGATTAGGAGACAAACATAGTCTGAAAAAACTCCAAAGCCTTTCCATTCCATCCTAGGTAGTGCGATGACGCTAGTCACGCCTGTTAAATGTCAAAATTCGCGACCTTCTAGTAGCTACATTAATTGTCAAATTCTGACGTTGTAGCGCCACACAACGCGTGTCTCGTGCCAAATCATGAGCTTCTACACAGCTTCTCCACTGTATATACTTATTTGTTTTATTGTGACGCTTCGAAAACGCCAAAAGGGCTACAGTGACCAGTAACAGAATAGGAGGCCAGGCTGATAAAGATCAAAGCTTCTGTGCTTCTCTAAATCCGGTGTCGGATGGCTCATTTTGGACGATTTGCCGCGTGCGCGACCGTAAAATGGTAAATAATGGCGCTCCAGTGCTTAGAGCTGCATTTGTCTGAGTGCATGCTCGGTTGGGTGGGACACTCCCAGGTTTGTCTGCCGAGCGAGAGGAACGCTTTGTCTCTGAATTTGCGTAGTTCCTTTTTCGTCTCTACGCAAGGCCTGAGTGGTAATGGTACGAGATATTCTATGTTTTTGGTCCTTATAGTGATCTCTTCCATCGATCGTCCAGTGATTCCATAGATCGTCTCACTGTCTCATTTAAGTACTATAAAACACAAAAGATCTAATACGTCTCCTGAAAGTGGTTTCTAGGGAATTTAAAAGATTTCATGGTGATTCCTTTTTATGAAGGAAAAAAATGTAGAGTACCTAAGTAGTAATTCCAGCACTCAGGCTGTAATTGTCGTTTAAATACTAATATTTATGTGAAAAAAAAATTGAGCTTAAAAATGACAACTTTTAAAGTTACATTAGCCTCTTCATATTTTACAACTTGTGTGGTACGTGTTATTGAACAGGTTTGGTCAGAAGTTTCACTTGGAATATTTATCTTACTTCCTTTATTTTTATCTTACTAATTCCTTTTTCCCTCAATCTTTAGTTCAATATTCTTACTTGTGCCTCGTATAACTTAAGCATGGAGTTCTAAAAGAGGATTTTATATTTGGTGCGGACGAAGTAAGACGTTTTCAGCAACTTTGTAATGCAATTTAAACTAATGTTATTAATATTATTCTAAATTGTAACTTGTACTAAAATATTAAGTTACTTTAGAATTATAATTTTTATTTTAAGAATTAGAATTTCAACTTTTACTGAACACACAATTTTGAAAGCTAAATACTCATGTAAAGGTGTTTCGCACTGAATTGTACATTAGGATAAAGGGTTAATAATAATAATCTCTGTAGTAAAAATTCGTTTCACTTAGCATCGTTTTGAACTGTGTTTAGCGAGAGCGTTCTACAGTACACTCTTTCTTAGAGTTTATGTACTTACATATAAATGTTGTGTTTATGTCGTTCTAGAGGTCGGCTATCTCATTCGAAGCATCTCTGCCTAAGACCGCCAATTGTTTTTCCTGGTGTACAGTAAAGAATACTCTTATCTTATCTTTGCGAATCAAGAAATTATAACTGCATTCGGATCTGAGTCAAAACTTCTGCTGCCACAATGTCTTGTTTGGATTAGAACTTGAAAGAGGCTATACTTGGCGTTAAGGATCTTGGCGGTGCTAACTAGCGTCACGAATAGACAAAATCATATCTTTTTTTATAACACGTCTTTGGTAAAAGTGAACATCATAAAACTTAATAAATATAGTACCTTTTATAAGAGCTTACTAAAAATAACCTAGGTAGAAGAATCTAGGACTTTAAAGCAGTTTTTAGCAGAACTCGATTAAAGTCTTAGGTTGCTGACCCTACGTCCTAAAAATAGTTGTCTCTGTTGATAAGATGGATGATGATGATGTTCACGTTCACATTTAGAAAAAAAAGGATATAAACAAGTCATGATTTGTATTCCACTGGTAGCGCTAGTTAGCTCTGCGTAGCTTTGATACTTAGTAAGTTTTTATAATGTAGTAAGTTTAATATATAAGATAGTAAGTTTTTATAGTATTTTCTGAGGTTAACACGAGCATTAGACATAATTAAAACTGTTTTTATACGGATTTATGCTCGTTTATTACATTTTTACAATTTTCAGACGTTTCGGCACTTTTCCAGGTGCCGTGATCCCGGATGACGGATGCCGTAAATTGCCGGAAATTGTAAAAATGTAATAAACGAGCATAAATCCGTATAAAAACCGTTTTAATTAGTAAGTTTTTATTTTTCATATTATTGTCTTTGTATAAATCTACAGAAAACGCCACTGGTTGTACAGTTACATACATATGTATGTAAGAATTGTCTGACCTGAAACTATATTCTACAATTGTTTGTTTTCTTTCAATAAATAAAAATAACTAAATAAAAAATGCTTCAGCTCCCCAAAAGTAAATGTACGTTTTAAAGCGGTATTCTTTTTCCTTCTTAATATTTCTCATGCGCTGGTCGCTGCCAACTTATTCACTTGAAAGTTCCACATATAATTCAGGCGCCGTCGGGAAACTTAGCTTTTGAAACATTTTGTAACGATGAAACACGATGTAGGTGTATGGCGACACAGACGTTACTTACAGCGCTTTTCATTCGGGGGAAGTAAAATATGGCTACGGTAATAGCCAAAAGATAGCCACGTTTTATGGCTGTTGAGGACTTTTACGTCTGAATCAAACCAAATCAGTTTGCTGTTCCGCTGATGCATTCTTCATGGCAAGTTTTTGATACACTCATAAAAAGAGTACCTAGGTTATTGAGTACAATTGTTTGAGTATACTTATTTTATAAAAACTTCTTTGTTTATTCCAAAAACGAATATCTTCTGATAACGGATGTAAATTTACATCCGTGCTTCTGATACCTATGTAAGTGTAGAGTTATTTAAGGAATCGAAGAAGATTAGGGTGTGATCTGAATGTTTTCTAACCTCTAAACATTTGACACTGAAAAAAAGAATATTGAAATCGCATCATCAATGCATTTTTATGTAGTCTGTAAATGCATCGCCATGAAAATTTCACAAGCGACGGGCAGAAAGAAAAAACAAATAATAATCGATTTCTTTCTTCCTGCTTATTTTCCATGTAGTGCCTGCCAGCTACTCGCGGTATCCGCATGTGAAGTAATATAATTCCCAGCCTATAAATTGAAAATTTGAAAAAATGAAAAATTGCACCAAGGTGACCATAGCAAACACATCCCGACTGCTTTGTTTTAGTTACATTCCGGGCATAGTAACCGCTTCAATATCAACCCTTGTAGGTTCTCACTGCTATGTCGCGGGTCTCTTTCTGCAGTAAGGTTAGGCCATACTCCACCACGGGGCCCAAGTCCGGGTTGGTGGAGGATTGTAAGACAGTGGCCTTCACCACCCCAAGGCGCCAAGTCTAGTAGAATATTGTAAGACAGTGGTTGGCTATTGGTTATCAAGCCGCCCACCAGGCCTCTGACGTGACTTAACGACTGCCATTACATGACAGCCAGCACCCAAGATTCACGAGCCTTGCGAATCACTGACCGCTAATGACCTAATGATCAGTGCCAAATCCTGCTAATCAGCCGCCTCCAAAGCCAGTTAGCTGTCAGCGCGTTAATTTACCGTAAAAAGAGGCGAGGCAGCGGCACAAAGGGCAATATATCACTTAAACAACTGCATTAGCAAGAGCGCCCGCAGCTAAATCGCACAGTCTTAATCGTGCACTACAATCGTATATTTCTTGATTAAGAGATCGTAAAAATGTCGCCGCCTTTGATATATGGGCGTTTCGACTGGACCCGCTATGACACAGAATGTTCACTTGGACCTTGCAGTACTTACCTATGTTTTTGGGACACTTAAATTCAGAAAATATTCATTACTTAACTTGCCATTGTCACTGTATTTGTCATAATTTGTCGTTTTCACGTTTAAGACTTGCAAAAGTTAATACATTCTTATAGGGCACTGAATACGGTTCTACAGTAACATTTCAGAAGATATTTGAAAGTTACCACCGACGCGGTTTAAAATATGTGTTAAGCATACTTTCCGTTCTCATTTATTCTCAAAATCCTATTATAGGTTATTTAGAAGACAAAGACAAGACATCTTTGTCTTTGAAATATTCAAAATTATGTTAATGGGGGCCATTGTGTTTAGTATAGTGTAACAGTAAGTTGAAAACTCTGTTAATTAAGTTGAAACGTGTTTAGAAAAAAATGTGTAGTTTCCTTGTTTAGTTTCTTCTCCACATAATCTTCTCCCATCGTGGGTTGTCTGGAAGAAATTGCTGTAAGCAATAAGGCCTCCAATTGTACTGTAACTTTGTAATTATTTTTTGTTTGTTTTTTCCCGGTGTACAATAAAGAATTTTCTTATCTTATCTTAATCTTATAATTGTGAATTTAAAGCTTTGACGTTCATTAAGTATTCAAATAATTTTTGTTTTAGATGAGTAGAGTAAAGTTGGTCAAAGCCAGCCTTCTGTAACTTCCTCTTTAGTACTATAAAACCGAGATATTAGTTGGAACACGGACGGGGCAGTTTGTTTTTGACAACAAGATGGAGATGGCCTCGATATGACTTGTGCGAGACGTCAACACCAGAAAATGAAAATAAAACCTCGAACGGAAGCGGTTAGGGGTTTAATTAAATTGTTTTACGGGCGTCGATTTGTTTATCTGTAAAACTAAATAATTAATAGGCTGAATAACATGTCAAATATCTGGACTACAACAGATTGCTCTTTTAACAACTGGTTCCGCTATTAATATATGAACGATGAATTCAATTGAAATTTCTGTCTGAGAGACTTGAAAGTAGTCTAGTTGTATTCCAAGGAATCTGACTTCTTGCAATAAGCGGTCAACGAACTGGACTTTAAAGAAACTAGTTTATTTACCACCCCAAAAATACCTACCAGTAATATTGCTAGAAAATATGAAGCGTCAGTAGCAGATGCTGCATCAAATCGGAATCAGGATCAATTCATCTACATTGTAACCCACTCAAGCTATAAAATACTGTCTGAGTGAAATTTACAGTGCAATACAGACAACACAACATCTTTCACGGATGGACTTATTAAGTTCCGTTACGGGTGATTGCTGTGGGGTGTCGGCCTAGATGTTGTGTGGTGTCGGCCTAGAGAATAGCAAAACCCCAATTCTTCCCGCGGGTGTCGTACAAGGCGATTAAGGGACACAAACCCGGGGGGGGGGCAGCAGCGCCCCCTGCAGTACAATTCCATCGAACTGCGATCCCCAACCCGCATGCCAAGCGTGGGGATTATGGGCATTACCCCCTATGATAGCACAACGTGGCGCTCTTTAGGGAAGGCTATGTCCAGCAGTGGACTAGTATAGCCTGACGACGACGGGTTGCAACTAAAACATAAAAGTTGAACTGCTGTAGACTGTAGGTATGCCAGAACAAAACCCAATCGTGATACTTGGTCGCCTAGCCAGGTAATTCCACGTGTCACATCAAAAATAAAACCTTAGAGGAGTTGGCTTGCGGCTCGGAACGCAGCACATGCAGTTTTAGTTGCAAAAACTAATAACGGACCCGGCGCTTATGGGGCGCGCTATTTCACGGCTGACAGGTAACTACCGCGTCGGCAGACGTGTTAAATATCACTACGTGGAACGTCCCAGCGGTTAAGTTACGTGTACACGCGGTGGCGTTGCGCTAAGTACGTTTGAAGCTTGGAAGGACAGGAAAGTTATTAATGTTCTGCCAGCCTATTCCGTAACTGTTCATTGTATGAAATAAAAATAGAAAAATGTTTATTGGGCAGAATAAAAAAGTCACTCTGAACTCTGTATTGAGCTATAGATAGATCGTTTCGTTCGTTATCCACCCTTGTATGTCCCCACTGCTGGGGCACGGGTTTCTTCCTACATATAGGTAGGTAGGTAGGTAGGTAGGTAGGTAGGTAGGTAGGTAGGTAGGTAGGTAGGTAGGTAGGTAGGTAGGTAGGTAGGTAGGTAGGTAGGTAGGTAGGTAGGTAGGTAGGTAGGTAGGTAGGTAGGTAGGTAGGTAGGTTGATAGATAGATATTGGCCTTTTTTTTTACGTCCACAGCGTCCAGTGGTATCTTCACTCACACTAGATAGGTAAAGGGACCACTCCGACGCTGTAGTGCCTGGGACATGGTTTTATAGATGGTGTAGGCTTGCCCAGCACCTATACCATCCTGACAGCTTAGTCGGCCTAGCCCACAGGAAAGACTAGTCAATACGTGCGGAGCCAACCAAGCCGCGGGTTTCCTCACGATGTTTTCCTTCACCATTAGCGTGTGGTATTGCGACTACAACTTCGCAAATGTACGTAACTAAGAAATTAAACAGTCATTGGTACATGCACGCACTCGGGATCGAACCTGGGGCTCTCGCTTGCCAGTCCATGGTTCTACCCACTCAGCTACCACCGCTTCGATATATAACATTATAGATAGATAGATAACACTTTATTGTACATAAAAAAGGAAATTACACAGATATTTCTTAACCTAAGAGTACAGACGGCGGCTTTATCACTAAAAGTTATCTCTTCCAGGCAACCTTTGGATGGACTATAGGTGTGGCTTCATGTTAGACTCGTAATGTTAGTTTGCTTACACACACACTGCCACAGCGAGATAGGCAGTTTGGTTGCCGGAGACGGTACATACCTAAAGAAGACATCATAACTCAATAAGGTTTTTTTTATGTAGCCTCTATGTTTGTGTCCCACTGCTGGGCAAAGGCCTCCCCCAATTCGGTAAAGAGTTTTCAACCTGGGCCACCTCAGACCACTCCGGCAAATGGTTGCCGAGATCATCTCAGGTTTTGGGGTATGAAAAAGCCCTTGTGCTACTTCAAAGTCCAAACGAAGCGGTTCTTGAAACAAGAGGAAATGTAGACTTTTAGTCCAGATCTACTTACGGTTGTTGTCATATCGGAAGAGTCCGACCAGGTTTCGCTACGATTCGCAGAGCTTAATCATGGTGAGCAGAGACGGAGCTCGCGTCGTCGGTTGCTCGTCTCACACTACGGGCAAGCGCGCGTCGCGCCCGCGCCGAGTCTACAATGTGTTGTGCTTACGAAAGTTTTAGTTCAAAAGAGGAAATGTTCTCCATATTGTCTGAGTGGTCTATCCGGCACTATACCATTCCATATCGAGTAACCACGGCAGCCGACGTGTTAAATAACCCCGTACGCCACACACTCATTACGATTATGAAAAACTGGGCACTTTGGCAATGCAAATTACAGCACCAAGTGCAGTGAAGGTACTTATTTCATTGCAGCTAAATTAGTGAGTGGCTGATTGCTTCTAAACTTTTAATAAGTGGTTAGTTATTTATGTCTCCTTTAACGTGCCCCGTGCACAAAACAAGTAAGTAAAGACTGCTTGAGATATAGCTCCTCAACTGCAATTTATTGGTGAAAGTCTATTATAGTAAGTCTTCCCTAGTGAAATTAATAAAATTATTATTATGATCTCACCATTGACATCAAATGTAATGGGAAATTATGTGGTAATTATACTTTTCAAGACAACTTATGCTGCTCTTTCAAAGATTATGTAAGCCCCGAATTTTGCAAAGCAAGTAGTTAACCGTAGCTCTCTTCTTATTTCTCAGAAAAGAGCATGACAGAACGTTACTTACATATTTACTTAGAAAAATTCTCAAATCAGAAAACGGCCCTTTATTTTAGAAGTGGTACAACAATCCATCAAAAAGGTTTTATTCATAGCACAGAAACTGCGATTTAATGAACGCTACAAGTTAAACTAGGTGTCAATTCTTAGGTGAACTAGGTGTCAATTCTTAATTCTTAAACTAGGTGTCAAATCTAGATCACTTTGGGGTAAGATGGACAAAAAACAATCTGAACTTAGTATTTTCAATGTCCTTAATTAACAGAGTTTAAAAAAATATTGTGGGAATACAATAAAAATCATGCATTATACTGGCTTCAATTCCAGACATCATTGTCATCTATCTTGTAGTAGGCCTCTAATTATAAAAATAAAGGCAGGATGGTTTTCTGATAGCGTCGGAAGATTATTTTCTGACATACAAAGTTTCCTTCTAACTTCATCTCGCCACTAAGTACACAATTTCTTCAGAAAGGTAGCCCCGTGAAATATCGCCAACATCCTGCCATCCTTTCGACCTCATACATAAAATATAGTATTCACTTTCAGCAAAAGATTCTGCGTCAAGAAGACAAATATCCCGAACATTTATCCGGGGTGAGATCGTGGTGTCATTTCCTCAAAATAAAATATATTGGGTGAATAAAATGGCCAGAAATTTCCTTCGTCGCGTGTACATTTTTTCTCGGAGCCAGGGTGGCCATAAATTTGCCCGACGCGGCGGACAACGGGTGGAACGAAGAGGGGTCACTCTAGTCAATAAATAGTTTTTTCCTTGTATGATTTATTGACCCTGAAAGGTTGTCAGCGTGTTGTGATTTAGTGGAGGTTGCTGAAGGCATAAAGCACTGTACTTGACAGGGATGACGATTTTTGCCACGGCTTTGGCTCTAAAGTGATACCTACTGGAAATTGGCCGCAAAGAGCGCTGCCAAACATTTGCGGGTAATACCTCGGGGCACAGCTAGTTGTACATAAAAAAGGAAATTACATAGATAGGTACAGTGCTACACAAGAAATATGTCTCGCGGATGTACCTGCGCAGATAACCAAATTTTGGATGTGCGGCAAGTTGATCGACCATCAGATGGTTTCATTTTATGACAGGCCGCGCGCCTTTGTTGGTATTGGTTGATTCAACGTCATCGATGCAGGTGACTATTAGTTTGGCAATATTAGCGTGAGCGAAATAGGTAGCGCTACTGCGGCAATCAATTCTGCACCTTAACCGTATCGGTTAAAGATCATGTTGAATGTACTTATAGCTTCGGGTACTTTCGTTACACTTCTTCCTAGTCTGCGCGAACGTAGATTCCCGAAGGGATTTTTTGATGTGTAGTACTGTACTTCTTAATCTAAAAGTAGAGACGGCAGCCTTAGCGCTACAAACCGCAACATAGATGTAGTAGGCAGTTCCGGTTCAAAGGCATCGTGAAATGAAAACTAGGTTTAGCGGAGTGCACCCACGCCTACAGGGTGATTTGGGTTGAAACACGAGGGCGGGCCGGCGATCTGTCACCGCTGAGTCACTCGCGCTGACAAATTCATTCTTTACACTTGACGTTGCCACCTTTGCTTTTATGTGAAGTTGGAGAAGAATAAAGAGAGCGGACAGCCGTCAGTGGAGATGCACAAGAGGGAGAGGAGAGAACGAGAGTGTGAAAAGAGACCATGACCATTTTAATCATCAATTGCTGCTTGCCATTTTGCATTGCAAGAAAGTAATCGATGTTATTAATCATTCTATCGGTGTCCTCGATGTCCTTCCAATCTTAGATTACTTCTTTAAAATAAAAAGAAAGAACATACATTTATTATTCAGGATGGGTCGCTATCCTGAATAATTAATAAATGTAAATTAGTCCAGTTCAGCTTAGATGTTTCTAAATCTAAATCACAGGTATAATTTCGGAATGGTAAAAATTGTATCAGGCTTCAGAAGTTGACCAATCGGGCTGAGTGAGAACTCAATAAGATCCTGATGCGTTTCTGTTTCTAAAAACACCTCAGAAAAATAAAACCGAAGTGCGGTGTTTAAAAACTTGTGGATTTGCTAAAACTTAGCTTGTAAATATATGGTTAGGGGTGTGGTCAAGCTGGCGAAAGAAGGTTAGTCTAAAGGCCGTTAGTTGAGCAGTTGATTTGCAATACCTAAGCTCTCGCCTAGATTTCTTACGCTGCAATGTCTACGTTAGCTGGAGTTAGGTACCTACTACATTATCTCGTTCCCAAAGTAAAGTGTTCCATCCACGGCAACAAATAGTTGTGTCGACGGTAGCGCGGCTTGTTTTATGAAGGAAGTTGTTTATCATGCGATAAATCTAGCCGACGCGTCCGACCTCCGCCCTGAATGTATAATGTTGCAGCTTTGGGACACGGTGGAGGAGACGGCTTAGGTAGTCTCTTCAAATAGTGACACCTTGTGATTACGCATAATGGTACACAATCAATCAAATCAATTACTTATTTCAACGTAAAGAATTTACATTCTGTTTGCTGAATGTACAATGTAAAATGTATGCCGCTGTCTTCGGTTGTAGTGGAGAAAAAGGAAGCGGAAAAAAACTTCACTCTGACCATCTTTTCTCAAGTCATCTTAAACCAAATACATCAGTTGCCACCTATACGTGTACTTAATAAGATTTCAAGACAAGAAACAAAACAAGTAGTAGGTAAGCGTGACACTTTTATCTTGTTTTGCTTCATGAGGTCTAAAAGTTGTCTATGCTATACAGATCGAAGAACAGAGGATGACTTTAACAGATGAATCTTTTTTGGTCACTCAACTAAAGAAAACTTGAGAAAACACCAAAACTATAAGGCTTTATCATATTAAATGAAGACTAACTTCAATTATCAACTCGTTAACATCATTGTACTCGTTTGAAACCGGGGTTTAGCCAGTACATACTGACTGCTAGACGGCGGCTATTCAAGTGACTTGCTTGATAGGTGAAGTTCCAGGCCCCAGGAATAGAATACTTACCATTTCTAACGCGGTCATGTGGTGGATCACAGTTTTCCTGGGCGCCGCAATTTTCTGTGTCAGGTTAGGCAACTTAACAAAAGTTTGTCGGGTGACAAGCAACACGTTACTTTAAAATACTTTAAATCCTGTTTGGGAAGTGAGAAAATTATTACGCAATATTCCTTGACTCACTCGCGATTTCCCGTTAGAAAATCTTACAGTTGTTTTCTTTACCAAACAGCTCTATAGTCCATCTGTTTAAATACTTAAAAAATGTAAATTATTATAGAAATACACACTTTTTAACAAAATCTTTACACTTTACCAATTCAATCTAAAATTTAATGTATAATGAAATTCAAGTAAAAAGCAAATATTCTTATTTATAAAGTATATACTTATATATCAATGAGTACACAAATCAAAATTATTTACATTTATTTAATTACCTAAATAAATGGACAATAGAATCAATTTAGCACAGTACGGTAAATTGTTATTGCACCGCTGCCGCCCGATTTCCCGCGAACGAATAAAATATGGCGCGAAGGGAAAATAAAAATGGCGTCATATTAAATATGGCGGCGGGGAATTTTTCTCATGTTTCTGGATCATTTGCGAGAGGTTTATTGCGGCATAAATTCGCTTTATGAATATTCACCGACCGTGTTGTTTAACAATTTAAACTCAGGTAGGCTACGCCAGCGTTAGGGTTCTTACAGATGATGTCTTTTCGAAATAGTACTTACCTACTTACGGCAATTACGGGTGTTTTAAAATTATTCTTAAGAGTTTTTTTCATCCGTCAACGTTCTCGTTCCCACATTTTAATATTTTTAATGATTTTAAATAAGGAATAGAACGGAACCCATTTATACTTTTGACAAAATCTGATCTGGTTAGTTGCTAGAGGGCAAAATCATGAACATTTAAGTTTTGATAGAGACACATTGTTTCTTAATAAAATACTATCTTAGATCTATAAAAATCAAAGTTTAAAATGTTATAATTTTTTTTATCTAGTGATGTTTCAAGCGAAATTTGTGAAATCTAATTGTACCTACTTATTATTTTATAATCATTAAATATGTGCGAGTAAGACGCATGGGAGACGTAACAGCAGCCTTAACATCGTTCCCAAAGTCGCTAACAGTATTAAAAGGCCCTAAAATCTGTCCAAATACGAAAAGCGGTAAAGTTCGCTGCATTAACAAGCCAAAGTCGATGTTAAAGTAATCCGAGCGGCCCCGGTGATGTATGGCTTGACCTCACCCCGCGCGCCTTCATCCCGACCTAACCCCATATTTCAACCTGAAAAGTAACCCTCGCCGAATGTTTTATTAGCTGATGAAACGCTCTGTCCCGCTGCCGACGCTTTCTCGGTAAATCTGACACGGTTAACAGATGCGCTGTCTCGGTTTTTCAGTTGGAGGGACGTTTTTCAAGAGCTTTAGAGGCGCCTGCGAGAGCGCTTGTTACTGTTCGCGCGCTCGTGTTTTGTTGCTAACAGTCATTTGTCAGGCGTTTGCTGCTCATTCGTTTAGTTTGGAAATTGGGTGGGATACACGCCAGACAAGGGATTTGTGATGCTAGACTATTACGGCCTTAATTTTATCCCAAGGATGGAAATATCCGTTGATAGATCACTTTCCTGATCATCTTTCTAATTTTCTTAAGCAACTTTCCATCGCAAGGTTGTCAGGATGAACTGCTTTTAGCAATAAGGCCCGCATTTGAACTGTATAGCTTTGTGAATATTTTCTATTTGTTGTTTTCAATAAATAATATTCTTAACTTATCATTCCTTTGATGTAGAGCAAAAACGTAGTACTTATACATATTTATACCCTACGTGGAGTACTTAGTTGGTCATTTAACTTCCGATCAATACAAAGCTGTCTTATTTAATATCGATTTCCCATTAACTTCTAACTGCCTCGTGTAAAGCGATAATTTACCAGTTGACAGGGAAATAACACATGTCAACGTTTTTCTCTAATAGAGAACGTCCTTTTGCCCGCATCTAATTGATGTTTAATAACAGGCCGCTAGAGAAATAATTTTACCGGTCTATTAGAAGTAAATTGAGGCTCCTTTAAACTGTTTGGATTGGATGGAAACTAGGACTTAAGTGTTTCGTTTTAAAGAGAAATCAACATTTTTCACAAGGCTACTCGTACATTTATTTAATTAATTGAACCAAGGAAAGAACTTTATTATGTGCTAAGGTACCTACCAACGATGTAGCACGGTTGATGACAGGCAATCAATATTTCAGTTAGTCCTACGAGTCCTACTATCCTCTTTTTATGGTGCCTCTCCGACTCAGTCGTATCTATGTATGTACGTCTTGTGTAATTCATCTGCAAATAAATTAAGTTGTGAGTATTCCCTCAAAAAGAGAAATGATCTCTCTCAAAGGCCTGTGCTCACAGTGCAGGGCGTTTATAGGCTACATAAAAAAGTGGGTATTCACAAAATTAGGTAGGTATAACATTTTCAAGTAAAAATAAATGTAAAGTGACGTCTGTGTAGGTTATTACTATAGCAATTTAAACTAACAGTAAATTATTGGTAAACTTAATGAAATTAATCAGAAACAAATAATACTTATGTCCAATAATGATGCAACTTATTGAGTGAGTGAGTGAGTGAGTGAGTGAGTGAGTGAGTGAGTGAGTGAGTGAGTGAGTGAGTGAGTGAGTGAGTGAGTGAGTGAGTGAGTGAGTGAGTGAGTGAGTGAGTGAGTAAATGAACGAGTGAGTGACTGAATGAGTCAGTGTGTGTGTGTGCGTGTGCACATGATGAACCTGTGTATGTATACAAATCTACTGTGGGATGCTTTTCTCATTGACACTCCGTTTTCCACCCGTCTAGGCACACCCAACCATGTCACAAAAGAACTCATTCATAGACGTCACAAAATCCAAATCTGTCAACGAGTTTTTGCTACCGTGTTTGCTGGCCCATTGTAATGAGAACCCATGTTGCCTCATTGTTGATGCCACGGTCAGATATTGCAGTGCTACTTAACATTTCAATAGAATAGAGTAGGGCGGCAGGACGTGTTATAAATTAGGTTCGTAACTTATTGAGCTGAACCGTTTCGAATGTGGATAGTCGCGTAATTGTATAGTCTGTTAGCTTTTAGAATATACCTCGGGCTCAAGAGTAGGCTTAGGTTTTTGCCAATTTTCGACGGTTTTCGTACTGATGATCGAGTTCTGATTTCGAAATTAAGTGTCATATTAGTTCCGATATTTCTATTACACGAATACATCCGATTCTATCCGATAGTAGCCGAGGTATATTCTAAAAGCTTACAGACTAATAGTGTTACGTCAGCTCACCAAATTTATTTTATACGGCTGTTAAAAACCCCCTTCCCTGGCCTTAACAGCAGAGCGTTTAAAATGCGAATTTTATAAAGTTTTAATACCCTAAAATTTCAAAAATAATAATATTCGAATAAATCGAAAAACCAAAGTGGTCGCCAAACAGTATGGAGTAGGTACCTACTTTTCATCTCATTTAAATCTGTTTTCAAACTGTTTAACTACTGTTAAATTACTATCCGTTAGTTCATCTTCTCATAAAATAAAAAATAAATAAAAATTCTGGATCTGTTGACGTCAGGACGTTCTAAATTCAAGAAATACTCATACATATTTTCTTTACCTTTACATTCATATTTTTTCTTATAATATGTGTCACACAATCTCAAACTGGGATACCCTGTGCTATGGTAACTAGGCAAACATTGAAAGCTGTATACTCCTGTAAAGGTGTTTCACACTGCATTGTACATTAGACTAAGTAGTTTTGTTGATCACGGAATTCACGCGACAAGGCTCGTTTGTTATCATATCAAACACTCTTGTTGAAGCGACTATGTCTGAGACACAGGAGGATTCGAGGGTGCAGATAAAATGTGAAAATACTGTTGGAGTAGCTATTCGATTTCCACCCTGTATGTCCCACTGCTGGGGCACGGGTCTCTTCCTGCATCGCAGGAAGGTTAGGCCATACTCCACCACGGGGGCCAAGTCCGGGTCGGTGGAGGATTGTAAGACAGTGGCGGGCCTAACTGTCAGAAGTTATCAAACCGCACCAGAACGCCTCTGACATGGCTTAACGACTGCCATTGCATGACAGCCAGCACCAACGGCTTAACGTGCCTTGCAAAGCACGGAAACCCCACTAGCGGTAGTCATGGGACGGTCACCCATCCAGCGCATGACCGCGCCTGTTGTTGCTTAACCGTAGTGATCGATTCCAATCACTCGGTTAGACTAGGCCACGAGCGGTCCACTTTCTCTCGGGTCTTGGATGTTATTTATGTATTTATTGTATTAAATGTATCGTCGAGTTATCACCTATAACACAAGTCATTTATGTGTATTTAGTATAGGGCTAACGAGATCTGTGTTATATGTCCATGAATATTAGTGTAAATCTAGAAAAAGTTTCTCTGTTACGGCAAGCGTATATTGCGGCACACATTGATGCTTTCCCTTGAGACTAATCCTAAGCAGTAGGACTTCACCAGTTTTCACTGGAAGTAACGTAGAAATTGAATGGGCATTATTGCCTGAGATTATTGCGTCGGGTGGAGGATCAAAATTTGTTTTTGAAGAGGGGTGAAAAAAACGACTGGGCTTATTGGAAACTGGTAAGTGCATTGATGATTTCAGATACATGAGAGACTTCTTTAAAAGTATTCTATTTCCCTAGTTTAGGTACTATGCAAGATAACATTCATATAAAAAAATACTGTACAGTTGATGGAACAAGTATAAAGATCTATCGATATTGGATACGAATTTGATCGCTTCATGCAATCATATGGAAAATGTATTTAGAACGAGCATAACCTCACGCCTGTATCCCAGAAGGGTAGGCAGAGACCAGGGACTGCCACTTGCCACGATCCTTACAGATCACCTTCGCTTTATCAACGTTCAACATTGCATGCACGCACGGTTCCGAGTACTTTTTATCTTCCCCTTTGCTAATACATCCCCCATTTGGTCGAAGTAAGTCCGCCGCCGTAATAAGGAAGTATGTAGAATATTCGTTTGTGTATGATTTTATTTGCGTAGTTTATTTTGTCCGTTAGTAAAAACTATTTAAGTGCCTGTTTAATTCTGTATGCATATGACGTATTCTATCCTATACAACTATTACTCTATATTACATACAAGTATTTTATTCAATATGGTTGGTTTCCTATGATTGCACCACACCGCAGTCTGTAGCGCTCGCGGAGCACCTGGCACTGACTGAAAATCAGCGCTGAAGGCTTGTCCATCAGCATATTATGCTAAGTCAGTTGCCGTTTATAGCGGCAGTGATTGATACGCCGTGACGTTTAGTCTTCTTTTCTTTTTTGAAATATTATGTAGTAATGTGTTTTAAGCTTGTTTTGTTCTTGTGGCGTGTGTACTGGGGCTATAATAAATATTTTTCTTCTTCTTCTTCGAGAATTTTAGGAAAAAGTCGAGATTATAAAATTCATTATAAAACAGAATTGTAACATAAATGATTCTCGATTCAAAGTGTGCGGTTATTGTTGCTTTTCTTCAGCCGCAGGACAAGCAGGTAGCGTCGTAGGAACATAAACAATTTCATTATACACGTATTCCGTTTCAATGGCCACAGTTTATTATAAACCTGACGGGTATTCAACTTTACATCTTTTGACAGATACACAATAACATTTTTCGTAATCCTCCTCGCGACTGGGCCCCTATTATCGAGCGCCCTAATCTGTGGGGCTAAAATCGAATCGTATTATGTAACTCGATTCTCCATTGTCGGCGATCGGACCCGATCCGGGATTACGCCTCTCTGACGCATGTCAGCTCTTCAGACAGACTCCTGATGGTCATTTGACTCCTTGCGTCTCAGATTACGTGTGTACAAATAGGATTTTTGTCGGCTTACACATAAAACATGCTACTGTTTGCGTGAGTATATTTTCCGTTACCTTATTCCATTAAATTTCTTTATTTCGTAAGAGCTGTTGTTTCCTAACTTAGTGGTTAATGTTTTATACAGCAATTAAAGTCCACAAAGAAATTGTTACAAAGGCGAAACCCCTGCTGCTTACATTCCCAGCTACTGTTTGGACGAAAGGTAAACACACAACAATAAAAATATAAATCATTGTTCACGACATTGAAGTAGCGTGCGATCTAAATCAACCCCGATCGGAACCGATAAGGTTAACAAGCCGACTTGTAATAATAACACAAATTTTAGCCGCGGTAGTCACGCGGCGCTCAAAAGGTTTATTCATACGAGGAATTAGCAGTCGACGCGGGTTGACACACTGAGATACCATCGACAATAGACTTAGAGAATAGACTCCCCTAATCCGCTCACGTTACTTTTTCGAGTGCGCTTTTTCTGAAACACATATCGCACCCTCAGAACGAAAGAGGCCTAAGTCAAAAAATAGTTTAAATACTCAAAAAAATCTCAAAAAATTGAGTACCTAACAATCACAGAGAGACATAAAAAGGTATGCTCTATCCGATGAATAGTAAAACAAAGGCACTTATTGTAAAAAAAGAGCATAGCGAATCTTCCGTCCACGGCATACCTTTTTATGATTCTATGATTGTAACTCAATTTCACTATTTTTTGACTTAGGCCTCTTTAGTTCTGAGGGTGCGATATATAACTTCGTCCTATATAGTTTTATTCGTTTTTCGTTAGTTATTCTTTCCTTGATACAAGGTTGTTAACACGTTTGAAACAGTTTTAAGGGCATTATGATGACGTAATATCTGATACATATCACTGAAATAACGCAATGCTTGAAAACTGGAACTGGTAAAAGTTTAAAATTGTCAATTAATTGATTCAAATTTTTCATTAATCTCGAGACTAGACGCGATTCAATTTGTGTGAAAAATAGTTTTGTTTCTTAAGTTTACCTATTGAAAGTGGTAATTATAGATACTGAACAGGTATACAGTTTTCGCATATTTTATGACGTTTACGCTTTTGTTGTTTAAAAAGTAGAATAGTATTTTTGTATGAGTCTTGATGCCCATGCTTAATTGAAACAAGTCTAGTATTTCTTTGTGATTCGCTTACTCATACATAGTTATATATTAAACGGGTCTAATTGCGATTATTTTATTAGACCCGTTTTTATATAACTATATACAAGTGTGATCGCGTTTGTTAATTAAATAATTCCCGATATCATGTTATGTAATATACAGGGTGTCCCAAAAATAGGACGTCACGCTGACATCGGAGGTAGATGGACTTAAGGCGCATCAAATAAGCTTAACATGTCCATAGAAAAGTGTCATGAGTATTGAGTATGACCAATTTCAATAATTTTTGAAAAAAATGCCACTTTTTGATGATGTTTGTATCAAGGATCTTCTAAAAAACCGTTTATTTAAAAGAAAAATACGTTAACGGCTTGGTCAATACTTATTTATGATGTAGCAAACATTATTTAGTTGATGATCAAAGTGAAACACTGACAATTTTATTGTCAGAGTCAATTTTTATTCTCTCAAAAAAACAATAGCTCGACTTTGAGCATCTGCCACGAAAAAAAAAAATACTTGAAACGTAGTGAACAAATGCTTTTAAAAACTTCCCTGTGCTATACCAATTCCAAAATGGTATAATGTGTTTGCAAAAACAACAGATTCGAGGTATTAGACATCGAAGTCCTACCCAAGTCAAATTATTAAAAAACCTAGATAGATAGAGAAAACTTTATTGCACAACCAGAAAAATATTACAACCATGATTCTTAAGTCTAAGTAATGTTATACAATTGGCGGTCTTATCGCTAAGAGCGATCTAATATGATATAATATGACATCCGGAATTAAGGTTAGATCACAGTTTAAAAAATGTGAAAACAGTGACAGCCTTTAATTCATAATTAGGGTAATCAACGCTCTGTTTTCTAAGTCCGGGTGTAATAATTGAACTGGCTACCATTTATTTGTTTGTTTATTTACATATGTAACTTACATCTAATGCCAAACGCTACAAACTTATGAATACAAATTAACACACACATAAATAATTAGAAGATAAATAGAATATTTTTTTATAACGTGTACACCAGGAATTACATAAGAGACTTAAAAAATAACAGTCCAGTACAAGTGGCGGTCTTATTACTAGAAGTTATTTCTTCCAGACAACCACAGAACATTTTAATTCCGTTCCATTCCCAAATTTTACGTCAAAGTTTCTTATTTCAACATCTGCCCGTGCTTTTGTGACCCTACGCTATTGTTGAAATGACAAGAGCATTGCAACAGTAATCTTGCTATTTGTCGGTGTTTTCCGATTGTTCGTGGAAGGCGTGTGGTTTCGGTAATCGGACACTTCTGTTTGAGGGCGGTCACAGTTGCCATTTGCGGGCTTGTGGTTTGAAGTTCGAATGTTTGAATATCATAAACGAAACAAAACCTATCTTTAAAAAAAGGGGAATACATTGAAGGACTCTTCAATAAAAAAGGTAATCATTTTAAAGTAAATAATACAATAAATTAGCTTATACATCAGAATTACACATAGGCTACAATTTATACAATAATTGTGTGAATATCTTTATAAAAAAGTAGACAAATAAGTGTATATAAAAAAAATGTCTAAACAAGGTCGCATTAAACCACAAATCGATGCGGGGCCAATCAGCCTCAGAGCCCACACCCTGTGATTTCTCTCCCCCGCCTTTCCGTCGTGTTATTATGGCTCCGTGGCCTAAATTAAACATAATTACCTATACGCCAAATAACACGTCGTAAGTCTATAATGACAGGTCCGCCTCTAATTTATTTATCTGATATGAAAATTGTCGCGTGTTTAGGATACGCGGTGTTGGGTTATTTGGTTAAAAGGAAACGGTTAGGATGAGCTGGGTTGCGTGTTGTCTTTGAATCATATTAAAAACTTCCTAAACGTCCGTTTCTAAAAGGTTAAATAGCTTAGTATTTCTTAATAACTCGCGATGCTCATAAATAGTTAAAGATAGAGATAGAGAACTCTTTATTGCACAAGCAGAAAAAAAACACAACCATCATTTATTAAATCTGATCTAAGGTTAACACGAGCACTAGACATAATAAAAACTGTAGTGTTTGCACGGATATTTACTCGTTTAATTTTACACTTTACAATTTTCCGACGTTTCGACACTTTTGCAAGTACCGGAAGACTTAGGTGACGGGCGTCTTTTTGATAGCATAGTCAACTAACAGTTAATGCCTTGAAAAAGACGCCTGTCACCTAAGTCTTCCGGGAACACGGTACTTGCAAAAGTGCCGAGACGTCGAAAAATTGTAAAATGTAAAATTAAATATGATCTGTCAGGATCGTGGCAAGTGGTAGTCCCTGGTCTCTGCCTACCCCTCTGGGATACAGGCGTGAGGGTATGTTATGTTACATTATGTATTTATTAAATCTATGTAATATTATACAATTGGCGGTCTATAAACTTATAGTTACATATTTAACGGGTCAAATTGCGATTATTTATTAAGTAAAACGTAATTACCTTAATTCCCGACGTTTCGGTAACGCGGGTAGACTGTGTTCACGGGTAGACTGAGGTGGCGAGTACACAGTCAATAGGCGTGACGACAGTATCAAATAATCAAAGATTTAACGATATTATTGGAAAGTACATATTAAAAGGATTTAAAACACTGATTTAGTTTGAGATTATCAATATTTTCAATAAAATAAAAATTATAATACTGCTTTCAGCCATTTCGACGGAAACAGCAATCACATCCCGTGACGTCACGCTTGGGTAACATTGGTAAACTTCACCCGTGCTTTGTTTGACGTTTGATGTTTGTTTAGCTAGGCGTGATGTCAGATTCGACGCCATGACACTGCTAGCTGTTTTCCCACAGATGGGAAATAATTTTAGAAAAATGCTTTTAACCTTCGTTGATATCAACCCCATGTATGTCCCCACTGCTGGGGCATGAGTCTCTTCCTGCATCGGAAGAAGGTTAGGCCATACTCCACCACGGGGGCCAAGTCCCGGTTGGTGGAGGATTGTAAGACAGTGACGGGCCTTACTGTCAGAAGTTCTCAAGCCGCCCATAAGGCCTCTGACATAGCTTAACGACTGCCATTACCTGGCAGCCGGCACCAACAGCTTAGCGTGCCTTACGAAGCACGGAAGCACTCGGAAAAAATGCCACTAGCGGGAGTCACGGGACGGTCACCCATCCTGCACATGACCGCGCCTGTTTTTGCTTCACTCAAGTGATTGATTCCAATCACTCGGTTCGGCCACGAGCACTTCCACGAGCGCGCAACCTTCGTTGAACTTTAGTTTATTACTGAAACATAGTTTTTTTTTGTAAAACCTATAAGTATCTCTCTCTTTCTCTCTCTTTCTCTCTAAGGCCTGTACCTTTCATCGATATACAGGGTGTGTCGTAAATAATGGATAACCCTGTAGCTGCTGACTGGCCACATAATCATCTATTACATATCCCACTTTTATCGTCATTTGGCCACGTATTTTTGAAATATGATTTTTTTTTTAAATTTTCAAAAGAAATATTTCTATTAATACAAAATTGGCTACCATTTCCACAAATAAAGAGGTTTTTTGCTTCTGTTTTCTGTTTCTAATTCCTGAATATCTGTACTATTACTTGAATTAGATTAAAATAAGATAGTATTAACAATTATTTAAGAATAAATAGTTTTTTCCTAATTTTCAAGGTCATTTCTGCCGGACTATGTTAGTTTGACTGAATTTTCTTAAAAAAAAATGTATGGCGCTCAAGTGGCCCATTATTTTAAAAAGTTGTCCACTTCATACAGATTCTAAAATGGTGTCATAGTAAAAGGTACCTTGTCGCAATACAGAGTTATTACAATTTATCCAGAAAATGGGCTAAAATTAAAAGTTACGTGTATTAAATTTTAACGTTTTAAAATCGTTGTGAATTGCTTGTGATTAAACCTTACGAAATAAAATTTTATTTAATTTTAAAAAGGGCCTTTTAAAAGGGTATGAATAATGAAACAAGTGTTATTTTTTTAATTTTTATTAATTTTTATTAAATTATTTTGCAAAAAATTCAAATAATTCTCTGCATTCAGGACAGCGGGCAGCTCAAAAGAACCAATTATTTGTCCTCCTATGATTCCAGTCTTATTAATATTAATTAGCGCCTGGGGCCAATATTGTGGCCTCCTCGCTCACCAGACCTAAATCCACTGGACTTTTTTTACTGGGGCTGTTTAAAAGAAAAAGTTTACAAAGACGAAATTACTACGGTGGAACAATTACGGCAAGACATACGCAACGCTGCTGAAGAAATCAATCAGGAGGGATTCGCACGACGCCTTAAACGATCGTTCATAAGAAGGTGTAGAGCATGCATCGCAGCAAATGGGGCCCATTTTGAACATTTAGTTTAATAAAAATAAAAAAAATAACACTTGTTTCATTATTCATACCCTTTTAAAAGGCCCTTTTTAAAATTAAATAAAATTTTATTTCGTAAGGTTTAATCACAAGCAATTCACAACGATTTTAAAACGTTAAAATTTAATACACGTAACTTTTAGTTTTAGCCCATTTTTTGGATAAATTGTAATAACTCTGTATTGCGACAAGGTACCTTTTACTATGACACCATTTTAGAATCTGTATGAAGTGGACAACTTTTTAAAATAATGGGCCACTTGAGTGCCATACATTTTTTTTTAAGAAAATTCAGTCAAAGTAACATAGTCCGGCAGAAATGACCTTGAAAATTGGGAAAAAACTATTTATTCTTAAATAATGGTTAATACTATCTTATTTTAATCTAATTCAAGTAATAGTACAGATATTCAGGAATTAGAAACAGAAAACAGAAGCAAAAAACCTCTTTATTTGTGGAAATGGTAGCCAATTTTGTATAAATAGAAATATTTCTTTTGAAAATTTAAAAAAAAAATCATATTTCAAAAATACGTGGCCAAATGACGATAAAAGTGGGATATGTAATAGATGATTATGTGGCCAGTCAGCAGCTACAGGGTTATCCATTATTTACGACACACCCGTATACTCATTCTGATATAAGAATGGATACAAGATTAAAGAACTTGTAATTATATGTTCTACCTTATCTATTTTCCGATAAACATATTTACTACCTAAGTGTACTATTTTTATTTTTAATGCACTAACCCGTGCTAAGGACAATTTTACGTCTGTACGTAATACAGATAATAGTGTAAAGAGGTTCGAAATTTCACTGAAGCCGGTGAGTCGCCCATTAGCTCAGTTGGAAAGAGCGCTGGCACGGATAGCCAGAGGTCGCGGGTTCGAATCCCGGCATGGGTGGAATTTTTAGCCTCTAAATAGGTTTTTAATATTTACTACCTACACACCTATACAGTTGGCTGCAGATGACCCTTACATTTTAGTAGCGAGTCACCGATAGCATAACCGAGTACAATGCTCGCCTGTAAATGTTGTCAATTGTACATAATGTCGCTTAGCTCGAATTTTTTTTCGTTGACAGCATCTGAATTTACCGAAAATTGTCGGAAATCGCCCGCCAATTTAAATAACAATCAAAGGGAATTGTCAATTACCGAATCAGAATGCAAAGTTCTCGCGATATCCTGCACTATTTTTGCAGCGCTGCTCTGCCCGTGTGAGCAGATTTCGATAGAAAGAAACCGTTATCAACCCTTGTATGTCCCCACGGCACCGGTCTTTTCCTCCATCGCAGTAAAGTTAGGCCATACTCCACCACGGGGGGCCAAGTCCGGGTTGGTGGAGGATTGTAAGACAGTGGCGGGCCTTACTGTCAGAAGTTATCATGCCGCCAGAAGTTTAGCAGCAATAGGCGCGGTCAGGTGCAGGATGGGTGACCATCCCGTGACTACCGCTAGTGGCAGTTTTCCGATCGCTTCCGTGCTTCGCAAGGCACGTTAAGCAGTTGGTGCAGGCTGCCATGTAATGGCAGTGGTTAAGGCATGTCAGAGCCTTGATAACTTCTGACAGTAATGCCCACCACTGTCTTACAATCCTTCAGGAGCCCGGACTCGGCCTCCGTGGTGGAGTTAGGCCTAACCTTCATGTGATGCAGGAAGAGACCCATGCCCCAGCCGTGGGGACATACATGGGTTGATATCGTCGTAAAATCCACATTACAAGTGGTTTAGTTAACGGTACTAAAAGTTTTTAAATCTTTGTTTTCTTTAAATAACAATATATTTTCCCGTACAAACACAAGAACAGACAGTCTAGACTGCCTTTTCGTTTATTAGCTCGTATTTTTTGCAATTCAAATAGGAGCCCCGCGTTAGCGGTTAGCAGAATCAGCTCTACCGAGTGATTTTATGTTAATTTAGAAAAATTAATATGCAAAACCGTCGCTCTAGGGCTGCCTGTTCGTGTCCCGACACGAAAATTCATTTTTGGGGTCCAACTTATTAATACTCTACTGATTGTCAATATGTCCCCCGGTTTCTCGTAGACTATTAATCTGTTAATATACTGTTATTACTAGTCACTTGGTTTTTGTATAGACTTTGGATAACTGACTCTTCATAAATACATGAACTGCCTTATAAGTCCAGCTTTGACCTCCATGCCGGAGGTAATGATTTCTATATCCTCTCGGATATAAATTCTATATATTCTCGCTGAGTACCGATGTACTTTAAGTTATATTTGTGGGCTCTGTCAGGGTAATTTTTTTTTTTGTGGCTTATACATTTATGGATTCTAATCCAGATATTCCTTTTCCGACTGCCAGTACAGGATATCTTTTGCTATGACAAAATATTTTGATTAGAGCCTGTTATCTTACCATGTTATCTTACGCCTAGAGTTCTATCGCCGAGAGTTATGTAGAGAGTAGTAGATAGAGATAGATAGATAGAACATTTATTTAACGGCACAATACTTTAAAACATAACATAGGCATACATGAACATCAAATATAACAGTAGTAGATGAGGACCACCTTCTCTGATTACGAACGAGGCCATCTCGATGTGAATACTATGTTATCTGTACAAGGCCTCTTACAGGCCTATGACAGGAGTACGTAGAACATGCAGACAAAGTTCAACTCTTAAATATTATGAGCACGATGGTTGGCTAGGAAATGTAGTATTTCTTAATGAGTCGCGATGCTCATAAATGTATAGTCATATATTAAACACGGCTTAACGTCAGAAATTAAGGTTAGGTTAGATTAGAATCGTATAATATGCCATGGCTGGTGGCATGATAATGAGATATTGTATGGAATCAGTCCTCAGTGAGCCTGAGGATGCTTCGTGTTAGAGGCGAAACACGTCGCGCATTTTCTCACACAAGCGTTGGTGTCGGTGGTGGTGTGTTCGTGTCTTGCTTCTGCTTGAAAAAGTGGGAGGGAGGGCGGTGCATTAACTAACCGAACGGTGCTTCTGGGATTTTAGCGGAATTTTGCAAAGTAATTTTCACATTTCTCTATGATAATGAGATCTAAAGGCAATCACTTGGACCTCATCGTGCTATCTATGGTAGATGCTATCATGCTTTCTTTGGTAAATAGCACGACGAGTCACGTGCAACCATCAAAGAGTTCACTACAGAGACATACGGTATTGACAGAGACAATAAAAATTTTTCAAAATGGCCGCCACGGCCTCTCGATCCAGTTTAATCCAGCTTATCTGCATCGCGGGGCACATCCCTACGCTGCAGCCCGGGGGAGGCGATCTCGCCAATTTGCGTTTTAATTAAGCATCCCAGGAACAGGTTTGTTTTTGTTGCAAATTGTTTTCACCTCACCGATCGTGCGGCGAGATAGGGCCCTGTGGAGCCGGCCGGATTGGCCCTCTAGTGTTTATCTGATTATGTTCGGGGCACTGTTTTGTTTCGGGGCTGGTGAAAGCGTGGTTAGGGTCCGGTTTTATGAGCTGTTTGTGTCACAAACTATAAGCAGAAGTTTGATCTTTTGTGACTATGCTAGACGGCTTTTAGTCTACTCCGGTGAGCAGACCTATCTTGGTACTGGTATCTCTTTTAGAAGAAAAACAGTTTTGTTAAAACGAATATACATTTGATTGTCCGTTTCAAAAGGAAATGGGATCGCATTCGCGAAGGACAAAATTAAAATTGCATCAAACCGGCCTGCGTGGAATGAATGCATTTAATGAATGTTGATGAAATGGTTTGTCCGGACTGTGGCAAATAGCAAACCATAGTTTGCCATAGGACTGTAGACACAGCACTTACGGGATGGATACTGAGATAAAAAAGTTTAATTGCTAGGTATGCCTAAATCACACACGATAAATATCAGAAAAAAACTTACCGAACCTCAATGCTATAACCAGACGAGAAAAGTAACATAAACTGGGTGATACAGGCGTCAATTAATATTGTAAATCCTAGTTATTATCTCTTTCTTATGTAGGTATATAAGAAAGTACGTAATATGTAATAAGTCATGTACATTGGTATTAATGTAGCTATAGTTGTTGTATAGAATCAGGCGTTACTTTGCGGAAATCCATAATAGCATTAAAAAGTTAAAAATTACTTTGCTGAATTCCGCCAAAAATCCCACTAGCACCATGCGGTTAGCTAATGCACCGCCCTCCCTCCCACTTTTTCAAGCAGAAGCAAGACACGAACACACCACCACCAACACCAATACTTGCGTGAGAAAACACGCGACGCGTTTCGCCTCTAACACGAGGCATCCTCAGGCTCCCAAATGCAAACTTGCAAAGTAATTTTTAACTTTTTAATGTAGCTATAGTGGCAATACCACTAATGGTGAAGGGAAATATCTGAGACAATCTGAGTGTATAAGGTGTTGCAATACCTCAGCGTATAAAATTGACAATCCATGGTCGCTAATGTAGGACTAATGTAGTGTTATATGATACGTAGACTTAAGTAAGGTTACACCCACAGATACCCATGAAGCGCTCGTGGCCTAGGCGAACCGAGTGATTTGAATCAATCACTTGGTTAACCAACAACAGGCGCGGTTAGGTACGGGATGGTTGAGCGTCCCGTGACTACCGCTAGTGGCACTTTTCTGAGCGCTTCCGTGCTTCGCAAGGCACGTTAAGCCGTTGGTGCCGGCTGTCATGTAATGGCAGCCGTTAAGCCATGTCAGAGGCCTTAAGGGCGGCTTGATAACTTCTGACAGTAAGGCCCGCCACTGTCTTACAATCCTCCACCAACCCGGACTTGGCCCCCGTGGTGGAGTATGGCCTAACCTTCTTGCGATGCAGGAAGAGACCCGTGCCCCAGTAGTGGGGACATACAAGGGTTGATAACGATATCCATGATTACAGCCCATGATGCCAATTAATTTGCACTAAGTCTTATTACTTTCGTATTTTACGAAAGCAGAAACTTCTAATTAATCTGGATGTGACTGCGTATTCGGGGAGCCTAATTAAAAAGGACTTCAGTTACAAAAGCGGCGGCCATTTTGTAACATGCTATTCGCATAGCAACGGCAGGTTTTAGCTCCAGGGTGTCTCTAAAAATTGTAAGTTACTGTGCGTGGAATACTACTAGCTGAGGACTCGTGGAAAATATTCCGTACGGGTCGGGATTTATGAGTTCATTTTAGCGAGAGGCGTGATAGTGCTGTTTATTAGTACACCCCATGTTTCTTCTGATTCTAGCTTGTTTATGACTCACGTGCATTTGCGTGTTTTATCAGCTGTCAACACTTTTTGCACTGCCGAACTAGACTCTACGTCTCTAAAACTCTACTAGGCAATGTACATCTAGATATCAAACTAGAAATTGCTCGTTGATGGGCCGCCTTAAATAGTCTGTGGTCAAAGACCGTCCTGCGATGCAGGAAGAGACTCGTTCCCCAGCAGTGGGGACATACAAGGGTTGATATCGAAAGGAAAGACGTAACCACAGATAATTTAAAGTGCCTTTGAGGAGTGTTTTAGAAGAATCTTATTTATCCATACACTCCACTAAGTACAAAACTTGGCACACACGAGCCAAACACGTTAGGCAGGTGATACTTCGAAGCGATCCGCGGCCCATAAACCCAACTAATTCATCCAAAATGTTGCCGTAAATAATTCGCGCAATAAAAAACCTTCTAGCTACCCTTTTACAGTCGTATTTACAGGCAGTAAGTAACAAATTTAACGACAAAAAGCTGCGCCATTTAACGTGAAATATGGCGGCGCGGCAGCCTTCATAAAAGTTAAGGCCTGTGAAACATTGCGGGACTTGCCACGCTGTAGTTGCGCGGCTGTATTTTGCGGAGAACGTCTACTATTTTACTTTATTTTATTTGCTTTCCTACGACAAGTTCTTTCGGTAAATGTGACAGGCAGGCATGGCTGCGATAGCCCACATTAGAGCGCGGAACTGTCACAGTCACAGGGTGATCATGTGATGCCAGTTCCAACGTGCCAGCGCTGATAACGAAAGGAGAAAAGTGTCGTGATTAATATAAGGAATATTGTCAATGAGAAATTTGCTTCACCCTCGGTCAAGTTGATAACAAACGAAAAAAGTGTTGATACCCTAATATTATTAAGGCTTATATTCTTTTTAATGCACTAACCCGTGCTAAGGACAATATTTAAAAATGTATTTAGTCGAACCTGCGACCTCTGGCTAACCGTGCCATAAGCGTGATTAAGGCTTGCCTATATTAGTAGGATTAGTTACATAATATGATAAATGTGAATGTTCCTTGCTGTTAATTTCTTTGTACTGTCAATACAGAATATTCTATGTTTGTTACTCAATTATGGATTTACATAAAACTTGATGAACAGATAGATAAACATCTGAGTTGAGACATATAATACTTTATATCGCGGTAATCCAGCGCAGATGAATTTTGTTGTTCGTCTCTGACTGCCTGAAGTCTTCTCGGGCCCTTTCCGCAAAAATCAAGTAAGTTAGGTTAATATCATATTTTATTTAAATGTAAACGACGTAAACGAAGTCATGGTAAAGTGAAAAGTATAAATTTATTAATTGAAAGGAAATTACAAATATGTTTGGTCGTTGGCCCCCACACTAGGCTTGGCCTGTGTTGTGGATGACGTTCACAGCTAGTTAAGGCCTGCGCAGACGAGGGGTTTGGTCCCTGAGGGACAAAAGTCCCGGAATCGTAAAAAATGTCCTCCGAGTACTTGTCGCGGACTCAAAGCCTATGGTGTGCGGTGATTTTGTTCGCCGGAAGTTGAATGAAGCGTACGCTATGGAAGCAAATATTCTGAGATTACATTGTGTTGTAATTTACATGAAGTTGAAAAAGAAAAAGCGTTTTAAAGGAGAACGCCGAACTTTTGTCCACTCCGGTCTCTTGATGTTCTCGGTAACTTGAGGGACTTTTTGTACGGGGTACTTTTAGTCCTTCGTGTGCGTTACTCGATACAATATATAAGAGATCTATATCGACGGACAAAAAAGTACCCGGGGGATAGTTCCTCATCTGCGCAGGCCTTCAGTCTCGCTCGAAGCATGCTGGCTACAAGAGCTACGTAAATAAACGGCCGAAAAACTCGCTCGCCGGCAAGGAAGCGGAGAAGAAAATCATTAGCAATAAACCACCCAGAATCGTCGTATTTTTCACCAAAAGGCTTTTTACTTTTATGAAATCTGTCCTCGCGGCTGTTTATCACGTTAAATGGCGCGGTGGCGGCGCGATATTCCTGAGTTATGGCGTAAGATAGAGGCTGACGAAGATCAGCTGCACCTTTGTTTCTAGTTTTGTTCTGACCACCATTGTTTCTAGTTTAGGTTTGACCTCACTATTACCTATCATCTTCAGCCCACCTCCACCCACTGCTAGGTAAAAATCAAATTGTCTAAATTATTTTTAGGGTTCCGTACCTCAAAAGGAAAAAACGGAACCCTTATAGGATCACTTTGTTGTCCGTCTGTCCGTCCGTCCGTCCGTCTGTCAAGACCCTTTTTCTCAGGAACGCGTGGAGGTATGAAGCTGAAATTTATATCAATTACTCAGGTCTACTGTCCCTTGAAGCTGTGAAAAAATCAAACTTCTAAGCCAACGCAATCAAAAGATACAGCCGTTTATGCCGCAAATTTTCGACACTTGCAAGGGAATCAAAACCCACAGGGTGCTTCCCGTGAACTCAGAATCTTGAAATTTGGTACGAAGCAACGTCTTATAGCATAGATAAAGGAAAAATTACGAAAACCATAAATTTTTAGTTACATCTCATAATATATATTTTTTTTAATAATTTTAAACTTACTACCCATTTCCTCATAAACGCGTAGAGGTATTAAATTGAAATTCATACCAAATACTCAGGTCTATAATACAGGTTTGTACGGAACCCTCGGTGCGCGAGTCTGACTCGCACTTGGCCGGTTTTTTTTTTCTCAAAGATATACTTTTATGTATGTAAAGTGTTTTCATGTAGTCTATATATTTCCCACTGCATGGCACAAATCTTGCACAATAAGGCTTGGGCTTAATTTTCACGCGTGGCAATTTCAAACGCTGAGACATTTTAAACACCTCCGACACTCAGGTCTCCTCACGATGTTTACTTCACCTTTAGCGAGTGGCATTAATAATAATAATCGTTATCAACCCGTGTATGTCCCCACTGCGATTTGAGAGAGATTTTAAGATGATTTGAGAAAAGATGGTCAGAGTGGAGTTTTTTTTTCCGCTGCCTTTTTCTCCACTACAATTACGGCCCGAAGGCGGCGGCTTACACTTTACATTGTACATTGACATTCAGCAAACAGAATGTAAATTCTTTACGTTGAAATAAAATTATTTGAATTTGAATTTGAATTGAATTTGAATTTGAACTGCTGGGGACCACCCCGATACAGTCAATGTGAGCGGAAAGGTCGGTCAGGGACGTCCCAGGCAGACATACTTCAACAAAACAGGGGATGTAGGTATTAGCAGAGGGGAAGATAAAAAGTACCCGGAACCGGCGTGCGCGCATGCAACGACTAATGAACGTTTATGAACCGAAGGTGATCGTCAAGATCGTGGCAAGCGGCAGCTCTGGGATACAACGTGAGCTCATGTTATGTACTCAATAATTTATATTGTATTCCACAAGTATATACAGATGACAACTAAAAATATGGATCTTTGTGGACCCTGTAGGGCACGCAATATTATAAATTACCTATAAAAGGCCTTTATAAATTAGGCCTACGATATTTTAATTCTAATTATATGTGTTGTGTAATAGTTGGTCTACTGAGCTAATTTTGACAATTAAATCTCAGAATTCAAATCGTAATATTTGCAAGCCTCTGTAGTATCAAATCCATAATACCCTCCAAATACAGCTCCCGAGACTGTCTTATTTCAGGGCAGTTCACCTGGGGCTATGTGGGACAAAAGACCTTTTTGAGATGGCATTAAAAGTTACTCAGTATGACTTAATGATGATAGAGACGTACTTTCAGACAGTAAATTTTTCCGAGTTGTTTTTTGATTCTGTCGCGCAGTAGATTAAGAGGGCGCTTCACGAGACAGAACAAAATTGGTTTGGATTTAATTTACAAACGACGTGTCGGACCACAATCAAACTTTACCAATGTGTTTAGAAAACTCAAATGGAGAGAAACCAAACTGTTTAATTCTGTTTAGAATGGCGTTTAAACTAATAAAAAAAAAAGTTCTGTGAGAAGTTTGTTTATTAATAATTATTTCCACGCAACACAATTACTAGTTCCGGTCCAAAGCATAACTGTGTTAATCAAGCGAGGATATTACACTAACTTGCAAATGAAGTCATCAAGTTAGAAATCTTCATTGTCCCACAATGAAGTTATTTTTACCAATGTACACCCTCAGAAGGAATCAAATCCACGACCACGAGCATGATAATCAGACGCGATATCACGATATCGCGGGTCTAAGGCAGCGTTTCTTAACATTTTTTGTCTACGGACCTTTTAGGGATTCAAGCACAATTTTAAGAACCCCCTTAATAATTTCGCACCATGTATTTTAGTACTGTAAATTACATAAAAATATTCTTTTTCGTACAAAATAGGTTAATGTGAAAGTTGGTGCTGCATTCTTGTTAGTAAACTAATGTGCAATTTCGGTTGATGTCACTACTGAGCTGTAGTCTCCGTTTCTGTATTTGTTTTTAGTATACACAAGAGCAGAGGATGCCTCTTTTCACAGAGGTTGAGAAAGGCGGTAAATATTTAATTTTTTATTTGTTAAATGGCCTATAGATAGAACAGCGGACCCCCATACATATGCAGGGGTCCGTGGACCACGGGTTAGGAAACCCTCTAAGGTGTTAAAGCTAGGAACAAAACTCGATCTGTGTCACCTAAACTTATAAGTAAAGTTTAGGTATTGTGCTCCAGCATGTCGTTAGTAAATCAAAACAGTCTTCTTTTCTAAAAAAGTCGCATCCGCACCCAGATTCATAGAATATCTAAGAACATTAGACTCGGAAGCGAGAGACCCAGGTTCGATTCCCAGTGCGGGCATGTACCTTTGACTTTGTTTAATTTCAAAGTTACCTACATCTGCGAATTTGTGTAGCAATACCACACGCTAACTATGCAGGAAAACCTCGTGAGAAAAACTCGCTTCTTGGTTGGCCCCGCACGTATTAACTTGTCATTCCTGTGAAGACCTCTGTGGCGTAGCGGTAGCGGTTCTGCCTACCATGCAAGTGGTCCCGGGTCCGAATCCCGGCTGGGAACAAAAAAAAACCCAGGTCTTGGATGTTTACATGTTTGTGATGTCGTTGTTTCTGGTTCCCACGACACAGGGTATCCTAGTGTGGGGCCATAAGCAATATATGTGCTTGTATGTAAATGTTATGTTGTATAAGCTGTCATTGTAGAACAGGTATCAACCCTTGTATGTCCCCACTTTTGGGACACGGGTCTTCCTGCATCGCAGGAAGGTTAGGCCATACTCCACCACGGGGGCCAAGTCCGGGTTGGTGGAGGAATACAGGTAATACAGGTGCTGGGCAAAACTTACTCCATGTAAAACAATGTCCAGGCACTGCAGCGTCCGAGTGGTGCCTTCACCAATCTAGTATGAGTAACGGTGCTACTGGACGCTGTATAGATTATCTTATTACGTAGGCATAGAATTTGCTATGTTGAGAGTTAAAACTTTGAGTTGAGAATAATTCTAACAACAGATGTCATCGTGTAGGCACTCGTGTAACTTACTATAAGACTTACTATAACATAAGATGAGATGAGAATATTCTTTATTGTACACTGAAAAAAAAAACAAAATTTACAAAATAATTAAAACGGTACATACATAGTACAATTGGAAGCGCTCGTGGCCTAGCCGAACCGAGTGATTGGAATCAATCACTTGAGTTAAGCACCAACAGTCGTGGTCAGGTGCAGGATGGGTGAGCGTCCCGTGACTACCCCTAGTGGCATTTTTCCGAGCGCTCCCGCGCTTCGCAAGGCACGTTAAGCCGTTGGGGCCGGCTGTCATGTAATGACAGTCGTTAAGCCATGTCAGAGGCTTTATGGGCGGCTTGATAACTTCTGACAGTAAGGCTCGCCACTGTCTTACCATCCTCCACCAACCCGGACTTGGCCCCCGTGGTGGAGTATGTCCTAACCTTCCTGCGATGCAGGGAGATACCCGTGTCCCAACAGTGGGGACATTCAAGGGTTGATATCATCGAAAGTTGTTATACTATAGTGCCAAATAAAGGATAACGTTTGAGATGTTCTTCCTTTTAGGTCTTCGAAAGCGCCTGAAAGACTAATAGACTAATAAATCGTAAATTTTATCGCTCGCCGCGTCGTGACTTTGGCATGAATTTTGTAGTCTTTAATTTTATCGCTATGGAAATTCATATACTTGCTTCGCTTATCGGGCGGCTGAATGGTTTACGATGTTATGCTTTTATGCCCCCCGACCTAAAGCTGTCGTTTATGTGCGGCTGGAGTTATTATTATGTTGCGTCGGTGATGGCTGTGGGCCTTAACGGTTTTGACAGATATCTTTCTAATTACGTTCTTGAGACGGCTTCAGTTTTGACTTTTGAGAGTCGTTAAGACGCTACTTTCTGTTTGCTTTCTATCATACTAAATTGTTGTAAAAGGATAAGTATGTTTTGTATTTTTAAGTAGAGAGTGACCGGACCGAATGGAGAGCGTTGGTAGTGAAAGCTATGACTATTAATTACACTTTAACATTTAAAGTCATTGATGGCAATCAGTGTGTAGTCTCTACTCGAAATCGATCGTGTCAATATTCGTAGAATACGCGAAAATAATTTTTATTATCATCAATTTCTTGATATTCCCGAATCTGAATTAAAGAATTTGGATTTGTATTATGACCACGGTATTGAAGCCAGTGATTCATCCATGTTTTTCTCTTGACTCTTTTTTTAAATATTATCGCTAATATAATAGCAACTCAAGCTTTACTTTAATAGTCACTTATTACGTTTCTGACTTCGGAATATGTAACGTCTACAAGTCTCTACTGAATGAAATCTACCGTTCTACTGACGCCATTAGTATCGAGTGTGTAGTAACACCGTTCTACTGACGCGTAGGTATAGTATCGAGTGTGTAGTAACCCAAGTGGGATGGGTGGGATGACGATCTGCGAAAAACAACAGGCAGATGAAGACAGGGCGTTATAGCGCTCATTAGGGGACGGCTATGTCCAGCAGTGGACTAATATAGTCTGAAGAAGAAGTAGAGAGTGTAGTACCACACTCGATACTAATCGCGTCAGTAGAACGGTAGATTTCATTCACTAAAGACGTAAGACTTCAGAATATGTAACGTCTACGTTACATATTCTGAAGTCAGTATGTAATATGTGAGTATGTAGATTTGATCCATAATTTCACGTCAAATATCGTGATAAATATCGAGCGTGCAGCATGCGCCTTTCATCGGGCTCAACCATATGATAAATTCGAGTTCAAGAAAGAGACATTTAAAAAAAACTAGCCTATTCGATACTGTTAATTTTACTATGGCTTTCAAACGATTCAAAAATTAATTATTTACACTAATTTGTTCTTGATAGTTCCAATTACAGAGCGTAAACAAATACGCCGAGATGTCAGATTGAATTACGTAACTGAAACAAAGCGGGGAAACTCTTACGCAAAAGAGCACAATTAAAAAAGCTCCCGGTCCCCTGTTAATTTGTTCGGATGAAAAGTTAAGCCATTAAGGGGAAGTACTCGAGTCGGTTTTTTCACGAGCCCTCTTAATCTTAACACGGCGAGACAAATGGCCGCCTCTTAAGAATTAATTTGAAAGAATGCCTCTCGGGGGGCCGTTCGTCATTGTCATAATGTTTTCTTTCGTAATATCAGTTTTCGGGCGGAGGTAGGAACGTTATTTGGACTCTCGGAAACTATTAAACGAGTAAAGTATCAGACTATCACGGTCTTTTTATTATATCAACCCTTTTTATGTCTCCAGTTCTCCACTGTTAGGGCACGGGTCTCTGCCTGCATCGTAGGAAGGTTAGGCCATACTCCACCATGGGGACCGAGTCATGGTGGAGGATTGGTAAGACAGTGGCGGGCCTTACTGTCAGGAGGTTGTAAAGCCGCCCATAAGGCCTCTGACATGCCAACTAACATGACAACCGGCATTAATGGCTTTGTCCCTTGCGGAGCATAGAAAGGCTCGGAAAAAATGTCACTAGGTTAGTCACGGGATGGTCAGCCATCCAACCTGGCCGCGCCTGTTGTTGCTTAACCCAAGTGATTGATTCACATCTAGTTGTGAAGACTTTTAATTCTGTGAGTGTGTCCTATTTTGTTTTACTTCAAAAAGTGTAGAGATCCACAGTTCGTCAGGATATTTTTTTATGTATACCTACTCCCCGTTTACTCCAAGACGCGTGAAACGATTTGGAAAATAATTTTGTGAGTTATATTTTTGTTATGTTTGAAAGGGTGGTCCCAAAGCCACCAAGTTAGGGACTGATGTTAACATCCTTACCAAATTGAGGGAACTTTTCAAATTTTAAAGACACACTTGAATCGATTTAGTCGTTTTTTATAGTTTTCTTGCAGTTTGAATTTCATATTCGTATAAATTACTTATCTATTTTTAGTGCCGCAGTGTTTCGAAGTTAGTTTTTATTTTCAATAATTTCTATGTATTTCTATGTTTTTATTTAACACCTAGCAGCTGTTAAGCTTCCTGAAAGTCCGCTTATAAAGGACTGGCTACTACCTCCTTGCGCCCAGTTCCTTATGTTTTCCCTTTCATCTTTAAATTAGCTTTCATCGCGCCCGTAACTTAGTTTCTGATGATTTATTATACACTTTTGATTTCATAACGGCCTGGCTTTGATAAATACGTACTACCTACGCAAAAAGCTATCGTTAACTGGTCCAATTACTACACACATTTCACTCGGTGACTGATAGTCCGAAATCAGAAATTTAGGTTTTTAAGAGCATGTTAGAGTATTCTGTTTGTTGAATGTAAATGACATCAATCCTTTGTATTTCCCCACTGCTGAGGTACGGGTCTCTTCCAGCATCGCACGAAGGTTAGGCCACAGTCCACCACGGGGCCAAGTCCGGGTTGGTGGAGGATTGCAATACAGTGGCGGGCCTTACAGTCTGAAGTTACCAAACGGCCCATAAGGCATGTGACTTTGGCTTAACGACAGCCGGCACCAATGCCTTAACGTGCTTTGCGAAGTACGAAAGTGCTCGGAAAAGAAGCCACTAGCGGTAACAACAGGCGCGGTTGATTCCAATCACTCGGTTCCAATGGTTCCACTAGGCCAAGAGCGCTTCTGTAAATACAATGCATTCTTTACTCAAACCATAATTATATTATTTTTAATGCACTAACCCTTGCTAAGGACAATTTAAAAAACCTATTAGAGGCTAAAAATTCCACCCATGCCGGGATTCGAACCCGCGACCTCTGGCTACCCGTGCCAGCGCTTTTTCCAACTGAGCTAATGGGCGACTCACCGACATCAGTGAAATTTCGAACCTCTTTACAATACTCTCTGTATTACGTACGGCTGACGTAATTTGCATCACTTGCAGCCCCGAGTCTACTTTGCAGTTAGGTTTTACATCGGAATGATATCGCTGTGCCCACATTATTATATTCTTTTTTAATGCACTAACCCGGGACCTCTTGCATGGTAGACAGATGAGCTATAGACGCCACAGAGGTCTTCAGGACCGTCATGAATAATGAGGTGGTAATGACCTTACCGATTGCGGTTATACCAGCATAAGTTACACATCATCGTTATGCTTTCATAGTCATCATCAGCCCACCTCTGCCCACTGCTGGGTATAGGTCTTTTCCCCATCTCGCCATCCTTCGTGGTTTCTGGCCATTCGCATCCACGGGCTTCCTGCAAACCTGATCACATCGTCCGACCATCGGGCAGCTGGTCACGGTTACGCTATCCATTCCATCGTGCAAGATTGCATTATTTGCGTGTTTTTGCCATTACGCGCACCAAATCCTCCATCCAATCTTCTAACTATAACTAGTCATAATATTTGTTAAAATATAATAATGCTGCCTGTTATATAAGATAAGAATATTCTTTATTGTACACACCAGAAAATAATTACAGAGACAACAGATACAAAAAAAGAGGTACAATTGGCGGCCTTATTGCTGATAGCAATTTCTACGTCACACTGTGAGGTACAGGCCTTCTCTGTGAGAGAGAGAGGTTGAGTTTAATCACCATGCGTACCCACCGCGGATTGGCTACTCTAAGCGCTCATGGCTTAGGCGAACCGAGTGATTGGAATCAATCACTTGAATTAAGCAAGAACAGGCGCGGTCAAGTACAGGATGGGTGACCGTCCCGTGACTACCGCTAGTGGCATTTTTCCGAGCGGTTCCGTGCTTCGCAAGGCACGCTAAGCCGTTGGTGCCGGCTGTCATATAATGCCAGTCGTTAAGCCATGTCATGGGCGGCTTGATAACTTCTGACAGTAAGGCCCGCCACTGTCTTGCAATCCTCCGCCGACCCGGACTTGGCCCTCGTGGTGGAGTATGGCCTAAACTTTTTGCGATGCAGGAAGAGACCCGTGCCCCAACAGTGGGGACATACAAGGGTTGATAACTATAACGATCGTCAGAGTGCATTTATTGAAAAACACAGACATTTGTTGTAATAATATTCTCATATTATTCTCCTTTGTCGCGCGTAATTAAACAGCAATATTAATAAAGAAATATGAGCCGTAATAATGCATATCAGTCATAATGTAAAAAGGAGACCTTCGGACTGTGTAGCATAAGGATCAGACTTCTAGTTGCACTCCATCGCTTGCTCTGTTTGCAATAGACGGGGCATTCAACGTGTTTTTACGTCTCTATCTACCTCTTTTTCAATTTACATCAATTTTGTCATTTTGACCTTCCCAGGATGCAGGAAGAGACCCGTGACCTAGCAGTGGGGAGATGCAAGGGTTGATATCTACGCCATTTTGGCTGGTAATTACCTCAGTGCTCGAAATCTTCAATCTGCGGCGGGAAACGCGTGGTAATTAAGTCCATATAGTCTCTCTCTCTCCGAGAAAGCTTAGTGGGGGGTTGTATTTGTTAAAACATACTTAGGCTGTTTATAAACAATAGTCAAAATAGCCCACATTACTAACTTAATTCTAGATTCAATACTTGATGTTTTGTTGGAGGAGTCCAACGAATTCGAGTTTGGGGTTCAATCTAATTGGAGTTCTAGTTCCTGGTGATGAGCGTATCAAATACGGATCCCATGGCACACACTGCCCCCTTCTTCTTCTTAAAGAGCTGACTGCCAACGTCCAGTAATGAACAGGCTCCATTACTAGACTTGGCAGACAGCTCTTTACACCGGCCTCTGTTCAGTGCAATTCTGAACAGCCTCTCCGCGGTTTTAACACCGGTCCACTCTTTAATTAGTATTGATCAGGTATTGTTACTCTAACTTTGCAGGTAGACTGCGGGAGAGCTCCCATCTCAGCGGCTCTCAAACAGCCGGGATTGAGTCCCAGTGATGGGAGACGTCCGGACGGTCTCTCTTTGATACCATGGGGAGGAGACTCGCATTCGCGCCATCACATGTGGGCACAACATCTGTCACCCCTGGAGCCGCTGTGGAACAAGCAGAAGGCAGAAATGTCTCAAATACGGGCTGCTAATGAGCGATTGGTTTTTCGTGCCTCTAGCATTAGAGATGACTTGGGTTTGGGGTTCTCAAGGGAAAACTTTTATTAAAGAATTTGGACGGGGCCCTCGAGGAACCATGGCCTTGAGCGGTAGCTCAGGGGTATTTTTGATGCAGAGGATCTCCCTCGCTGTGCAGCGTGGTAACGCTGCCAGCGTTATGAGGATCTTTGGGTCAGAGATATCTCAGGGTGGTCTATTTAATTGACATTTTATATTTTATTAATGACATTCTTTAAGAAATAATAATATTAAAAAACTTATTTAGAGGCTAAAAACTCCACCCATGCCGGAACTCGAACCCGCGACGTCTGGCTATCCGTGCCAGCGCTCTATCAAACTGAGATAATGGGCGACTCACCGGCATCAGTAAAATTTCGAACCTCTTTATTACGGACAGGCATATCACAGACACAGACAGGCACATCTATTCTCTGTATTACGGACAGGCAGCGACATCTGGCTGAAGTAGATTGCATCACTTATAGCCCCGACTACCTACTTTGCAGTTAGGTTTTTACCCACAGGATTATACTATTTTTATTTTTAATGCACTAACCCGTGCTAAGGACAATTTAAAAAACCTATTTTTAGCCACTAAATAGGTTTTTAAAATTGTCCTTAGCACGGGTTAATACTTAGTGAGATGATTTATACAGCGTCCAGTGGTATCTTCACTCACACTAGATGGGTGAAGGGACCACTCCGACGCTGTAGTGCCTGGGTCATGGTTTTATAGATGGGTGTAGGCTTGCCCAGCACCTATACCACCCTGACAGCTTAGTCGGCCTAGCCCACAGGAAAGACTAGTCAATACGTGCGGAGCCAACCAAGCCGCGGGTTTCCTCACGATGTTTTCCTTCACCGTTAGCGGGTGGTATTGCGACTACAAATTCGCAAATGTACGTAACTTTGAAATTAAACAAAGTCATTGGTACATGCCCGCACTCAGGATCGAACCTGGGGCTCTCGCTTCCCAGTCTATGGTTCTACCCACTGAGCTACCACCGCTTTGAGCACGGGTTAGTGCATTAAAAATAAAAATAGTATAATAATAATAATAATATTATTGTATAGTTATGACGATACGGTTGTGGATTGTAATTTTTGTGACATTTTTCTTTATGAATAAAATTACTTCACAAATCTTACAAAAAAGTCATTGGTACATGTCCGCACTGGGTATCGAACCTGGTTCTCTCGAATATACAGCGTGCTACACATGCTGACCTCTTATCTACCTCTTGCTGCGCCGATACAGTTCGCGCGACACCCCGTCCTTCTGTTTAACTGTTATTGGCGCTGTAAATTCAACAGTTATTGTCTCAGTAAATTTTAACGGTCGCTGCCTCGACAGACAGCGACCTGCTGATAACTGGTCATAGGCATAAGCCTCAACGTCAAGCGCAATCGCTACAAGGCTGCGCTAGAATCCTGATACAGTTCTTGAAAACGACTTTTGTAATGATATTTTGATCGGAGCTTATTTCTATTTTTTCTTATTTTCACTGTCTCCCCATAAGTTAACTTATCATCACTTCCCCGTACGTCTTCTTCAGGCTATATTATTTAGTCCACAGCTGGACATAGCCCTCTCCTAATGAGCGCCATAGCACCCTGTCTTCAGCTTGCCGCATCCATCATCTGCCGGCAGTTTTTCGCAGATCGTCATCCCACCTGGTCGGAGGACGTCCTACACTACGTTTGCCGGTCTCCACTCAAGAACACGTTTACTCCAACGTACGTCTAGTGACCGCAAACTTCCTGACAATCAATGCTTGTTACAGACAGCATAATTAATAATTGTAATAATGGCTTCCACATAACCACAATCACTACTCTTGGTCTCTTCCTAAGATACACTGTGGTATAAGAGACGTGGCCTAGGCGAACCGAGTGATTGGAATCAATCACTTGGTTAAGCAAAAACAGGCGCGGTGAGTTACAGGATGGGTGAGCGGCCCGTGACTACAGCTAGTGGCATTTTTCCGAGCGCTTCCGTGCTTCGCAAGGCACTTTAATCCGTTGGTGCCAGCTGTCGTGTAATGGCAGTCGTTAACCCATATCATAGGTCTTATGGTCGGCTTGATAACTTCTGACAGTAAGGCCCGCCACTGTGTTACAATCCTCCACCAACCCGGACTTGGTCCCCGTGGTGGAGTATGGCCTAACCTTCCTGCGATGCAGGAAGAGACCCGTGCCCCAGCAGTGGGGACATACAAGGGTTGATAACGATAAGAAACAGGCAAAGACATCAAAACCGATGACCTCCGGCAAGGCAATCATACGTAGTACCGCTAGACCAATGAAACTTTATTATTTACAACGTAAATTTCAATTAATGACGATGCCCTCAATATCGTTAGAATATTTTCGGGGCTTAATCGCGTAGTAAAGCTTTTTTACCTCAACGTTTCGACGACGTTACAGACATCGTGGTCACGAGAAGACTGATGGCTGGCACCCGTTCGCATCTTCGGCTGATAAGGTTTAAGACTACCCTCAATCAGCCATAACAAAGCACTGTTAGGGTTGCGACACACTACACTGACAATGTCGGACGATAAGCCACGCGACCTTTTTCGACTCGAACACTTCTTGATGACCGGATTCCACGTTTGCGACAGTTGCAAACCACATTCCCGATTAACATGTCCTCAATATCTTTCCTTTGCTCTGTCCACTACATACCTACGATTTTATGAATGAATTTGGTCTTATCTTATAGGGCTCAGAGAAGTGACCTTCGCTTCTAGCGGTGTTATGTGAATTTTAACTCCTTCCAGACGAGTGAGTTTATGTAGCCTCCATCCAAGTTTAGTTCTACTTCAGTATCATTCATTTGGTTAACAGTGTCTGTTATCCCTAATCAGGGACATAGAACTCTGGAAACATTTTTCCAAATCGGCTGTTTTTGCGCCATCAATTCAAGGACATCTACATAGACACGGTTGGCCAACTACTGAATACCAAAATATTTTTACTAAATTGAATTGAATATGCTGCTGTGTGGTGTTGGCCTAGAGAATAGCACCAACCCAATTCGTCCCGCAGGTGTCGTAAAAGGCGACTAAGGGACACAAACCGGGGGGTGGGCAGCAGCGCCCCCTGCAGTACAATTCCACCGAACTGCAATCCCCAACCCGCATGCCCAGAGCGTGGAGATTATGGGAATTACCCCCCACGATAGCACAACGTGGCACTCTTTAGGGGTGGGCTATGCCCAGCAGTGGACTAGTATAGCCTGACGACGACGAAGACGAATTGAATATTGCCTAATTTGTCGCTAAAAGTGCCTACACCTCGCTACAAATGTTCAGTTTGTTTCGCAGGTTAATCAATTAATTCTTCTTCCTGTGCTTCTCCATTAATGGAGGTTCAAAACGAATATGTATTGTTCTTAATTTCTTGCAAAGAAAAACTGTTTTCAATCCGCCCATTCGCTGGTGCTTCCTTCTTCTCCCTATACATCTCATTCCCTCAAATTAATATCAATCCAAAATGCCACCTCCACAATAGTTGAAGGTTACTTGTTCACAACAAAAAGGCGGTCTCACAGCTTCAGAACCCGAGACGGGCGCGATAGGCGCGAGTTATGGCGGAGAACATCGCTACGAGACAATAACGTGCGAGACAAATGACTCTGCAGCTAAAACGAAACGTTTACTAACAGAACGTTGACTCCCTACTCTGTATTAAAATGTGAAAATTACTTTGCTAATTTCTGCCGAAAATCCCACAAAGCAAAAATCCGCAAAGTAATTTTCATATTTTTATGCTATTATGGATTTCCGCAAAGTAACGCCTGATTCCATACAGTATCCCTACTCTGTCATACAAAGACCTGAGGGGTGAGTCTCTACAATGCATAGTTCTTCAATAGAGTCATATTAGTCCGGAAATATTCGTTTCGTAGACTTTTAGTCCGGATCTACTTGTTATATCGGAAGAGTCCGACCAGGTTTCGCTCCACCCCACCCATCTCGGCGCGGGCGCGCCGCGCGCTTGCCCGCAGTGTGAGACTAGCAACCGACGACGCGAGCTCCGTCTCTGCTCACCATGATTAAACTCTGCGAATCGGAGCGAAACCTGGTCGGACTTTTCCGATATAACAACACCCGTAAGTAAATCCGGACTAAGTCTACAATGTGTTGTACTTATGAAAGTTTTAGTTCAAAAAATTTTCGTTTCCTTCATATCGGTTGTCTAGTAACTAATCGCATTGTCTAGTAACTAATTGCAATGGTATAACCCGTGTTACTTAACTCAGCGCCTCTCGAGATTCGGTCTTGTTAGCGAGAGGTGCCTATTTAATTTGCGCGGATTATACCCCTGGAATTATATTGTAATGATATTGCTTTGTAGACTATCAAATTAAGGCAAATATTGTCGTGCTTATAACATTCTATTGGGAAACTAGGTAAGTATTAGATTATAGGGCCAGGTGCCATCTTGAGCAATTCCGATCGTCTGTCAAAAATGCAGCCTACTGTGGGACACAGGCCTTCTTTAGGAGAGAGAACTTGCGCACCACGCGTGCACTGATTATTTAAAAAAACACTATTCCATCTTCCCTATAAGCACATTTCAAATGAATGAGTCGCGGTAAAAGTTTGAAAGGGTGATATTACTATCTCCCTTCTGAACTTTGAAAGCCTTACGTCTTACGGCGTAAAACTTCTGTTAGGACTATTTCCATCAGAAATAAAGTCTGGAGATAATGTTGTCAACTTTATGAGAGAAAAAATCTACGGTCGGACAGCTCGTGCGATAAAGATGTAAATAATTTGATTTCTCACTATGCACGAGGCGTTAAATGCCGTAAAGTCTGCTCATTATAGCTAAGTAATGGAAATAGTGGGCGATTGCACTTTTTATCAATCTTATCTGTGAGTGGACAGCTTCGAAACTATAGAAATAGCATTCAGCTGCCCACACTAAACTACCATTTACATAAATAAGAAATTAATACTGACTTGAGCTGCTACGCTATTTGTGCTTGCCACAAAATATTCAAGCAGTTTACAGCCAGTGAAATAAACCGAAATAAAAAGAAAATTGTAGATTGGAATAGATAAATACTCTTTATTGCGCACCATACACTTTGTAAGTGAATGAAAAATCGAAGATGAGGTGGATAGTATACAACTAGCGGTCTTATCGCTACAAGCGAGATCTTCCAGACAACCTCAATGTGGATAGGACTGAAAAATGGAGAAAGTAGGAACAGTACTACACATCATACCCGTAAAAGTCCGTTCGCGCAGACTAGGAAGAAGTGTAACGAAAGTGCACGAAGCTATAAGTACATTCAACATGATCTTTAACTGATACTGTTAAGGTGCAGAATTGATTGCCACAGTAGCGCTACCTATTTCGCTCACGCTAATATTGCCAAACGAATAGTCACCTGCATCGATGACGTTGAATCAACCAATAGCAACAAATGCGCGGCCTGCCATAAAATGAAACAATTGATTGGTCGATCAACCAGCCGCACATCCAAAATTTGGTCATCTGCGCAGGTACATCCGCGAGACCTATTTCTTGTGTAGCACTGTAGCTGTATTTAAAATATACAAGGACAAAATGACTTACTTGCATCAGCAAAAATACTTAAAAACAACTATTCAAACAAGTGTGGTGGTGGTAGGTGGTGGTTAGCTAGGTATGCATACTCCTGTAGAATAATAAGCATCTATGTACCAATCTTAAACCATATTTACAAAGAATCATTAGTTGCAGCACCATTCGTGAAATTATTATTATTTTATTTGGAAAACTAACAGCTTATCACTAACACAATAGATTACATGCATAGCAACAGAAAGCCAACAAAAAGTTTTCACAGATAGCCATATTTTGAGCAATTAGCACAGGAGAAAGAAAAACAATACACGAAACATCAGGCTCAGTAATTAGGTACATCCAAAAATAGGACAAAGGAGATGGCACACCATTTTAATGGGTTATATCAGTAACGAAGCCTCAGCCGAGTCACAGAACTTAGACGTTAACACTTTGCGAATAACGGAAATACTACTAGTGAACAAATCAATGTCTCCGTTTTCAATACAAAGGTCGTTGAAAGATCTTACAGCTTTGATAAAGTAAGAATTTTGTCTAAAGTTTAATACTGAAATTCGTATTTGTAATGTAGTTTTCTGTCTTTATTTTCTAATGTTAAAGCGTTGACTGAAAAAGTTTGACAAGTGACTGAATAACAATGCTATTGCTGTGGTAAGCTACCCATCTTAACGGCTGTTAGTTATGTGTTAACGTGTTACCTATGCAGAGCAAATCCCTCTCGCCTGTCTAGCCATATATCATATTGTGAACGCAACTAACTGGCATCTTCCCTGAGAAGCAAACTCGTTCGTAAATCATTCAATTTATTTTATGACCTGTCTCTCTTGACGATCGTATAGAAGTTCGACTTCGGATGAATTTACAGTTATCATCATAAGATGGATAGAGAACACTTTATTGCACAACCAGAAAAAAGAATACGACCATGATTTATTAAATCTAAGTAATGTTATACAATTGGCGGTCTTATTGGTAAGAGCGATTTCTTCCAGACAACCTTTGGATGGGAAGAATATAGTAAATAATCATCATCATTCAGCCACAATAAGTCCACTGCTGGACATGGATCTCCTCTATGGGTTTCCAAAAGGATTGTCTTTTTTTATTAATAGCAAAAAAATAACCTTTACATTTTTAGTTTCACAAATTTCGCCAAACTGCAGTGCAGTTTGTTGGCGTTGCGTTCTTTTAACTTAAGGCTTAATTTAATTATTTTACAGCTACCTATACTTAGTAATGTAAGTACCTATTTATTTTCTTACACAAAAATAAGTTCCTATACCAATTTTAAACTAACAAAACATATTATTATCATATATTGGCTAAACGAGCCTTAAACCCAGTATTCAAGACTCGTTCAGCCAATATTTACCTACTTTAACATTATTTCCTTTAATTTATCTTTATGTTTGGAAGCGGCTTGCATTCAGCGTGTTCCTGCTACTTGGATGATATCTTCTGTCCATCTTGTGGCTGGTTGTCCAGCCTTGTGGTCTCTATTCGAGAACTTTCCGGACCCATCAGCCATCAGTTCTGCGTGCTATGTGCCCACTCACTGCCACTTCTACTTACTTATCTGCTCCGCTATGTCGACGACTGTATACAGTTATACACTCTTGCTGTATACGCTGAATACCCTGAAGTGGTAGGCAGAAGCACATATTTCGAATGGAGTAAGTGCGAGTAAGTTGTTCATTTGTCATCATAACTTCAGAAAAATTGAGAACAGCCCAGTAAGCAGATTCTCTAGTAGACCCTCGAATGGACCATTTTAATAAAAATTTATTAGAGGGGAGGGCTCTGTCCAGCAGTGGTCGTTGCAGCAGCAACGTTGGTCACTCTTAGTCCAGTACATTGCCCGGGTACATTGCCGTACTGTGTATGGCTAGTTGTCTGTGTGTTTCGCTTTTTATGTACCAATGCTACTGTTTTGTTTGTTTATTATTTCTTCGTGCTGTGACTTGTAACCAGATTCTTATGGCTTCACTTTGTATACGTGTGTGTGTCTTTTGTAAATAAATTGTTAATCAATCAATCAGTGGACGACATAATATAGCCTGAAGAAGAAGAAGAAGAAGATTTAAAATCCTATAAAGATATAATCGATCCTTGGGGCGGCTTGAAAACTTCTGACAGTAAGACCCGCCACTAGTCTTGCAAGGCTCCACCAATCCGGACTTGGCCCCCGTGGTGGAGTATGGCCTAAACCTTCCTCAAGCAAGAGACCCGTGCCCCTCGGTAGGGACATGATAGATTGATGATGATGATGACGAATCTAGTATATAAATATCTCGTGTCACAGTGTTTGTTTTCAAACTTGTACTTTCACCGATTTTTATGACTTTTTTTTATATATTTAATAGGTCTGTGAGTCTGAAACCAGGTCGTGGGCTAATTCCTGGTTATGTTTACTAATAAAAAACATTCTGTTTATCTATCTCAAAACAACGTTAAAGGTCATTTATTAATCAATAAATTAGCAATGGAAAAGATAAAAAGTACCCGGAACCGGCGTGCGTGCATGCAACGACTTATGAACGTTGATGAAGCGAAGTTGATCTGTCAGGATCGTCGCAAGTGGCAGACCCTGGTCTCTGCCTACCCCTCTAGGATGCAGACGTGAGGTTATGTATTTATGTATGTGTGTTAATAATCTTATGGTGTCGTGGTGTCAACCCTTGTATGTCCCCACTGCTGGGGCACGGGTCTCTGCCTGCATTGCAGGAAGGCTAGGCCATACTCCACCACGGGGGCCAAGTCCGGGTTGCTGGAGGATTGTAAGACAGTGGCGAGCCTTACTGTCAGAAGTTATCAAGCCGCCATTACATGACAACCGGCACCAACGGCTTAACGTGCCTTGCGAAGCACGGAAGCGCTCGGAAAAATGCTACTAGCGGTAGTCGCGGGATATAATCTTAACTGAAGACGAAATCTGCAAAGCATAAATGATTAGAATCAGCAGAAAGCAGAAATAGGTGGGTCAATCGGCCATCGTCGACCGACGATTTAATTTCGGTCACCGGTGGCAAAAGGCTTAAGATGGCTGGAGACCACGAGTGGGTGAATGGCATTGATTGATGAATCATAACAGGGGTTTAACTTCTGTATGTATTTATATCTGTGCAGTCCATGGACGTGATCGGTCGTTAATCATGCTGCACAGATTACGTTTTATTACCCGTCGGTTAACTGACTAAACGCGCTAGTTACGACCTACAGCTGGTGTGGATTGGGAGAAGACACGTCGAACTAAACAAGAGTTAGTTTATCCATTCAGCGTAGTTCCCTTTAGCGCGGAGAAGATTGAGCCAAAACTAAAGCGGTTGATGAAAATCCTGCATCGCGCAAGCAAAGTTTCTTTAAGGTGTGCTGTAAATTAACTTCATGGAAAAGTTGTGCGAGCCCTTGTATACCTATTATGAAGCATGATCATTGATCAGGGTTTTCTTAAAACGGTTCTTGCGATATTACACACTCTTCTTCTTAATTCTTAAATTATTCGATATCATGCCTTATACGTCCCCACTGTAGGGGCACGGGTCTCTTTCTGCATCGCAGAAAGGTTAGGCCATACGTACTCCACCACGGGGGCCAATTCCGGTTTGGCGGAGGATTGTAAGACAGTGGCGGGCCTTACTGTCAGAAGTTATCAAGTCGCCCATAAGGCCTCTAACATGGTTTAACAACTGTCATTACGTGACAGCCGGCACGAATAGTTTAACGTGCCTTGCGAAGCACGGAAGCGCTCGAAAAAATTCCACTAGCGATAGTCACGGGACGGTCACCCATCCTGCGCCTGACCACGTCTGTTGTTGCTTCACTCAAGTGATTGGTTCCAAACACTCGCTTAAACTAGGCCACGAGCGCTTAAAATTATTGGTCCATATCAAATGATCGTGATCAAATTATGCTCGAAGAACGTAATTAACCGACATCGCCATGGTGTTTCCCCGTAAGAAGTGGAAATGAGCAGGCCATATATGCCGTAGACAAGACAAAAGACGGCGTGTAAAAGTACTAGTTTGGAGACCTAGAGGCGCAGAAGTGTGAACAGGTAAGCAATGAGATGGACTGACGTCAAGGGTCAAAGTGGCAGGAAAAGACTGGATTTAGAAAGCCCTAGACTAAAATAAATGGCGAGCATTAGAAGAGACCTACACTAGGTGGTTCTCAGTTGAAGAAGAAAGTCAAATTAGACAATTTAAAAAACTCTTCTTCTTCAGGCTATATTAGTCCACTGATGGACATAGCCCTCCCCTAATGAGCGCCATAGCGCCCTGTCTTCGGCTTGCCGCATCAAGCATCTGCCTGCAGTTTTCAGTCGCAACAAAAAAAAAAAAACAACTCAGATGTAAAAAAATCAATGACCAAAACAAAAATTGGTGTGACTACAGTTATACCAAGTTTAGTCTAGGTACGCAGACCGCCCGACTCAGCATCCTCGAAGCGCAAAAAGTCGCGCCTCGGTGCCGGCAGCACCAGTCTTATTTATGACACTCACGTCCGCTGCAGACTCCGCCATTTATAAAACTCAATTACGCTCCGTCGACTCGTCTTCGCTCCTTAATAATGATAATTGATGACGAAATTTGCGAGCTTTTTGCGGACTGAGCCGCCTCCCGGCTATATTTCTCGCCGAGTGCCCGTTTCCATTGTACCGATGCAATCGGGAACGAGCTAAACACAGCTGCGCCAAATGCGTGGGTGACGTACGAATCGCAAAATAGAGGGCTGCAGTCGCACACTGCGGTTTTATTTATTTATACTTACCTACTAAGAGATGGCTCTTAGCGACCGCCAATTGTATAACATTACTTAGACTTAAGAATCATGGTTCTAATATTTTTCTGGTTGTGCAATAAAGTGTTCTCTATCTCTATCTATCTATTTATCTACTTTCTTGCACCTAAATTTTACAAATACAGTCGGAGAATCCGGTGGACTTAATGCCATAATCATTTTCTACCAGTCAACCGCAGGAGGTCGAAGGCCCGTCCTTCGGGACTGGGCCGAACGCAGGCACGGCGCCCTGACCTACCGTCTGGCGCAGGTCCTCACCGGGCATGGATGCTTTGGTGTGTACCTGTGCCGGATAGCGGGTCGGGAGCCGTCGACGGCGTGCCACCACTGCGACGCGGCGGAGGACACGGCGCAGCACACGCGCGCCGTGTGCCCCGCATGGGCGGAGCCGCGTGCCGAGCTGGCCGCGGCTATTGGGGCGGACCTCTCGCTGCCGGCGATCGTCAGTGCGATGGTCGGCAGCGAGGAGGCCTGGGAGGCGGTCCTCGCGTTCTGCGAGGCCGTCATGGCGAGGAAAGAGGCGGCGGAGAGGGCGCGAGAGGATGATCCTCTTGCGCTCCCTCTCCGCCGTCGGAGAACCGGGCGCAGACGGCGGGCGTATGCCGACCGTCTGCCGCCATAACGGGGGCCTTCGGGCGGTGGGTCGGGGGGCCCGCCGCTCGACTAAGAGGTCCCGTGCTGGAAGGCGCTCTGCGTGTTCCGGAGTGCCTTCAGCGGAGTAGGGGGACAAAGGCATCCCCCCGGAGGAGTGCCCGCAAGGGCGCCCGCAGACGGGGTCGCGGAAGTGTGCGCAAGCGTCCCCGTGGCCCCGTCCTTTGCGGTGCGGAGGAACACCCCAGGAGTTTTAGTCGGTATACCGCCCTTTTCAGGGCGGGGAGTCCGACATAACCACTGTGCTCCCCCGAGCCGGTGGTACCCGTAATTGGGGTTTCTCCTGGGTGAAAAAAAAAAAAAAAAAAGGTACAGAGAAAAAAAAGGACTTAAAGAATTTTGACCCTTGACAGACTACTTTTTATAGGAAAAGATAGAGGTTGGCGGTCAATAATATGTCAGCTTACAATAAAAGTTTCGCCTTTATAGTTGAGTAGCAATAATAATAAATAGCAGCAAGGTGGGCTTAAAACTAGTATTTTTTTTCAGCTTACCTTGGACAATAGGGATAATAATAATGCCGCCTATACGCGTCTCACTGCCTGTAGGTTACAGTAGGCCTTCTTTCTGAGAACGTACTATGGGCGTACTATAATCGCCACGCGTGCCATCACCGGATTGGAAATTTCAATATTATGTGCAATAAATTCAGTTATGTAAACACCTTCGACATTCAGGTTTCTTCACGATGTTTTCCTTCACAGGGAATTGTGGACAACGCCTGTTACTGGATATACAATATTAGGAATACTACGGATTTATACTCTGTGATTTTATTTGAACCCCAAATTTATTTAATGTCGTAAGGAATGCAGCAATGGAGCCTCGAACCGCCACTCCGCGATATTTCTTCATAACACGGCCGCTGTTTAATTTGTAAATCGCTTGACGACTGATTAAAAACTCCTTTGAAAAATCCACGCCGCCTGACGAGGGGGCCGAAAATTGCCTCAGAACCGTTCAGCCACGTCAAAGAAGAAAGGGGGATGTCATCTGCATCCAGTCTGCCGAGTGTTTCACTCATCTTACGGCAAATTAAAAAGCTGAGATGAATGGTCGACTGGAAATGTTACTCGCGCTCTCTGTGCTGAAAATCCTTGCAAATGACACAGAACATGGAAATATCATTCACAAGACAACGTTTCGTTCTCAAAGTGTTGGTCCAAGTATGTTAGTTTAGGCGCCAACTGTCCGAAAAGCTTTTATTATTTTAAATTGTTATTAGTAGACGGACATACTTACATCATTGAAAAAAAGGTCGAACGAAATCGATAACAACCCTTCCACCAAACTTAATTAACCATTTGATTAGGTTTGTTGGAAGTAACCAACCATCCCAACCAACGCAGGAAGGTTAGGGAATACTCCACCACGGGGGCCAAATCCGGGTTGGTGGAGGATTGTAACACAGTGGCGGGTCTTACTATCAAAAGATATCGAGCCGCCCATAAGGCCTCTGATGTGGCTTAACGAGTGCCTCAAGCCAATAGTGCCGGGTGTCATGTAATGGTACATGACACCCGGCACTATTGGCTTGAGGTGCCTTACGAAGAACGTAAGCGCTCGGAAAAATGCCCCTTGCGGGGGTGGTAGTGATTGATTCCAATCACTCAGTTCTACTAGGCCACGAGTGCTTCGAATGAAAATCTTAACAAAAATAACGAACGTCGCAATATCTATTCCACCATCACCATCAACTTCCAGCACCAACTGTCTGACCATTTTCCGGACAACCTAAAAATTGCCGGCCTTAACCACATAATAGGGGTCCTATTTCACGAAAGAAATCATCGGATCGGCGGACACATCAACTGATTTCCATCCGCGGCCCAAAATTACCAGCGTCGGCAAATCATCTTAATAGCCGTGCCTCGGGGGTCGATAAATCTGGCCCTAAGTGGCGAGAGGCGAGTAATGTCTGTTATTAGTTGTTCTGTCTGACGATGGACGAAGGGACGGAAGGTTTGCAGCAGTCAACTATGTGTCTTGCAGGGCACCAATGTTTAGAAGAAAATGATGGTGATATGAACCCTTTGTATATCTCCACAGCTGGTGCACGGGTCTCTTCCTGCATCGCAGGAAGGTTAGGCACTACTCCACCACGGGAGCTAAGTCCGGTTTGGTGGAGGATTGTAAGACAGTGGCGGGCCTTACTGTCAGAAGTTATCAAGCCGCCGATAGAGCCTCTGTATGTCTTAAGGACTGCCATTACATCACAGACGGCACTAACGGCTTAACGTGCCTTGCAAAGTACGGAATATTAACTATTGCTTAGAGAAAAAAATAGCTATGGCATAAGCAGCCTTAATTACTATGTCAAAGCGTAGGCCACGGGTCTTCGTTTAGATAGTTTATTAAGTCGGTAGCTTAATCACCCGCACGGACTGCAGATAGGCGATTTCAAGCACTGCGGTACGTGAACACCAGTGACATGTTTTTTCTCCATGTGGTATCGCTACTACAAAATCATAAATGTACGTGACTTGGAAAGTCATCCCAGACCTTCATGTGTCTCAGGTAAAGGGTATTGCCACTTCGCCACCTCCACTTCATTATCTCGGAAGGAAGGAAGTGGCGTGCCTTGGGGCTCCCCCAAGGCACGCCACTTCCTTCTGTCGTCCGCGATCGTCATTCAGTCCAACCACAGTCGGTCCAATGAGTCAGATGGCGTCCTAATCTGCGTTTACCAGTTCGTGGTCTCCGCTCGAGATCCTTTGCACCCCATCGACCATCGGTTCTTTACCACCATCCTAAAACCACCACCACCATACCTTAAAATTTGACACATTATTGACTCTTCAATAATGCCAGATTTTCTGTGTTTTGTTTCATGATTAGGTACATAAAAATCTGTTGGCTCCACATATTATTTCATGTAGAGACTTCGTATAGCCCTTCTGGTATTCTTACATCCCGTAAAGTAGGTTTGAGGTGCATTGGGGCAAATTGCAGGCGAAGGCAGGTTGTTACGATGAGCTACGGCTGAGATGGATGTGATACGGTGGACAAGTGCCGTGTGGGTAATGCCCTGTGCTATTAAAGAAACGATCTGAACCAGCCGCCAGACATCGTGTCCTCTCGCTCTAATCATATCGCGAAAAGCAAGAGGTTGCTTTGTTTAGCGGTTTGTTTTAAATATAATGACACAAGTTAAAGGTGGAATATTTTACAGGCATATTCTGACTTATTTGGTAACTTAACAGGTTAGTGTTTTTTCGAGGTGTCTGCTTGATTGCAGATCACGTCACGCATCTTGTCGTTTGTTCGGTCAATATCTCTCTCAACTCTTCATATCACTAACTCAGACAGCCAAATGAGATGGACACAAAGTAAGAAATAAGAGTCCTAGCGCAATAGCGATTTATGCGCGTTCTGTAAGCGATCCCGTTGCGCAGCGCCGTCGTGGCGATGATTTCGCTGCGGTTGACATCGTCGACGCCATTTTCTATAAGCGCGTTCGACAAACCGCCCGCACTACTTGAACCATATCAAAGATACGTGCGTAAGTGGACGTAGCATCGTTTAGAGTTGCAATAGTAGTTATACAATAGATACATTTTTTTAATAACTAAGGTTCATAATCATCCCGTTATATAGGATACATAGTTGCTGTCCAGTCGACTACTTGATAATAAATCCTTCCAGATTGGTCGGCGACTTGTTTCTACTTTCGTTTCCTGCCTCTTTAAAGTAACAAAGTCAGCAGTAGCGTTGCCTCGAAACATCAATCCATTTGCATTTGAGTGTCCAGAGGTTCTGTTAAGTAAGTATCCACTGGGTTGAGTGAGATTTGATTTTTATTTTTTTAAGCTTCTCCAGCTGTCAAATGCATTTATATTTTGACACGTTGGAGTCGTCTAAATGCTTAACTCGATTGAGTGGATTGCTACATAATAGAAGGGCGTATTCGTAGCGGTTTCGCCGCGCAATCGCCTTGCTTTTGAAATCGCATATCGCTAGAGTGTGATACGGATAGCGATAGTGTTAGTTAGAAAAACTGTCCTTTTCTCCACTACACTGAATTCCGAAGGCAGGGGTTACATTTTACAATTTACATTGACATTCAGCAAACAGAATGTAAATTCTTAACGTAGCAATATTTTTTTTCATTTTGATTTTGACTAAGAGAGACACAGAGTGAAAGGAAATAAGATATGGTTACTCCTTTTCAAGACAAACTTTGCACAAGTCTTAAGTACAGCTTTTAAACAAGCCGCATTCTTTGTTGGAGGTTCCTTTATCAGTATCCATAATTTTAAAGTAACTTTACCATAAAGGCCACAATCAATGTGTTTACACTATTTTTATTTTTAATGCACTTACCCGTGCTGAGGAACAAATTTAAAAACCTATTTAGAGGCTAAAAATTTCACCCATGCCGGGATTCGAACCCGCAACCTCTGGCTATCCGTACCAGCGCTCTACCAATTGAGCCAATGGGCGACTCACGGCATCAGTGAAATTTCGAACCTCTTTACAATATTCTCTGTATTACGTACAGGCAGCGACATCTGACTTAAGCAAATTGCATTACTTACAGCCCCGACCACCTACTTTGCAGTTAGGTTTAACATCGGAACGATATCACTGTACCCACATGATTACACTATTTTTATTTTTAATGCACTAACCCGTGCTGAGGAACAAATTTAAAAACCTATTTAGAGGCTAAAAATTTCACCCATGCCGGGATTCGAACCCGCAACCTCTGGCTATCCGTACCAGCGCTCTACCAATTGAGCCAATGGGCGACTCACGGCATCAGTGAAATTTCGAACCTCTTTACAATATTCTCTGTATTACGTACAGGCAGCGACATCTGACTTAAGCAAATTGCATTACTTACAGCCCCGACCACCTACTTTGCAGTTAGGTTTAACATCGGAACGATATCACTGTACCCACATGATTACACTATTTTTATTTTTAATGCACTAACCCGTGCTGAGGAACAAATTTAAAAACCTATTTAGAGGCTAAATTGGCCATTGGCTCAATTGGTAGAGCGCTGGTACGGATAGCCAGAGGTTGCGGGTTCGAATCCCGGCATGGGTGAAATTTTTAGCCTCTAAATAGGTTTTTAAATTTGTTCCTCAGCACGGGTTAGTGCATTAAAAATAAAAATAGTGTAATCATGTGGGTACAGTGATATCGTTCCGATGTTAAACCTAACTGCAAAGTAGGTGGTCGGGGCTGTAAGTAATGCAATTTGCTTAAGTCAGATGTCGCTGCCTGTACGTAATACAGAGAATATTGTAAAGAGGTTCGAAATTTCACTGATGCCGTGAGTCGCCCATTGGCTCAATTGGTAGAGCGCTGGTACGGATAGCCAGAGGTTGCGGGTTCGAATCCCGGCATGGGTGAAATTTTTAGCCTCTAAATAGGTTTTTAAATCAATGTGTTTTTAATACGCAACCTGCCGCAAATGAGCTACAATTACTCTTGGAAATCGATTGCCGTATAATACCAACCGCATCTAATTACTAATGAATTGGTTTACCCTCCATGTTTTCCAGCCTTATTATCAACTTACAGCCACAGAATAAATAGGTATAGAAGGTTCAATTCGTTATTTTTAACATACCTCATCAAGCTACAGAAAGATAAATAAAACGGTTCTTTCTGCGGTTTTAGCCTCTAAATAGATTTTTAAAACGGTTCTTCTTTGTGTCTATGCTGATATCACATGCTATGGTCAATTGGTTTAAAAATAATAATAAATACTTCCACAGAACGTAATCACATGTCCTGGCCCAAAACCGTGGAAGAGGTGTCTGCGAAGGACTGGAAAAAATATTTTAAAAATTGGTTCAGACGCATGAAACTTTGTATAGAGGCTGGTGAAGAGTTCTTTGAAAAGATTCAATAAAAAGGTTAGGCTATACTCCACCAAGGGGGCCTAGTCCGGGTTGGTGGAGGGTTGTAAGACAGTGGCGGGTCTTACTGTCAGAAGTGATCAAGCCGCCCATAAGGTCTCTGACATGGCTTAACGACTGCCATTACTTGACAGCCGGCACTAACGGCTTAGCGTACATTGCGAAGCATGGAAAAAAGGCTCCGAAAAAATGCGGTAGTCCCGGGACGGTTACCCATCCTGCACCTGACCGCCCCTGTTGTCGCTTAACGCAAGTGATTGATTCCTATCACTCGGTTCGACTAGGCCATGAGCGCTTCACAAGGACATCACATACATGGAAATACATCCACACTGAGGCTATTTGTACCGATTCCCACTGGGCCATAGTGTATATCTATGAATCGCGGCGAGTCAAGTCATTAAGAAATATTAGTAACTTAATGTGATGTAACTAAATGAGACCTCTGCTATTACTCTACCTCCTGTCATTCAAAGATTCTCACTACGGAGACCTCTTAATTAGTGCCAATAGTTTGTCAGTTCGGTCACCAGATAGCTTTTCAACCAGTGTATCAGATAATAGGGGACGTAAAGGTATAATGTAATGCATTTCGTATGTTGCACGTTATATTTATTGGGAACAACCGTCAATTTTCAACGTCTCTTTACGGACACCCAATAATTTCATGGTTATGCGGTGTCTTGTTAACTGTTGCATGCAGGGGTGGGTCGGTTAGACCGCTTGGGGGTTTAATTGAACTAAAATGTAGTTGAGAAGAAAGTTGTTGTAACTCCATTAGAAGGTTGTCAGGTTGGTTGCCATGCTTTCGAAGCTTGTTTTCATAAATAAAATTACGAAAGAAATTTGTCTGCTTACCCCTCTGGGATACACGCCTGTATCCCAGAGGCGTAAGCAAAGACCAGGGTCTGCCACTTACCACGATTCTGACAGATCACCTTCGCTTCATCAAGGTTCATTAGTCGTTGCATGCACGCTTGCCGAGTCCGGGTACTTTTTATCTTCCCCCTATAGATCCCTATTTGGTCGAAGTTTAATTATAGTTAACTGTGTGGATATAAATAAATTTAAAAATCAAGTCTGTCTGGGACGTACCTTATCGGCCCTTCCATCTACATTCACTATATATATTTGTTTCGTCAAGCTCACTACCTTCATCCTCTTCACATGTCCAAACCATCGCAACAGTCCGAATACACCCGTTTAATAATGATATTAAACGGGTATATTCGCAATTATTTATTAGGTAAAACCCGTTTAACACATAACTATGTATGAGCATCGCAAGTCGTTAACAAATACTTAAATAAAAAAAATTACCTGTGTCTGGCAGACCCACCCAGCATTTCCGTGTTGAGTTAATACGACGGCTGTTGAGGCCTCGCCTGTAATAACCCTGCAGTAGCAACAACGTATAATTTGGACCACTTTCGGCTCACTCAGTCGAGTAAACGTCAAGACTGATTGCTTATTACTTGTGCCTTTTAAAAAAGAGCATAACTGACGTAGGTATGATGAAACGTGCCAATCTTTAATGCAAAGTACAGACGAAAATGGAAATGTGAACAGAAGATCAGATCAGGTTGAATTTGTATGGAATCAGGCGTTACTTTGCGGAAATGCATAATAGCAAAAATCCAAAAATCCCAGAAGTTTCTGGGCTTTTTGGCGGAATTTAGCAAAGTAATGTTTACATTTTAATGCACGTTGAATTAGTCATTTTTAATGACCAAATAGAAGGTGTAATATTTTCAGAGTTCAATGCATGTTTGCGTGTGTTGACTTAGGCTTCTTTATTAACACACAGAGATGAAACGGCTTGACTTGACCAATTGAGAAATACAAAAAGGCAGAGAGCAAAAAAAAGTTAAGCAAGGCCTAAGTGATTCTGTAACGTAGCGATAACTCAGTGGGTAGAACAATGGACTCGAAGGCGAGAGACCCAGGTTCGATTCCCCAGTGCGGGTATGAAACAATGACTTTGTTTTTTTTTTCATTTGTGAAGACATCGTAGCAATACCACTCGCTCACTGTGAAGTAAAACACCGTGAGGTAACCTGAGTGTATGAGTGATCAAATACCGCAGCGAAATTGCCGAACCGTGGTGGGCATCCGTTGTAATTAAGGCCATACTCTCTCTCTAAGAGAAGGCCTGGGCCATCCAGTGGGACGTTTACACGCTACTTGAAAAAAAAGAGATTCTGTTGAATTCACGCAGTTTCAAATTCCTGCGGTATGTATATGTATGACACTGGAAAATAACAAGATCCGCCAGTTTATAAATTTCCTAGGAAAATGTATAAACTAACGTAGGATTGTAAACGAGAGATGTACTGTATTATCTTACGCCCACATTTTCGCAAATTGATTGTTGGAGCCCTACGTCACTGAGCGGTGCCCCGCGCCCCGCAGGCCAAAACCGGCCGGACAACTTGCGAGCGGGACGGGGGGCAGCGCCGCGGCATGCGGCACTTCACACCATCCGACGTGTCGATACACACTAATTTTGAATTCTCTTCTTTTTCCAATTAAACCATCAATTTATACAGTCCACTAGCTTATTTATCTCGATATCAAGACCCTGAGCTAACATTGATAAACATACCAAATTCAAGCGTAAAATAATAAGTAAGCCTTAACGAAACGCCACCTGCGCTCTGATTGGTTCAATAAGTCACGTGTTCCTGCTCCGTCTAGAAATATCGTTGATGAAGTGAAATTTACCACAGAGCAGAACACATTTAGCGCGATTTTCGTAAATCTAAATTTTGATCACGTGTTTTGAGCCGATCTTCGGTGTGTTCCTTATTATTGATACGAGTGAAAGGAAAATAAAGGAAGGCCCAATCGGCGCGGAGAGCACACTGATTGACTTGGGCATTTTCGGTGTTAAATGTGGCGTACGAAATTACACCTCTTGGCATTCGAAGCACACGTTTCGCTGCATTTATTTACCTCACGTTCGAGTTCATAACTTAACATAAAAAATATCTCGGAATATGGCAGTGTTTAATTAACGAAAAGAGTCAATGGAGCGCGTTCCATGCACTTGTAATTTTATTTTATTCAGCAGACGGGTGATAATTATGATGACTATAAGCATAGTACGAGCTTTCAGTTGCAAGTTATACTGGCTTTATGACGTCACGTAAATACACAAAAGTCCACGCCAACGTCCAAATTGTTAGCAAAAACTCTGTGTCAAATAAAAAAACCCACTGTAAAGACAAAACAATATAAGTATTACCCCCTCCTAACCCCCACCCCTCCTACTTTTAGTATTTTGCACTACCCACCCAGCCATTATCCACAAACCAAAGGTTGACTGGAAGATATGATACTTAGCATTAAGTACGCCTTTGCATCAAATACTGTGTGTTTTGTGCTATAAAGAACTTTATTATATTAAAAAAACGACCGCTGAAAAGTTTTTCAAAATAGAATTTCCCACATGAAAATCTACAAAAATCGAAGCGACCATCTTGCTGAAGATGAAAATTCAAGGAACTTTATCTTTGTCTTACGATACAGCAGCCGAGTGTTTTCTTTTAAAATGTACAGGGTATTATTAGGTGTAGTCAATTGTAGATTGTCAATTTTCAATCAATAAGTCTCTTTATGTAGAAATTTTATGTTTTTATTAATGGGTTAAGGTTGTTCTATGAAATACTCTTATCTCCTTTATTTACCTTGAGACTGATCCTATGATGGAAATTATACCTATGATAACACTTCAGTAGTTTATTGCAGTTCAGTTGGACTGTCCAATTATAAATAAGTGATGGCAAATGTGTCTGGAAAAATTAATAAAAACCAAAATGCAGAAGGCGACGAAGAAGATTTAATATCAAAATCGATCGGTCACTTCGGCATATGGCAAGGAACTGTCTGTGTTATGATATCAGCAATAAGATTTAGTTCAGCGTGGACTGGCTCGGCCATAATGTTCTTGACGCCTAAAACTCCGTTCTTTTGCTCGAAATTCAGTGAGAATGTAACTTTTGAAGTGGAGAGATCAAAGTGCTACGACGGTTGTCTGGTATATACTTATGAAAACAGTTTCCACGATCAGACTCTCATATCGGAGTTCGATTTGATTTGTCACAGGGCCTGGATGGCCAGTTTCACACAAACTGCGCTCATGTTTGGCAATTTCATTGGGGTTACTCTTTTTGGATGGATATCGGACCGGCAAGTGTTCATTGGACTATTCAAGACAATTCAGAATTACAGAAAAATACAATTGGTATCAAATATGTTTTCTTAAGCTGCCATTGGATGGCAATATTCATGCTACCATACATTGCTAAAATATAAGTAAAATATAATATTCATAAGACAGATTAAGCCAAGTCAGAGGCCCTAGGGCGGGTTGAAAACTTCTGACAGTAAGACCAGCCACTAATCTTACAAGGCTCCACCAATCCGGACTTAGCCTATACCTTTCTTAGGAAAGAGCCCTTGCCTCTCGGTAGGGACATAATGGGTTGATGATGAAGATGATGATGATTGCTAAGACCCTAGCGTTTAACATCTATTTTGCTAGCCAAGGAGTCAAGAGAATGAAAAATGCAAAAGTATGACTTTTTCGAACAGAAATAAGAAAAAGCTAAGAATATCGAATAGATAATTCCCACTTCGTAAATTTAGTAACAGCGCCAAAACTAAATTTTTCGTAAGCACTGATCCCAATTCCGGATTCACTTACTTGATATTTTGTCTCAAATGACCATGTTTTGCTCTGAGCCACCGACGATGCGAGCTCTGTATCTATTCACTACATTTACGGCTTACATTTTACATTATACATTGACATTCAGCAAACAAAATGTAAATTAATTACGTTGAAATAAATTGAATTGGATTGAAATGTAATTACCCCCGGTTTGTGGTACAATAACAAGCCATTAATCTATTATTAATAGCTGTCAGTTGGCCAAAGGGCATATAAAAAAGCATTCGACAGCTGTTAACTGTAGATTAACAGATTGTTAGTGTACGAGAAACTGGGCGTTAAGCTCCGCAAATCAAAGCGAAGGCTGGTCGTGCTATTCCGATAAAATATCGAGTAAGTGAATCCGGGATCGGGTTAGTAGCGCCGAAATTATCACCAATATTCTGTTTCCAGGTACGGACGTCGAACTGGATTACTTCAAGCGATATCTAGCTTATCGATTTTTATGCTAGCAACAAGTTTCGCACCAAACTACTGGACCTTTACTTTCTTGCGATTTCTCGTCGGCCTGTCTTCTGGAGGCGTCTTAGTCATCACTATTGTCATGGTTGTCGAGATATCGGGGCCCAAATATAAATCTATTGCTGGATGTCTGATGTTTATGTCAGACGGTCTAGCTCAAGCTTCCATTGTGCTGTTCGCGTATTATACGAATACTTGGGACCGAATGATGCTGAGTGTGGCAGTCGCGTCTTCAGTTTTTCTGGTATATTTTTTTCTGCTACCGGAGTCACCCAGGTGGCTGATCATGACGGGGAAGACTGACGTTGCTGTGAATGTACTGACTAAGGCCGCTTGTTGGTAAGTAATTTAGTTTTCCATTTTGGGGCTCGGTAGTCAACAAGGAACCCTTATACTCTTAGTTTCGGTATGTTCATCTGTCTCTCTGTTTGTCTGTCAATCGGTCAGTCTGTCCGTCTCTCCGTCCGCGGCGCTTACCTCAGAGACGATTAGTACTATTACTAATCGTCTCTGAGCTGAAATTTGGCATAGATTAGTCATGCCAGCAAAACGGTAGAATGAAATATATTTTTATAGAAATTAAACTCAAGGCTATAATTTATTTTTGATTAATTTATTTCAATTTTAAGCACGATCTAACCTTGAGTTGTGACATCTAAATGTGTTGGCAAAGATTCATTGCCATCGCCATGTCGTTTGTAAATTAAAACCAAAGAAATTTTATCCTTGAGGGTATTAGTGTCATTGTATGTCTAAAATACAGTTTTCTTTCAGGAATCGTTGTAGCACAAAAGATATTCCGGAAAATGTGAAAGAAATGAGTCTAGCGATAAACAAAAGTAGATCATCTGAGTCTAGCAAATTGTACAACTACCTAGACTTGTTGAAGATTAGCAAGTTGCGCAGAATATGCTTCATCGCTTTCTTGGTTTGGATGGTGATTGGCATCTGCTACTTTGGAGTTAATTTGTACAACAGCTTTATTGGCCAGAATATTTATATGAATGTAACGATTTCCGGACTGATACAGGTACGCTATAACTTTTCTATATTCACTGTTCTAAATACTCGTTTCTTTTGTAGCCTATAATTTAGAATTGGTCTAATATAAGTCCTAGCTTGCACCGTAATTCTGATAGCTGTGCACAAAAGTTCTTTCTGATATTTCTTCGTGTTTTTATATGCTATTAATTTTTTTTTCCTTTTATATTAATTTGTATTTGATAAGTAATGTACATTTGCGAAGTTACGGTAGCAATACCACTGACTAACGGTAAAGGAAAACTTCGTAAGGAAACGTCGTTCTCGGAGGTGTTCAAAAACCTAAGTGCTTGAATTTGCCAATCCGCGGAGAGCACGCGTAGTATTCAATACCTTACTCTCTCTCTCTTTCTCTTTCTTTTTGAGAGATAGCCTGTGGCCAGCATTAAAACATTAATAAACAACATAAAAAAATTATTTGCAGACCAAGTACGTTTTAAGCAAAAGTTTCATCAAAGACTTGTGTTTAAATGATATGTAGTAAACAAATGACTGATTGTATAAACGTGTAGACATCTTACATGTTATTATTTAAGTTGTAAAACCAATCGAAGTCATTAATATGTTGTCATTCAACCTGAGTTATCTCCACGATATTTCAAGCGCTATCTTTACAACTAGATAATCAATTATGAATGTTTATTTGACCTACTTTGACATGAGTTACCAAGCACTTATCTATAATTTCTAATGAGTTACATTCACACGATCTTCCCTTTTTATCATCTTGAGAAATTGGTTTAGGTTGTGACCTCGCAATCAGATTTATGAGTTTGTTGAAAAGAAAAGATAGTACATAAGTATTTGTAATTTAATGTTTTTAGTATAGCTAAAGTTTTCTTTCTTTAGATACCAGTATCACCAGCAGCAATACTACTCAATAGATTAAGCAGAAAGATCTCGAACATTGGAACCTTCATCGTCTCAGGAGTGTCAATGATCATCCTGACATTCATGCCAAAAGACTCCTGGATTGCTAGCGCTCTCGCTTTTATCTGTATTTTCTCTCTAAATACTTCATTTATTATATTCTACCTTCATTCCACTGAATGGTTTCCAACACTTATTAGGAACATGGGGTTGGGTTTGACATCCTCGGGGTGTACAATTGGTGCGATGATTTCACCTTTTGCGGCATCCCTAGAGCCTAGGTGGGTGCCTGCTGTTATATTTGCTACGCTACCGTTTTTTGCCGTTGTTTTGTATTTCTTTTTACCAGAGACTAAAGGCATAGAAATAAAGCACGATCTGGATGAAATTGATAAATAATTTTTTATGGAAAAAGAAGATGTTTTATTCAAATACACACAGAAAAATACGAGTAATGCACTGCATAACAGTTTGTTAGTAGATACTTTTAGTTTTACAATTTATCAAACAATCAATCAGCTAGTTCTCGGCCACTACTGGACATGAGCCTCTACAAGGCACGCCCTTTGCTCTCTCCTTGGCCATTCTCATCCATCCACTCATCCAACAATCTTCGTGAGATCGACGGATATACAATTTATTCATATATAAGGTACAATTAATAAAAGGTATTTGAAACTCCCTATACACCTCTTGTTTGCTCTACACTTAAGGCTTGCTTAGTTAAAATGCTTAAAGCAATTTTTCGTCAACTGCATGAAAGTTGGTAAAAACAATCCCACCAAAAACATTCTGTAAAAACTAGCCAAGTTTAGATGGAGCTGCTCGTTTATCTCTAAAAAGTAATGAAATCTAGATAAAGTCGTGCCAAGTCTAAGGTTCCTTACTGCGATCTGTTTATACTTAATGTTGTGTGACTTGGCCGTTGAAGGGTACACAAGGGTACAAAACTAGTGCTCCATGACACCATTGCACCAATCTGTCGCCAGAACCGCTACCCACTGACGATGAAAAATTGCCACTTGAAAAACGTTGATTAAATAACCAGTTAATTGTAAGCTTGATAAAGCTGCATATGTCAATAACAGTATAAAAAATTATTTCCTGCACAGACGGACTTCTAATCACGGCCAAGTCACACTACATTAAGTATAATAATAAACGGATCGCAGTAAGGAACCTTGGACTTGAGTTTGTCAACATTTCATTATTTTTTAGAGATATTACATATTTTAAACTTTCGTGACTTGTACACATAGTTAGAATATTTTTTAGAGATAAACGAGGCTCCATCGAGACTTGGCTAGTTTTTACAGAATGTTTTTGGTGGGATTTCACTTCTTTTTGTAAAAACGTGGGCATATTGATTATTTTATTACATTTTCTTATAAAATAAATCAATCCGTCCCCATTAAACCAAGGGCAGTAGAAGAATGTCGTAAACGACTGTAAGGCGGCCGGTTGCCACTTCGCCATAATATAAGGTTATCGGATAAGCAAAACATAAGCGCGTTTTAAAATACAATCAGTGCCATCTAGCGATATGTACGGGTGTCACCGCCACTCTTAGTCCAATGCATTATATTTTGACCAAATTTTGAGCGACATAATAATAATCTTCTAAAAGTTTGGTTGGGCACTTGTGTTGTATGTTCTGTCATGGTCACCAGGTACTCAAAATCTTCGATTTTTTAGTTTTTATAGTTTTCCCTTTATGTGGCCATTGAATCCTAACTCTGTACCAAATTTCAGCTCTCTGAATTTATGGGAAATTCTATTTTGATAATCATCAGTGAGTGTCATAAATGCGAAACATTGCTGTCACTTAACTTCGGAAGTAAATGACCTACAGACTTGAAATTTTGGATTTTAAGTAGACTATAGCTTACTGGATGACGAAAATTTCTGCGTTCTGGTCCTATCTAGAAGTTCTCAAACAGGGGCCTGAAAATGCGGCGAAGTGGTTCCTATAAATATAGTTACGGCAGTGTTTGCTTCGCGCTCGACTTGGCGTGGGCGCTGCCGTGCCCCCTGATATATTATCATAGTTCGATATCAACCCTTGTATGTCCCCACAGGGGCACGGGTCTCTTCCTAAATTGCAGCAAGGTTAGGTATATACATCATAGTATAGTCTGTTAGCTTTTAGAATATACCTCGGTTGCTATTGGATAGACTCGGATATATACGTGTAATAGAAATATCGGAACTATAATATGAGACTTATTTTCACATAACTTTTAAAAATAGTGAAGAAAAGTTTTAAACAGAGCAGGAAGTAGTATTACACTCGTGTGCTTTCGCCGAAAAGCGAAGCCTACTCTAGAGCCCGAGGTATATTCTAAAAGCTAACAAACTACCTATATGTGATGTCAAATGCTCCCTTTCCATAATCGTATTTACCTGATTTAACTTTAAAGGGAATAATAGGGGTTAAAGTATGAAATTGCCGTTTTATTGCAATAGGTTCTTTGAATTGACATATAATCTTCATGGTTTGAGGTTTTCGAATGAAACTTTTTGCTGCGTTTGGAGAGGGGTCTACTAATGCCGTTAAACCATGCCGCTAATTCCTGGGTAGTTTGACTAGGATCGGCTTCCACTATCTCTCTTAATTCATCGTTATTCACCTGTGTGGGCGGTCTTCCTCGTGGCTCGTTCTTTAAGTCGAAATTTCCATCACGAAAGCGTTTAAACCAAAATCGCACGGTGCGTTCATTAGTAGACCCCTCTCCAAACGCAGCATTGATATTGCGGGCTGTTTCTGCCGCGTTAGTTCCGCGTCGGAACTCGTATTCAAAAATCACTCGAATTTTCGCAGTATCCATCTTTCTTGTCTAAATTGAATAACAAAAACAATTGAAAGTCGATATTCAAATGTTTCACATTTTTAAAAAAAAGAACATCATAGAAACCATTTGAAAAAAGTTTCATTCGAAAACCTCAAACCATGAAGATTCTATGTCAATTCAAAGAACCTATTGCAATAAAACGGCAATTTCATACTTTAACCCCTAATATAAGTGCTGAGGACAACACAGAATCCAACGCTAACTAGATAATCACAACCGTCAACTACATCCCACATTTTATGGCCGGTAATGATTCCAACGAATCGCGTGATGGTCTGATGACAGTGATCGGGCGAAGGATTGATCCCATTGACTCGATTGCCTCCCAACTGCGGCGCGCTTTGTTCGTTGACAAACGTGATTGCTGTGTTAGGGATGGGCAACAACAAAAAAATACTGTAGGTTTGTATCGATATAACATTTACATTTACAGAAGCGCTCGTGGCCTAGCCGAACCGAGTGATTGGAATCAATCACTTGAGTTAATCAACAACAGGCGCGGTCACGTGCTGGATTGGTGACCGTCCCGTGACTACCGCTAGTGGCATTTTTCCGAGCGCTTTTGTGCTTCGCAAGGCACGCTAAGCCGTTGGTGCTGGCTGTCAAGTAATGGCAGGCGTTAAGCCATATCAGAGGCCTTATGGGCGGCCTGATAACTTCTGACAGTAAGGCTGGCCACTGTCTTACAACCCTCCACCAACCCGGACTTGGCCTCCGTGGTGGAGTATGACCTAATCTTCCAGCGATGCAGAAAGAGAACCCGTGCCCCAGCAGTGGGGATATACAAGGGTTGATATCAAACATTTACCTTCAGTTACTTCTGGCTTCACACTAGGATACCCTGTGTCGTGGGAACCAGAAACAGCGACATCACAAACATGTAAACATGCAAGAATTGGGTTTTTTTTGCTATCTCCAGCCGGAGTTCGAACCCGGGACCTATCGCATAGTACGCAGATGCGCCACCGCTGCGCAACGGAGGTCGTCTTAACTGTAACTTAACTATAGGTTAGAAATGTTTCATAGGACAGATATCTCTATACCCATTATTGTAAAACATAAAATATTCATATTTATATTTGCCGTAGATCGTTGGTTCGAATCCCGTCATGTACCAGCAACTTTGTTTTTCAAGTTATGTACAATTTTTAAGGTAAAGTAGTAATACCACTCGCTAATTTTGAAGAAACTCATATTGAGGAAACCTGAGTGTCTGGGGTGTTCAACGACCTCAGCTCTTGAAATTGCTAATCCGCGGTGGGCACGCGTAGCGGGTGTCGTAATAGGCGACTAAGGACACAAAACGGGGGGTGGGCAGCAGCGCTCCAATTCTCCGCAGTACAATTCCACCGAACTGCGATCCCCAACCCGCATGCCCAGCGTGGGGATTATGGGCATTACCCCCTATGATAGGGGGTAATGCCCATTTAGGGGAGGGCTACGTCCAGCAGTGGACTAGTATAGCCTGACGACGACGACGCGTAGAGATTATGCCCGTACTCTCTCTTGCTGAGAGATAGCCTGTGCCTTGCAGTGGGGCATATAGTGTACATAAAAAATATTTTGAGCTTACAATATCGACTATTAGGTGAAATTATATCGATATTCGATATGTCAAGCCTATAGGCGCCGACTTTGTGTGACGACTTTTGGTTCATATACGCCATACCATTCGTGTGATGTACCAAATTGTAAGTGTCTGTGTTACTGTTTGGTTGTGTGTTCTTAGTAAATGTGTCGGTCGGTCGCAAGGCATGTTGATCTTAATTGAGAATTAAGGACCCATATTTGCATGGTCATTGAATAGCTTTATTAGAAAGAGAGAACGGGAATCTTATGCCGATGAGTGTGCCAGAGCAAAGAATAGTTATTTGTTATACAAGAGTGCAAAGTTGCTTTTTAACCGCGTGTTCAATTTTGATGACCGAGCAAGCCAAGGATTCTAAAATTCAATATTAGAATCCTGAGCGTTAGCGAGGGAATCAAAAGAGCACGAGGTGAAAAATCTTTGCACTCAGCCTCGCACCTCAGCGAGGAAATGACTAAATGCAAAAAAAAAAACGTTTACAATCACAAGATAGGTACACTTTTATTTCAGTTTAGGTATTAATTACTACATTATGACAGGTAAATATTACAGAATAATCTTTAAATTATAACAAAATAATACTAAGGTATAATTAAGAAAATTTTAAAGTAACGTTGCTACAGTTATTTTTAATTCACAAACTTAGTACACACGATGTTCTAAATTCAATTTACTTTATCCTCTAGAGAATAAAAACGGCTTTTCCACTCAGATATTGAAGATTAAAAATACTCTTTCCGATATGGTGGGATGAAAAAACTATTAACTATTTATGTAAATCGAACTATTTATTGCGAATGTGAGTAGTAGGCTGGTAAGGGACGTCTCAGTCGGACATACATCGACCAAATAGAGGATATATCAGAAAAGGGGAAGATAAAAAGTACCCGGAACCGGCGTGCGTGCATGCAACCACTTATGAACGTTGATGAAGCGAAGGTGATCTGTCAGGGTCGTGGCAAGTGGCAGTCCCTGGTCTCTGCCTACCCCTCTGGGATACAGGCGTGAGGTTATGTATGTATGAAAATTAAGAAGCGCTCGTGCCCTAGTCGAACGGCTATAGACTATCAGTTAAGCAACCACATGCGCGGCCAGGTGCGAGATATGACCGTCCCGTGACTTCCTACCGAGCGAATCCGTCGCATGGCACGTTAAGCCATTGGTATCGGCTGTCAGGTAATGGCAGTTGTTCAGCTATATGCAGCGGCTTGATAATTTCTGACAGTAAGGCCTGCTACTGTCTTACAATCGTCCACCAAACCGGATTTGGCCCCCGTGGTGGAGTATGGCCTAACTTTCCTGCGATGCAGAAAGAGACCCGTGCCCCAGCAGTGGGGACATACAAAAGGTTGATATCGTTTCATATAATAGTTTGATGTTTATCATAATTTTGCGCTTATAAACTTTGTTGCCTTTTACAGGCATTGCAAATTATAGAATACACAAATAGTGCAAGTACCTATTGCTTACATTATTTACATATGAATAATACAATATTACATTGTTAACATCATAATAATAGTTATTACAGCGTATTAATGTTAGCGATGTTAGCGAAAGCGAAAGTTTGTGAGTGTGTATTTTGGTTACTTCTTCACGTCTAAACGGCTGGAGCGATTTTAATAAAACTCGGTATGGAGTTAGCTGACACCCTGGATTAATACATAGGCTACTTTTGCTGCGGGAAAATATTCCCATGGGAAAATCAATAAGCCGCGGGGCACAGCTAGCTATCATTATAATTATTTTTACAGAACACATTATATACACATTAATGTATATAATGTGTTATTTGTGATTAATCAATTAATTATTATTATTATCGCTGACTGTGTTTCGTATAAAATTGTAAATATTATAAGGGTTCGATGAGACTAGCGCGAGACCGTGCTGGCTGGCGTGGAAATGAAGAGGCCTATACCCAGCAGTGGGGTTTACCGGGCTGATGATGATGATAAAGGTTGTCTGGAAGAGATCACTTTTAGTGATAAGGTCGACGTTTGCACTCTCAGGTTAAGAAATATCTGTGTAATTTCCATTTTTATGCACAATAAAGTGTTCTCTATCTATCTGTCTATCTATTATATAACATCAGTTTAATTAGGTATGTACATCCTCATTACATACATTCATGGACAAACTAAGCGTTTCCATCGCCAACGCGTCGCCAAACATTTGCCAGCATTACTGTGGGACTTTTGATTCTATCTCGGAGCCAACATGTTAGATTTCACCACCGTCACTTAAACCAAAGGTTAACTCGTCGATAATGGCGGGTTAACGCCAGTAATGGAGCCACAAATCTAGCTCGTGACGCGACGGCGGCGCACCGTGTAATCTGGACGCCCGAGCTTGTTATTTCATAAAACCCTTGTGGTTACAGACTCTATGATCTGGCCGGAGCGGTCTGCGCTGGGCTTTGAGCTGTAATTTGAAGGAGGGATCGTTTTCGTTGCTTCCAGGAAGGTCTTAAAGATTTATTAACGTGTTACGTTATTCTTTGGTAAAACGAAACTCTAGTTTCGGTAACTACTTTTCCTTATATTCTTTTTAATGCACTAACCCGTGCTAAGCACAATTTTAAAAACCTATTTAGAGGCTTAGTACTAGTAAATATCCAATATATTGCTCCAGTCTATCCAAAGGTTGTCTGGAAGAGATCACTTTAAGTGATAAGGCCGCCTTCTGTACTCTTAGGTTAAGAAATATCTGTGTAATTTCCTTTTTTATGTACAATAAAGTGTTCTCTATCTATCTATCTAAATAAGTACAGGCAGCGACCTGTACCTACGTAATATAAAGAGTATTTATTGTAAAGAGGTTCGAAATTCCACTGATGCCGGTGAGTCGCTCATTAGCTCAGTTAGAAGAGCGCTGGCACGGATAGCCAGAGGTCGCGGGTTCGAATCCCGGCATGGGTGGAATTTTTAGCGTCTAAATAGGTTTTTAAAACTACTTTTCCTTTCAACCATAGGAAAAATAGTGCAACATAAGTAAGACAATGTGCACTTTTTTAAAGTAGCTTATAAACGTCTCACTGCAGGGTATGGGCCTTCTCTCAGAGACAGAGAGGGCTTAATTGCCACGCGTGCCCACCGTGGATTGCCAATAACCAGCACTGAGGTATTTGAAAACCTCTGACGTTTTCCTTCAGAGTTAACGAGTAGTATAAATTGCTACTCTAACTTCACAAATGTACATAATTTTGAAAACAAAGTCATGGTAATTGTCTGCATTGGGAATCGAACCTGGGCCGCTCGCTTCCGAGTTCATTGTTCTACCCACTGGGCTACTGCCGCTCACTAGATCCACAAAAATAACAGCCTGTTATTTAAAACAGAAATTACTTACAGATAATAGAACTAAGAAAATTTGAGAAGTATGTGTAGTGTTACTTCGAATAACAGGATACGCAATAGTCTGATCAAAGAACGTTGTGGACTGAAAGAGGATGTAGTGACTAGAATTGAGAAATGAATGTTGCGTTGGTTTGGACATGTGGAGAGGAAGAAGGAAGAAAGAGAAAGTTCTAAAATCTATCAAAGCATGCGCCACATATTTCCTTTCACTCCTTCATCTTTTAATCTCCACGCGAAGAACAATGGATACCAACTCCTTCAGCACCCCAAACGAACGTACTCCTATTATCGCAATATGCACAATATATTTCCTAAGGTATCTGATCCGAGATGGATGGCTCTCTCGCACCTAGATGGCCGGGGGATACCGCGGCCAGCGGGGAAGCGATGGTTATCGGGTAAATTAGGTGAGCCCTAAGTGCCGGCTGTCTAGCTCTACGAAGCTAGCTAGATCTTCTGGCCTCTACTTTGCACCTCAGACGGCTCCAACAGACGAGGCTCTGAAGCTCTATTTCCTGATGTCGTTGGTCATACGATCATACGATGAGTTACCTCAAAAATTTACAATGCCTGAAACACCCCAATGGAGTTGTTTATTTATAAATTTCAACAGTTCCACTATGAAACAGTAATACCGCGAATATACTTTAAACAAACTCTAAACATGTTTTACAAATTGCATTTTTAAATAACATAATATTGCCTTACGTAACATTTTTTATTTGTTTATTAGTAAATAGAGGCCAGGTCTTGAGATACTTAAAAGTGGACTGTATTTAGAGATATTTTAATTGGTCGCTATTATAGACAGCTAGATATTTTAGTGCATTCGCGATATCGAAAACTTTGAACTGCCGGGAGCCGCCGCGCGATGCAGCAGTGCAGGCGCCGCTCCCCCGCTCCCCCCGCCGCTGCCGCCGACGTCACGTGTGTGACCAATTAGGCATTTTACATGCCCAATAAACAAATAAAAAATATTTAAAAACCTATTTAGAGGCTAAATAGCACGGGTTAGTGCATTAAAAATAAAAATAGTGTAAATAAAAAATAGTGAAACGTCGATGTATCGGCAGCTTCAAGCATGAATTCTGATGAATCAGACGACAGCTCCAAAAGAATAAAAGGGCGAGTAAACACTCACGGCCTTAGGTACTTATAAAACGCATTTCCTTGAAACATTCCAAAAATGCTGACTTAGATAGTCTGTGGTGGAAGTTTTATTTATTTATTGACTTTATTTAGAACACCCACAGCACTGGTCAATTAATTATGAATATAACCACAGTTATTAATATAATATATCATCCAACTAAGAGTTTATATTATAATAACTTAAAGGCATTACCATTTACAAGAAAACAAAATCAAACACACCAAATCACACCACAAAAAATCAAGCGAAATTAAAATTAGGTGTAAAATTCCTTTGTGGTACAGTACAAAATCCTGTGTGGGTACATGTGTGTGTGTGTGTGTGTGTGCGTTTACCACAGATTAAACAAAACGCTTCTAGGAATGTTTTGATGTCGATATCGTTAAGTCGGCGGAAGGGGCATGGATGCGGCTGGCAAGAGATCCTGAGAGATGGGGGAAAGGCCTATACCCAGCAGTGAGCAGCGGTGGGCTTAAAATTAAGACGATTATGAGGAATGTTTTAGTGGAATCAATAGTATTTCTTAATGATTCGCGATACTCATACATAGTTATGTATTAAACGGGTCACATCGCGATTACTTATTAGGTAAAACGGGAAATAATCGTGATTTGACCCGTTTAATAATACCTAACTATAGCGGAATAAACTTCAACTTTAACGTATTTATGTAAATTTATCATAACTATGTGTGTAACTGTTTATGTAGGTATATTGTTTTTTTTTTAAACATTTATTCAAATAAAAATAACAAAAAATACAGAAGATGGTTTCTGCCAAACTGCATAACAGTTTGTTGGCAGATGCTTGTTATTTATACGAGTATAAGTAGTGTATTAAAATATTCATATTTGCACCGACTACCCGTCTCTTATTTCCTTCAGCCACTTTCCGTCGTAAGGTTGTCTGGAAGAAATTGCTTTTAGCAATAAGGCCGCCAATTGTACTTTGTATCTTTACATGTTTTATAATATGTGCTCTGGTGTACAATAAAGAATATTCTTATCTTATCTTAACTTTATACTTTATTGCACACGAAACATTTAACAGGTCATTATATAAGAAATAACATGTACAAAGGCGAGCTTATCTCTGAAAGAGATTTCTTCCAGCAGACCCTAGAGAGTCGGAGAAGCAGTAAAAAGCGGATAGGTGTCTTTATAAATAAGGTGTAATAAGGCCGTAAGTTGTTTCTGGCGTAATCCGAAGTAGAGCCCCTTGTTTCTACAGCAGATGATTTATGAAATTGGCTCCTTTATTTTCCATTTTATGGTGCAGTGGATAACAATCTTGATAATGAAATAGTGTTCCTAACAAGGCTGAGACCGTATGCCAGTGGGAATGTTTACGACCGTTTCCAAGTCGAAAACAAGCCTCGTAAATCTATTGCTCTGGAAATGTGGCCTTTGGTCTTTAGTCCAAGTCTTCTACAAGTTAAAGAAGGTTTCTACTGAGTTTTTACTTACTTTTTATTATTTACTCTACGTCACCGTATCATGTCGAACCTAAATAGCGATAGTCGCCCATTAGCTCAGTTGGAAGAGCGCTGGCACGGAAAGCTACAGGTCGCGGGTTCGAATCCCGGCATGGGTGGAATTTTTAGCCTCTAAATAGGTTTTTAAAATTGTCTTAGCACGGTTTAGTGCATTAAAAAAAGAATATAATCTAAATACCGATCATTAATTTAATCCCGAATTCACTTATTAGTTTTTTTGGCGGAAGAGTCCACGTAATTTGCCACGCGTGCCCACTGTGGCTTGGCAATTTGAAAGTATCACACACTCAGGTTTCTCACGATATTTTCCTTCACTGTTAGTTAACAAGCGCTCGTGGCCTTGGCAAACCAACTGGCTGGAATCAATAACTTAAGTTAAGCAACCACAAGCGCGTTATGGTGCAGGATGGGTGACCGTCCCGTGACTACCGCTAGTGGCATTTTTCCATGCGCTTCCGTGTTTCACAAGGCACGTCAAGCCATTGGTGCTGGCTGTCATATAATGGCAGTTGTTAAGCCATGTTAGAGGCCTTACGGACGGCTTGATAACATCTGACAGTAAGGCCCGCCACTGTCTTACAATCCTCCACCAACCCGGACTTGGCCGCTGTGGCCGCCAATGGCAGTCCATTAATTGACAGCCGGCACTAACGGCTTAGCGTGCGTTGCGAAGCACGGAAGCGCCTGTTGTTGCTTAAGTCAAGTGATTGTTTCCAATCACTCTGTTCGATTAGACCATGAACGCATCCGCTTCTTAATTATTTACTTGCTTTAGGCATCTTGTGTAAGTTCAAAGTCGTGCTGGTGCCACCGTGAAGCGCGCACTCGGTATGCTGCGCGGGCGTCGGCGACACGGCGCGATTGACGGAACACGATCTACATTTTAATTGCCGGTCATTAGTCAGCCGTGCCGCTGTTACGGCACGTGTAGTGAACGAAACAGTGGGCCTACAGCGCAGCGTATTGTCAAGTTGAAAAAAAATTGAAAAAAATAATAGTCAAGCGCGAGTTGAGAGAGTTATGTAACGTCATAATTTAACGATACTATACTTTATTATGCACGAAACAATTAAGAAGAAATATCACGCCCCCATCCCAGAGGGGTAGGCAGGTACCAAGCGGTGCCACTTACCACGATCCCAGATCATAGTCGCTTCAGCAACGTTCATTAGTTGTTGCATGCACGCACGCCGCGTATTTTATAAGACATTACTTATTTAGAAAAAAATCGGAAGTATACTCCCATACAATCCAAAGATTAGAAACATCTAATCTTTTTTAGGGTTCCGTACCTCAAAAGGAAAAAACGGAACCCTTATAGGATCACTTTGTTGTCCGTCTGTCCGTCCGTCCGTCCGTCTGTCAAGACCCTTTTTCTCAGGAACGCGTGGAGGTATGAAGCTGAAATTTATATCAATTACTCAGGTCTACTGTCCCTTGAAGCTGTGAAAAAATCAAACTTCTAAGCCAACGCAATCAAAAGATACAGCCGTTTATGCCGCAAATTTTCGACACTTGCAAGGGAATCAAAACCTACAGGGTGCTTCCCGTGAACTCAGAATCTTGAAATTTGGTACGAAGCAACGTCTTATAGCATAAATAAAACAAAAATTACGAAAACCATAAATTTTTAGTTACATCACATAATATATATTTTTTTAATAATTTTAAACTTACTACCCATTTCCTCATAAACGCGTAGAGGTATTAAATTGAAATTCATACCAAATACTCAGGTTTATAATACAGGTTTGTACGGAACCCTCGGTGCGCGAGTCTGACTCGCACTTGGCCGGTTTTTTTTATATAGAACCATAAATTAACTATTTTTGGATTTTTTTCCTCCCCTTGTTTGCTTGTGCTTGTTTGACCGTGCTGGTTGCCGTGGAAACGAAGAGGCCTATACCCAGCAGTGGGGTTTACCGGGCTGATGATGATGATAAGGACTGTATGCTTCTGTTTAGTCTTATTGTTTACTCTGTGCTGTTATTCTGTGCCTTATATGTGATGCTTTGTATACGTGTTTGTGTCTTATGGAAATTAAATCATGTATCTATCTAAATTTATTTTTTATTTTCAACTACAGCCCAGTCTTCCGACTGCACCCCTCCCCTACGCATGTCCCCTGCCACGCCGACTGTGTGGCCCATTCACATGCCGCCGAGATCGTATCGCTTCCGATGATGTGTGTGGCCGAAGCATTAACATACGCTTATTATGCATTGTTCTATCGCATATCGGCCCGAGGCGATTGAGGTATCTGCTGCTGTATCGCGGGTTGGGTTGAAGGGGTAGGGGTAAGGTTTTTATGTAGCCTATATGTGTCCTACTGTAGGGCACAGGACTTCTCTCAGAGAGAGAGTATGGGCTTAATTTCTACGTGCCCACCGATCCGCGGCAATTTCAAGGCCTGAGGTTTTTGGACACATCGGACACTTTTCCTTACGATGTTTTCCTTCCCCCATTGGCGAGTGGTATTGCTACTGTCATTTTACAAATAAACATAACTTATAAAACAAAGTCATTGGTAAAAACCTATTTAGAGGCTAAAAATTCCACCCATGTCGGGATTTGAACCCGCGACCTCTGGCTATCCGTGCCAGCGCTCTATCCAACTGAGCTAATGGGCGACTCACCGGCATCAGTGAAATTTCGAACCTCTTTACACTATTCTCTGTATTACGTACAGGCCGCGACATCTGGCTGAAGTAGATTGCATCACTTACAGCCCCGACTACCTACTTTGCAGTTAGGTTTTTACATCGGAATGATATCGCTGTACCCACATGATTTATACTATTTTTATTTTTAATGCACTAACCCGTGCTAAGGACAATTTTAAAAACCTATTTAGAGGCTAATTGGAATTTTTAGCCTCTAAATAGGTTTTCAAAATTGTCCATAGCACGGGTTAGTGCATTAAAAATAAAAATGTTAAAGTCATTGGTGTACATAGGAATGATTTTATTTTTTAAGCTTACGTCGGTATTTATGCTGGGATTCGAACCCATGACCTCCCTGGTTGAGAGTATTCTACCGCTCCGCTATCACCGCTCCTAGATAAATAAGTTTGAGTAGATGTATAAGAGATTGAACGATAGAATATGCATAAATCACGGCTGTGAATAACTGGTTCAAGACCTTTGGAATTTGGATACCGTCTACTGGATAGGCTGGTACTGAATAAATTATTCTATCGATAAAACTCGATAGTATTTTAAATAGGGGTCACAAAATCCCCATAAGCATACGAAACCATTTTTTTTTTGAAAATAAAAAAAAAATACCATTCTTCTCGTCTATGGAGGAAAACTCGATATCGGGAAAAAAAATCCATACTAAGTTCTCAGTTACCATCGGACAAAAGAACCTTTTGTTCAATTTCATGGTCATCACTCAACAGCTTCAAATTTGTGGTGCTGTTGATATTTTTTGCGATTTCAAACTATTTCCCAAAGAAGAAGAAGTTGATGTATATCGACATTTTGTGACACCTTGTAACCACTATACTGTAACCACTAGCTGGGTACCCTTAGACCTTGGTAACCCATTAACGCGAACCATGTCACATGTTCATTATAGTCTATTTATTGAGCTTCGTGACTAATTAATCTTTTCTATCCAGAGCATGTTTTCCTGCCGTGGTGAAGTTATAAATCATATCATTATTATTCATGACGATAACATGGCTAGTGTAATCACAATCGTCACCCTCAGGCTGTACTCACACGTAGCACCCATCACCTACTAAGTCAGTGGCTGTACCTACTTCAAATAAATCATGGATGTCAGCAGCCCATGACAATAGGTGATGGTTCGTGTGTTCCGACATGTAGGTCTCTACATTGAGCTCTGGCAAAAAAGGCATTGGAACTCTGCGGTGGTCCGCTCGTTTAGCATGCAAAGAACGATTTGGAACGTCACATGCAAGCCAATGTTGATTGTGTAAATAAAGCTGTCGATGAAGCCTGTATGTGTGCTTCACGTATGGTTTCGAAATGAGCACACAATAATTAGAAAAATGTGAATGAAATCACTGGTTCTTTAGCAATTTTCTGGTACCTAAAGACATTGGTAAAAGTCGCTCCAGAAAGGGGTTATCTAAGGAAAACCCTTTCGCCACTCGTTTCTTATTTATTTTTACATTTGGAGATCTTACAGCTTACTGTAATAAAATATACTTGCTAATGTTTTTTGAAGAAATCTAATATATAAAATCTCGTGTCATAGTGTTAGTTATCAAACTTTTCTAAAAATGGCTTTACCGTTTTTAATGATAGTTTTGAGTACATTTTTTAGGTCTGAGATTAGGTCATAGGCTAATTAAAATGGTAAAACAGTGTTTGCGGGGTCAGCGTGTATTACATTAATAATGGGTAAACAATGTTCAAATAAACAGGAAAGTCCCTAGTAATAAAACTAAATCAATAGCCTACAGTTCTGTCGTAGTACAATGACGAATTATTGCGAATTTACCCCGCTATGAATACAAAGGGTCAAACAACATGATGCTGAAAGGGCGAGGTTTTGGTGACCTTTAACTATACGTATTGGTTAGACTTGTAAAAAACCAGAGTTCTTCGTAGCAGGCCACCGTGGTAGCTAGCTGACTGAGTCCGTGAATTCCGTGATTGCTCCATACAGTGCTGCGAGGCATGGAAATGGACAAATTAAATAGCAATTCGGTCTGTGTTCCAAATCTGAATGCATCCGACGGATGAAGCTGCCATATTTGAATTTCCAGCTTAGGCTGTCTGTGTTTATATTCCTTGCCTGTTCTGAGTATTTCAGGGTGAAAGAAAAAAGAAAGTATTAAAAAAAAAATTGTTATCAGATTACAGACTGAGCCGAGATGATGACTGTTCATGAAAATTACAATGATGACTTTTTCCGAGAAACACCAACCGAATTTGTGACCTCTAAATTGGTGTCATATTTAGTGTATTCAAATGGTAATTGTCTCTAGAAATTAGGTGCGATAAAGATTGGAAACTGGATGGGATAATAAATATTCAAATTAAAGTGAAAACGTGGGCCGAAAACAAAATGGCCGCCGAACAAATACGGACATAACGATCTCGGAGTGCTACCAAAAATGTGTTGTCTCACTCAAAGTGGATTAACGCTAACACCCTTATTTATACCGTCGTAAGGTTAAAAATAAAGCTACAAAACGAGCTATATATCTCCGGGCGTCCAAATGTCACAGGCAACGATCTGAGGCACTATAAACAGTTGTAAATTAACGATTTAAGTTGCGATAAAATAAATTAATGTTTCATGTTGGGATTGACGTATTTATGTTTGTGATAAAACGGTTAAGAGCGGCGGACGCGAGCGCGTCGCCCGCGGCGGCGTTTATTGCTTCAATGTTTAAATTTTCATCGCTCCACACGGGGGAGTTGCTCGGGAATGAGCTACAAAAGCAGACGACAAACTAACTTAACATAACTGCATTTAATGCGCAATTATTACAACATGCTAAATAATTTAGCAACACATGCTCTCGGCATATTTCTTATAAATTATTATACTTACTACACTATTTTTATTTTTAATGCACTAACCCGTGCTAAGGAACAAATTTAAAAACCTATTTAGAGGCTAAAAATTTCACCCATGCCGGTATTCGAACCCGCAACCTCTGGTACGGATAGCCAGAGGTTGCGGGTTCGAATCCCGGCATGGGTGAAATTTTTAGCCTCTAAATAGGTTTTTAAATATTATACTTACTGCTATTTTTTTCATGACAAACATCACCTATATTTTGCGAACTAAATCCTGAGCGTCTAACTGTCAAAGTAGTATTTAATTTAACAGTTGGTATCGCTTAGGATTTATTCTTCTTCTTCCTGTATCTCTTAATAATGGAAGTTGGCCGTCAGCTCCGCGAATTCTTCTTTATTTTTAAATAAACAATTATCTTTATTTCTTGCCTAGCGAAACATATATTCGACGCTGGTTACATCCTTCTATTTCGTGATTTTCTGAACCTTAAGTTCCTTCTTCTACGAACACTCCTTCCTTCAATCTTGCCCATTATTATAGAATTAGGTTTGTTATTTCGTGCACATTATTAGGCCCAGATTTCTGCTCCAGATTTCCATTTAAATTGGGAATTTCTTAGATATCTTAGTTAATTTCTTTTGGTTGGTTGTTGGATACTCGAGATTTAATTGTATTAAGAATCATATATTTTTTATTATTGTAAAATAGTTTATTTTTTGGAATTATCTCATGGATTTTTGACTTCTATTTATATATTAGATAAAAATAAATTAAACAAGACGTAATTAAAGCCTTATTAAAAACTGTATAAAACATTTTCTAATATCGGTAACATCCGAATATCGCCATCATCACCAGTGACATCAGGGCCACCATAAAGCAAGGTAAATCTGGACTACACTAATTGCAAATTGAGTAAAAAAGATACAAGAACAAAAACCGATAAATTTCTCACTAAGGAAAATCCAATTAATTATGAATGCCTTTCCCACCTTTTCTTATCAATTTATATTAAAAAAACCAAGCTTCTACGTAGCTATCAGTAGCACATTTCGACACGTCGTGAATCAGTTTTTATTTGACCAAGAATAATTGGATACTCCGAACTCGATAAACCACCCCGTGTGAACGAGCCCCGAAGCGAGAATCAAGACGGGTAGTTCATAAAACTGTAGTTAAAGCACGTTTTAGAGATTTTATTCCTCATCTAACGACATCCGTAAAGTTTCAGTTTATCCGCGCCGGATCGCGATTTAACGTCGGCCTTTCGATCTTTAATTTGTTTTATAAAGAAACGGTGTCAGGTTACATTCATCGCTCCGTGTTGTATGTTATTTTGGTGTTGGTCGACCACCGAATTTGTCGTGGGATGCCTGTTAATCTGTCGATTGGTTAAGGTAAAGCGCGTTTCAGTGGATATATCGACGCCTTACTGCTAAAACCGACTATCTGCATGAAATGTTGTTTCGAGAAAACTCGAGTTTAAGGTTCGGATGTCGTTAACTATACTAAAACTTGTTGCCTTACTGCTAAAACCGACTATCTGCATGAAATGTTGTTTCGAGAAAACTCGAGTTTAAGGTTCGGATGTCGTTAACTATACTAAAACTTGTTGCCTTACTGCTAAAACCGACTATCTGCATGAAATGTTGTTTCGAGAAAACTCGAGTTTAAGGTTCGGATGTCGTTAAGTATACTAAAACTTGTTATTGTGTGCATAACAACATTTCATGCAGATAGTCGGTTTTAGCAGTAAGGCGTCGATATAGGTACTTATGGGAAAGATAAAAAGTACACGGAACCGGCGTGCGTGCATGCAACGACTTATGAACGCTGATGAAGTGAAGGTGATCTGTCAGGATCGTGGCAAGTGGCAGACCCTGGTCTCTGCCTACCCCTCTGGGATACAGGCGTGAGGGTATGTATGTATGTATGTATGTATGTATGTATGTATGTATGTATGTATGTATGTATGTATGTATGTATGTATGTATGTATGTATGTATGTATGTATGTATGTATGTATGTATGTATGTATATACCTAAGACATGACAGTCATATTGAGACACATAATAATATAGTATTATTGAAGTGTTAACACGAGTAATGTTAACACGAGTACTAGACATAATTAAAACTGTTTTGATACGGATTTCACTCGTTTATTATATTCGTCATCCGAGACCAAGGCACCTGTAAAAGTGCCGAAACGTCGGAAAATTTTAAAAATATAATAAACGAGTGAAATGCGTATTAAAGCAATTTTAACTACAATAATATATACTTGAATTATACGTCACAAGTACGTAATCTAAGCGCTGCTGGACAGAAAAAAGAGCATTTAGCGCGTCCTACCTTGGATCATACAAATTTCGATTCTGGTTAAGACATCAAGTGTGTCTTATAGGTAATAAAGTGCAATACATCTGATATTCCTCTTGCCCATTTGAATATTTTTAAGGAGGAAACCCGCGGCTTGGTTGTCTCAGCACGTAGGGATCGTCTTGTCTTTTCTGTGGGCTAGGCTGACTAAGCTTGGTAGATGATATAGGTGCTGGGCAGGCCTACTCCATCTGGAAAACAATGTTCCAGGCACTGCAGTGTCTCAGTGCTTTCTTCGCCCATCTAGTGTGAGTGAGGATACCACTGGACGCTGTATACATCATCTCATTACGTAGATGAGAAGCCCATAGTTTTTTTTTCCAAAATGTTGTACAAACAATCCACAACTTGTCAAGATCTGTCTCAGAGGTAAGAGCCCTTTATTAATACGAACCTAAGACCAATATTACCTACACTACAGAAGTTGGTGATAGAACTAGGGTCATATTGGGAAAAACCTATTTAACAACCTATTTAAAAAAAATACTATAACAAATATCCATTGAACTTCTACAGCTTGCATGTCGATTACTTGATAGTACCTTGACATCTTTTAATCTTTGCACTAAACTATTCCAGAGTCTTCATCTTAAGTTTCATTACTCTTCCATGGAGCTTGCTGTCAACAAAAGTTTCTTCGGTTTTACTCTGTGCTCTGTTTGTGCTAGATCTCTGCTTGGACTGATATTTTCTCTCTGCGTCGTCTTCAGCCAGCATGGGCCATCTCAGTCCTTTGCCTGAGCGTATGCCTGATCCATCACCAATTTCTGACCTTTACCGCGTCTCCGAGCGTCCGTCGCCTAAATATTTAGACGGCAATGGCACAATATTTCACGGCTCGCGATATACTTTCGTATTCACAATAACTCTCCACAAACAAAGCAATAAATTCTTGCGCGTCTTCGTTAAAATAATTTTAGCATGCATAAACGAACGTTTTATTCGGATAATTTATCACAGTAACGGCCATCCATAACCATAAATTTAACTTCCCGTATACAGCCGTAAAGGCGATTTCACACGGGCCCGTCGACTGGCCTATAAGGCCTCGTCCACACTGTATAATTTTCACATTCAATCAAAACGTGGAGCCTATACTTGCCGCGCTTTCGGAGCGTATTCATAGTGTGGACTTTCCTTTTGGCTGACCAAATCGATCAAATGGAATCAAAATGTTTTTATACTAAATAATACAGAAACTGAGGCCTAAAGTGTTCGTTTCTAAATCTACATTATTTTGGAGAAAAGATTAACAAAAACAACTCCAAGTTCATTTCTAGTAGGTATAATTAATTATCGCTCGGACAAGATGCGAATATTTTGATGTACTTAGATTAACTAAAATTTCAAAAATGATCTTACAATACATTTTTCTGAACTATATTGTAAAATCCATCATCGGCTCCATGTAAAAAATATTCAGTTGGTCGTCGTCATCGTCGTCGTCAGGCTATACTAGTCCACTGCTGGACATTCAGTAGTAGTAGATACAGTCTATTTATTCTTACTTGTCCAATTAAGTAAACAGGATTCTACCCTTAAACTGTAACTTTTTAGTCCAAAACTGCCATATTTCCATAAATGAAGTAACTTAGAACACTCTTTTAGATAACACGCTGCCAATTTTATAAACATAGTTCATGATAGTTCATGAATTTTCGAGAAAATGTCTAGTTTAGGCATCTAATCTCAATTTTAAGGTTAGAATCTTGTTTACTAAATTGGACAAGTAAGAATAAATAGACTGTGCCTATTGTTTATTGTGATTGTATTGCTGTGGATTTCTGTTAAATAAATAAAATAAATTGTTATATATTTAACGGGTCAAGTCGCGATTAGACCCGTTGAATACGAGTAGATAACTATGTACTCGTATGGTCTGTTAGCTTTTAGTATATAGCTCGGCTACTATCGGATAGAATCGGATATACTCGTGTAATAGAAATATCGGAACTAATATGACACTGAATTTCGAAATCAGAACTCGATCATCAGTACGATACCGGTGAAAACTGGTGAAAACCGAAGCGTACTCTAGAGCCAGAGGTGTATTCTAAAAGCTAACAGACTATGCGTATCGTGATTCATTAAGATATAAAATAAATGCCAGGTACCGATGATGATGATGATGGCAACCGGCACGTAAGCGAACAACTATTTGACTATTTGTTTTATTTCGCTAGTTTTGCGAGGTAATACCTCAAACCTATGTTATATTCATAAAATGAAATTTAGCTCAAATTAGGCGGTCTCCAAAAGGAATCGATCCCACAACCTCCGTTTTAATAGTCAAGCGCATTAACGCTAGACCAACGCAACAAAAGGAGACTTTTCCGCGACCTCTGGCACGGTTAGCCAGAGGTCGCGGGTTCGAGTCCCGGCGTGGGTGGAATTTTTAGCCTCTAAATAGGTTTAAAGAGGAGATTTCCAAAATCAAGAAAAACACAGCACGTTTAAATTTAACATTCAACTTACTAAAACTGGTGCTCGAGTCGCTGGTTTTACGTGCCCATTGCAAACTTAACTCACCTGCGCGGGTTCCACATCTATTTTTATTTTTATTTTACGTCATGTGTTGCCTTTGTGACGATTAATAAGTGTATTGTCCTTCTATATAACGACAGCATAGGCCTATAAGTAGTGTCCTAAACGCGCGTTTAAGTTGCGCGGCCACACCAGCGGCGCTCACATTACTTCTTTATTTACCCGCAGCCAATAGAGCCTACATTCAAATAGTTCATTAGACAAGCCGTGACCGCGACTTAGGGGGGTGTTACATTATGCAAGTTCCAGTGCGCAACTTGGGTCTGGGGAAACCCAGTTTCCAATGTTTTCGGCCAATGACGTTTCTATACTAGCATCGCCGAAAAAATTACGATGACACGCCTCAGAATGTAACTTTAAAAACGATGCACAATCTTAATTACTTTAAAATTTGTGCCAAAACTTTTTATCTATGTACTTTCTTGCACGTCTGGTTTCACATTAAAAAAGCTGGCGATTGTGATAAAAAAAATCACAAAACAAAATCTAATATATACCATCAGTTTGTTCTGAAAATCTTGATTTTAAGACTGCTTTAGTGGATTTGTAGAAGGTACATAAGATAATTTTGCGAAAAACTGCAGGCAGGTGCTGGATGCGGCAAGCTGAAGACAGAGCGCTATGGCGCTCATTAGGGGAGGGCTATGTCCAGCAGTGGACTACATAATATAGCCTGAAGAAGAAGAATGCATTTTTGCTTTAAGTGGTTTCCTACCATGACCACTTTTACAATTGTACAACCATTTTGTGAAAACCTTGGCTACACATAGCCCGGACGATATCGGTCACTTTCCGTGTTTACTTTGCAGGTCGCATGCTGAATTAGTTTGGTCTCTGCTCTGTATCCTGAAACGCGGCCGCTTTTAAAACTGGGACGCAGGTTACTTTCCACCTTTCAAAATCGTTGTTGGTCATCTCGGCCCTTTTCACTTTTACATAAGAGCCGCGTTTCCACCTTTGAAAATTGCTATTGGTCATCTGGGACCTAAAGCGTAATGTCCCAATAATTATTACCAAGAATTTAACAACGACATTAATCAAAAGATTAAAGATACTAGGCACCACATTAATATTACATCCACGCATCATAATTACTTGTCCTGGACCCAAACTAGGATACTCGGTCATGGTAAACATCATAAACTTGGAAAGATATTTCTGTGTACGAGGGTCGTCAGTCATTAGAAAATCGTAAGACTGTATAGTGTAATAACCCCCTAACCCTGCCTTTTTATGCGGGACCTGTGTAGGGCATTTGTTTTGAGGCCTTTGAGCGTTCAAATAAGCCTGAGTTGTATGTTGACCTAGGAGCTAATTCTCTAGAGACAAATATTTTATCTTTTCTGATCTTCAATATCAATAAACAACCCTTAGCACGGGTTAGTGCATTAAAAATAAAAATAATATAATCAATAAATAAATTTACCAATAATAACAAAAGTTAACCCCAATGCCTATTCTCTGCCTACCCCTCTGGCATACAGACGTTTTAACAAAAGTTTAAAAAAACTCTTTAATTTTTGTTATCTATAATATAAAAATGAATCACTGAATGTGATGTGTAAGCGCAAATCTCGAGAGCACCGATTTTTCTAATTCTATTTTAGAATATTTTTGAAGTACGAGGATGGTTCTTACAGAGAGAAAAACCTAAAAAAAAATAAGAATCGATGGCAGGCGGTACGAAGTTCGCTGGGTCTGCTAGTTTTCCATATAAATTGATTGCATCAAAGTTTCAAGATTGTATAAAACCTAAAAACGTAGTGTATTAAACACAAGTCCCACGGCTTATGACGTCTCTCAGAGAGAGACGCGAGTCCACTGCGTATTGCCAATTTCGAGCGCTGCTGTATATGAACATCTGCGATACTCAGGTTTCCTCATGCTATTTTTCTTCACGGAAGCGACTGCCACTTCAGTTATTACTACTTATTAGACACGATGTATATTCAGTGACTTGACCTGTGTGAAAGTTTCAGCAAACTGTCTAAAAAAGGTGTACTTTTAAACTCATGCAACATGTTAATGGCAATATGATTGATGACAGCCGAATTGTCGATTTTTTTTCAGCCGAGACGTCCCACGTTCGCTTATTCTCTGGCGATTCTTGACTGTGATGTAAAATTTGAAAATTTATAACTTTCAATACAACATAAAGATAACATAAAAGTTATCTGCATTTAGTGTTCAGGCTGCTTCTTTCTGTACACTTAGTCTAAGAAATATCAGCATAATTTTTGTGTACAGTAATCTATCTTTCTTTCTTCTGGTGTGTAAACTAATAATTGATAGATGTAATCTGTATTTCTGCATGAATCTCAATATTTTATTTGACCTTATCTTTTCTGGACATTTTGTAAAAGCGCTCTGAGTTCGCTCTCAGTCGTGTGTGCCAAGTTTAAGCTGTTGTTTGAAAGAAAACGTCAGTTTGACGGCGCACTCTGGGGCGATCTCAAAGGTAAGATCGCTTTATTGAAACTCACCTAAGACCAATATTACACTACAAAAGTTCGTTCTATAACTCCGATACTGTTATGTATGATGTTTATGAATCGAAACTTAGTAACAGTTTCGATTCATACTATTTCGGTTTAGATAATATGTAATTATTATCTTGCCTACAGAATAAAGAAAATGGTTTTACCCTAGCGTCTTTCGACTTTATTTGTCATTCCTTTTGCTATTTTATTTTTTCTCTTTTTCAGTACGTACTTCAGCCGAAAGTTGATCAACTTTACATCGACTGCGCGGTTCTTACGTTACAGGCATCGAGTAGAATTCAAATCGATGTCATTATGGTCGACGTGCTGTCAACTATACCAAACTATCTATGATTAACCAATTAAACCGACCGGCCACGTTTTACACACATAAATCGTCAAATGATGGCGCTGTGGAAATGCTTACCAGAGCTTTGTTTACCGGAGTCACCCAAATGATTCCTAGTCACGATTCTAGGCACAACGTCCGTCGTGTCTAGACATTTATGTGGACCCATAAATCTTCGGCCGACGGATTCGTAGTTTTAATGTGAAATTTAATGGTTCTTGTGACATTGGGCTGCGCTGTAGGTAAATGTTATGCAAAAGCTGCTGCGTTCGGAAACGTCGTCTTATGTATTCTTTTGCCGCAAATGGAAGATAAAATATACCTGTCTAGAGTTTTTGCTGTACCAAACAGACAAAAAAAAACATACCAATAAGGATAACACTGACATATTTAATTTAAATTTCAGTTAATTAATTTAGTTTAATGAGGATGTAGTGACTAGAATTGAGAAAGGAATGTTGCGTTGGTTTAGACATGTGGAGAGGATGAAGGAAGAAAGATTGACGAAACAAATATATATATTGCGAATGTGAGTGGAAGGGCTGGTAAGGGACGGACCAGACGGACTTATATCGACCAAATAGGGGATCTATTAGCAAAGGGAAAGATAAAAAGTACCCGGAACCGGCGTGCGTTTATGCAACGATCGTTGATGAAGCGAAGGTGATCTGTCAGGATCGTGGCAAGTGGTAGTCCCTGGTCTCTGCCTACCCCTCTGGGATACAGGCGTGAGGTTATGTATGAATGTATGTTTGTTAATTAAGTAAAAAATATTGTTATATTTAAAAACCTATTTAGAGGCTAAAAATTTCACCCATGCCGGGATTCGAACCCGCAACCTCTGGCTATCCGTACCAGCGCTCTACCAATTGAGCTCAATTGGTAGAGCGCTGGTACGGATAGCCAGAGGTTGCGGGTTCGAATCCCGGCATGGGTGAAATTTTTAGCCTCTAAATAGGTTTTTAAATTTGTTCCTTAGCACGGGTTAGTGCATTAAAAATAAAAATAGTGTAATATTGTTATATTTAGGCAAATTTTTTTTCTCTCTTGTAAACCGGGGGGTGTAATGGTCGTTCGGGGGAGGTGTAGTTAGGCGTGTAGCTTCATTATTATAATAAGTTGCACGTCAGCAATGTTTAGTATCATAGAATATATCAAATGTAGAATAAGTAATACAGAGAGTATTGTACCCTACTCGCACTTATTCATCACAAATATGCTCACAAAAACACACACACACACATACACACACACATTAACACATACTTTTCAAGTTGGCAAATGTAATGTGCTTTTAATATAATAGTTAAAAATTAAAAAGCATGTATTTTTATCTTTATTACAAAGCGTTGTCGTGCTATATTTTTAGTAACTAAGAACTGTCTATCTGTGGATATCTGTTATTGGCCCTGTGAACTGTATTTTTATTATTGTAATCGAATAATTTGTTTTCGCTGTTGATGTCCTTAATAAAATAAAATAAATAAATAAATAAATAAATAAATAAATAAAGAGGTCCGAAATTTCAATGATGCCGGTAGTTCCCCATTAGCTCAGTTGAGAGAGCGCTGGCACTGTTAGCCAGAGGTCGCGGGTTCGAGTCCCAGCATGGGTAGAATTTTTAGCCTCTAAATAGGTTTTTAAAACTATAGAATGTTATTTAAGGGCACTTCGTAGAATGTACGAAGTGACTATAACTAAGATGTGATTTTTATTCTTTACCTACATCCATCTTCTGATACCACATTGTATTGACTACAGTGGTGCAGGGGCTCGATGGTTTGAGGTAGATTTCGGGCAGCCGCCAGCTTTTTCTAGTAAGTTAGTCTAATACAGGTGAGCACAACATTTTTTTTACTGAATAGCGTTAAGCCCTTTAATTGCATGCCGCCGCCTAATGAAGGTCCTAAACAGTCAATTCGACGGCAAATTTTACCAGTTGGCGGCAAAATAAAATATGCAGTGACACTACTTTACCAAGTACAATTTCATTGATTTTAATTAGAAAGGGGCTGTATAACCGCTTTCTAATAAAATTGTTTAAAAATAGAATACAAAAAAAAAATATAAAAATAAAAATGAAATTGTACATGGGAAAGTACAGGCCATTCATCCTTACTTATCCACTTTAGTAAACCACATTCTACCGTTAAAGTAGACTTTTTAGTAGAAAACCCTGAAGCCCTGAAACCCGTAGAAGTACCCTGGGTCACTATTTTAAAAAACACGACCCCCATTTTACAAACAAAGTTCATGAACTTGCGAGAAAATATCTAGTTATGGCATCAAATGTCAATTTTGAGGTCAGAATCTTGTTTACTGAATTAGACAAGACAAGTGTTCCAAAGTATAATATAATTTTCTTTATAGTTTATCCTTGCCATCCATGAGAAACCTATTTAGAGGCTAAAAATGCTGGCTATCCGTGCCAGCGCTCTTTCCAACTGAGCTAATGGGGCACTCACCGGCATCAGTCAAATTTCGAATCTCTTTACACTATTATCTGTATTACGTACATGTATACTGATGCCGGTGAGTGGCCCATTAGCTCAGTTGGAAAGAGCGCTGGCACGGATAGCCAGAGGTCGCGGGTTCGAATCCCGGCATGGGTGGAATTTTTAGCCTCTAAATAGGTTTTTTTAGCTAGTGCATTAAAAATAAAAATAGTATATCCATGAGAAAGTCATCCAAATTGTCAACGGCGATCTGGTCCCATGACCTCTTCCGGGGACGGACGTGACACCCATTTTGGCTCTACCTCAGACGCAGGAGCGCGTTAAAAACAAGACAGCCGACATAAACAAGGCGAAAACACGCGCCGACAACAAATCGAATCAGTTAGCATCTGGCACCGATAGAGCGCCGAGTGGCGGTCCTAATTGACACTAATCAATTCGGAGCCGCTTTCAATATTCCCTCATTCGTCTAGGATTCTTTCCGTGGGGCGGTGGGTGTAGAAGGACGGCGCTGGGAGGATTCTGATGACTGGAATATGTTGTATTTCTTAATGACTCGCGATTCGCATGCCTTTTTTTTTGCATCTACTTAATGAGATGATTTATACAGCGTCCAGTGGTATCTTCACTCACACTAGATGGGTGAAGGGACCACTCCGACGCTGTAGTGCCTGGGTCATGGTTTTATAGATGGTGTAGGCTTGCCCAGCACCTATACCATCCTGACAGCTTAGTCGGCCTAGCCCACAGGAAAGACTAGTCAATACGTGCGGAGCCAACCAAGCCGCGGGTTTCCTCACGATGTTTTCCTTCACCGTTAGCGTGTGGTATTGCGACTGCAAATTCGCAAATGTACGTAACTTTGAAATTAAACAAAGTCATTGGTACATGCCCGCACTCGGGATCGAACCTGGGGCTCTCGCTTGCCAGTCTATGGTTCTACCCACTGAGCTATCACCGCTGTCATGCATAGTTATATATTCGATATCAACCCTTTATATGTCCCCACTGTTGGGGCACGGGTCTCTTCCTGTATCGCAGGAAGGAAGTTATATAATAAAGTCTAATCACGCGCCTTGTCACCGGACCTGTCCGCGGACGTAGTGAGCGTCGTGTGTCGATCCGCTGCGAAAAACTATAAGGGACTTGAAGGTAGGCCACCCACCCTCACCACAATAATTGACTGTACTCGCCAGTTCAGTCTACCCGTGACTATAGCAACTGTAACGTTGCCGAAATGTAAGGAATTAAGGTAATTGCATCTTAGTTTGTATGAAATCCGTTGGTGAAAATTGCCTCTTTAATAAATAAAAAACTCGTAAAAATGCTGTGTGGTGTCGGCCTAGAGAATAGCACCAACCCAATTCTTCCCGCGGGTGTCTTGTGTGATTTTATATTTTTCTTGTGTGATTTTTTACCACCTTACTATCACCTCGTCTTATTGGCTATAATATGTCACTTTTTTGAACTAAAACTTTCGTAAGCACAACGCTTTGTAGACTTTTAGTCCGGATTTACTTACGGTTATATAGGAAGAGTCCGACCAGAGACTCGTCGGTTGCTCGTCTCACACTGAGACGAGCAACCGACGACGCGAGCTCCGTCTCTGCTCACATCACCCGTAAGTAGATCCGGACTAAAAGTCTACAATATGTCACTTCTTTGTTGGCTTGTCTCATTTTGATACAATCTATCAAAGAGACTGGCAAATGCAGCGTAGGGCCTCCACCAGCTCTGTGGACAGTCTGAGGCAGATATCGGCAGTGACGTGCCTTAAAGGAGACCTATGTCGAGCGGTATCATCGAATGCAATTACACTCTTCCAGTACATTAGTAATGGCTATAAAAATTTATAATAAACTCCCAAATCACCTGAAAGAATTAAATAACGACTACAGTTTCAATAAAGATTTAAAGAAAATACTAATTTCAAAATGTTATTATACGATAGAAGAATATTTAAAAGATAGTATAGATGAAATGAGATAAATAATTGTATAAATGTAACTTTATAAATACAAAAAATTAAAATTGTATGATAATTAATCAAATTAAAATTAATGTAATACATTCTTTTATATAGCACTTAAAAATGTTGCGTGCCCTACAGGGTCCACAAAGATCTTATCAAATAACTGTTAAGTTATAATGTAACAACCTTGGAACTTGTGGAATGCAATAAAGTATTGAGTATCTGAATGGAGCTTATTAATTATGTGGGATTCAATACCAGCATCCAAACCATAAAAGATCTCCATTGCTCAAGTAATCGTAACTCGTATAATGTTTAATAGTACATTACGGTACTAGTGTGTAACATTTTCTTTCACGAAATTGAAAGTTGAAGTGCGTCAAATGAGGAGAAAGGAAAAGACAGCCATAGTTTTGTTTTACGGCGGGTAGTCTCCATTTCTATCCCCGACTACCCGCCGTATTACAAAACTATGACTGTTTACTCCTTTCTCCTCATTTGACGCACTTCAACTTCAAATTTCGTGAAAGCAAATGTTATGCCGGGTTCGAATCCCGGCTGGGGACAAAAAAACCCCAGGTCTCTGATGTTTACATGTTTGTGATGTCGTTGTTTCAGTTCCCGCGACACAAGGTATCCTAGTGTGGGGCCAGAAGCAATGTAATACATTGCTATGTAACCATAACATTTACATACAGGCACATACATTGAATGTATGTGCCTGTATGTAAATGTTATGTTATGTGTAAAGTTTGTCTGGAAGAAACAGCTTTTAGCAATAAGGCTGCCATTTATAATATGCTCGGGTGTACAATAAAGAATATTTACATATTATTTTATCTTATGTGTCTTCACATGGCCGGTAAATTGTTGATTTGTCATTTGACAGACGACCTTCTCACTCAGACATGAGAGATTGTCTCACGTTAAAATAAACGCTGTCATTTCATATTATCACTTCAAGGGTATATTTCCGGTCCGTTCCTAAGTGGTCCTTCGGTCTCGCACCAGCTAGGATTCTTTCCCTCTCGGGGCGCGTTTTTACATCGGACGAGCCGGTGAATTTATCGCTCAATTAGTCTTGTTTAATAGCTGCCGTCGGGGCTGATGTCTGCTTCTCTCGCGCAGGGTTATCGCCGGGATAAGCTTGAGGAAATAGGATTATCTGATTCTTAGTCAAATTCTTATTCGTATCCAGATAAGGACACAAAAAATCCTTTATGCCTGTGGCATGTACAATTTTTTTATTTCTCACATTTATTCCCCGAAATAGCTTGAAATACCAATCGTGAATCGGAGTTTAGAGCTGGGAGTATATTTTCTGGTTGGTTAGGATGATGAAGATAAAGAGCCACTTCATCATCGTCTCTATGTTTATAAGTACAATGCATGTTTACTTTTTAGGATTCCTTAGTCAGCTAAGACCCTTAATGTTTTACCATGTCATTGTTTTCTTAGAGTATCCAGATCTTCCGTATTCGCCTAAACGGCTGTTCGTAAACACATAATTACGAAAAAACATCAAGACCGTATCACATAATTTAAAAAAAAATAAGGTGTTACACCTAGCAGGCAGTCTTGCTCACACATTTTAATATTTTTAGTGATTGTAATAAAATATATTATTCTGATAAATATGGTTTGTGGGTATGATAGATAATAAAATTACGGACATCCAAGATATATTTTTTCTTATATTGTACCTATCATTATGAAACATTAGTTTAAAAAATAAACTAAGTTCTTATAATTGTGCAAGCTAGATAGAATTAGAGATACACATCAGCCTTTCAAGAAAAAACTGTCAAGACTAAGTAGGCTTGACAAGTTAATGAGTAATAATCAACCAACATATAATAAAAATGGACTTATTCCATTAAAAATTACTTAAATGGTTTTGTTAGTTTTATTTACATAAGTAAGCTCTCATAAAATAACTAAGCACTCATCACATTTTAGAAGCGCTCGTGGCTTAGGCGAACCGAGTGATTGGAATCAATCACAGAATGTCAGGTGCAGGATGGGTGACCGTCCCGTGACTAAAGCTAGTGGCATTTTTCCAAGCGCTTCCGTGCTTCGCAAGGCACGTTAAGCCGTTGGTGCCGGCTGTCATGTAATGGCAGTCGTTAAGCCACGTCAGAGGCCTTATGGGCGACTTGATAACTTCTGACAGTAATGCCTGCCACTGCCTTACAATCCTCCACCAACCCGGACTTGGCCCCCATCGTGGAGTATGGCCGAACCTTTCTGCGATGCAGGAAGAGAACCGTGCCCCAGCTGTGGGGACTTGCAAGGGTTGATAACAACAACATTTTAGACTCAACGGTGACTTCCCGATACTGGTCCCAAACTAGGCTAGGCAATTTCAAGCGCTGAGGTATTGAACGAGCGTGTGATTAGTGAACTGGTTCTACTTTAAAGAAATCTCGAAGCCTGTTCTACCAGCCCTAGCGCCTGGAAGACGCAGAGAAATGGGATTAAATTAATTGTCACATCAGTCAACGCGGAGACGGGGTGTTTTTTATTAGTCGACTGCTCCCCCGCGTCCCCCTCCTCGCTCCTCCGCCGCCCGCGCGGCTGGCGCGCGTAAATCACTCGATGTGTTGAGGATGAGCTGGGCGAGGTGGGAATGGACCGGGAATTTTAGACGCGGCGGTTTTTATATCATTTTAATAATTCGGGATGATCGGGTGAAACTGTATAAGCCGGTCCTAAAACAAAAAAAAAAGGAAAAAGACTAACAATTTATAAAAAAAAAACCACCAGATTTATTCTTAACACGTTTATTTGCAGAAACTTGTAAGTTACCAAAAAGAAAACAACCATTCGACCACCGGAGATGGTTTAATATAGACCAAAACTTAAAATCATTCATTTGTAAAATGCCAAAAATGCCACAAATGACCGCACACCGCAGGCGTTGAGTCCGTGACAAGTACTCGGAGGACATTTTTTTACGGTTCGTCTGCGCAGGCCTTTACTACCTCTCTGGAAAAATGGGAAGACAAAAAGAAAAAAAATGTAAGATACGTTTCACATTTGATAATTTGAACATCACTCCATACCTCAAACCCGATTACAAAGTTCAAAGAGAGAGAGAGCGAGATAGCAAGAACTAAAAAGAGAGACAATTAATCACTGACTACGAAAATATGCTTATAAACGCCCAGCCGCTTAGGTTTCCTCGCAGTGTTGACGTCTCCACGCCGACCCAAATCTTCGCAGCTCCGGCCGCCCTCCGCCGGGCGCCGACTGATTTGCTCCGCTTTGATCTTAGCGCGATTTATCGACATTATTTTTAACGCCCGCCCCATCGGTTGAGTGACGGACGAAGGGAGCCGACTCACTCACTACTGGGGATTATACAGAAAGACGAGACAGATATATGTCTTTGTAAACCGATTTCTTCTTCTTCAGGTTATATTAGTCCACTGCTGGACATAGCCCTCTCGTTATGAGCGCTGTGCCAGCATTCGGAGGAATTGCCCATAATCCCCGTGCGGGTTGGGGGATCGCAGATTGGTGGAGTTCTATGGTGCGGGCGCCCCATAGAACTCCACCAATCTGCGGGTTGGGTCCCTTAGTCGCGTTTTACGACACCCGCGGGAAGAATTTGGGTTGGTGCTATTCTCTGGGTAAACCGACTACACGACTGGAATTGTTATGATGCGCTAGCCTGCTTATACTGTATTAATTAAAAGTAACTTTTCTTCCAATATAAATTGTGCTGCAGCTAACTTCTATTTTTGGTGCTTTTCTAATATTAATAACCTTCTTTCTTATATTAATAAGAAATATTTCTTATATTTCTTCTGTTCGATCCCCGGTCAGGTCAAACTAGGAAACGAACTTTTCTAGTCGGTCTCGAGACTTTGATGTTATCTATGGGTTATTGTATTAAATCTATCGCACCTATAACACAAGTCATTTAGTTGTACTTAGTATAGGGCTAACGAGGTAATGTGTCCATACATATTTATTTATTTAATAAAATTGTAGTAGCACTCCGTTTCTGCTCTCTGCTGCCGCCACAATCATGCTTTATTAAGTTCTTCTTAATGACAGCCTGTAGCGGCACACGAAGACCTTAATGATAGCTGCGTACTCGTCATACTCGACTATCGTTGTATTTCTTTCCAGGATACAGGCCCCTCTCGGTAACTTGGTACTGGAGCTGCAGACCTCTACCCTCGTACCTTAGTTTTCCACTATCCAGACTTCATACGGACGGGCGATCTCCAGATCTGCGATTCGCACTATCAGGGTTACGCTAAGTGCCTGCTGACTTAAGGGCAGTGCCAATCCGTGTCAACCGAAAAGTGACTGATCGTTTGTAGCGCTTCTGCGAATCTACTTTAAGAAGTTTGTGTCGTTTTTAACCGCGGTTTAGTTTTAAATTCTACACTCAAAAAGGAGAACAAGCGCAATAATATAATAGCGTGCGCCGGATGCCTGTACGAGTATCCAGCAGAAGACAAACAGATATGGGCTGATGATGATGATTTGATGTCCTTCACCACTACCTGCATAAATCTAAGTGACTGCAGCTGCGTTCAATGCACTAACTACCCGTCTCAATTTTTCCTTCAGCAATCTTTCCGATTTAAGGTTGCCTGGAAGAAATTGCTATCAGCAATAAGGCCACCAATTGTACCTCTTCTTTTGTATTTGCTGTCTCTGTAATTATTTTCTGGTGTGTACAATAAAGAATATTCTTATCTTATCTTCAATTCCTTAATGGTTAAGTCACCTTCATTGACACCTCAATGATGGTGATTTGAGGGCAGACAGTGTCCTATTTGTAAGATCACATTTGAGTGCCCATCTATAGTGTTTGAAACAAAACAGCAACTTTACAGGGCACCCGAGAGCTATCTCAAAAATAAGTGCGCTTTGTACCAATGACTTTATACCTTGGTACCAATGAAGTTATGTACATTTGTGAAGTTATGATAGTAGCACTACTTGCTGACGTTGAAGAAAAACATGGTGAGGAAACCTGAGTGTCCATCTGCGATGAGCTCATGGTCTCTCTCTGAGAGAAGGCTACATACCAAAAACAGGAGGGGCTCCGAAAGGAAATGATTTTTTTTATTGAAAAACAGGGTAACAATGGTGTTTACCTTCTGCCAGACTGGGACGTGCTGTGTGGTGTCGGCCTAGAGAATAGCACCAACCCAATTCTACCTGCGGGTGTCGTAAAAGGCGACTATGGGACACAAACCGGGGGGTGGGCAGCAGCGCCCCCTGCAGTACAATTCCACCGAACTGCGATCCCCAACCCGCATGCCCAGCGTGGGGATTATGGGTATTACGCCCTATGATAGCACAACGAGGCGCTCTTTAGGGAAGGGCTGTGTCCAGCAGGGACTTGTATAGCCTGACGACGACGAGACTGGGAGCCTTTGGGTTTCATTTGATCCTTTGTTTCGAAAAGGACAGTCGTCTCGCAGTCCAGCCTTCTGGCTCCCATTAACTTTGTGACGAACTAGTGTTTACACATTGCCTCATGTAAAAATTATATTGTTAACAGACGCTAATTTGTTATTGTTTGACGGCTGTTGGTAATTTGGACGGTGTGGTGGGTAATGAAGTTGTGGGGGATCGAACATAGTAACAAGGAGTTTGTCTGATGGAAAATGGCTTCTAGTAGCGTGGATTAATAGTTTGGCCCCAGATATCGGCACTTAATCTGATAGTCATTTATATGTAAGATAAGAATATTAATCACTAGTTATTAATTAAATGCCTATGTTAGTTATTAATTAATTAAACGTTTGTGCCAGTATGTTATTGTATACCAGGTAAAAACAAATATAACACGATTACCAAGATACAGAGTTATTGGCGCAGTTATTGCTTCCAGCATTTTCTTCTAGTCAACTGACGATGGAGTGTTGCTGAAGGAAAAGTAAGACGTAGAGGTGCAAATTTATAGTATACATTTATATTAAATATAATTTATATATAGGTCCTAGGTTATATAGTCCATATATATAATATTCTTTACATCAGTAAAATTATTAAAATTTGTATATTAAGTGAAACTAACTGTCTGTAGAATCCGAACTCAAATTAACATTGTCACTTCGGTGAAGAATTGGCACTGATTGCTGTAACACAGGTTTTTAACCTAGCACAGCGTCAGAAGCTAATCGTTGATTTTATATATAGCATTAAGTAAAACCATTTTGTAAAAGCTGTGTACTAATGTTTTTGCCCAATAAATATTCTATTCTATTCTAAATATGAATATAGATAACATAATTGTACTTAATAATAATATAGTTGCATATACCATTACATATTAAACGTATAGCAATTATAAACGGACATAGAGTACATACTTTAGTTACAATAAAGTTCTAAAAGAGGATAAAAGGAAAGACATACCTATAGAAAACAATAACAAATACAAACAATAAATAATTACCAGTTTCTCGAATATTAACAATCTGTTAATCTACTGTTAACAACAGTAAAATGTTTTTTTCGTATGCACTTTGGCCAACGAACAGCTGTTAACATTAGATTAACGGTTTGTTAGTGTAACAGAAACTGGGGGTTACAGTGATGATAGATATAGATCTTGAATTTTGCTTTTAAGGAAAGCTGGGTAAGAAGGCGCCAGCCCTGAGCCACTTGAGCACCTCAAACAGGGTTATTACTAAAATGCGTAAATGCAGAACAATAATTCTTGTAAATTGTATTGTATCTCTTTATTTCGGATAAATATCCATAGGTTGTTAGTAAATGACACTCAGTATTAAAACTAAGTATGTTAGTGAGAGCCACACATAAATTATAAAATAAAATATTTAATTAAATTTAAAAATTTAATATCTTTAAAAATTTCTAAAACTTTAAAAAATTTAAAAATTTTGTAGTTGAATTTGGAATTTTTTTAGTGCAACTCCAAACTTATACTTTATTCTTTGGTTTACACAAAATGACAATCTCTAACCTACATTTGAAGAGTCGCACAATCTAGATGTGACCCCAGAGCATTGTGAGTCATTAAAATAGTATGCAATTACTTAGAGTCTCTCTCAACAATAGCCAACGAAACCTAGTTCTGACAGCCCGGTTTATTTCCAACTTTCAAGGAAAGGCGGACAAGAAAATACCATTAGAACATACACACGTATCAAATGAAGATCTAAATCAAGTGTAACGTGGGTTACAAAATGAATAATTAAATCCCATTTGTATCTAGCTATAAAATCGTAACTGACGCCGACATGAAATTCCTTAAACTAGGATTGTCTCGAAGTCTAAAGCAATTAAATTTCCAGAAGTATGGAGTCTAGCAAACGTCGAAATAGAGTTTGTCTTTCTTAGTTATCTTGAAACGCAACGATTTTGATTTTATTGTTTTATCGCCATATTTTTAAGGCGTGATAAAGTTTATTTGAGATTTTTTGTTTTTTTGGGTTTGGTCCCTAAGTAGGATACTCCGTATTATAGTAATCAGACAAGGACGTCACGAACATAAAAGTACATTCAAACTGAGGCCATTTGTAGGTACAAGTGTACGGCGGCCCCAAGTAGGAATCGAACTTCTTTCTTGGTATCCAAGCGCCTTAACGAGACAGTCATATCCGCATAGAATACAGGGTTTTCTTTTTCTAAACATAGTGTTGTAAGGGGGTTCCGTAGAGTTTAAAAGTCAGCGGTCACACAAAAGGGACGTGATACGTCAGAAAATACACTATGTTCTTCAAAACTTATTATGCTCAAAACTTATACTGTTACGTGGGTAAACATCTGTACCTACAACAAAATAAACAATAAAAATAAAATAGCGTCATTAAATAAGGATCAATGTAAAATTAGCGTCACTAATTGACTTCCCTCCTTAACGTAAACTATCCTGAAACCTAAGGCTTACTGAACATTACAAAGTAGAACGGTATTGAAATCAGAAGTAATAATCTAAGGACTTTTATACACACACACACATACTTATGCTCACATATGAAAGAAAGAAAGAAACAAAGAAAGAAAGAAAGAAAGCAAGAAAGAAAGAAACAAAGAAAGAAACAAAGAAAGAAAGAAAGAAAGAAAGAAAGAAAGAAAGAAAGAAAGAAAGAAAGAAAGAAAGAAAGAAAGAAAGAAAGAAAGAAAAAAAAAGAAAGCAAGAAAGAAAGAAAGAAAGAAAGAAAGAAAGAAAGAAAGAAAGAAAGAAAGAAAGAAAGAAAAAAAGAAAGAAAGAAAGAGAAATTTATTCGTGAAACATGAGTATAAATAGATGTACAATATGATATATTTTGTTCTGCATGTTTTGTCTTTATAGACCTAACACACAACACTATTGAGTCACACCTAACACACAGCACTATTGAACTATTGGTTAGTTAACTTACTAAAAGCTAAGACACCTATGTAAAACTATATATATAGTATCCACGACAGAGGTCATATTTAGAGAAGTTAAAATAAGCTTTTTTATACTGTTTGTATTTTATTTGTCAGCCCACCTATAACTTAAAGCATCTAAATCTTGGACGGAAATCCCTATTCAGGCACGTAACTCATAAATCAAGGATTTAAATGAAGTCGTAATTTTATAGGCATTACAGGGAACTATCCGGAGGTCCAGTGACACTTGGAAGTATCGCATAAAGATCTCTAAAGCGACATTAACGACAGATAACGTCCAAAGGATGAAAGGGTAGTGGGATTCTTAATTGAGATTCGAGGAGATGCATAAAGCTACTCTATTTCGTATAACCGTCTTACAACTGGATAGGGAATGCTTCTTGTAGGGTGGCCAACTGTATGTAAAGCAATCAAGGAATTTATGAAAAGACTACAGTGTGATGTGATGTATTACTGTAATTTTGAGCGACTGTGGCGCAGCTCAATAGGAGCGTAATGTGTTTGATTTGTAAATATATGTATTTAAGTATGTTCGTTATGTCCTCATGATCTCTTTAACCAATGGTCAGATTTTGACAAATAAGAGGTTAATCGATTTATCATATTTGCATAAAATTGGCATTAGCCCACCATAAAAAAAAATCAAACGTTAAAATGAAAAAACTAAATATTAAAAAATAACTAACAACCCGACTGTTATGTAGTTAATGCAATGAGCAACATTCCTGAATATAGGCCCAGTGCTTATTAGTTAATGCTCAGAGGTAAAGTAGTTTTAAATTTGTTCCTTAGCACGGGTTAGTGCATTAAAAATAAAAATAGTGTAATAGTTGGTTTTTTTTTCTCAGAAATGATCTAGATCTTTTTCCAACTAGACACATAGGTCTCTATTTATTTCTCTTTATTTTTTTCACATCTCGTAAAAAAAAAAGAAAGCGAAGATCAGAATGCATTAAAACAAGACTCCAACCAACAATGGGCAGCGGGGTCCTTATACTGATGATGATCTCTAAGTCTTATTAGATTCAGTTTACATTAACCTTTCTTTCAAGACATTCGCCATGGTCACCCTACTAAAACAACGCTGCGTCTAATGGCCGGGCGTTAAGGGCGCGTAAATTAGCGCATGTTGTGACGCAGCGGCGCACACGCACATCTGTTAGTCGATGTGTCTTGTCGCGGGAGAGAGATGGAGCTCTTAAGCTTTATGTTGGGACTGGAAGGATTTATACGGAACTGATGATCTCACTGATACACACATAATCTCACCTGTATTCTGGAGGGGTGTTCAGAGTTTCATTGTTTAGTCGTTGAACGTATGCCGGTTAGTGTCGGTACTTTTCATTTTGCACTTCGCTAATACTGAAAGTATATTATACCTACTTTGTTATATAAGTAGTTCTAAAAACTTTTCTTTTTAGTTAAATTTTTTTGTACCGCCTGCCTGTATGGACGCATTGTCTGAAATAAAGTTTTATTTAATATTTATTATAGTCCAAATGTAGATAGAGAGATAGAGAACACTTTATTGTACATAAAAATGAAAATTAAACAGATAACTCTTAACCTAAGAGTACAGACGACGGCCTTATCACTAAAAAGCGATCTCTTCCAGACAACCTTTGGATGGAGAGTAATATACTAGAGTAATATATTGGAGAAGGAAGTAGATGTACAAACATAAAAGATTTACAAATTTATAAATGAATACATGCCTAAAAACAGTGTACAGATAATACTATTTTTATTTTTAATGCACTAACCCGTGCTAAGGAACAAATTTAAAAACCTATTATTTTTAGCCTCTAAATAGTGTACAGATAGTTATCAACAGATACATAAAAAGGATTTACCTAAATACACATAATGAAAAAAATATATATAAACACATACCCAAACACTTAACAAGTAATATTTTTTTTGTTCATTTCTTTAATGATAGGAAAATTTACAGCGCCATTAGTAACAAAAGATTAATAACATGGCCTGTTCGTAATACAGAGAGTATTGTAAAGAGGTTCGAAATTTCACTGGTGCCGGTGAGTTGCCCATTAGATCAGTTGGAAGAGCGCTGGCACGGATAGCCAGAGGTCGCGGGTTCGAATCCCGGCATGGGTGGAATTTTTAGCCTCTAAACAGGTTTTTAAAATGCCCAATTACAGATTTTCACTCAATTTCTTATAAATTTTATTGCTTAGTGGGAAATTAAGTAATAACTATGTATAATTTATTTTTGAGAAACTCGCAGCTTACATAAAAATGGTCAGTTCTTAGTGTTACTGCAAGCTGAAAATAAGATTCCGCATATGGGCATATAATATGAAGTAAATAAAATTGTAAAGAGTTTTAGACGCGCTCTGTATAAATCCTAGAGCTGAAAGAAGTGTTATTTTAGCTGGCCTGGCCCCATGCGTTCATAGTTCGCGACATTTGTGAGCTTCTGTTATACGTTAGCTTTTTTCTTTGCCACTTAATTGCCCTACATATATCTGACATGTCGACGCGGTTAGTCTCACGCCTCGGCCGCTATACACTGCTACCTTCGCCCCAAATATTTTTCAACTATATCTTTTACATCAAAAACCAACTTCGATTGAGTAACGTTGTGCGATTCGTCTAAAATTGACGGTAATGAATTGTGACTGATGGCCAATGACGGTGACAGTGTACCGAGACTCTATTTGTAAACGCAACGCCAGAACGTTGAAGAAGCGATTAAAAATAATAGCCACATGAGCCTGAAAAATCGACGAGAGGCAGCGATAAAACTCCCACTTTATATTGTGTACGTTAATAAATAACGTTCCGGCTAGGTTAATCGTCTTCGGGCGAGCGCCGACATGTGTTATTGTCACATAATTCAGCGGCGGAAAGCCAATTTAGTTCTAAAACAATTTGTTAGTGACGGCGATTTTCGTTTTGGTGCCTTTGGGCCTCGCAGTTTGAAACCTTTTACCCCACTGCGACGGAACCCAAAAGGGGTAATGTGTTCGGCTCTTATGTATGTATGTAAGTATGCCCATTTGTACAATGAAGATATTCTTTTCTAATCTTATGTCCGATTCATAACTACTTGACCAATGGTCAGATTTTGTGAAATGAATCTCAATTGATACGTCGTATTTTTGCGGCTGTCGTTGGCTAAATCAATACAGGATAAATCCAAGAACAAAATGAAAATCGACAAGTATATAAACTCATACATGTAACAAGACCTTATTATAAGACAGAGAGTTGCTGGATGCTGGTGGAAGAAGACTGGGAAGCGTGAAAAATCACTAGGGAGGCCTATGTCCTGCAATGGGCGTCAAATTTGAATGATGTTAAAAGATTGAGGCTCTTTTTCAACACGTTTTTTTAATCATATGCCATAACGGCTTTACCGCCGACGACGTGGAAACTACATCCACGCACGCCAATTACATCGAATTACGTACGACGTACCTAATTGCATTCTAGCGGTTTCAAAACGTGAGCTGCAACTGCAACGGTCCATCGACTTTTAAAACAATTTGTTAGTGACGGGGATTTTTCTGTGGACGTTTATTTTGGGGGTCATTTGTCAGTTAGTTAAATGTATTGTCGACGATACGTTGCGTCGAAAGTGGCCGAGACATCTTTATTGTGACGTCTTGGTTATAAATATAATTGGGATGGCGTAAGTGCGCTGTTTGGACTTTAGAATATTCCGAGAAATTGCGTTTCCTGGCCTCGATGCTCATTATTTCCCTGTCACAGCAAAATTGTTGCTTTTGCAGATTCGTAGAAAGATATATAATAGCTATTTTTAGATGGATGTGAATGTAGGGCCTCTTTTCCGAAAATTTTATTACGAAAAATGACAAGATAAGCTTGAACTTCAACTATATCAAGTATATATAGTATACCAAAATATCGAGTCATTCTATACTATAAAGTATTTATAGCCAGCGTCACACGTCCAAGAGAGAGCATAGGTCAGGATAGAGAGTAGAAGGGACTAGGTAAGCAATTGCGTATCGAAGAAAGTATGAAAGTTCCCTAACTTCCTCAAAATTTGAATATTCAGTTTGGTGAATTTAAATATTTTTAACGACTATCAGAACAATACAATGCATTAGGAAGCATTTGTACTGTTTAATATGTTTTTATAGTGCAGTAAAGAATTTTAATAATATTAATTTTAATAATATTAATTAGTGGTAACTACAAAGGTGATTAAAAAAATCCGTTTGTAGTTACCATGCATCTTCCTATGCTCTTGGCGGATAAGCGCTCTGTTTTTTTATGAATTTGACCCAATGACAAATTATTGTTAATTTTTGCGAAAAAAAAATTATTATGTCAATTTCTGTGTTAATGTTTGTTAAAAATAGGAATTTGTAACCTTGATTTCTGCTTTTTTATATTTTTTGGATTCTTGTTAAAGTTTAAATAGGCTAGAAAAAAGACACCATGAAAGACCTACACTAGAAAAACCAAACATCAAGTTTTGGCGCCTAATGAGCGCTAAGGGCTATGTCCAGCAGGTGGACTACATAATATAGCCTGAAGAAGAAGAAGAAGAAGTTCTGGAAAGTATTGGATAATCAATGAAATATCTTGTTGTGGACGTTAACATTCGAATAACACAATTCGATGTTATTCTCACAGAAAAATTTGTGGCACTGACGAGTAAAACCACTTCTTTACAGGAAAATAATTGTGCGCCGTCTAACGATACAATTGGTTTTTTCATAGCCTATAAAGGTCTCACTGCATTGCACAGGCCTTCTCTCAGAGAGGGAAAGAGAGTACAGGCTTATACCACGTGCACATACGATTGGCAAATCAACCGCTGAGGTATTTGAACTTTTGAATTTGAATTAAACTCACGATGTTTTCCTTCACCGCGCGTTGCTACTATAACTTCACAAAAGTACTTAGACAACAGTCATTGGTACACGCCTACACTGGGAATCGAACATAGGTCTTTCGATCCCGAGACCATTGTTTTACCCACTGGGGTACCGCCGCTTTATCCATATTTTTCATATTTTATATTTCATGAAGCGCACGTGGCCTAGTGAAGCGCTCGTGACCTAGTCGAACCGAGTGATTGGAATCAATCACTCGAGTTAAGCAACAACAGGCGCGGTCAGGTGCTGGGTGGGTGACCGTCCCGTTACTACCGCTAGTGGCATTTCCCGAGCGCTTCCGTGTTTCGCAAGGCACGTCAAGCCGTTGGTGCCGGCTGTCATGTAATGGCAGTCGTTAAGCCATGTTCGAGGCCTTATGGGCGGCTTGATAACTTCGAACAGCAAGGCCCGCCACTATTTTACAAACCTCCACCAACCCAGACTTGGCCCCCGTAGTGGAGTATGGCCTAACCTTCCTGCAATGCAGGAAGAGACCCGTGCCCCAGCAGTGGGGACATACAGGGTTGCAATCGCATATTTCATATTTTTTATTCGATATTATTCTTATAGCAAACGTTCTTCGCACTGACGAGTAACTAAAACCACTTCTTTTCAAGAAAATAATTTGCGCCGTGTCACGTAAGAATTGATACATTTTCGCGACGAAAAAGCCGTTAACAAATCGAACGCCCTACGTTTATAATTAGGCGGGCCACAAATCAGTGTTCCATTAGGGCGCGCGTTCCCGGCTGCCTACAAGATAAACTACTTGTCGGCAATAAGGTAACAATTACCCGGGAACGGTCCCGGTGCCGGCTCCCGCGGGAGTTCCGGCGCTGGTTGGGTAGACGTAGAGGTAACATTCCAATTTCGCTTCAACCGGTCGAAAAATATATAAAAAGAGGGAGAAGGGTGTCTGAGTAACGTGTCGAAAGCTCGCCTGTGTGCAAATGTTTCCAGTGCGAAAAAAACTAAAGGTGAATAAGATATTTATTTCATGTACACAATATATTAAAAACAAATGAGAAGTACTTTTTTTACTACTTACAAAAATTTTTTTTAGTAAAAAAATTTACAAAAAAAAAATCCTCTTCATATCTTAATTCACATTTATAATGCTTAAAATTCATAATTATAATGCTTTTGTTCTGGTTGTGCAATAAACTGTTCTCTATCTATCTGTCTATCTCTATGCTGGATGCTTCAATAAATGTTTAGCAGGTCTAATCTTCATTGCTTTATTTTTATGGAAGATAAAATAATGAAGCCGTAAGTAAAGTAATGATTTTTTTTACTAACGTCAAAAATGGCCGTAGCGTAATGCTATTTAGTACCAAGTACGTGGGTCCCAAAAACTCTATTTTAAACATGATTGAGAGATTGGTCTGACACTTTTTACAAAACTGATCTGTAAAAAAAGATATTATTTTTTCCATAGATGGCGCTAGTGTTACTACTTGGAACCACTTAGCACTATGTCTGGAACAGCTGTTGTTATGCATATACTATTCAATTAATTTCATCCTTGAATTGATGGGCACGGTGGGCACGCGTGCTAATTAAATATTTTTTTATGTATAGCTTAAGTAGGTTAATATAAATTTCATACTTTGAATTCCTAATTTCGATATTTCTAAATTGCACTGACTACCCGTCTCTAATTTATTTCTTGTCTCCGTCTATGGTTGTTTGAAAAAAAAATATGCTTTAAGAGATAAGGCCGCCAGTTGTATTATATTGTTATGTGATCTCCGTTACTGTAATTTCTGTGTACCATAAAGAATATTCTCTAAATAGGTTTTTAAATTTGTCCTTAGCACGGGTTAGTGCTTTAAAAATAAAAATAGTATAACCATGTGGGTACAGTGATATCGTTCCGATGTAAAACCTAACTGCAAAGTAGGTAGTCGGGGCTGTAAGTGATGCAATTTGCTTAAGCCAGATATCGCTGCCTGTACGTAATACAGAGAATAGTGTAAAGAGGTTCGAAATTTCACTGATGCCGGTGAGCGCCCATTGGCTCAATTGGAAGAGCGCTGGCACGGATAGCCAGAGGTTGCGGGTTTGAATCCCAGCATAGGTGAAATTTTTAGCCTCTTAATAGATTTTTAAGTGACATGTGTTACAGATGCTAACTCGACGACATATTTAATACAATAATTAGGTACATAGATAACATCCCAGTTTTCTAGTTTGACCGAGCCGAGGATCGAACTCGTCGAACTTTGATAGCCAATATTAAAAAAAAAAATGAAAAGAAAAGCAAAGAGAAATATGACGTCGTCTATTTCTTTGTCATAAAAAATAAAAAACACAACTTGAATTTCAGACTTTCTCTTCAATCTCTCTCAGACACACACACACACACACACAAACAAACACACACACTCACTAACATACACATACAGGCGCCGACATGTTTTGCATGAATCATGTTAATTTAGATTTTGAATGCCTTGCTTTTAAATAAATAAGACCAGGTAACTCTGTTCCCTGCTCTGTGCTTCATAAATACGATTAGTATAAAAAAATATTAGTCCGTAATTGGCCTATGTTTGGCCTACATTAATTTACTTATTGTATATTGTTTTATTGTTGGCTGTGTGGTGTCGGTCTAGAGAATAGCACCAACCTAAATTCTTCCCGCGGGTGTCGTAAAAAGCGACTAAGGGACACAAACCGGGGGGTGAGCAGCGCCCCCTCAGTACAACTCCACCAAACTGCGATCCCCAACCCGCATGCCCAGCGTGGGGACTATGGGCATTACCCCCTATGATAGCACAACGTGGCGCTCTTTAGGGGAGGGCTATGTCCAGCAGTGGACTAGTATTGACGACGACGACTATATTGTTTTGTGCTGTGGGCTTTGATTAATTAATAAAATAAAAATGAAAATAGAAAGAGTAGGAACGAATCTTCTGCGTCCTTCTACGCGCGCTGAGACTGTCTCTGTCCGTGACAAGACAGATGGCCGCCCTACTCGCGATCGATGCGATATCTCAACGTGAAAAATGTGTAGTCTGCGCTTTCCCTTTGATCCTCTATTCTGTTTTTGTGCACAGCTTAGAGCCCGTATGCACGGAGACTTTTTGCAGCGATAAAAACGCGACGCAGAAGCGTTACAAACCGCTGGTTATTGAGTTGAGAATTGCACTACGAGTGAATCTTGTTTACTATTGTTAATATTATCTAGTTTAGTTTACCGACTGATGTTATCTATTCATATTAGTCTCTTGTGTAATTCCTGGTGTATACTATAAAGAATATTCTATTTAATAGTATGCACTCGTGACCTAGTGGAACCGAGTGACTGGAATCAATCACTATGACTAAGGAACAACAGGAGCTTGATGGGTGACAATCCCGTGACTACTGCTAGAGGCATTTTTACCGAGCGCTTTTGTTTCTTCGCAAAGTACGCTAAGCCGTTGGTGCCGGCTGTCATGTAATGGCGGTCGTTAAGCCATGTCACAGGCGGGCGGTTTGAAAACTAATGACAGTAAGATGCGCCACTGTCTTACAATCCTCCACCAACCCGGACTTGACCCCCGTGGTGGAGTATGGCCTAACCTTCCTGCGATGCAGCAAGAGACCCGTGCCCCAGCGGTGGGGACACGCAAAGGGTGAATATCATCTATTAAGTCATTTTATAATAATATCTAATAACTTCCACACAAAAAATTAATTCATTGCTTTTTTATATTACTAAGTACAGTAAAAGTAGTTTTTTGAAACTCATAACGTAGACAACAAAACACTTCTCTTTTTCTCGTCTTTGGTTTTTTTAATCACTTCAGCCATCGAAAGGTTAGTCGTACAAAGGCTATGAGTATCTTCTTAAACCTTACAATCTTTTTATAAACCTATTTAGATTCTAAAAATTCCACCCATGCCGGGACTCGAACCCGCGACCGCTGCCTAACCATGCCAGTGCTCTCCCAACTGAGCTAATGGGCAAGTACCGGCATCAGCAAAATTTCGCACCTCTTACAATCTTGTCTTTAAATACGTCGTCCAATCATTATCGTTTTGCTGTTCCACCGCAATAAGTTTGTTAGTGAAAGATATCCTTTTTCTTGGCAACAAATGGTTATTCATTCATTCATTAAATCAATCAATAAGAGCAAGGTCGTAAAAAAATTGCACCGTGTGAAAAAGCTCTAATGTTTACATTCTCTGATGAAACGGGGATGGTTAGTGTTGAGTTATAGATCCGATTTGGTGGTTTCCTGGGGGAATGAAGGAGAGGAGTTATTATGTTGTGGTGATTTTGGGTATTCATTTTGAGGGCCTGCCTTACCAGCCTCCGTAATTACAGCTATTTGTTTACGTTGTCTATGAATAAAATTTGTTTGGGACATTCTCACAATTAAGTTTTATAAGAAAGAAAGGCAACAGTATTGCGCTATCGGTGGAACCCTTGCTTCGCATTCAAGAGGTTTTGGGTTCATGTAAGTAGGTACATTTGCATCTCTGATAGTATAGCTTTCATAACTGCTCTGAGAGTATAATCTTCATCACTAGGTACTACGGTTATAATCAGCGTTTAATGAGTGGTCTGGTTGCCTGGAAGAAACTTTTATGTAAATAATCTCGCATATATACTTATATTACGCTTATGGTTTGTCTAAAATATTTCTTTCTTTGTGTACAGTATAAAAAAAAGTATATCAATTACATAACGTCAAAAATTGGCTCTCTTGAATCAAATTGAAATTAATCTAATAATGCAAACTATATACATACCTGTTAGAATATTTTCGGGGCTTAACTGGAGCTACGGTCGGGAAACATATAATATTTGCAAACCTTATATATTCGAAAAAACAATTAACTGTCTATGGGCTCTGCACGCCGTTCGCTCTGGGTATCGGCAGAACATCAGCGCTAGAGTTTTCTTTTTAAACTCTCAGAACATGCTGAGTCGGAACCCATTTGCATGTGCCACACCCACGTAGTTGTTAATGTCCTGTCTTACCAATAGATACTTACCATACCGCATAAAATGTTTACCTTAATATGTATAATTATTATTATGCTTCTGTTTTGTCTAATTCCCTACTGCTATTATTCTGTGCCTTTATATGTGATGATTTGTATACGTGTGTGTGTCTTATGGAAATATATAATTGATCTATCTATCTATCATATTCCTGCAAAGAAATAAATAACTGCAAACATATTTGCTTCTGAAACTGTTCTCTTAAAACATTAAAATAGCGTATTTCTAGGACCACTTGAGAAAATACACTATGCCCTGACCGAAACCAGCTAGTTCCATATTTACAAAGCGTAAAAGTTATCAGCGACATCAAAGCTCACATCTGTCAACATTCAACCGCTTTCAGACTCCCGCCCAAACTGTCAACGCACAAAAGGCCCAATCGATCGATATCAACCCTTGTGTAAGAGACCCGTTCTCCAGCAGTGGGGACCCACTGCTGGGGAACGGGTCTCTTCCTGCGTCGCAGGAAGGCTAGGCCATACTCCTCCAACGGGGGCCAAGTCCGGCTTGGTGGAGGATTGTAAGACAGTGGCGGGCCTTACTGTCAGAAGTTATCAAGCCGCCCATAAGGCCTCTGACATGGCTTAAGGACTGCCATTATATGACAGCCGGCACCAACGGCTTAACGTGCCTGCCCGCCGGCATTACTGTCAGAAGTTAACAAGTCGCTCATAAGGTCTCTGTTATGGCTTAACAACTGCAGTTACGAAACGAAAGGCCCCCAAATTCAAGTGACGAAAAAATACAAAACCTAGTAATGTGTTTAGTACCTCCTTTGACCTCGAAAGTAACAGCAGAAAACCATTGTTATGAAAAATGAGAAAACCACTACAGGACACAGGATTTCTCTTAGAAACATGTAGTAAATTGTGAATTTGAATAGATTTGAATTGTGAAGATGCACCACAGGCGAAAGCTATTTGTGTGTTTTTTATTTTTTTTTGTTTATTTGTATATTTGGTTAATTTCTGTTGTGCTCATGTTGTGTTAATTTTGTGGTTTTTTGTTTCTGTGATGTGTCTTGTTGCTATAATAAATGTCTTTCTTTCTTTCTTTTCTAATTCGAGTGCCCACAGCGAATTCACAATTTATAGCGCAGATGTCATGAGTAACGTTAAAAACAAAATGGTGTTAGTAAAAATCCTAAAAAAAACAAAGAAGAGTCGGATTTTTGTGTTTTTGAAGAGAGCCTAAATTTTTAACATCGACAAATGAATTATTTTTTCGTTTTTTCTTCTGTATGACTACTGTGATTGTGATTACTGTAAAATTCTATAGCTCCGCGTTAAGTTCGGCATTTTAGTGGTCCCAATTATTTGTAACTTTACCATTGAATCATTGTTAAACCTTCTGTTTGTTACAACTCCGGGCTCGCTCGAAACGTGCGCTCCGATGGGAGCAAGACTGAAACGTCAAGTGTGTAAAACGTCACGAGTGCCAAGGGTACACAAAAAATAATGAATGGTCACCTTAATGACTGCGGCTGCGTGTTTCCATACGCGGCTCTCGAGCGTTAGCAGGATGTAGAGTTTATACATATACTGGCACAATACTTAGAAAAGTATTGTGCCAATGTATGTATGGGGCTTGAAATCGCTAATTCTCGGTAAAGTGGAGATCCACTTTACCGTGAATTGGCGATTACAAGCGCTATTAAGCAATTTACAAGCAAGTACTTACTTCAATCAAATCAAAACATATATTTATCATACACGTAGGTGTTGATTACGTACAGAGTGCTTAGTGCGAGTTTTTTAACTACTCGATCGCGTTAACGTAAACTCATATTTCTATGGCATCGAGGAAGCGCCACCTAGCGACAAGTATGGAAATCAATATTGCAGAGTGCGAGTTGTAATGGTTTACGTTGAGAAGTGAACACGTTTACCAGCCAAAACACGAATAAACGCGAGTGCGAGTTGTACTGTGACGCGTTTTGCCAGTTCGAACGGTTAACTTACTCATACTCACTACTCAATGCTCGATTAACGCGGTAGTAAAGTTATTCGATTGGATCTGTCAAACTCGCACTAAGCACTCTGGTCTTAAGAATAAATTGAATCTCTATGTTTTACCCAAAGGGCATACAAATATTTCAGGGCTTAAACATTTTTGGCATGAAATAGTCATGAAATCATTAAATCGTTAAGATATTTTAAAATTAAGTAAATAAATGAATAAAAAAATCATTGTCAGACAATATTTAATATTGTTATACACAATCAAATTAACTGTTGATTAATTTCAACAAAGTTGAAAAAAGAAAGCCAAGTTGCAATGAAATTTGTAAATAAAAATTATGCAATTAAATACTCAATATTAATAGCAATATTGTATTAAATCGAAGGTCGACGTGCTTTCCTTCACCGTGAGCGAGAGTTCTTACCTTTACTATAACTAGGATTTTAAATAATTTGATTATAACCGGAGTAGTATAGTATTGGGAACTCTAGGACACTTTTCCGTCGTGAGGGGCTCACTGCGTTCGCCGTCACTCCTTCAAAGTGTCCTAGAGTTCCCAATACTATTGTGGGAAATATGCAATCTAACCATTTCATTACTTGATTAACTTACTAAAACGGAAACTCTTTTTTACTTCAGTTCATTCATAGGAATTATTTATATAAGCGTCAAATACAACAATCACTTCATTGCACGCCTGCAGTTCTAGGTGTTAGTATCGTTTTTATTTTATTTACTCAAGAATGAAATTTATACAACAAGCGCAAACATTACGTTTGGAAAACATTTGTAGCGAATCTAACAACAAAATAAAACTACATGGAAATCTTTTACCAAATACAATTCGATGCATAATTTGTGGTCCTTCGAACTGCGGTAAAACAAACGTAATGATAGGTCTTCTATTGCACAAAAATGGATTGCGCTACCGAAACGTTTACCTTTATTCTAAAACGCTCTTCCAGCCAAAATACGTTTTTTTAGATAAAGTGTTAAGCATGGTTCCTGAGATAAATTTCAGTAAATTTCGTGACAACGAAGAAGTGATAAGTCATCAAAATGCCAAACCTTACTCCGTAATGATATTTGATGACGTTGCTTGTGAAAAACAAAATAACATACGTGATTATTTTGCGATGGGTAGACATAAAAAGATTGATTCTTTCTATTTGAATCAAACATACAGTAAGATACCAAAGCAATTGATCAGGGATAATGCTAATTTGATTATAATTTTGAACAGGATGACATCAATCTACGACATATTTATAACGAACATGTTAACGCAGATATGAGCTGGACACAGTTTCGAGAGATGTGCAAAAAAATATGGAGTGTGCCTTATAATTATTTGGTAATTAATAAAGATTGTGAAAAAGGTAAAGGATGTTACAGAATGAACTTTGACAAATTCGTTGTCTTTGACTAAGCATATTTGTGCTATTTATAATGAGTTACGGATCGAAGTGTCGTTACTAATCGGTTTGCGTTGCGAGAGAAAGTACATATTTTATCTCGCTATGGAAAAGATACTAAAAACACAGATTGTAGAATCTGCTGAAGCTGTAAAAAGAAAGTTTAAACAATTGAAAGATATTGACCACGATAATGATCTAGTATTGGAAAAGGTTTTCAAACCATTAACAGGTCCACTAAAAAGCATCGCCGCAAAAAATGAAAAGATTAATAAAGAGTATTGGGATGATAGACACTGGGACACTAAAACAAACATTGATACTAACAAAGACCTTAATGAAATCGATGATGGTGCATCTACCAGCTACAACTTTATGCAAAATAGTGATCGTGACTCCCAAAAACCTGAACAGAAAGCATTTAGTGAAACTGATGAAGGCGATTTAAACATGGGTGATTCAAGTGACACATCGTTTAAAACTCTTGAATCTGTTCAGAGTCCTCGCCAAGATTCTTCTTCTTGGTCATTGTCATCGGAAATATTTAGTAATGTACCTTATGGAGTAAGGCTGGAGCGAGGAAAAACTATGTTGGGATCACTGCGAGTGTCAGTTACAGAAAATAAGATTTCAGTTGGCGGGAAAAGTTATTTAAATACACCTGGATTAGCTGAATTATTGTTGAAACCAAAACCAAATTTAAGTTTAGTTAAGCCTGATGATTTAAAAAACTATAAACAATTACTGTTAGAAACAAATGCTCACCGTCGTGATTTCAGTCCTAAACAGCCAATAAAAAGTAATAGAGGTATGAAGTATTTGCAAATAATAAAACCTCTCTTTAAACTAACCAAAAATACTTCTAGCAGTATTGAAAGTCTGCCGCAAGGAGAAGGGTTACCAGTCTTGAAAAAAATGAATAAAAATGTGGATTATGTGTACTGGGATGATCCAAATGAATTGGTGGAACGTTTAAAATTACTTATTGCGTCTCGCGAAGCTGGTAATACAGGGCTTAATAACGAAATTATTTCTATCATTGAAGAACTGCGTGAATGTGGTCTAATAAAGTAATATAATTACAAACTCAAATGTATTTTCCATCAGTTCTTGTTCAACCTTCTTAAAAAAATGATGAATATTGATAAATTTGGCCACCATGTGCATAAAAGACTTCGTCCATCAGAAATATTTTATAGCACCAATAATAAAAATCTTACTCAAAACCTTAACGGAGAATATGACTTGAAATCAGAAAAACTGGTAGGATTGAGACTTCCTGTACTACCAGATGAGGCTGTCAACAAAGAGTATGTTGATCAAAACTTAAAGTTATTTTGCAAAGAGCATGATATTCTTGTCGAGCTAAAAAGTATAAAGAGTCAGATACAACTGATTCAGAAACAGTTAGATGAAAAGTGTACAAGGGTAGAAGTTAGTTCTATTATCAAAGATCAGTTGGTAGCAATCAGAGACATTGCCAGTAGAAATTATGAGTAAAGAAAAAGTGGTGAACGAGATTCATAGAGCTGCTAGAAGAAATTTCAATCGACGGCAAGTTATTCTTAAAGGAATCGATGATTTATGGCAAGCGGATTTAATTGATATCCAACATATTCGAAAACACAATAGAGGATTTAATTTTATTTTAGTCATTATAGATTGTTTTTCAAAATATGTTTGGACTGTTCCATTAAAAACTAAATCAATGAATGAAGTGTGTAATGCATTTGAAAAAATTTTAAAAAGTAATCGTGTTCCAACTAACGTACAGACCGATTTAGGAACAGAATTTTATAACAAATCTTTTCAAAGGCTTATGCAATCATACCACATTAACCATTATTCAACTTTTTCTACAAAGAAAGCATCTATTGTTGAAAGAGTTATAAGGACATTGAAGAATAAGCTATATAAATATTTTAGTTTAGTTGGCAATTACAAATGGATTGGAAAACCATTAGTTGATATTGTGATTTCATATAATAGTACGAAACACCGTACAACAAAGTATCGACCAGTGGAGGTAAACAAAGTCAATGAACCCAAAGTTTTAGAAAATATTGTATCTCACGCAGAGTCATCCTCAGTGAAACCAAAGTGTAAAGTAGGGGATTGCGTTCGTATTAGCAAGTACAAAGGGTGTTTTTACAAAGGGTATACTCCCAATTGGTCGACCGAGTTATTTACCATTAGCAAAGTTAACAAAACTACTCCCATTACATATCGTATTAAAGACCAGCATAATCAATTAATAAAAGGTAGTTTCTACGAGCAGGAATTAAATAAAACACGTAATCCCGGTGTTTATTTAATTGAAAAGGTATTGAAAAAGAGAGGAAATATGTTATTTGTCAAATGGCTTGGATTAAAAGACGCTGAAAACAGTTGGATCGGTAAAAATGATGTCGTGAAATAATGTTATTATATTACACTCATGAATGCAAAATTTTATTCATTCGTTCGTAAGTGATGACTGGAAGAGGACTTATTAATAAATTAATAAATAATTTACCACTCGAGTTACATTTACCAGGATATAATTATTGCGGCCCTGGCACAAAACTAGAAAAACGCTTACTAAGAGGTGATCGAGGTATTAATCAGTTAGACGATGCTTGTATGCGTCACGACATTGCCTATACTAAATACACCGATACGCGCAATCGACACCAAGCTGATAAAGAATTGATGGAAATGGCAAAACTTAGATCAAAAGCAAAAGACGTGAGTAGAGGGGAAAGACTTGCTTCGTGGTTAGTAAACAAAATCATGAAAGTTAAGGTTAAGACAGGTGCTGGTTTTAAATCAGGTATTAGAAAAATAAGTACACAATTAAAGAAAGCTAAACTAAAAAACAAACAATCTGCAATTAAATATGCACATTTAGCTGCAAAAAAATTGTTTCCTAAAAATATGAAAGTTCAGCTACCTCGAATAATACCAATCCCAAAAATTGGGGGGATACTACCACTTCTTCCTATATTTGCTTGCCTTTCGGCAGTAGGTGCATTAGCTGGAGGTGCAGCTGGAATAGCAAAAGCAGTGAACGACTCCAAATCTGCTCAAGAAAATCTAAAAGAATCAATACGTCATAATAAGATGATGGAGACAATTGCTATTGGAAAAGGGCTGTACATCAAACCGTACAAAAAAGGTAGTGGGCTCTGTTTACATACAAAAAACTGCTAAATAGGCTACCCCGACGCGCACTCACAAATGAAGATATAATGAAATATGTTAATAACAGTAATATACCATATTTCAGAGGTGTATACATGAGGGATAATTTGCCTCAAAAACCTAAACAAATTGAGTGTGCGATTATTAATTTAGATAGTTCTGACAACCCTGGAACGCATTGGGTAGCCTTCGTAAAAATTTATAATTATTGTGAATATTTTAACAGTTTCGGAGATTTAAAACCTCCTACAGAATTGGTTAAATACCTAAGTGGCGCAGATTTGTATTACAATTATACTAAATATCAAGCATACAACACGTTTAACTGTGGACATTTATGTCTTAAATTTTTGAAAGGTTTCTGGAAACGAGTCAGTTAACTATGTCTTTCACAATGTCTATAACGGGCACAGACTCTGCTCTTGTAACAAATTATTCACCGGCTTTGGAAACTGATGGTGATTATGAGTGTGGCCTGTTGTACTTCACTACTTTTAATTCAATTCCTAATGTTGATCACAGAAATAATAAATTCTATTACGGTAAAGATGGGGTTGTGATAATACCAGAGGGTTCATATGAACTTGAAGATATTATTGACTTCCTAACGAAACATGTTCATGATTGTGTTTTGGAATTAACTTGCAATAATAATACTTTAAGCACCAGTATTTTTAGTAGCAAAGACATTCATTTTGATAAGGAGAACTCAATAGGAGTTACATTAGGATTTGGAAAAGTATTATTAAAAGCTAATATATTACACACATCTTCCTATCCGATCAACATTTTACCATCAGCCATAGTCCGAATCGAATGTGATATTGTAAGTGGATCATTTGTTAATGGAAAACCTAGCCATATAATTTATGAGTTTTCTCCGAATGTGCCGCCGGGTTATCGAATAATTGAAATTCCTAAAAACGTTATCTATTTCCCAGTTATCCAAAACAGTGTGAGTGCAATTAATATTAGAATTTTGGATTTAAATAATAACCCACTAAATTTAAGAAGGGAAGAAGTACAGCTTTGCTTACATCTGAAGAAAAAATGATTGATTTCAATAAAAACCTGTGTACTACCAGCAGAAAGCGCAGTTTGCTTTCAAATATTACGAAGGTACCACCAAAAAGAAATAAGTTAACCAAAGCCAATAAACAATTTCTCAAATTAATAAATTTGTCGAAGTAACTAAAATGCTTAATGTAGCAGAACCTTTTGTACAAGACAACAGCATTGAAAGTATTCAGATTCATTCCTACAAGCCTTATGTAAGCAGCTACAATAGGAACGATGAGATACGGATTCCAATTAACCAGCAAGACCTTTACATTCTACCGTCGGAGAGTACTTTATACGTAGAAGGAAGGATCAGCGTAATCAACAGTGAAACTAAAGCCAAAGTGACCGAGTTTCAATTAATAAATAACCCAATACTATTTTTATTTCAAGATATTCGGTACGAATTAAATGGGGTTGAAATCGATAAGATTAAGAATGCAGGCATAACAACCACAATGAAATGTTTATTATCAATGAATGAAAGCGAATCAAAAATGTCTTATGCATGGGGTTGGAGCATTGACGGTATTAAAAACACAATGGGAGGAAGTTTTTCAGGCTGTCTCCCACTCAATAGAATCCTTGGGTTTGCGGAGGATTACAAAAAAATTATAATAAATTGCAAGCACGAACTTATACTTTTGCGAAGCAATACCAACATGAATGCAATTAAATTAAATAATAATGAGGTTGTAGAAGATATCGTAATCGATAAAATTATGTGGCGGGTGCCCCACGTTAAGGTGTCTGACCGAGAGAGAATCAACTTGCTTAGGTATTTAGAAAGAGACAGAGCTATTAACGTAGCGTTTAGAAACTGGGATCTTTATGAATATCCACTTTTACCTCAAACAACGAAGCATACATGGGCAATCAAAACTTCATCACAGATAGAAAAGCCAAGGTACGTTATCATTGGATTACAGAAAGACCGCAAAAATAATGGATTTCAGGATATGTCCCGATTCGATCATTGTAACTTGCGTGACATAAAAGTGTTTTTAAACTCAACCTACTTCCCGTATGAAAACCTAAACGTTAAATTTAGCAATGACAATTATGCTTTATTATACGAGTTGTATGCTAAATTTCAACAGTCTTACTACAGCCGTCTTCCGGAACCCCTGTTAAATTACATCGACTTCAAAGAAAAAACTCCATTATTTGTAATTGATTGCTGTCGTCAGAACGATACGCTGAAGACTGGACCTGTCGACGTTCGTGTTGAAATTGAGAGCGAGATAGCAATACCAGACAAAACAACTGCGTACTGTTTAATATTGAACGATTGTGTTATAGAATATAAACCTCTTACCAGTGTAGTGAAGAAAATATCATGAATCCGGAATACATTTTTGTAGATTTACAAGGCTTTAAAGACTACAAAAATAATTTTATTGTCAAAGAATTTGCTACGGCAGCAAGTGAAAGTACAGAAGTTTTTTTAATAAAACCTCCATTTCCTTTCAAACATTTGACTGACGAAGAAAAGAAACAAGTTGTTTGGCTCGGGAAAAATCGAGGAATCTACTGGAGTGAAGGATTAATAAGCTATAAAGAATTTAAGAGTATGATTAAGTCATCCCTATCTGGTAAAACTTTAGTTGCAAAGGGGGTTGAAAAATGTAAATGGGTTCAGGATCTATGTCCGAATAGCATTGTAAAGGATGTTGGCGAAATGGATATACCTAATCTTAAGACCTTAATTTCTTATTATTGTACGAATAAATGTAGTAAATATAACTGTCTGATTCATAACGATTACTGTGCATTAAAAAATGTTATATGTATAAGAAGATGGTGTGTTGACAATACAGTGTCAATATAATTTTTAATTAACTTCTTACCATTGAATTTGTATTTAATTATTATTTTATGAAAAATAAATGTGTTACTACGTAATTTTATATTTTCTTGTTTTATTGACTGAGAAAAAGAAAACAAAAGTCAGTTTAGTTTAAGATATTATATTTAAATGATTCGCATTTTAACATCGGTAACACTTATTCTACTTATAACTAAGATTAATAATATTTGACACAGTTAAATTTATTTATAGTATTACATAATTATTGCATAATGCTAGTTACCTAGCGAAATACAAAGAAAAAATAATTCTTCACATTTTAGTAATCATTACTATTATTAGTTAACTTCCTACTCATTCTGTCAAGTAAATTTTCGGTCATGTCCATTATCTCGTCGGTATGTTCCATCACCATATACTGCGCATTCGACGTTTCCACTTCACTGTCACTGGATAAGTCAATCACTTTGATTTTTATCATTCGCAAACCTTTACGCCGCGATTTCTTCACAATGTAGGAAGTTGTATTTTGCGTCTTTTTCTTGGAAGGCCGCACTCGCTTGTTCGGATTTCGCGGGGGAGGTTCTGGAGCCCCAACTTCTTCCACATCCTCGCTCTCGAATCCGGTCAGTAAATGCTGGCCGTAGAAGAAAGGGTCCGTTATCGTCGGGCTGTAGGTCATCTTGGTGATCTGAAAATAAATAATAGATTTTAGTATCGACAAAATTAAAAAGAAGTTAGATATTTATTCAAAGTAGACAGGTTTCAACTTACCAAAATAAAAATATTTTATCAGCACAGTAACTCGTCTCGATGCTATCGATGTTAACTTGCGAATGAATTACGGACTCAGTCAAGCTGCGTCATCAATAGTCATCATTATTCGAAAGAGTTGTCCGACCAATATAACCAGAGCTACCTCTCCCCGCTGTATGCAATGTTATACGACGATGCATAACATCGTCGCGGGTGGCCCCCCTCCCCGCGCGCTTCATGCGCGCGAGCTCGCAAAGTTAGTTTAAACAAAGGACGTCTTGATGACACAATTGCGACAGGTTCGGTCTTGCTTGAGGTGGAAGTGAAATGAAGAATTTGATGACACAGCCAGAGCAGGTCAGGTCTTGATCAAACCTATCAAGGATATGGAATAAGTATGAACACAGGTATTTGTTTCAGATAAAAACGTTTATTTTAGTGTAGGTAGGTATTTAAATGTCTATCTACAATATTATCTTAAAATGTACACAAATTTAAAATTCAGAAAAACTAGATTTAATGTTTTTTTTCTTAATGTGCTTATACTAAAATTACTTACATAGGTATAACTTAATACAAGAGTCATCTTTAAACCATTTCAATAAGTGTTATATTTAAAATAATGAGTTATGCCCCCAGGCTACAGTGGACACTTTGTCCGGCATTATACATCTTTTATCGTCTGTATTAGACAAAGCAATTTTATTTACAGACTGGGTAAATATTTCGTGTTTTATAGACTTGAAAAGATTTTGCTTTCGTCTGACTAGTTTATTGTTCAGCAACACTTCACGATAATCGCTTGCAGCTAAATCTCGGACTACGCACTTTTTCACCCCTTTGGCTTTCTTTATTACCAGCTCAGTGGTTTTTATGCAATATAATTTTGAGCGCAAACCAATGAATTCGGTCAAAATTTTCCCCCCCAATTCATCTTTAAATAAACCAGGCACTTTTTTGTTTACCAATGGTAGGCCGAACTGGTTTCGAGGTTTGTAATTGCTTGTATCAAAAAAATCCATCAAGGATTCTTTCATATCTCTATAAAAATCTTCGGTTTGAATTTCATAAACAAAGCTGTCAGTGTCGGTGTAACAAAGCTGTACTTGATTTCCATACTTAGGCTTAATTACCGAATAGTGAAAGTCATACATGTGACTCTTAGACAGCTCCAGCACTGCAAAACCCACATAAATTGGTTTGTTCAAAATTACTCTTTCCGGTTTCATTTGAATAGCGACTAAGTTTTCGGAAAATACGCTTGCGCTATGGAAGTTTAACCGAGCAATCAATTTGTCAGCGGTATCATGTTTTTTTGTTTTGTTTATTTTATCATGCCATTGTGTAACAAGTTTAACATTAACGCGTTTTTCACTATCCTCTAGCGTTTTTCCGAAAATAGAGTTATTATTTAACTTGAACAGGTCTTGCTGGAACTGAGTGACCGCTTTTTTTCTTAGTTCCGTGTTTAAATCGATGTATTCTTTCAAAAAAGCTCTCTGGCGAAATGTTATAACTCTATGAACTTTAGCGAGGATCAATCCGTTTGCCAGACATGTTTTGAGGTGAACGTAATGTATCACGTAGTAAAATTTATCGTACAAGTTCGGAGTCAATTTAGGTGTCTTACCTCCAGGAGGAATGAATTTCTCAGCACAAAATGGGTAATCGCTATGCGCATCGTGTAACTCATCAGGGTACAATAAGTCTACTTCTAATATGTAACCTTGTGGAGCATCATTGGGAATGTCTTCAACATTCAAGTTTTCGATTTCAGATTCACTTAAAAATCTAAAATCCGAAATTGGCAAGGACTGGCACATGCTGTATCCGTATAAATTGTTACAGTCAATGTATACCAAAAATGAGTCTCGTTTAGTTGGATCGTACGTCTCCATATATGAATTGTTTGCTTGCGAGTGTCTTTTGGAACACATGCAAATGCCACCTCTGATACCCTTTTGAATCATGCGAATAATTTCCAAGTTATCTATAAGTTCTAATTGGATCCCCGTTTTTAGAAGCATTGCATCAAATGACAAACTTGGAGAAGTTAGGTAGAAGGCTGGATCTAAGTTGTAATGCGTCTTACATGTCTTCCTGAAGTTTTCGAAGACGTCTGTTAATAACAGCACATCAGTCTTCACATAAAGGTCTGTATATTTGCCCATGTTTTCAATTTCGAAAGTTTGCCACACATTTTGAGCGTGTGCATACTCTTCGTCCGATATGTGTTCGTCAGCCATAGAATTGTAGAACAACGACTTATCAGGTAGTTGTTTATCTGTAAACATTTTCCAACAAGTCATATAATCGTAGGGGTACACCCCTTTGCGTGTAAGTAACTCAAACTGATTTTCATCTGGGAAATAACGCGAAAGATAAGTAAAGTCATTTTTGTGCAAGCCTTTTGCCAACTTTTGTAAACTCGTGCCCAAAAATTTATACGAGTCAACGAATCGTATTTGAGCAAATTCGTCTTCAGAAATTTGAAAAAACTTCGTGAACGAAATGTAGTTCTCTTTGTTTTTTGGAATAATTTTTATCGGTCCGCAAATGTCACTCAGTTCTTTAATGAACAAATGACAGTCATATCCTGCGAGGTTATGAAAAAATATCGGAACTAGTTTGGGAACTCGAAATTTCAAGTTACAATATGCATGTGCCGCACCGCGATAACGACCTGTCAGATGACAGTGATCTCTAACTTTGTCTGTAAATATTAGACGATCACAGATGTGACAACAATCTGCTTCCGCATAATCTTTTACATTTTCGCTTGTAAATGTCATAGGGATGTTTTTATTAACAATACTGTATATTCTTTTCACTTCTCGAACGAGTAGTTTAACAAATTTTTGAGCACAGTCAGAGCCACGGTACTGAACAAATCGATTTAAATTAGTATCAAATGAGCAAACAACATGGTATGCGAATGCAATTGGTACGTGTTTCTTTGCGTTATATGTGTAACTCAAATCAGGATTTTGCTGACATCCTTGATAAGGAACGAGAAGCGTTTCAAAGTCTGCATAAATAGCAAAAGGCATATCTTGCTTATGAGCAAAGTGTTTGAATTCAAGAAAAGTTCCTTTCCCAGGAAGCACTGTAGCAACACCACTACATAAATGGTTTTGTAGGGTTTGCTCGGATGATAGAAATTGGAGACAGTCTTCACAGAAATACAATTTACCATGATGTTTAGTCATCTGACTGCGAACAAGCCGAGGTAGATTTTTAATTAAAACGTAATGAGTGCGGTTTCCTTTCTCTAATAACAGCAAATTAACGCGTGTCGTCCTATACTTGTGTTCCGATCTGTAAATGGGTCCAACAATACCCTTGGTATTTTTCAACGCATATATGTTAACGCTTATGTTTGGATTGTTGGTCTCGAACGATTTAACGTCCGCTAGAGTAACTGGAAGGCTCAAATCAGCAGTATTCAGCACTTTGGTAAAATGGGGGTACGAAGACGTACGATCGGCCCTACCTTTAGGAGTATGAAGTGCAGCGACAATACTCCACAAGAAACAAGCGTCATCTTTATTTTGCATGTTGAGACACGCTTTCTTGTTTTTAATAACCGGTGGCAAGTCGATACGAGCAGCTCCATAAATAGGTTCGTACTTGTTGATGTTTATTTCCAAGAAAAGATTATTGAGAAATGTCCACCCACTGTCACGCTCTTCAAACTCTTCTATTTTCTTTTTTAAACAGGCTACCGTTTTACCTATTAGCTTTGCAAAGTCAAAGTTACGATGTAATGCAACATTCTTTGTCGAGAAGGATTTTACCTCTTGACCTTCGTTTTTAAAGAGAACGAAGTTACTGAAAAACTCGAAGTTTACCTTTACGTTTACATGTTTTGCAAGCGAATCCCGTAAAAGTTTCTCAATTTTGGGGGAGATTTCCGTGATAAACGTCTCTGGCAAACAGTTCTCTAAATCAGTCGCAAGAATCTTATAAGTAGCTATACGACCTCGAAAAGCAGACGCAATCAGAACTACACCATCGCTTAGAGGTACACTGCTTTTCTCTTTGTGAGCAGTACTGCGTACATGACCCACCCAGTTTTTTTTCTCTACTTGGACTACACATGCAGTACAGTACGGCATTATCACGCAAATTTGAAACGTACACTCAAACGCAGCACTCAAACGTAAAACACCTAACAGGCGTTTTACAGCGACGATTTACTTATATTTAACTACGTCACCGTAAAGTGTGGGTTCGGAGTCTTTAAACAGCGGTTTCACGCGTCCGATGAAGCCCTAGAGCTGGTCCCACGCAGGTGTCCCACTGTCGAGCTGCGCTTTCAGCAGGAACTGCGCCTTCTTCCAGTGGTCCTGCTGCTTGGCGTCCCGCGTGAGATACACCTTTACTTCCACAAAGTACTCCCCCTCCAGAGGTGCAGTCCGTCGCAGAGAGCCGTCAGCGACCTTTGTGGCGAGCGAGGATGTGACGGAGTGATGAGATGCAGTTGCCAACACGTCGTCGTCGTCGTCCGAGAGCACCCCGAATAGGTCGAACTCGCTGGTCTTACGCTCCTTCACAAGACGGACACCACCCGCCTTTAAGTAAAACCTAATCTAACCTATGACCCATAATAATACAATAGTAAAACACCTAACAGGCATTTTACAGCGACGATTTACTTATATTTAACTGCGTCACCATAAAATGTGGGTTCGGAGTCTTTAAACAGCGGTTTCACGCGTCGGATGAAGCCCTGGAGCTGGTCCCACGCAGGTGTCCCACGGTCGAGCTGCGCTTTCAGCAGGAACTGGGCCTTCTTCCAGTGGTCCTGCTGCTTAGCGTCCCGCGTGAGATACACCTTTACTTCCACAAAGTACTCCCCCTCTAGAGGTGCAGTCCGTCGCAGAGAGCCGTCAGCGACCTTTGTGGTGAGCGAGGATGTGACGGAGTGATGAGATGCAGTTGCCAACACGTCATCGTCGTCATCCGAGAGCACCCCGAATAGGTCGAACTCGCTGGTCTTACGCCCCTTCACCACCTTCTTTTTAGACCTGCATGCAAGAAAAAAACAAAAAATGACTTCAATGCTACATGAACTGTAGTTAGATGTAACATATTATAGCCCTTAGTTTTAATGTCAACATTAAATAAGACAGTGTGTTGGTTATCGTGTCACGCTCTCGCTGAATAATATACCACTACTTACAATACTAAATACCATACCTTAAACCATACCTTTATAATTGGTACAATTGGAGAAAATATGAACTCATTCAATAGTAACGCAATTATTCAATATTGACAATGAAAGTAGGGCTAGAAGAAGCAGTCTGACTAATAGGTCGACTGGATGAATAATTGAATCATTATTCAGTTGCTGCCATGTCTACCTTGATCCCGATTCACACTTAAATAAGTACAGTAGTGAGTTAACTTGCATCGTCGGCGAGTTAAGTCGCGTTTGCAGTTTGAACGGCGTTTGAACGACAAAAGCAACTTAACTCGACGACGATGCAAGTTAACTCACCACTGTACTTATTGAAGTGTAAATCGGGGTTTAGATTGGTAGGAAAACACGTTTAAAAAAAATAAACTACCATAAAAACAACACGGAAGTGAGCACGCTTGCCAAGAAAGCCACGCAGTCTCTCTCAGAGAGAAGGCTTTTGCCCTGCAGTGAAACCTATATAAAAATGACCCATAAAAAAAAAACGACTCACGTACTTTGAATTTTCCGCTGCAGCGGTTGTTCGGCGCTTAGGCACAGGTGCAGGTGCAGTACGTTGCTTCTTTTCACGCGGCTGCTCAGTGTATATCGATTCAACCTCCGAGTCCGACCTGAGGAAAAACCGCAATAAGAAAACAAAGTCAGCTTGAATACGCATAGTCGGTGAAGTGTAATGAAATGGGAGAGGAAACTTTAATTACTGGATTAACTCTGAGAAATGACAAGTACATAATTAACAGTGTATAATAGCTACAATACAAGGGGCAAAATTGTAAGATTGACACGAGATACACCAAGTCACCACCGGACCACCCCACAGTGGAACATCACGTCGGACGAGGACTTGGTGTTCCAAGTCATTAGAAGCCAAGATAATGAAGTCCTCATTGTCACCAGCCGGCGGGCCAAAGGCCAGGTCCGTAGCGAGGTCCCAATTTGGAAACAAAATATAAAAAAAAGAAGGTTACTTACTCACATTTTTGTATGTAGATCTGGATTACTTCTGGAGTGTTGATCTCTTGATGTTACTGAAGCTGAATATAATTGATCAAACAAATGCACCACGTTTTATAGGCGAGAAAATGCTTTCGTTTCAATATTTTACCTACACATATTCAACTTTACACATGGAAACAAGTCGGAACATGATATCAGTCAGGGCTGTCAAACTCACATGGTAAAAAATATTATTTAATAAAACCAAGCGCACAAATGTGTTCAATAGACTTTTACAGTTGCCTTAAAAAATACAATGCTTACTCAAGCATCATAAATATTTGTAGGTGATAGTTACAATTTTAAATATTATCCTTACGTTGCTGTTCTTTAAATTGGGAAATCGGAACAAAGTATGAATCGTAATCTATACTTAACATAAAGCAATCTCAGTACTAAGTTGCTGTTAAGCTAAGTTTTAGAAAAAACAACGTTTCACTAAATCATGTCTAACCCTGTTTAAAAGAAGAAGCATTTGAAGCATTGATATGACTGAGTGAAAAGAGACTTTGTACACAACGGGAATTGGAAAATAAATATGTACACAAATGTGACAGCCCTAGACAACTTTCACAGATTCTACCCACACACAAGAACTACGCAAAAATTCTGATTCAGCAGGCCCTTATCAGAATCTGAAGACCACCAGAGAACACTTATAAACAGACCGGTGGACATCTGCCTAACATATATGTGGAAGTTAAGCACACATATTAGTCTTTTAGTAGTATGACTATAGTATTTTAGTAGTATAACTAAACGACTAACGCCTGTTTTATAGAACTATAATAATCATGGTTTACTATGAAAATTCGATTCGAAAATACATTGCATAGCGATTATCTCACAGATTAACCAGTATGAAGATTCGACTACGCAATGTACCTACATCGAATTGTAGGTACATAAACTATAAATTCTAGTATTATGTATGAAACGCGGCCCTGTAAGATAGCCATGAAGTACTAAAAACATGAAATCGGAATCAGGTTATGACAAGTTCGTTCTTGACCCTTTGTCACGTCTGGTTGTGGAAATCGATTTTAATATTTTCATTCCAACCCATTTCTATCCTATAATTACATATTTGAGTAAACGTATAATATTAGCCTGTAGTAGAATAGATAGACAATATACGTAGTCATACTAATAAATAGCTTATTAAAACTGGTAGGTATCTTTAATAATAAATAACGTGATGATAGAAAATAAACTTTGCTTATACTGAAAGTTATTATGTAACTGTGACAGCCCTAGGTATACTTTAATTCTGGACCACCTGGCCCTCCGGACTAGACATTTTCATCAGCAATTAATCAGCGCTTCGCACATCTACAGGTCCTAACATGATATACGAGACGATTTATACCGTATTTATCGAGAACTGCCCATATGTGCGAGTCAGCGAAAAGTCACATCACCACACCACAGTACCATAGAGCACTACAATCACTAACAAGTAATAATGAACTATTGCGTCATAAACCCTAATGCTTCAAATGTTAAGGAATAATAATAATAACTTTCACACATCACAATCACTTGATCTGGTCCCAAACTAGGATACCCTGTGCTATGGTAACCAGACAAGGATAAACATGGAAAAACACCCAGACTGAGATCATTTGTACAAATGAAAGTATGACGGCCTCCGATAGGAATCTAACCTACGACCTCTGGTTTGGTAGTCTAACTTGATACCGCTCTAGACCATCCAGGCAGTCAACGGTATTTGTGTTGTTCTCAGTCGCACAAGAAGATTAATGTGTTTTGATTAGTTTGCATTTTATCGCGAAACCGTGCAATGCGATAGCCGGCTAACAAACAATCCTCACCTGTGCTCGTGCTGCGCTTGCAAATTCTCATCACTACTACACATTACCAATGTTTGAATGTTGACGTATGTAAGGTCTGTGTGGTGAGTGACGTTTGCTTTGGTAGTTGTCGTAATCGTTGTATGAACTCTCTTTGTGCGGAAATGCAGACTTTCAACTTAGATTCACTCTTCATTTGAGCCCAGTATAAGCGGTCGATTCTGTGAGGAGCTCGGATTAATTTTGGTGGAAACCTTAGCGGTGATAACTAAATCAAAATTACTCCAGATATTATGTCTTAAACTAAGTTTTTGAGGAAATTTTAGTGGATACCTACGGTGACAACGAAACTATAAATTTCCATTCGTAAATTAAGTACCTTCTAAACACAATATATTGAACGCTTATAATGTATACTCGAGAGTTAATAATTTACCATAATGCTTTGTGTAAAGTGCCAACCGAGTATGTTATTAGTGTTGCGAGAAAACCCAGTATCCAGTTTCAGTAAGTTGTTTTTTAGTCTAAAATTCCTTAAAGTTTAATCAGGTCTTAGATAAAAAGTAATGAAATGGTTAGATTGCATATTTCCCACAATAGTATTGGGAACTCTAGGACACTTTGAAGGAGTGACGGCGAACGCAGTGAGCCCCTCACGACGGAAAAGTGTCCTAGAGTTCCCAATACTATACTACTAACCGGATAAACTTACTAGGAGACTCGTAAGAGTCTAACCGATTTCCGACAAAACCTCGATATCGACCCTTGTATTTATGTCCCCACTGCTGGGGCACGGGTCTCTTTCTGCATCGCAGGAATATTAGGCTATACTCTACCACGGGAGCCAAGTCCGGGTTGGTGGAGGATAGTAAGGCAGTGGCGGGCCTTACTGTCAGAAGTTATCAAGCCGCCCATCTGGCCTCTGACATGGCTTAACGACTGCTATTACATGACAGCTGGCACCAACGGCTTAACGTGCCTTGCGAAGCACGGAAGCGCTCGGAAAAAATGCCACTAGCGGTAGTCACGGGGCGGTCACCCATCCTGCACCTGACCGCACCTGTTGTTGCTTAACTCAAGTGATTGATTCCAATCACTCGGTTCGACTAGGCCACGAGCGCTTCTAGACAAAACCTAGTAAGTTTAAAATCAAATAATGTGTAGTACTCTCAAGGGTTTTAGTTAAAAAAGTATTTTAAATGTCTACTGTGGACGATATAATTGATAGCACATCGACTGATTGAAAATTAATAACAATAGAGCCAGCGCTCGCCAAATTGTAATAAAAAGGGTAAACAGATATCCGAATTACTTACACAGCATTCACGATGCTAACCGCCAATTTGAATTGAGAATTTCACTAAATAAAGAATTAAGCACCTGCGGGTCACTTGAGATTTCTTAGAAAAGTTCGAGCTAGAACGATACTAAAGTTATATTCTTTTTATTGCAGTTACCCGTGCTAAGGACAATTTAAAAAAAAACCAATTTAAAATTTCGAACCTCTTTACAATATCTCTGTATTACGTACGAAATTTCACTGATCCCGGTGAGTCAGTGCCGAGTCGCCCATTAGCTCAGTTGGAAGAGCGCTCGCACGGTTCGCCAGAGGTCGTGGGTTCGAATCCCGGCATGGGTGGAATTTTAGCCTCCGAATAGGTTTTTTAAGATACTAAAGTTATTGACTGCTTCGTTGGTCTAGCCGTTAAGGCGCTTAACTTAGTTGTTGGTTCAATTCCCACTGGAGGCCGCTGTCCATTTGTACAAATAGCCACTGACAGTCTGGGTGTATTTTCAAGTTTGTGGCGTCCTTGACTGGTTACCATAGTACAGGGTATCCTAGTTTGGGACCAGGTCAAGTGATTGTATTCTATAGAAATTATTATTACTAGTACTGACAGTCTGGGTGTATTTTCAAGTTTGTGGTGTCCTTGACTGGTTACCATAGTATAGGGTATCCTAGTTTGGGACCAGGTCAAGTGATTGTATTCTATTGAAATTATTATTACTAGTGGAACTCAAAATTCCATAGCGAAGATGCATCAGATAAGCCACCGTTGCGGGGGCATAAATCGACCAAATACATAGAGCAGCGTTAGGGTTAATACCCCAGTTAAGGACCCGCGGGGAACGGCGGAAATGAGCCGCGTAAATCACGGGCCTCCCGGGGCAGCGGCGGCGGTTCGCAGAAACAATCGCGCTTTCGAAGTTCGGCCTTTTAATGGGGCGACGCGGTCTATTCAAGCGCTTTGCGACACTTATTAGATGACAATGATGTCTGGAATTAAAGCCAGTACGGTGTATGAGTTCTATGTTTTAAAATAATTATATCTTCTTCAGGCTATATTAGTTCATTAAAAAGATTAGCTCATTAAAAAAGTGTAACTCATAAAGGTTGCGAGGCCTGTGAAAACGATGACAAAGACCTCATCATCATCATCATCAAGCCTTTATGTCCCCACCAAGAAGCACCAGTCTCTTCCCTAAGGAAGGTATAGGCCATACTCCACCACGGCGGCCAACTCCGGATTGGTGGAGGCTTGCACGGAGGCCGCCACTTGTACTGTACTGTTATTTTATAAGTCTCTTATGTAATCCTTGGTGTACATGCAATAAAGAATATTCTATCTATCTTGCAAGACTATTGGCTGGTCTTACTGTCAAAAGTTTTCAAGCTGCCCTAGGGCCTAAGACAGAGACTTTGTCATCAGGCTATACTAGTCCACTGCCAGACATAGCCCTCCCCTAATGAACGCGATAGCGCAAGGTTGTGCCGTCATTGTGGGGTAATGCCCATAATCCCCACGCTGGGCATGCTTGTTGGGGATCGCAGTTTAGTGGAATTATACTGCAGGAAGCGCTGCTGCCCACCCCTCGCTTTGTGTCCCTAAGTCGCCTTTTACAACACTCGCGGGAAGAATTTGGGTAAACAATAAATAATTATATAAACTCTGTTAATTAAGGACTTTGAAAAGACTATGATCTAGATTTTGAAATGGACACTTAGTTTGAATTGTCCCGTTCACTAAGCCGCAGCTTCTGCGCTACTTTTAATAAAACCTTTTCATTTCATATGTAGACTTAATTTATTAGTAAAAATAATTACATGAGAACTTCAAACTTCATAACTATGAAGTTTGAAGTTGTCATGTAATTATTCTTACTAATACCTTCCCACTTTTAAGGCTATCTCTCTAGTACACTGTAGTAATCCGTAATATTGATCTGTTGTTGTTTGTTTTTTTTATGTCCTTTCAATGTGTTTATTTTGTTAAGTGTTTAGGTATTTAGGTATCTATAATATAAAAATAATCTCTAAATGTGTTGGTAAGCGCAAATCTCGGGAGCAGCTTAACCGATTTCGCTAATTCTTTGTTTACAATATTCCTTGAAGTATGAGGATGGTTCTTACGGAGAGAGAAAAAAAAATAAAGAAACGACTGTTAGGCGGTACGAAGTTCGCTGGGTCAGCTAGTATAATAATATATTACAACTCGGACTTGGCCCCCGTGGTGGTATGGCCTAACCTTCCTGCACGAAACGAGAGAACCGTGCCTCAGCAACGGGGGCATATAAGGGTTGATATCGACAGTGTTATTCTTTAAATGAACGTTCACCTTTATGTAGGTTTCCAGTACAGCGTTTCTACTTTTGCAATCAATTGTTTGTCTATCTCTCTGAAGTCTGTCCTTTTTGCTGCCCCGCCAATTTACACACACCCATGCCATTTACGATTTACGATGCAGATGAAATATATAAGTGCTTTCCCTTCGCAAAAAACCTCATCACAGCCAAGCTATTGCCAACGTTCGCTCCCAGAGGAATGGCCCGTAAGTGGCGACTTCCCCAGCAGTCGTGGACGAGGAAACAATAAATAACCACCCTCATGTTAATGGGATGGATGAATGGGCAGACTGTGTCTTTGTAATGTTTATTACTATGGTAAACGCGTTGCTAAGTGTCAAATCTGGTCATTCAGTTATGGTGTACTGTCTAAGGAATTGGAGGTCACCATAAGAGTACGGTTATGTTTATTTATTGAGGAAGGATGTCGTCGAGTATCAGTTGCGAATGTCGGGTTTTTTGCAGTCTCAAGTGGAGGTGGCGCCTTGAATGAATTTGTTTCTGAATAGGGTTTTCATGTAGTTGCTGGCTGAATATAAGGAGTTTTAAGTGTTTTGTAATACTTGGCTAGAAAAATATAACATATTACGCCATCTTTATGTAACAAACAACAATTATGTATGTCAAACATATGACTATAAGAATATACATGGTATAATAATCATAATACACATGGTACATTGTATGTTATTTAAGTTTTATATTGCAATGAAGTGTAAGAAACAAATAAACTAACGAGCAAATGAATCGCTCGTAGCCCCGGCTGCCAGAGTGATCTTAAACGATCACGAAGGTAAGCAACACAGGGCACGTTCAGTGCCCTGTGTTGCTTGGATGGTGGACCATCTATGACTAACGCTAGAGGCATTTTGCCGAGCGGTTCCGTGCTTTGCAAAGCACGCTAAGCAGTTGAAGCCGGCTGCCGTCGATATATGGCAGTCGTTAATCGAAGGCGACAAAGGGACACAAACTAGGGGGCGGGCAGCAGCGCTCGTACAATTCTACGAAACTGCGATTCCCAACCCGCATGCCCAGCGTGGAGATTATGGGCATTACCCCCCAATGATGGCACAACCTTGCGCTCATTAGGGGAGGGCTATGTCCAGCAGCAGTGGACTAATATAGCCTGAAGAAGAAGAAGAAGAATCCAAGTCAGAGGCCTTAGAGCGGATTAAAAACTTCTGACAGTAAGACCAGCCACTAGTCTTGCAAGCCTCCACCTATAGGGACTTGGATCCCGTGGTGGAGTATGGCCTATAGCTTACTCAGGGAAGATACCCGTGCCCCTCGGTGGGGACATAATGGGTTGATGATGATGAAACAAATAACTTCCACATAATGCTAACGCTGATCCCAAACTAGGATACCCTGTGCTGTGGTAGCCAGGGAAGGACATCACAAACACGGGGTACAACCAGGCTGACTTTGCGCGCTTGCTTGCTGACAGGCGTGCCTTTTTGTTCGGCGCCCCCAGTGGGACTGGAACCGACGACCTTCGGCGTGGTAATAAGACGTGACACCAACAAGGCAGTCAATTGGTGTTAAATTGTACGTATCTGTAGAATATAATATTTGAAACACGTCTTTAATATCCGTATTTACGAACTAAAACTTTCGTAACCACAACACATTGTAGACTTTTAGTCCGGATTTACTTACGGGTGTTGTTATATCGGAAAAGTCCGACCAGGTTTCGCTCCGATTCGCAGAGTTTAATCATGGTGAGCAGAGACGGAGCTCGCGTCGTCGGTTGCTCGTCTCACACCCGTGTGAGTGTGAGACGAGCAACCGACGACGCGAGCTCCTGGTCGGGCTCTTCCGATATAACAACACCCGTAAGTAAATCCGGACTAAAAGTCTACAATCCGTATTTACTTTTCGTAGTTTTGCCAAATATTTTGTGACTACTGCTAGTGACATTATCCCGAGCGCTTCCGTGCTTCGCAAGGCACGTTAAGCCGTTGGTGCCGGCTGTCATGTAAAGGCAGTCGTTAAGCCATCTCAGAGGCCTTATTGGCGGGTCGATAACTTCTGACAGTAAGGCCCGCTACTGTCTTACAATCCTCCACCAACCCGGACTTGGCCTCTGTGGTGGAGTATGGCCTAACTAACCTTCCTGCGATGCAGGAAGAGACCCATTCCCCAGCAGTGGGAACATACAAGGGTTGATAACGAACGAAACTCGTATACTCGTTACAGTGCAATCAAAATATGTTAAATATGTCAGACTTTGTAACATTTGAAATTGGAATGAGTAAGAATCTAAAAAATCTTCCGCTATCTGGTGACTCAAGTATAATGTTTTATTCTTCCTACAATTCCCTGGAACATAAAACAGGCTCAAACAGTTCACATCTGCTTATGGAAATCCAATGTGTATTCGCAATTTGTTCGACGCAAACGTTACAAATTGTGATATTGAAGGAACCGTCAGCAAATATGCTCGCTACAGACCTCAGCCTTTCCGCAAACACGGTTCAACAGTCGACCTTAATCCCCTGGTAACAAGGCAGTGGCAGACCTAAGCAAACGATGCCGATTGAAATATCGCCCGTTTCCCGCAAACCTTTACACAAATTAGGGGAATGTAAACTCCACTCATATATCATAGTAGCGTCTGCGAAGTGATGGGCCAGTGAAAAAATATATCGACAATTTCTTATCGATGTTTCTAAATACTGTCGATATATATAGTATCATTATCATGCTGAGTCAGTTCCATTTTACAATTACCACACCCTTAGAAATGAGGCATATGCCTTATGTATTTTGATGTAGGTACATACCGTACTTTGCATTTATGCATGTTGTAAAGTTAAATTTATTAAGTTTTGCAGTTGTATTTTGCTTATGCTGTTTTTGTAATGTTATGCTTTAGAGGAGATATCTATCTAATTTTAATTACTACGTTTAATTGAAATGAAATAATTACCGTTGTATCTGTATTGATTATATTAAAACAAATAATAAAAAATAAATTATCATGGATCCAGTTTAAAAATATAATTTTAAGGCACTATTACTTTTATAGATTTGTAAGCATTGCTTCAAATCTGAACATGAGCTCCGGACGTTAAAGTGTTCAAACTTGTAATAATAATGTTACGTTTTTCAAATATCGAGCGAGAAAAAAAATATCGCCGCTAAAATTTATTGAAATGAAACGTTTTTATTTCGAACCGAGATCCATACACACAAATAATTAGGACACAAAAATAACACATGTCACAGATTGATACACAAAATTCTAACATTAACTGAAGTATTAAAAAGTCAAAAGGAAAGTTAATAGTTAAATGTCTTTTTTTAAATATCGATATATTTTACCCAAGCCTACTACAAATTGAGCTTTGGCTATTGGATTATCGTCTGTAGTAGCTGAGTAATATGATCGTTATTCGTGTTAAGAGGCGGTGATAAATTCAGCAAGGATTTCCGCCTAAATAGATTATTATCTAAAGCTTAATCTCGAAGGGAGCTGAGAGATTAATTGTTATTTGTTTAGTCTTCATATTTTATTACGAAATCCGTTTAAAATTAGTTCAAGTGTTGACTAATCCAATCTGACATAGGGCGAAGTATTAAGTAAAAACTAGTAGGTTTTAGGGTCTTTCGAAACCACCTTTGTACGCCCCCGCTGCTGAGGCACGGGTCTCTTCCTGCATTGCAGGAAGGTTAGGCCATACTCCACCACAGCGGCCATGTCCGGGTTGGAGGCGGATTGTAAGACAGTGGCGGGCTTTGTTGTCGGAAATTATCAAGCCCCCCATAAGGCCTGTGACATGGCTTAACGACTGCCGGCACCAACAGCTTAACGTGCCTTGTGAAGCACGGAAGCTTGTGGCTCGAGGGACTTTTGTCCCTTTGGAGACAAAAGTCCCTCTTCTGCGCAGGCCTTCACACTGCAATAAAAGTTCACCAATTTCCGCTTCTACATGGAATGGAATTAGTACGTAATATGTTGAACATTTGTGCGGACGCTTTTATTGTTTTTCCACACATGGTCCCCTACTGGGCGATGATACCGTTTTATAAGTCTTAGCAACAATTCGAAACTTAATGGTGACCTTTCCTGACAAGCGAATGGTATGAACTCATGAGTCAATAGAATTTTAGGGGCTGAATAGCCTTGTCACACATTTCTTTGCCAATAGGTCACTTGATTCTGAAAATTTACAAATATGATTTCGGATCACTTCTAATTTATAAAATTATACATATAATAAACGGAGTAATTAGGTAAATCCTAAGAGTTAAGGTAATTACGTTTTACCTAATAAATAAATTAAACAAGATAACAATTTTCTTTGCACTGAAAAAACAACTCATACAAAAGTACTTACAGAGGTATACACTACAGTTGGCGGCCTTACTGCTTAAATATTATATTATAAATAAATATTATATTATAAATTCTATTTTCTTCCAATTTCTATTTTAAATTATTTCTTTGACATTTTGCCTACATATATAAAATATATATAAATTATATATTAATTACAGATTACTATTATTTTTACATTCTTTTGACTTGCACCTGTATATCTCCGGGCTCTGCACGATGATACACGACGATGTAATAATAAATGTCTGACAGAATAACAGCGCTGAGGTGGCCGCCCGCCGCAGCACATGCTGAGTCAGAACCTTTTTTCATTTGCGACTGAGTAAGTGTAGAAAAGAGTGACACGAACCAATATGCAGTCGTACACAAGTTCACACAGCCGTACTAGTTTGAAAGTAAGCCAATTGGCAGGTCTGTAGGTAATTTAGTTGAACGATTGTGAATTAAACATTACTACTTTCGAGTCTACCTTGAAACTTTAAGTAACCCTCATGCAAAACTATTACTTTTTTATAGCTTTGTCGTTTCGTCAGAGCTATTTCACTTTAAATTCCCACCTTCAGTCAAGTGCCCTCTAATAAGCCGAATGGCGCCAGGGCCCGGCGATAAAAGTTTTATTGGCATGTCAATTGTATGCTTTTATGTGTGCTGGGTCAAATTACCGCACTTATGCCTGTGAGGGACGCAAAAAGTTGATAGGCCATCAGTCACTTTTGGTTGCTTGTCTTTGAAAAGGATACACGGTCACCGATCAAGGAGCCAATTCGAGCCATGCGAATTGACAGCGTAGACGCAAAATATTCGGCTTAGACATTTGTCGCATAAAAGTTCTCGAAATGGTTTTGAGATTTCCGTTCATATTAAAAAAAATAGCATGGCCAATTACGTTGTCATCTACTTAACATCTTTGTTTAAGTTTCATTACATAAATACGTAATGAAAGAAATTATATTACTGCTGAGTATTATGTTTTAACTAGATTTAATTTCATTTAGCATTTGTGTTCTTGTAAACAAGTCATTTATGAAACAAAAATTTATATAAAATGGTTTACTCGTGCTAATTCATTCGTTCAACCTTGTTACTGCCAACCGTGCTATCATGGTGTAATATGATGGTGTCAAGTGTAACCTGTAAAAAAAAATATGCAAAACCAGAATGATTGCAAGATGTTTTTTGTAGTATTTTAATGAAAAATGTATTCTGTGACAACATGGTCTTGTGCTGTGGTCAAATTTTTATACTAAGTATAATTGTATACTCAATTGGTAATCGTAAAGAATAAGATAAAAAAACCTTGAATTATGCCGTCGTCAGGCTATACTAGTCCACTGCTAGACATAATGAGCGCCGTAGCGCCCTGTCTTCAGCTTGCCGCATCCAGCATCTGCCTGCAGAGTCATTAGACATTAAATTTATTTTCTCATTCGAATGCAATGTAGCAAGGCTTCTGAAAATACAGATTTAGGCTGTCGCTCGACTCTTTATGTAGAACTCAAGTCATAAGCCTTAGACTCGTATTCGACTTATTTGCTAATGAAGTGAGAATTGGCCCAGGTCCTAGAGTCTAATACTTACACAGTTTTCTAATGGAATGGAATAAGCACGACAATAGTTGATATTTGCCTCAATTTGGTAGTTTACAAAGCAATAGTACAATGTCATTCCAGGGGTATAATCCGCGCAAATTAAATAGGTATCTCTCGCGAGGAAGATCGAATCACGAGAGGCGCCGAGTTAAGCGGCACGCGTTATACCATTGCAAAGCGTTTGGTTACTAGACTACCGATAGTGTGAATGAAACGAAACGATTACCGGACTAATATTTTTCTGGTTGTGCAATAAAGTGTTCTCTATCTATCTATCTATCTATCTATCTATCTATCTATCTATCTATCTATCTATCTATCTATCTATCTATCTATCTATCTATCTATCTATCTATCTATCTATCTATCTATCTATCTATCTATCTATCTATCTATCTATCTATCTATCTATCTATCTATCTATCTATCTATCTATCTATCTATCTATCTATCTATCTATCTATCTATCTATCTATCTATCTATCTATCTATCTATCTATCTATCTATCTATCTATCTAATATGATTCTATTGAACTACTATGCATTTTAGAGACTCGCCCCCAGATGGCGTTTGCAAGAGCTGTCACTGGAGCTGCAGTTCGCTTCAGTTGAATGTAATTCAAAAGTATACTTTCATATGTGAAATGAAATGAAAAGTTTTTATTCAAAGTAGCGCAGATACTGCGGCTTAATGAAATGAAATGGTTTTATTCAAAGTAGCACAGAAACTGCGGCTTAATGAACGTTACAATTCAAACTAGGTGTCCATTTCAAAATCTAGATCATTTAGGAGAAAAAATGGACAAAAAAACTCCCAACTTAGTCTTTTCAAATGAACGTTACAAGTCGCACTAGGTGTCCATTTCAAAATCTAGATCATTTTGGAGAAAAAATTAAGGAAAAAAAACTCCAAAGTTAGTCTTTTGAAAGTCCTTAATTAACAGAGTTTACATAATTTTTACAAAACTCATGCATTTTTCATGCTTTACTTGCTATGTCTTGATTCCAAACAAACTGATTGGTCCCTGGTAATTTTTTGGTGTGATAGCAACCAGTCGGTGACTGCTTCTGCCATGGTCACAATATGATACGCGCATAAATAGGGAAGTGACCTAACTGTGTGGTGTCGGCCTAGACAATAGCACCAACCCAAATTCTTCCCGCGGGTGTCGTAAAAGGCGACTAAAGGACATAAAGCGGGGATGGGCAGCAGCGCCCCCTGCAGTACAATTGCACCAAACTGCGATCCCCAACCCGCACGCCCAGCGTGAGGATTATGGGCATTATCCCCCAATGATGGCATAACCTTGCGTTCCTTAGGGGAGGCCTATGTCCAGCAGTGGACTAATATAGCCTGAAGAAGAAGAAGACCAAACTGAACCAAGTGTTACTTTGTGTAGGCTTTGCATGCTGCAGTATCTGGATCCAAGAAGAGAGAGTACGTAGATACGTTATAGTACTAACACAGGGATTCTTGGAGAATCTAGTACAAGCAAGAATCAATTTAGAGGTTATGTTTTTTTAAAGTTATCGGTGAAACCACAGATTAGATAATAGTTACTAGTGAAACGACCTCAGTTCTTTTGACACATACTTATTTCCTCTGGCCTCTGACGGTCTCTGTGGCGCTGCGGTAGCGCATCTGCCTACCATGCAAGAGGTCCCGGGTTCGATCCCCGGCTGGGGACAAAAAACCCAGGTCTTGGATGTTTACATGTTTGTGATGTGGTTGTTTCTGGCTCCCACGACACAGGTTTATCCTAGTGTGGGGCCAGATGCAATGTATATGCCTGTATGTAAATGTTATGTTGATATTTCCCTACTTACTTATTGGTTAAACTTATCCAGACTTGCGCTATCAATCACCCGATACAATTTAAATCTCGCTACCAACCTCTTTGTGCTCTGCAGTTCATGAAGAATAATGTCCTCGCCATCGTACATTCAGATAGACATTGCTACACTATAGTACATTTTATAGTCTAGAGTTTAAGAGCTATTATCGAGCGCACCGGGTAACTCTGCAGTATACGCCGATTGATGGACGTAAACAAACGAGACGCGAACACAAAACGCGCTCCGCCGACAAAAGTCTAGCAAAGCACGGTGAAAGCGCTCTTGGTAAACTCCATCAAAGACTCTGTGGTTTGTCACTCCATGACGTATGCGGAATGACGTACGCGGCAAGGCCACACATACGTCATAAGGAGAAATAGCGAAAAGTCAACTGTGGAAAGCAAAAAAAACAAATACAAAAGTTCTCGGGTGGAGAGAACGAATCGGCAGATGCAGTGTCGGGTGCCATCAGAAGTTGTGGTACCTACAAATAGGTTGTTAGTGAACAATTATACTAACCGACTAGCTGGTTCCCGCGACGCATGAGTTCTATGTTTTATAATAATTATGTAAACTCTTTTAATTATTGAACGTCACAATTCAAACTAGGAGTCCATTTTAAAATCTAGATAATTTTGGAGAAAAAAACTCCATCTTTTCAAAGTCCTTAATTGACAGAATTTACATACCTAGATAGATAGATAGATAGATAGAGAACACTTTATTGCACAACCAGAAAAAAAGAAAACAACCATGATTTCTTAAATCCAAGTAATGTTAAATATAAAATTAATATAAAACATATTATAATGGATAGATAGATAGATAGATATTATAATGTAATTAATATAAAAGATAGAACTCATGCATTGTACTGGCTTTAATTCCAGTTATCTCTTATATTATTGTAGCCCTTTTGAAAAAGAGTACTTATACTTAACACATTTTTGAACCGCGATTCAGGCAAGCTTAATATTTATCTTGATTTCGATTACTCGAGCAATTTCTAGAATATACTATCCGTTCGCGCTAAGTTTTCCGTTGCCGATATGACATCACTCGAAGGGTAGCTTCGGCAAAAAAAGAAACTATAGGTACTTAAAATAATCACTGAGGGGGCGATTTAGCGGCGCGGCAGGCGGTTGGGGGAGGGGACGCGCATTCCACGGAACCTAAAACTTAGCGCAAACGGGTTGTAGTGTCAGAACGACTGCTGTAGTACTGAGAACGCAACAATGTACCTACACTACAGTGTATTAATCAGCACTGTGCGCAGCGGGCAACGTTGTCAGTCAGCGGCCGGCGTCCAGGGACCCTGTCTGCCCGACGCACTGACGCACTAACGCAAGTGACGCGACTGACACAGTGACGCGAGCGACACACGACAAGCGGCGGCGGCCGTATTTTCGCACTGATTGCGACCGCTGCGGTTACGTCTACGGAGGCGTAGGTTGCTTTGTTCTGGTAAATAAACGGATTTTCCTTTGTTTTTTTTTATGTAGCCTAAAAGCTTCTCACTAAAGGGCACAGGCCTCCTCTTAGATCTCTCTAAGAGAAGGCCGGGGTTGATTACCACGCGTGGCAATTTTAAGGGCTAAGGTATTTAAAGACCACAGGCACTCTGGTTTCCTCACCATGGTTTACTTGACCGTTAGCGGGTGGTATTGCAATTTTAACTTAAAAAAATGTACGTACATAACTATGAAAACAAAGCCATTGGTAAATGGCCGCACTGAGAAGCGAACCTGGGTCTCCCGCTTCTGAGTCCATTGTTCACTGGGCTACCGCCTACTGACTAAATTTACGGACCTCATCATCAAGCCATTAAGTCCCCACCGATGGGTACGAGTCTCTTGCCTGACGAAGGTATTGGCCAACCATGGGGCCACGGGCCAAGTCCGGATTGGTGGAGGCTTGCAAAATAGAGGCTGGTCTTACTGTTAGAATATTTCAAGCCGCCCTAAGGCCTGTAATTTGGCTTAATGGCTGCCATCTATCGACGGCAGCCGACAAAACACGGAACCGCTCGGAAATATGCCACTAGGGTTAGTCATAGACGGTCACCCATCCACGCACTGAACGCACCCTATGTTGCTTAAACCTTCGTGATCGACTAACATCACTCGGGCAGCCGGGGCTACGAGCGATACGAACGAGATACACTCGTGCAGGGATGTTAGATGCCAACTTTTGAATTATGGCACTAGACGCTCAAAATTATGGTATTTTTGAAAAAAATAAGGTAAGGGTAGGAAAACTCTTACGGATTTAATAAATTAGGTAGGTACTATTAATTAAAGTATTAAACTTTGAATTTTCATAAATTCTTCAAACAAACACTCTACTCACTTTTTTCTTTTTAATCTGTGCTATTCGCTACTTCTAAGTTCAACTTTTTGAAGATTCACCTGTGAAGTTCACTTACAATCCACAGACAACAAAAACTATCATAGATTTATGAACGTGCTTATCAACTTACTGAACGAAATGAATGAAAGATTTTTTGGCGTTGCTAGATATCGGTATATAAAAAAAAACTCGTCAGCAGCAAAAGCGAAAGATGAAAATATGTGATGCAAAGGTGCTTGTGATCAAAAAAATGGCAAAATTATGGTACTTTTGCGTACCATAATGAGGTACATGGTACGAACAACTGAATTATGGTACATGTACCATGTGTCATAATTATGGTACATGTACCATAATTATGACACGTATAACATCCCTGCACTCGTGAGAACGTAAATATGGCCGCCGCGTGTCACTCGCGTCACTGTCAGTTGCGCCAGTGCGTCGCAGAGTGCGACAAACTTATCTAACTCGGTGACGGGGTCACTTTTTTCTTAGTAAATTCGACGTTTCCATACAAAATTTGACAAATCAGATAACTTTTTGACACTATATGCACAGCTGACGCAGTGATTATAAACGTTATCATCATTGTACTTTCAGTACTCCTGTTACAGGACTCCTGGCACAGGCTAGGGAATGCATCCTGAGGAAACCTGAGTGTTCTAGTCTTCTTGACTAAAGTGTTCTAATAACGCAGCGGTTGAAATTGCCAATCCGCGGTGGGCACTCGTGTTAATTAAGCCTATTTTTCATTTTATTTTTATTTTTTTTAAAAAAAAAAAACAAACAATTGTACAATTCGTTTCAGTTCAGAAAATTCTTACGTGATGTAATTATGTAATGTATGTAATATTCTCATATTCTCTCTTTCTTGCGCTTGAAATTGCCGATCCGCGGTGGGGCACGCGTGGTAATTAAGGCCACACTCTCTCTCTCTGAGAAGACCTGTGAATTCAATGGGACGATTATAGGCAACATAAAGAAAAAACGATCGGCAACAAATTTCCAACTGAAGTAGCACAAAAATGCTTCTCGTATCCCCGTTGCTCCACGCGCGAATAGGTCCGCTGACACTGACAGGTCGACAAGTGACAGGCCAGGAGCTGCGTGCAGCCAATTTACGGCCGACAGCGCTGAGGCTTTTTGTCAGGGCGCGCAAACGCTGATTTGCACTGATCCAGCAGATGGGCAAATCTCGTAAATGTGTCCTCACTCAATAACATAACATTTACATATACATTGCTTCTGGCCCACACTAGGATACCCTGTGTCGTGGGAACTAGAAACAACGACATCACAAACATGTCAACATCCAAGACCTGGTTTTTTTTTGTTCCCAGCCGGGATTCGAAACCACTCACTAGAGTGATACTCCCTTGCTGTCTGTTATCAATATATTTTCGATTTAATTATTTATGTACATGCACCACGTACCGACTATATTCTTCATGCAATCCACTCCATCCAAAGGTTGTCTGGAAGAGATCGCTCTTAGCGATAAGACCGCCAATTGTATAACATTACTTAGATTTAAGAATCATGGTTGTAATATTTTTCTGGTTGTGCAATAAAGAGTTCTCTATCTATCTATCTATCTATCTATAAGCACGTCTATGGTGGTTTCATAGTCGCTATTGGTAGTCTATCTTATGTCATACGAGTAGAATGATCCGTGCAACTTAACTCGCGCGCCCCGAGTGATTCGATCTTCATCGCCGGAGATGTTTAATTTGCACGGGTTATGTAATTGGACTCTGCTTGGTAGACTATAGACAGGAAAATAACAGCTTTTTTCGTGCTAATATAATTTTATTGACCAAGAGACCAAGCCGATTAGTTGGAAGTGAAATTGTGTGGTTGAGCTCCCTTAGGAGTTAAAGGACCAAAGAAGATAGTTTTATTGAATCACTACGTGTTTATTAGACTCTAGGCCCTGATCCACTGCCACTAGCTCCATGTTAATCCAGTCTAGCGACTTTAGCGTCTTTATTCCTACGTGTTCCAAGGTAGTAGAAAGGCGTAGGTTTGATGCCTCAATGCCTTGATGTTTTTCTGCTTCCGCACTTATGATGACCGTAATAATAAAGCGCTCTTACTTCCCCGATTACTCTTGAGTGTTCATTTCAATATTCTGTTCAAAACAAAACAATAACGGCGCAAAAATGGCACGGATAGCCTGAGGTCGCGGGTTTGAATCCCGGCATGGGTGGAATTTTTAGCCTCTAAATAGGTTTTTAAAATTGTCCTTAGTACGGGTTACAGCATTAAAAATAAAAATAGTATAATTATGTCAGTATATTTTTTTGTTGTGAAACTTATCGAAGAACACTCATCGAATTCGCTCAAGTGACGAACGACGAACCGTCACTTGAGCGAATGTATGTCAGGGTCTCTTATCATGAGGATCTGTCAGGATCGTGGAAAGAGGCAGTCCCTGCTCTCTGCCTACCTCTTATCTTATGTTAAGAAACTTGACATTATACTCAGCTCAATTAACAGATTGTTAGTGTACAAAAACCGGGTTCCCTATTTCATACCAAAAATTCTTTGTGCGAAATACGGTTACCTACGAATAATACGAGTACATCGAACGATTGATTTTTCGACACCTTATTCATTCGAATGTTTATACACAGACTGTTTGTTGGTTCGATGCTCGTTACATCGAAAACTTTACTGCGATGCTTTTTAATGCGACAGTTAATTATTATCATAGACAGATATGAGTTTTGTATTAATAATAATAACCCTTAAATTTATAACATTATAATATTCTGTTACTGCAAGTAAAACTCTCGGCAAAACGTTTTTTGAAGCAAAGCAGCGAAGCACTGAAGAAATAAGCATCGATAAAATAATGCACCGGTGTAACATTTTTCAAAGTAAAGAGGCATCGGCAAATCGTTTTCGAAGTAACAAGGCACCGAACAATGAATGTATCGGATTAAAAAAGCGTCGAACAATCAACCCTTCGCAGTATCATTCGTAGGTGAACCGTATTTCGAACAAAAAAATTTCGGTATGAAATAGGGAACCCACAAAAACCTGGGGGTTAGTATTGCATAAACCAACAATGTCGTTAAAATTATTGTAAGCTAACAATTCAAGGTGCACTCAACACCTCAAGTGCCCGGACCCTCGCACGGTCAGTCGCCCAAACTCCCACAAACGTTCACGACATAACCGTTTCCTGAAGATATAAAAATTTACCACCGCACAGTGGTTGTAACGCTGACTTATCGGCGCTTTTCCGAAGGGCGCAAAAAGGTCGGGCCTGATATTTGTAGGCGATCGTTGGGGATTGGGAATTTATTTCCGAGTGGGTATTTTGTTACGCACTTCCCTTGTGCGTTATGTTACGCGCGGGCTGGGATGATTGGGATATCGCTGTTTGATGTGCTTATGCCAGTGTCATGTTTTAGTCGAATTTGATATGGTGGCTTTTATATTGAAGACACAGTAAGAAGATTCTGAAAGTTACGTCTGAATACTGAAGAATTAGATAGAGACCCAAGTTTGCCACTTGAATCATAAATGGGATTAGTTTGTTTATTTTCCTACCATCATTGCAAGCTTGATCGTATATTATTATAACAAATTAAATTATTAATTTCATATCAATGGATATTCACAATTGTTTACTGTTTGTGGCAATGATACAACACTACAATCAATCAATCAATCTCAAGTCCAGTTTGAAGCCTTAACAGGTCTGCCATGAAAGCTCTTTACTGCTCCACTCAATAACACTGTAATGGTAAATACGAGCAGCTCTTAACATTTTGCCCCAAGTACGCTCGTATCATAAAGTTGATCTGTCACATTTGCTTAGATTAGCACCATCGCTGAATCTAGCGCTGAATTCAGCGTCGATTATGAAGTTATGATTTATCTTTATGTTGACCACTGTCAACATTCATAACTGTGTACCTATTTTATTGATAATATCTATTCTTATTCTTGTACATTGATTTCTTTCTTTGAAATGAAACTTTTACTTCATTATTGTTATCTTGTACTCGTAGTTACTGACCTTACTTTTTATTAATCAATTTATAGAAATATTTACCATGAAAAATGCAGGTGATTATAAGCATTAAAAACCATTACATTAATAAAACTAATAATAGGCAATTTTTATGAACGTCTAACAACTTTCGATTGATAAAAATCATAATCACGACGCCTCATTTTGCTACCGAAAAAAAATTTAGTAAGCGCTCTAAATATATCCGGAGTGGTATACGGGATATTAATACAGCGGGTGGCAGTGCGGGGCAAAAGACCGCATCAGAGCAATAAATGTAACTTGTATCATGAAACTTGATCGTTCCATGATGGCTCTGCGACAAAAATATCACTACTATTTGTCCACTGCATCATTGGCTAGTGGTGAAGGAAATGTAAGTATAGCTTTTAGTTAGTGAAAGTAAACATTATTGTATTGTATCATAATATACAAAAATTATCTCGTCCCATAGCATATTATTTATCTTATCAGTCGATAACAGCCCCACCCATACATTATTGTTTCAAAGCCATCCGTAACGATTGAATTAAGCAGGCAGAGCTGTTGACTATACCACAGATTAAACACATATTTATACACAACTATTTACGAGATAAACATTACAAAAATATAATTTAGCAGTAAACCTGCCAATTACACAATCTTTACTAAAAAAGAGTACCCGATAGAGTAAACTACCTGGTACTGTTTAAAGTACGACAAATTGACACATGAACCCAATCACGCCTGATTTGAGAGAGAGATAGAGAGAGAGAGAAAGAACACTTTATTGTACATAAAAAAGGAAATTACACAGATATTTCTTAACCCGAGGGTCTATGGTCTTTACAGTAAAATAATAATAATAATAGTATTATACTGCAATCAAAAAATGTCACATAACTATAAAAGACACAATAAAACCAACCGACTAGCCAATGTAAGTAAATAGCTCTTGTCTGGCCAACCTTAGCTAGAAAGATGTTAAATCGTCTCGCCATTTTCGTTTAAGAAACCTTAGTCTGGCGGGGCATCCTATGAGGCCAAATTATGGGCAGCTCATCGTCATGAAATAGCTGTAAAGTAAAAGTAAGTACTACTGAAATATTTTATTTTTTAAATTGACAAAAGATATCCAATCTCTTACCAATTTGTAAAATGTTTCCAGATAGGAACCATCAATCTTTTTAATAGGGTCTCTTTGAAATCACAAAACACGTTATGAATAAAAATATATCCTTCCAACTGGGACGTTGCGGTAAAGAACAGTAAAATATTCACGAATTAATTAGATTGCCGCAATACATGCACGGTGTGCGCTGTCAGGATAAAATACGACAGCGGTGGGCTCTTTTTAATTGTCACTTATCAATTTTAACACACTCTTACCAAAAATAGAAGGTTCGATCAGCGCTTAATTTAACTTGAATAGCTCTTAGAAAATTGCATTGACATACGCATTTTCGGTTTTTGTATTTTTATTCCACATGATTTTACTTACATTATAAATCATTCTTTTGTAAAATGGATGCTCATGTATGGTTCTAGATTCACAGATCTGGAGATTCTGTAGCCATTATATTAATTTATGCTGTTTAAGTTAATAAAATATGATAATCAAAACAAGGCTATGCCTGGTTTCATTTCAATTGGAGCTATTCAACCAAATTGTATTAATCTTCATTGTTTAAAAGAGCACTAACAGAAAATAATGTACATTATAGGCATGATGATACATAATTTTTGCTAAAAAATTATTTAAAACCGTATTCTGTGTTAGTGAGCTAAAAAAATGTAACATAAGTTTTAAAACAAACCTTCGATGAGTTCTCAGTGAGTGTATGCAAATGCTCGCCCGGGTAGGCGTCAAGTTGTCAGCTGTCCGCGCGTCAACCGGCCAATTTGCGACGTGCTCGGGAAATATTATTTTTTGCCCCTTTTTTCTGCGCCCGGAACCACTGGGCGCGCCCGTGATTGATGCGCATGCTAGTGCTACTAATTACCTTTGACAGCTTTTAATTATGCCTATATCCAGAGGGTGAACATTTTTAATATTGAAAAAGTATATAAAGTCGGCTAATTATTAATATTTGGACTCTTTCGGCTGCCCAAGGGGGCGGCCAAGGACCGCCTGGAAAAGATCAATAGACCAAGAGGCCAAGTCGATCGGCACTAGCTGGCCTGAATTGGAAACTGCCGTGAACCACCGTCAGAAGTGGAAATCTGTGGTTGAGATTGGAATCAATCACCAATTACACCAAGTTAAGCAATTACAGGCGCGGTCAGGTGCAGGATGGGTGACCCTCCCATGTCTACCGCTAGTGGCATTTGCGCTCCGAGCGCTTCCGTGCTTCTTAAGGCACGTTAAGCCGTTAGTGCCGGCTGTCATGTAATGGCAGTCGTTAAGCCATGTCGCAGGCCTTATGGGCGGCTTGATAAGGCCCGCCCCTGTCTTCCAATCCTCCATCAACCCAGACTCGGCCCCCGTGGTGCAGAGAGACCCATTCCCCAGCAGTGGGGACACACAAGGGTTGATATCGAATTGAATGGAATTAAGACAGCGTAATTGCAAAGATAACCATCTTTATCTGTGTCTATTGTCATTGACACATATTTTGATTGTGTAATAGGAATTCCTATCAACAATCAAATAACAATTCACTACTAATTTATAAACAATAAGGGTGATTGGTTTCTATGAGTCCATCTATTGTACTATGACGTATTAGGTATTCTGAATACTGTACCGTTAAGCTACGAAAAAAACACGACCAACTATAGTTGTTGTTACAACAGTTGTAGTATAGAATTGTTGTTAATAATAAGTATTAATTGTGTAAGTATTTGCAGGTATTTATGCATATTATTATTATTATTTCAATATTATGTACTTCATACATTTTTGCAATCATTCTCTACTCGGTGCCAATTAATTTCTCAATATATTTCGATTTTAATATATGTGTATATGCACCTGCTGACTATATTTTACGTGCAATCCACTCCGTCAAAAGGTTGTCTGGAAGAGATCGCTCTAGGCGATAAGACCGCCATTGTAAACTTTACGTAGATTTAAGAAATCATGATTGTAATAAAAAAAAACTGGTTGTGCAATGAAGTGTTTTCTATCTATTTTTTTATTTTTAGCCAACGGCCCTCTTATAAAACACTTTCACTTAATTAGGGTCTAACAGTTTCAGCCATATAGGGTTGCCAATTAAAGGCTCACACAGCGTTCATAATTAATTCTAGTAAGTACTTACTGTAGTTAAACATGTGATAAACATAACGAATAAAGTCTAAACTTTAAAAAAAATTAAATAAATAGTAAAAAACAGGAGATATTTGGGAACACAAATGAAGTGCTTAAATGCGTTATATTCTATGTAATAAGTACCTATAGGAGGTCGATAATTTAGACATGTCTTTTAATATTTCAATCGAACTGTCCGATTCAGTATCATATTACGGATAGAACCTGTCTAGAAAATAAATAACGACACCATTTTAGGTCTTTACTGCACGTTTCTAACTCCATATCGGGTTACATTCCTAGCTCGGTGTTCACTATGGCACAGATTTTTACAGAAGTACCACACTAGAAGATGCAAACTAGTATATAGTGGTGTTGTTTTACGTCTGTATGTAGCATTTTTCATTTTTCAATAATGTGCGTGCGGTTACAAAACTTTCGTAAGCGCATACACATTATTAACTTAATTCCGAATTCGCGTAGGTCCTTGATTAATTGTCGGAAGAGTCCGACTTGCTTCGATCGAGTAAATCCAGAATTAAATTAATATATAAAGTGTTATATTACTAACTTTATAAAAAAAAAATCAAAGCACTAAGGTTCGCGAAATTTAAACTGTCGCATACTATGACAATGTGCCTTAGCTTACTGCTACACAGAAATATTATAAAATGCGCCATTCATTTAACATGTTGGTAAAACTTTTTAAATTTTAATAAAACAAAACTCTACCACGGCAAAACTTTAATTTTTCAGTCCTATTTTTTGAAAAATACAAATACGAATAATGATTGGCGGTTTTACTGGTTTTTGGTACACATTGGTATTTCAAATAATATATAATAGTATTTCATTGTTAGTGTTATTTAAATTTAGAAGCATAGATGACAAGTGGTAGTCCTTGGTCTCTGCCTACCCTACTGGGATATAGGCGTGAAGTTATGTTATGTTTTTATGTTACGTTATAAGGCATTATTTTTTCATAGGACATCTGTCCGTACACTATTTTGTGGAACTATTGACAGTTGACAGCTAAACGTCATAAATCAAGATGGCTGCCAACATGGCGTCCGCTCCGTGTGACAGTTATCGCGTGTTGTTCGCGCGGGAACATTAAACTCATTGATATTTATTGCTCAATCGGGTTGGCCCGATACTCTCTGATTTATTGTTAATAGATTTGTTTCTATTGTTTGTTCGGTTTCGTGTTGAAGCGCGCCGATAACGTTTGACGCGGCAATGATGAATACGATGGGATGACTGTGTACGTAGCGGTGGTAAATGCATTAAATCTATATTTATTTTAATTGTGCACATTATGGTTCATATTTTTTTATGTAGACTATATACGTGACATTGCATGGCACTGGCGTTCTTTCAGAAAGAGAGAGACAGTACGGGCTTAATTAACACGCGTGCCAACCGGATTGGAGATTTCAAGCTCCGAGGTAGTTAGCACCTCAATATACTCAGGTTTCCTCATGATGTTATTCTTCACAATTAGCGATTGGCATTGCTATTGCCCACATAGCCCACCGAATTAGCATGCTGAAGTGGCAGTGGGCCGGCCATATCACCCGAAGAACTGATAACCGATGGGGTAGAAGAGTTCTTTAGTGGAGACCGCGGATCGGTAAACTAATTGTAGGACGTCCTCAGACTCAGTGGAGCGATGATATTCGCAGGGCGGCTGGTAAGAGCTGGATAAGAGTAGGCGAGTACCGTGCTCAGATGGCGTGCAATGGAAGAGGCCTATATCCAGCAGTGGACAACCGTAGGCGGATGATGATGAAGATTGCTATTTCATTTCATCCATCATGGTCCATCTCTTCCAACTAATTTTATAGAACTGAATTTCGTGGTTTACTAGGATAATTTGATGTACATTGTAAACTAGTAGGAAGAGGCGGTTACCGAATGCATAGAGTTGTCATACTATACTCTTAATATACTCTAAGACTAAATTATATCTAGTTTGTCCTGTGATTTCCGCGCTTATGATCCATTTGTTTGGGTACTTAAAACAATTAAAAAAAAATTTAAAAACCTATTTAGAGGCTAAAAATTTCACCCATGCCGGGATTCGAACCCGCAACCTCTGGCTATCCGTACCAGCGCTCTACCAATTGAGCCAATGCGGGTTCGAATCCCGGCATGGGTGAAATTTTTAGCCTCTAAATAGGTTTTTAAATTTGTTCCTTAGCACGGGTTAGTGCATTAAAAATAAAAATAGTGTGTACTTAAAACAATCTTGTCAAATTGGTTTATTGAAGTTTGCACTTAATAAATTAAAATATTTACATATTTACCTTACAATTTCATGAAATTACATTGAATTGGTAAAGTGTACATAATATTTTGATTTGATTCTATACTTATAAATTACTACGCGATTAAGCCCCGAAAATATTCTAACTATGATTCTATACTTTTTTTTAAGTACTAAACAAATGGACTATAGATTCACAGCTAGGCCATGGTACATAGCAGGGCTGTGAGGTCACTCCAGCCAGCCAATCACTTTCCAGAAAGCAGGCATTGCGCCAATGTTACTGCTGGCCTCCCTTCGCCTAATTAAACTATATATAACATAACATCACGTCTGTGACCCAGAGGGGTAGGCAGAGACCAGGGAGTGGTACTTGCCACGATCCTGACAGACCATCTTCGCCTCATCAAAGTTCATCATTCATGAACTTTACGACTTAATTATATTAAACTATATACATATATTAAAAACCTATTTAGAGGCCAAAAATTCCACCCATGCCGGGATTCGAACCCGCAACCTCTGGCTATCCGTGCCAGCGCTCTTCCAATTGAGCCAATGGGCGACTCACCGGCATCAGTGAAATTTCGAACCTCTACACTATTCTCTGTATTACGTACAGGCAGCGACATCTAGCTTTCTGCATCGTAGGAAGGTTAGGCCATACTCCACAACGGGGGCCAAGTCCGGGTTGGTGGCGGATTGCAAGACTGTGGCGGACCTAATGCGGGCATTAATGCACTGACCCGTGATAAGTAAATTGCATCACTTACATATAACTAATAAATAATGAATATAGTTTTGAAACGTCTCTGTTAACCCTGGAAGGGAAGGGGATAGGATATCGTTTACTTCTATTAATAATGTTGTTCCTGATACCTAAGACTGATTATGACGAAAATACTGCTTATGCATAAGCATTTAAAAATACATTTAATTTTATTCATAAGTAAATATGGGTTTTATTTACTTCTGAAGTTGTGGTACAATTGACCCAGGCTAGGGGTCATTTGTACCAGTAGGAGAAGCTGTACAAAAACAAAATTTTAAAGTGTTCTGCTATTATCTGACAAAAGCAAACTTCAATAATGTAAAAGGTATTAAAGTAGACTGTGCCATGTTTATGCAGTTCTACTAAAAAACTTGTAGATTATGAGCTACAAGCGGTTATATCAAAACTGTTAGAATTGTCCCCGGTCTACCCTACACATAGATAACTTCCACTCAACACAATCACTTGGCGCGGTCCCAAACTAGAACATCCTGTTAACCAGGCGAGGACATCACAATCATGAAAATACTCCCAGACTGAGGTCATTTGTTCAAATCAGGTGCTCAGCGGCCTTATAAGTACAAATACAAATACAAAATAAAGAATATTCTTTTCTCAAACATGCTCGGAAATGTTTGTGTTATTACCATGAAATAAAGCCACAAAGTTTCTCTTTTATGGCTCCCGCCTCACTTTACTGGCCTAAGCCAGTAAAGTAAGTATGAAAATCCATTACCGTCCGCTGCTCTAACTTTTTAAATTTACTTACTAAAATTAAACTGACCAAGGAAAAATTACATACAGCCAACCACCTACTAAGTTCTGTAAGTATACTTGCAAGATTTAAAAAAAAAACAATCTATGGTATTGGTTTTTGTGCGGTTAAACATGGTGCTCAGAAATATGTTAGTGTATTTAAAAAATTAAAAAGGCGGCTAACTAAACAACTTTTTTCTGCTTGTTTTTTCTGATAATCATTTCATCGAAAATATTGAAAATGAGTTCTAGTGACGAGAGTGATGCGGAAATTATGGACTGTACTCCGCCTGATTTGAGAAATGAAGCAAAATTAGCTATGGAATTCTGTTACCGGCTAAAAGTAAAGAAAAATACATTTTTACGTAATTTTTTTCCTAATAAACTATTATTTCTTAATTACCTAGTAATTATTTTAATATTAATATTTCCTCGCATTGTTTGAGAAAAGCATTATACAATCCTCGGCCGGAACAGGAATTGCAGGACTCGTTCTAGACGGCCTCGTCTACGACTCCGCCGTCTATCCCAAACTCGTCCAGCAATCCCTTTCTTCTCGGCCTCTGCAGTAATGTACTATTACTGTACACCAGAGCACATATTATAAAACATGTAAAGATACAAAGTACAATTGCCAAATAAGTTTTTACATGAGCATTTTGACACAGCGGGCCTCGCACTAGGTAAAACTGTATCGCGGGCGCCCAAAACAGTTTTTTCAATGATTGTGAAAGTGTCTATATAAAAGTATGTTTAAGGCCTAAACAGTCTGAGAGGTTATTTTACCTGTCGGAGCAAGGAGAAGGTCCCACTAGACGCCGTATTTAAGGTGGTTCGGGTGCTTACTAGCGACACTAATGGAATAAAAATCATATCTCGTATTATGAATATTATGATACGTTTTTATCTGAAAGTGAACATGAGAATCTTAACAACTGTGACACCTGTGTTTAAGACCTACTTAATAAAAACTGTATTTACACGGATTTTACTCGTTTAATTTCACATTTTTTACAATTTTCCGACGTTTCGGCACTTTTTCAAGTACCACGGTACTAGTCTGGCGGCCTGCAAGTACTACAAGTGCTACAAGTGGCGGCCTTATTACTTTTAGTAATTAGGCCGCCACTTGTACTGTACTCTTATTTTATAAGTCTCTTATGTAATCCTTGGTGTACATGCAATAAAGAATGTTCTATCTATTTATCTACTCTGAAGACTTACAGTCTAGAACCTAGAATCAACAATCAAGGACTTCAATCGATTTCCGCCAAAAACGACCGTTTTTAGCGAAAATCGATTAAAGTCCTATGATATTGATACTAAATTCTAGGCTATGTGTTTTAAAAATAGTTATCACAGATATTAAGATTTTTGATGTTTATTTTTTAAAAAAAAAAACCTTTTATTAAACAAGTTATGATTTTTATTCAATTGATCACATCAACGCACTGCTGGGCATAGGCCTCCTTTTTACAGCGCCCCTAAGCGCCTTAAATATGCTTGTTCAGATGAAATGAAATAAAAAGGTTTTATTCAAAGTAGCGCAGAAGCTGCGGCTTAGTGAACGTTACAATTCAAACTAGGTGTCCATTTCAAAAATTAGATCATTTTGGAGAAAAAATGGACAAAAAAACTCTTCTTCTTCAGGCTATATTAGTCCACTCCTGGACATAGCCTTCCCCTAATGAGCGCGAGGTTGTGCCATCTTTAGGGAGGTATTGCCCAAAAAAGCTCTAATGTCAGTCTACTTACTAAGATTTCGCTAGGATGATGTCGTTTTTACGACAAACATTATTTGTTTGTTACACTTTGCTGCGCAAAGCACAGCAACGTTAATAACATTTTTATGCAGCCTACTAAACGTCCCACTGCAGGGCACAGGCCTTCTCTCAGGGAGAGAGTATGGGCCTAATACCACGTGTACCCACCGCGGATCGGCAATTTCTAGCACTGAGGAATTCGAACACTTCAGACACCCAGTAAGTAAGTAAGTAAGTAAGTAAGTAAGTAAGTAAGTAAGTAAGTAAGTAAGTAAGTAAGTAAGTAAGTAAGTAAGTAAGTAAGTAAGTAAGTAAGTAAGTAATTTATTGACAAAACATACAATGTAACTTTCAATATGTGTACACAGCTTTCTTATAATACTTCGTAGCGTCCTGACTCCTAAACTAGGGTAACCTGTATCTTAGGAGTCAGTCCTTCCCTAATGGTGCGATTAACACTGTTTTTAACTATCACAAATATAATATGATTATAATAAGGTGCTTTCGTTATTTAAAATAATTTTAAAGTTTGAAAAATTTAATTAAGTTTGGAACAGACCTGTTTAGTTGTGTGTGTGTGTGTGTGTATGTTTAAGTGTGTGTGTGTTTATGGGGGAAAGTATTGGTAGGTGTGGGTGAACGCTGTGACGTGTTTAGCTTACTTATATTTTTAATTATAGACCTTATTTGTGTGTGATTGTTGTATTGTCATTTTGTTGTTAGTTTTATTTTAGGATAGTGAAAAGGGCTTCTGTTTCTGAATACTTAAGGGAAAGAAGATATTTTTTAAGTTTATGCTTACACATGTGTAGATTTAGTGGACAAAGGTCTAGAAGTTTATTGAGTTTGTTATACATAAATGGACGTAGAAATGTGGGAAATCGTGAGTAAAAAACAGTATTATACTTTCCGATTTTGCAGATGTTGTCTTTTCTTCTCAGTCCAGAGTAGTAGTCAGGGTCATAGTTTATTTTTACGTGCTGCTTGAGAATAATTTGTCAAATGAACAACTGCCGCACGGTTAGTACCTCGCTTGTCTTGTATAGTTCACTTGTTGGGTATCTGAACGGTTTGAAGAGCATTACCTTTAATATTGACCGCTGTGCCCGCTCCAGTTTTAAAAGTCTAGTCTTGCACATCCCCCCCCAGGCTGTGATGCAGTATGACAGTATGGATTGAGCCAAAGCGTAGTAAATAGATTTTAATAATTTTGAATCAGCCATGTGACGCAGATTTTTAAACGTCCATATAAGTTTTCGGGTTCTGCTAGCGAGAGTATTAATTTGGTGGTTCCAGGAAAGGTGACAGTCTAGTTCTATACCAAGGTATTTTATATGACTTGACCTTTCCAGCTGGTTGCATGAGCATAGTGGCATTTGTTCATCTTTGCATCTATGCGCTCTTATTTCAAAATTTGGCGGAGGTTGGGTTTTTTTGTCTATTGAGAAAGCAACGAATTTGGTTTTTCCTGTATTTAAGGTAAGTAGATTTTGATCCAGCCAATGTATAACCTCTTTAAGACCCCTCTCTGCGGTTTGACGTGTTGCGTCCCAAGTCTCTCCCTCATAAACAAGAGCTGTATCGTCAGCAAATGTGAAGATATTACCATCAGAAGGAGAATGGAGACACAATTCATTAATGTAGATGAGAAAGAGACTCGGGCCGAGCACGCTTCCTTGAGGGGTTCCGTATGACACGTATGTGTCAGAGCTGATGAATTCATCAATTTTTACACACTGACTTCTATTTGTCAAGTAATCCCGAAAAAGGTCTAAGGAAGTGCTACGAATTCCTATGCTTTCCATCTTTCTAAGTAGGATGGGGATAGAAACAGTGTCAAAGGCTTTTGCTAAATCAAGAAAGATACCGATGCATTTCCGCCTTTTATCGAGGTTATTTGTGATATACTCTACAAGGTCGCAAACAGCATCGTCTGTTGATTTTCCAGCACGAAACCCATACTGTGCCTTAGATATAAGTTTTTCATTTTCGAGATAGCTCATAAGCCGGACATTAATTACCTTCTCAAGTAGTTTGGAAAGAGCAGTTAGGACTGATATTGGCCTAAAGTTACTGACACTGCTTTTATCCCCTTGCTTGTAGATAGGTGTAATAACAGACCTTTTAAATGCTCTTGGAAATACTCCCTGTTCTAGGCATAGGTTAAAAATGTAAGTCAGACATGGTATAATTACGTTTGATGTCTTTTTTAGGAATAGACATGGTATACCATCACACCCTGTTGCTACATCATTTTTTATGTTGCGTAAGATGCTGTATATTTCATTTTCGTCAGTTTTAAGCAGAACGAACGATCTTGAATGAGACTGTATTTTAATATGGTTGTGCGCACTATCTGTTGGTGAAGCAGAGATCTTATCGGCTAGGTTTTTTCCCACATTTACAAAATAGCTGTTGATATCATCTACAGCTATTTTAGGATTTTTGTCGTATTTGTGAAGCAGCTCTTTTGCACTATTTGTTTTTTTACTAACATTTGTTATTGATTTAATCGTCTTCCAGGTTTGTTTGGCATCTTTGCACTTTTCTAACTCCGCTCTATAGTAGTTTCTTTTTACATTTTTTACTATATCATTAAAGTAGTTTCTATAACGTCGATATGATTTTTGAACTATCTCATTTTGCGTGTCCTTTTTGGCCATTTTGTGCATGTTATCCCTATGCCTTTGACATCTAAGGAGTCCCGGAGTGATCCAAGGCTTCAAGGTACGGGCTCGCCTAGGTATAGTGATAGTTTTCGTATTTTGTTCTAAAACAGTTTTAACTGCATTTATTAATATATCAGTTGCATTGTTTGCATCATTGGTGGCATATACAAGACTCAAATCAATGGCTGTTAGGTCTGCAGCAGCCTGGTCGTAATCAGTTTTATTGTAAGTCGTTGGTGGCTTGAGCACAGTTTCTTTAGGACAAAAATTTAGTAGTACTGGTTGATGATCAGTGAATGATTCCCGAAAAACGAAAGCCTGAGAAAAAGAGTTTGTTTTGAGTAGTATATGGTCAAGACAACTCGTTTCTCGTGTAGGGAATGTATGCCCAGGTAGAAGTCCATGTTCAGCTGCTAAGTTTAGATAGCTTTCACTGTTTGAGTCATTGTTATGCTGTGTTATATTTATATTTATGTCACCAATGACACAGACATTTTTGTAGACCTTTAGTTCTGTTAACACATTGTTAAGGGACGTAAGAAATTTATCAATATTTTGAAATGACGGTGAGCGATATATTGCCACTATGACAAGTTCTTTATTTAGTTTTATAATTAAACAGTTCCCATCTTCAAAGTCAGGTTCTTCCACGATGCATTCCAGTTTATTGCTAGTGTAAACTACTACACCGTCATTTTGATTTCTGTTATTAATTGTAGATGCTAAATTGTGTGAGTCTAGTTGGGGCAGTGGTTTATGCGATTGCGTCCAGGTTTCGGTTAGAATGATGACATCACATTCTACACCAAGGTTCTCGATAAAAACTTGAAACGGGTCTATATTTTTATATATGCTGCGAATATTTTGCGTGATGATTTTAATTGATTTATTTTTATATAATAATTTTGCCTTTAGTTCTGTAGGTTCAACAAGCTCAGATTGAGAGACACAGAGGTCATCAATCTCAGATGATATGTGATTTATATTAGCCATAAGAACGTAAAGAGGTAAACATGGACTGATTGAAGGTGTAGGTCACTAACAACTGTGTTGGTCCATGAACACGGTGAATATACAGATTTTGAAGATTTGAAGGAACTGGGGGGCATATTATAAATATTCAGCGTAAGATGAGTGTCATTTATGCGTGTGTGAGTGTGAGCGGTGGTAGCGTTATGCTTGGGTCTTTGTAAGTGTTTTTGTGTGCAGTAGTGTGCTGTTGTATTGTTACAGGTTAAAGGTCTTTTATAAAACAAAACTAAAAATATTAAAGATACAGTAAGATGCATGCAATATATTAATATTATATCTAGTCACTTCTTAGAGAGGTTTTCTAACTCGGTTTCCCTTTCTATTTTAATAGGAGGTCTTCCTTCTGATTTACGTAAGTATATTTTGCTGTTTACTACCCAGCAGTAATCATACTGATTATTTCTTGCAAACTCTCGGCACACAAAGAAGAGCTTTCGAGCGTGTGGTGTGAGTGATTCCGAGATGTAAATTGGTTTGGATGGATTGGTGATTTGAATAGCTGAAGTGTTAAATTTATTCTCTTTATGAGACAAATTGTAGTTTTTGTAGCTCTTCAAAAATTCGTCCTTTTTCGCGGTAGTAGTAAATTCAACTATGATCGGTTTGCTCTCGGACTTGGTATTAATTCTGTGGACATCTCTTATATCCGTCTTTTCGACTTCGACGTTAAGGGCAGTACCTATTTTACGTGTGATTCCCATGAGGTCGGACTTAATTTCCGTCTGAAGCTTCGGTATGTTTTTAATCTCAACCGTAGAACTTCGCAAGGTGCGCTCCAGTACTTCAATCTTATTTTCCAAATTCTGTATCGTACAATTGTTGGTTTTTCGTTCATCTTGAAGTACTGAGAGTTGTTTCAGAACGTCGTCATACTTTTCTGACATAAAATTAATGGAATGAGTCAGAGCCATATTTTGTTCCTTGATCTCGTTCATAGTCTTTAGTAGCTGGGCATATTTTGAGTCTTGCGATGAAGCCCACTCTTTAAACATTACCTCCAAATTAGACTTTAAATTGCTGAGAACGGGACTATCCTCAGAATCATCCAAGCGCTGACGTTTCGTTTTCCTTATCGAGTTTGTCGGGGCGTCCGAGTCATAGTCCGTGCCGCCGCCAGTAGCAAGCGATTGCAGCGATTCTACCCGTCGCAAGTCAACAGCGCTCGAGGCGGCGGAGAGAGTGGGGGCAGAGGCGGCGGGGACCGATGGCTGTTTTACCGCCGCCGGCGGAGGACTCCGTCTAAGCGGCATTGTCTACAATACCAATGCTGTACGGCGGCGGGCGTGGCGTTGAGTACCAGGAGATTATGGAGTAGTAGAAAGCCGATGCGTGATCGATTGATAAAAATAATCGTGGGATTGAGAGATATGTGCCTCTTTCCTTCCACAGGAGTAAATAGTATGTCTCGCTTTACACGCAGTTGCCGGTTGGTAGTAGTGAGCGGCGATTCACAGAATCGACAATGGGTGTTTTTACTCACGCGCTCGCGTAGTGTGGGTTGTGTCTTGTATCTACCTCCTCGCCGGTACACTTTATTTCTATGTGCTCCTATTATTTTACGATGATTTATTGTAGCCTTATTTATTTTAATTGTAGCTTATTAATGCGACACGGAATACGTCTATACTCTTTAAAGATCCGGGGGGAAGGGAATTTCATGACCCAGGGTTTCTCATGATGTTTTCCTGCACCGTTAGCGAGTGGTATTGCTATGACTTCACAATATACATAGGTAGCTTAGACAAGAAAGCCATTGGTACATGACTCCTCTGGGCTTCCGAGTTCAATGTTTTCCATTGGGCTGTCACCGCTGTACAACTTAAATCTTCTTCTTCTTCAGGCTATATTATGTTGTCCACTCCTGGACATAACCCTCCCTTAATAAGCGCCATAGCGCCCTGTCTTCAGCTTGCCGCAACCAGTTTTTTCAAAGCAGTTTTTCGCAAATCGTCATCCCACCTGGTCTGAGGGCGTCCACTCAACAACACATTTACTTCAACGGTTGTCGGTTCTTCGCGAGATATGGCAAGCCCGCTGCTACTTCAGCTTGCTGATTCTCTGAGCTATGTCGATAACTTTGGTTCTCTGTCGGATGCATTCGTTACGAATCCTATCCTTTAGAGAAACTCCGAGCATAGCTCTCTCCATAGTTCGCTTAAATAACATATTACAATGCTATAAAAATAGCGATCAAAAGCGGAATTCAGAAATTAACATTACATTCAAGAAACTATTTAACGCTCTCCCACAGCGGTTCGTTGACAAGTTCCTGCAAGAAAAAAAAAAATCTCTCCCTATCAAAGGCCATTCAAAGCCCACCACTCCTCGACACCGTCTTTCATATTTTGAATACTCGTTGGTGTTATAAGAATTTACGCAACGCTTACGCTCCGCGTTATGAGGCACATAAAATGTTATGGCCACTCAGCTTTTCGTATTGACTTTTACTTTAGCACCCTTTTCGCGTTCTTTAAGAGGGTTATTTCAATTCGGCGCGGTGTTATGCCTCCGGGCTATAGTTGTAAGTCACTTACGCGAATGTCTTCATACATACACTCACTATTATGTAGTTTAGAGATTTAAATAAATTGGTTTATTCGTAAGAATGTTATCAACCCTTGTATGTCTCCACTGCTGGGGCACGGGTCTATTCCTGCATCGCAGGAAGGCTAGGTCATACTCCACCACGGAAGCCAAGTCTGGGTTGGTGGAAGATTGTAAGACAGTGGCGGGCCTTACTGTCAGAAGTCATCAAGCTGCTCATAAGGCCTCTGATATGGCTTAACGACTGCCATTATATGACAGCCGGCACCAACGGCTTAGCGTGCCTTGCGAAGCACAAACGCGCTCGGAAAAAATGCCACTAGCGGTAGTCACGGGGTGGTCACCCATCCAGCACCTGACCGCGCCTGTTGTTGTTTAAACCAAGTGATTGATTCAATAATTCGTGCGCTTCTTGGGTTGATATCACTTGTAAGTGAGTAGGATTAAGGCATTGCAGAAATGAGGTCCTTGACAATTTTGTATAGTTTTACTTTGAACAGACAGGATACCTACGCAATAGTCTGATTAGAAAAAGTTGTGGACTGAAAGAAATTGAAATTGAAATTGAAAAATTAGAGTTATTAAAATTAGAGAAATTAGAAATATATAGAATATAAGTGGAAATTGTATTGTATCGTACAATCATTGTACCCTTTTATGAAAATAAAGAATTTTGTATTGTATTGTAATTTGTAAGTATTGACTGTAATGTGGATGGAGAACATAAACAAAGTTATTTCTATTGGTCTTCAGCGCGAGATAAAGATATTTGACGTTTACATTGCTTACGTAGTTTTGTTTTTGCGACGCGAAAAAACCGTAATTAATCGCTCAGCAGATAGGTATATTAGCTTTTTTATTGCGATTACGTTAAGTTACTGTCGTTTTCTGACACTTAATTTTAATAAACTATGAAAGATGCTATTATTTAGACTGGTTTCTTAGGAAATACATCTTTGTAGCGTATGCGGTAAAGTGGAAATTGCCTTGGAAGTAGTTTCTTCATGTTGTCGATAGTAAATTGCAGCTTTATCAGAATCCATAAAATCTAATTAGGCGATTAGGAAAATGACGCTGTCAAGTGAGGAAATAAACCGCCGGAACGAGCGAGTAAATAAAGATTAATTATACACTTTTGTATTAACGACGTCCACACATCATGTTAGTTTATTGCGTGGCGATAAATAATTCAATATTAGTGTCACGGGTGTGATTCTTCACGTCTCTGTGCGGTTTTTTCGCGTTGATTATTGCGCACTAGTGCTCGTGGCGCTCGCTCGCTCGCTATTTTAGGTTCGACTCGTGGCCTAGTCGAACCGAGTGATTGGAATCAATCACTTGAGCTAAGCAACAACAGGCGCGGTCCGGTGCAGGATGGGTGACCGTCTCGTGACTACCGCTAGTGGCATGTTTCCGAGCGCTTCCGTACTTCACAAGGCACGCTGAGCCGTGGGTGCCGCCTGTCGTGTAATGGCAGTCGTTAAGCATGTCAGAGGCCTTATGGCGGCTCGATAACTTCTGACAGTAAGGTCTACTGTCTTACAATCGTCCACCAACCGGACTTAGCCCCCGTGGTTGAGTATGGCCTAACCTTCCTACGATGCAGGAAGAGACTCGAGCCCCAGCAGTGGGAGCATACAAGGCTTGAATGGATTGCCCAATAAGCTAGTATTTATTGTATTGTTCTTGTGTAAAACAAAACTAGAAGTACTTGTATTATACTTGGTACACCGTTGGATTCCGAATCAAGGCGCTTTGCTAACTATCGCCACCAGTGAAATGAAAATTATAACCTGTTTTATAATACGTTTTATTCAAAAACTAATCATCAACACCATCAACAATCTTGAAATCTGTGATAACGATTTTTAGAACATACATCCTAGAACGGATTATCAACGTCTTCTTCTTCTTCAGGCTATATTAGTCCACTGCTGGACAAAGCCCTCCCCTAATGAGCGCAAGGTTGTGCCATCATTGGGGGGTAATGCCCATAATCCCCACGCTGCGCATGCGGGTTGGGGATCGCAGTTTGGTGGAATTGTACTGCAGTACTGTTTGTATCCCTTAGTCGCCTTTTACGATACTGGCGGGAAGAATTTAGATGGTGCTATTCTCTAGGCCGACACCACACAGCCGACATCCTAGGACTTAAATTGATTTCCGCTAAAAACAGCCGAATGTTCTAAATATATTACCCTGTGGTAACTTATTAAGATTTTTAGTATTTACTCTTTGAAGAAAATGTATAACAAAACTATTTATGATTCTATGCACGCCTTCGGATACTTTTTATTTTGCCCTTTGCATCAATAAATCCTCTACTTCGCCGAAAATAATATTTTCTTCTACAAGTTGCTTATGTAATTGACGTGACTCCATTTTGAATGTGTGGATAAAATGAAGTCACCAATCTGTTGCATTGTTATAAAGTCTGGCAAAATGGTGGCCCAAAAATTTCTGCCCCACCTTTACGAAAAAGATACATTTACAAAAAAAGCTTCATTGAACAGATAACAATTTACATTACTATGTACAGTATTAAAAACCTATTTAGAGGCTAAAAATTCCACCCATGCCGGGACTCGAACCCGCGACCTCTGACTAACCGTGCCAGAGATTATTTATATTGCTGTAAATGGGTTATATACATATATATATATATATATATATATATATATATATATATATATATATATATATATATATATATATATATATATATATATATATATATATAATCATAATAACTCAAGGACAAAAAAGGATAAGGAAAAAAAAAACCAAATCAGAAACCAAAAATGAGAAACATCTTTTTAACCCATTAGAATAATTTTATTAATAGTAGGACATTTTTACATTACAATTTATATACTTACTGTTAGAAGCCATCTATGAATTATTTAATTGTACATTATCTTGAATACCAAATTGTTTTAATATTTTTAACATAATGACTAAAAGGTTGCCACACGATAAATAGTGGCAGTACCTAGCAAAAAAAAAAACCGTGCCAGAGATTCCAGACAGAGGTTGCGGGTTCGAGTCCCGGCATGGGTGGAACTTTCAGCCTCTAAATAGGTTTTTAAAATTGTCTTTAGCCCGGGTTAGTGCATTAAATAGAATACAATTATGTAACAAGCTTATAAAATGTATCTTAAATATTGATTTATGGACCTATTCTAGGGGCACGGATCTGGGACAAATATTTGTTTCAGATAGACGAATAGTACTTAGGTACCAAACAGTGGTAGCAGAGCGGTAGAACGGCGGTATACCAATGACTTTGCTTTCTAATTATGTAAGTTATGTTGTTTTTTGAGTAGCAATACCATTCGCTAAAGTAAAGGAAAACATCCTGAGCAAACCCTGTCGTCTAGAGTATTATTAACCTCAACGGTTGCTTCGTATAATGGCCCAACTATGATCCTAAGTGCGGAAATCTCAGGTCTAACTAACTAACTAGGTACCTGCGTATTATATCCAATTCTATACCTACTTCAAGCTTTTAAAGTACCAGGAATTCCGGGAACATTAAATCGAAAACTGTCACCGTCCGCTGGCGCTGTCAAAGTTTTTCTATTAACTTTCTCATTAGACTTTGACAGGCGCAGTTGTTCAGCTCGTTGACGTTGATGGAAAGGATGGAAATGCATTCATCCCCTGCGGTTTTTTTAAATCTTGACGGAGAGATTTTACAAATTTTTGTTGATGGTCTCAGTAAGCAGGCAATGAGTCTATGTACCTAATTGGCGAGAGAAAAAAAAAGCGTTTTCTTATGGAGAAAAATAAACAGACGATTACACAAATTGAAGTTGATTGCAAATGGCAATTATGTTTACTATCTTCTAATTATCTTAAATTACCTTTTGGTGTAAGATAACTAGTTATAATGAAGGATTGCCAATATTTGTAACTACATTTTGTTTTCTTTCATTACCTGATCGATTTAGCGGTTAACACGCTTGACTTTCGAAACTTAGGTTTGATTCCCAATGAAAGCCGCCAGTACAAATGTCCTCAGTCTGGGGTTGTGATGTCCTTGACATAGCACAGGGTATCCTAGTTTGGGACCAGGACAAGTGATTGTGTTGTATGGAAATTATCATTATTAACGTGTTTAACGTTTTTATTTTATTTTATTTCTCCTAAGATACAGGTTTTTCGCCTTGTTTAAGACATGATGCAACGAATATTGAAGAATAATAATATTGGCCTTTTTGCATCTACTTAATGAGATGATTTATACAGCGACCAGTGGTATCTTCACTCACACTAGATGGGTAAAGGGGCTATAGTGCCTGGGACATGGTTTAATAGATGGTGTAGGCTTGCCCAGCACCTATACCATCCTGACAGCATAGTCGGCCTAGCCCACAGGAAAGACTAGTCAATACGTGCGGAGCCAACTAAGCCGCGGGTTTCCTCACGATGTTTTTCTTCACAGTTAGCGTGTGGTATTGCTACTACAAATTCCCAATTGTACGTAACTTTGAAATTAAACGAAGTCATTGGTACATGCCCGCACTCGGGATCGCACCTGGTGATTGAAGAATATTGTACAATAAATCTAGCACCAAACGGTTGTTTTTATTTTAACACGTAATTCTTTCCTTCATTCAGTGGATAGGCTAGTACTGCATTGCGTCCCCAAATCACAAAAAATATAATATACAATTATATCCTTCAAGCTTCTGTTTTTGAAATCAAACGTGTAGTTTGTACGAAATATGGTCTATGCTGCACGTCTTACTGATAAGATATTTCCATACATTAGGCGCAAAACTAAAAAAAATAGTACAACATGACAGGCTCGGTCGTGGGGAACAGACTGCCGCGATAAAGTGCGGGTTCGATAAGAAAAATAAAGGATGCAATAACAATATGTCAGCCGCAGCGAAGTAATTCCGGGGGCGACGGCCCTGAACGCCGCCATCTTGAACTGCTGAAGACAAAATATATTGGCGGGAAAAATCTAGGCTTCAAAAAGAATTATTTTTACTTTTTTGCGGCCAGTAGTGTGTTTACGTTTAGGTCTTTGAAAATTGTAATGTAACTAGAGGCTTCTTAATATTTTTAATTTTTTACGGCCAGCATTGTGTTTACATAGGGCTTTAAAGATTGTAAAAATGTACCTAATCTTCTTATTCCTATTTCAATATTTTATGGCCAGTATTACGCTTAAGATTAGTTTGTTTAGGTCTTTGGAAATTGTACCACATACCTAGGTTGAATAAGTCAGTCGCTGATATAACAAAAATATATAGGCGGGAATAATCTAGGCTCATAAAGAAATAATTTTAACTGTTTTTTGTGGCCAGTGTTTTATGTTCACGTTTAAGTATTTGAAAGCGATACCCCAAAGGTTGCATTATATACTAGGATTTCATGACAAAAGAGGAAAATATAAATCAGAAATGAAACTTGTATGTACTTTAACGTAAGGAGTTTCCTGATTTTACATGTGTGTGTGCTTTGGGTGACATTCTATCTTCAGTGTCAAGCCTATTATGTGGTATGTTATTGATTGTTCATTACTTATTTCACACACAGTAAAGGGTTGTCTGGAAGAAATTACTTTTAGTAATAAGACCGCCAATTGTACCTTAATCTGTATCTTCTTATCTGTATCTGTATTTTCTAAATTGTAATTCCTGGTGTGCAATAAAGTATATTCATTTCATTTCGTTTCGTTTCGTTTCGTTTCGTTTCGTTTCGTTTCGTTTCGTTTCGTTTCGTTTCGTTTCGTTTCGTTTCGTTTCGTTTCGTTTCGTTTCGTTTCGTTTCGTTTCGTTTCGTTTCGTTTCGTTTCGTTTCGTTTCGTTTCGTTTCGTTTCGTTTCGTTTCGTTTCGTTTCGTCTCGTCTCGTCTCGTCTCGTCTCGTCTCGTCTCGTCTCGTCTCGTCTCGTCTCGTCTCGTCTCGTCTCGTCTCGTCTCGTCTCGTCTCGTCTCGTCTCGTCTCGTCTCGTCTCGTCTCGTCTCGTCTCGTCTCGTCTCGTCTCGTCTCGTCTCGTCTCGTCTCGTCTCGTCTCGTCTCGTCTCGTCTCGTCTCGTCTCGTCTCGTCTCGTTTCGTTTCGTTTCATTTCATATTAAGGGTTCTTAAGCTAGTGAACTGCGTACTGCGTTACTTGTATAAAATTTATTTTATTTATTGGGTCTTAGGAAAACCATGGAGACGAAATAAAAAAAAGGTAGACCAACTCGATGGGATGGGATGCGAATGGCGAGAGAGCGCAAAGCATGGCGAGAAGGGGAAAAAGCTTATAGGTAAGGTACCCAGCAGTTTTCAGAGGTGGGCCTAATGATGATGATGATGTAATAGCAAATATGGGGTAGATTGTACATTATAGTAGCATAGAGTAATTAAAGAGGTTTCACTTATAGCGACATTGTAATTGCTCAGAATATACAAGATCATGCATTTAAAATATCGAAAAATCACCTATATAATACACAAAACAAAACAACCAAGCCTATCACATAATAGATAATTCGGTACCAAAGAAGTTCGCAGCCAACCTGCGCCTATCTAAAGCCACGCTGTCGAGACTGACGTCAAAAAAGTGTTCGGGTCATCGATTAAATTATGGCCTAACCTTCCTGCGATGCAGGAAGAGACCTGTGCCCAGCAATGGGGTTGCAAGTTCACGGGGTTGATATCACATTGATCTAATAATAAAAAAAAAACTTTCAAGATAACAGTGACCATAGAGCAGACTAAAAAAAGGGAAAAGTTGTAACACATTTTTATTTTCTTGGAATGTTGGGATTGTAATAAATAAATGAACTACCTATGTCAGTAGACAATATGACAAATTAAAAATGTAATATTACGGCCTCGGGAATTGAAGCGCTTCGACTGCATTCTTTTGCGAAGTTTCGGCTAGATAGGTCTCATAAAAATTACAATTCCATGTGTCTCTAAAGCCGTGTTTTCACGATCTTAGTAGACTCTGTCTGAGTCTAGCGTCTGGCGAGTCTGGCGTGTCTCTCATCGTGTCAAAAATTAACAAAAAAATACGGCTACTATGAATAGAAGCGAAAAAAACTGTAACCAAAATATCATTGAACTCGGACAGTAAAAGTATAAAAAGAAAAGAGAAAGAATGGTTTGCTCACGGCAATGGAAACCATACATTTCACAACACTTCCACGACTTCATAACACTCTAAACATCAATATTTCACTGCCTCCTCACTTTTTTCACGAGCGTTCCCACTATTGACGCCATTTGGTTTTTTCGCTTTCATCTTAGTAGCTAAGACGAGGAGAGCGCGGTCCGAGTGGAAAAAAAACATGGCCGTTTCCATCTGTCACATTTTTCACTAAGATGGCCGACGTAGCAAGTGGAGAGGGGAAACAGGCCACTCGGTCCGTGTGTACTAAGATTGTGAAAACCGAGCTTAAGCGCCCGCCTAATCTACGACTCTACGAGGCTCGTAAAAATAGTGACACACAAACGGGAATAATAAAACAATTCATTCGTTTCGACTAAACGATTAACAGCTACACGCGCAGTTAATACATTTGCGAGCAACAATAACGTCGCATTTAGCACAATTACGTGCGAAATATATTGGTGTTTATTTTGTAAGGCGGCACGAATTCGTGGTGAGCGTGCCTCAATGCATAAGTGACAGCGGGCAATACAAAGCAAACTGTAAAATTGCTAAGTATAAAAATACCTAGTACTTCACTGTCGGTTTCTGACCTTTGATATTGTACTTTTGTTTTAGAGCCTAAAGCCGTGAATTGGCAACAATGTGCCGTTTTCAGCATAAATTCACAAACCAATTCATAGTATTTTCTAAGGTTGACACGAGCACTAGACATAATTAAAACTGTTTTTATACGGATTTATGCTCGTTTATTACATTTTTATAATTTTCCGACGTTTCGGCACTTTCAGGTGCCGTGGTCTCGGATGACTGAGGTGACAGGCTTGTAAAAATGTAATAAACGAGCATAAATCCGTATAAAAACAGTTTTAATTAAACCAATTCATATTCATAGGCCATAGAAAAACTGGAATACGGCTGTAATTTTGATCGCTAATCGGCGCTAAGCAAAATTTGACAGACGTAGTGCTTTTAAATTAAATTAACTTCAATAACTATATTAAAACTAGCAACTATAAGCATACATAAATTATAATATACAGGTCTGGCAATCTAATGCACCTTCTACGACTTGATAAAACCATTGATAAAGCAATTGGTCTCCACGATACAGGTATAACCTAGTGTGGAGACCACAGTAAATTAGATTCGTAGTAATATATATATTTTATATATATATATATATATATATATATATATATATATATATATATATATATATATATATATATATATATAAAGTTTTCTTCTTCTTCAGGCTATATTATGTAGTCCACTGCTGGACATTTCTCCCTCCCCTTTTGAAAGTCATAGTATAAAATATTATGACCTAACTTATAAAAACACAATTCTTTAAAACACTCTGAAAATGCTGACTGAAGTAATTTGTGGTAGAATTTTTACAGAGGTTCGATCTTACGAAATAAAACGCCTCTATTTTAATGGTATCGTAATTTTATAAATAACTCCGTTATTTCTCACCGGCATCAGTGAAATTTCGAACCTCTTTACACTATTTGAAATTTCACGGTGAGTCGCCCATTACCTCAGTTGGATAGAGCGCTGGCACGGATAGCCAGAGGTCGCGGGTTCGAATCCCGGCATGGGTGGAAATTTTAGCCTCTGAATAGGTTTTTATAATAATTATACTACGAATCAGAAAACGCTCTCGAATATTTCAGAAAACGCTCTCTCGCAGCTCGTTCCTCTTGGTTTGGCCCCCAACAGAGTCGGAAGGCTATAAACGTACATCAATGTTATTTGTGGCCGTCATTTGCTTACGCGTGTAAAACGGCGATTACTAGCAGAACTATATTTTATACGTTTTCAAACGAAACAATTCAATACATTGTCGTACGCCCTGGGAAAATAAGTTGACTCACTCGTGAGTTAGTGGGAGAAATGTGGCTGTTTATGACTGTGGGAGGTTGAGGATTGTGAAAATTCTAACGGGAAATCTGCCACTACATTAGAGCTGGAGTGACATCGTACATATTCATAAAAAAAGTCACATGGAAAAATTATAAAAATAGTTTTTATGCCACACCTGGCAATAAAGTGTCTTTTTCCGCACGCTGCGCGTACGGAAAAAGCCGCGTTCTGGCCAAGTGTAGACATAAAAAGATGTACACAACACGGGAGGTAATAAAGAAAGCTCTCGATCGCATATTTACGTCCCTCGCTTGCAGCTCGGGCCCCAAACTTCTGCGATCTCGGCCTTTCCTTGTATTACCAACCTAGTTGTGTAATGTACTATTCCGGCGCCGAATTCTGAAATAAGACTTAAATAGTGCACAAACCTCAGTAACTCTAAAATAATAACTTGTTTGATTTTGTTTTAACTTCAGTTAAAACCTAATGGAAACACTTGATGGTTTTTAATAAAGGTGTAGAAATGTAAAAATATAAATGTAAGTATATGACAACCTCTGTGACGCAGCGGTAACGCATCTACCTACCATGCGAGAGGTTCCGGGTTCGAACCCCGGCTGGGTACAACAAAAAAATAACCTCAGGCCTTGGATGTTTACATGAGTACGACGTCGCTTTTTCTGGTTCCCACGACACAGGGTATCCTAGTGTGGGGTCAGAAGCAATGTATGTGCCTGTATGTAAATGTTATGTAATGTGCTTTGCTTTCTCACTGGATAGAGTTTGATAAAGCAACCCGGACTCAGCCCCCTTTCTGCGACGTATGGCCTACGGGTCTCTTCCTTTTTCGACATCAATCCATCCCCATTACTAGGGTAATGGGAATGGATTGATGTCGAAAAAGCTTACCTCAGTTTTTTGAACTAAAACTTTCGTAAGCACAACACATTGTAGACTTTTAGTCCGGATTTACTTACGGGTGTGGTTATATCGAAAAAGTCTGACCAGGTTTCGCTCCGATTCGCAGAGCTTAATCATGTGTGAGACAAGCGAGACAAGCAACCGACGACGCGAGCTCCGTCTCTGCTCACCATGATTAAGCTCTGCGAATCGGAGCGAAACCTGGTCGGACTTTTCCGATATAACAACACCCGTAAGTAAATCCGGACTAAAAGTCTTACCTCAGTTATTTGAACTCATTAATTTTATCCAACTTTGGCCTCCGCATCTACGCTATGAGAAGATTTACGCAGCATCCAGTGAATTCCAGTGGCATCTTCACTCATACTATGTGAGTGAAGAGACGAATGCGGACGCTGAAGTGCCTAGTCCATTGTTTTAGAAGCCTACTTCATAGAAATCTATTAAAAGCGAATGAATCACTTTTTTATTCTTTAAACGGTATGTGTAAACTTTATTTTGCGTATGCAACCTTATTTTAATAAATTATTCTTATTAATATTGTAACCACATTGTTGCCAAAGAGACCAGCCGCTTCACGCTACCAAAATAAAACGCGACATTCCACCACGACTGTATGATAAAGCGCTGAGACGATTGCGTTACATGAACACCTAGTTGAAAGAAGCATAAAATATACCGATCCCCCTTTTGTTTTTTCTCGAACTATAACTCTGGCCAATAAAACGCGCGACACGCCAATGACACGACTGCGCTGACGACTCGGAGCGACTCGGCCGACGTATTTATTGCGACGGAGCGGCGACGAACGAATGTCGTGACGACGGAGTTATCGCGCCCTGTGTCCGGATTAAGGAAGAACCACACTGGTCCTTCATACAGGCTGTCTGGAAGAGATCACTTTTAGTAATAAGGGCGCCAACTGTAATCTTAGGTTAAGAAATATCTGTGTAATTTTCATTTTTATCTACAATAAAGTGGTCTCTATCTATCTATCTACCTATCTATCTATCTATCTATCTATCTATCTATCTATCTATCTATCTATCTATCTATCTATCTATCTATCTATCTATCTATCTATCTATCTATCTATCTATCTATCTATCTATCTATCTATCTATCTATCTATCTATCTATCTATCTATCTATCTATCTATCTATCTATCTATCTATCTATCTATCTATCTATCTATCTATCTATCTATCTATCTATCTATCTATCTATCTATCTATCTATCTATCTATCTATCTATCTATCTATCTATCTATCTATCTATCTATCTATCTATCTATCTATCTATCTATCTATCTATCTATCTATCTATCTATCTATCTATCTATCTATCTATCTATCTATCTATCTATCTATCTATCTATCTATCTATCTATCTATCTATCTATCTATCTATCTATCTATCTATCTATCTATCTATCTATCTATCTATCTATCTATCTATCTATCTATCTATCTATCTATCTATCTATCTATCTATCTATCTATCTATCTATCTATCTATCTATCTATCTATCTATCTATCTATCTATCTATCTATCTATCTATCTATCTATCTATCTATCTATCTATCTATCTATCTATCTATCTATCTATCTATCTATCTATCTATCTATCTATCTATCTATCTATCTATCTATCTATCTATCTATCTATCTATCTATCTATCTATCTATCTATCTATCTATCTATCTATCTATCTATCTATCTATCTATCTATCTATCTATCTATCTATCTATCTATCTATCTATCTATCTATCTATCTATCTATCTATCTATCTATCTATCTATCTATCTATCTATCTATCTATCTATCTATCTATCTATCTATCTATCTATCTATCTATCTATCTATCTATCTATCTATCTATCTATCTATCTATCTATCTATCTATCTATCTATCTATCTATCTATCTATCTATCTATCTATCTATCTATCTATCTATCTATCTATCTATCTATCTATCTATCTATCTATCTATCTATCTATCTATCTATCTATCTATCTATCTATCTATCTATCTATCTATCTATCTATCTATCTATCTATCTATCTATCTATCTATCTATCTATCTATCTATCTATCTATCTATCTATCTATCTATCTATCTATCTATCTATCTATCTATCTATCTATCTATCTATCTATCTATCTATCTATCTATCTATCTATCTATCTATCTATCTATCTATCTATCTATCTATCTATCTATCTATCTATCTATCTATCTATCTATCTATCTATCTATCTATCTATCTATCTATCTATCTATCTATCTATCTATCTATCTATCTATCTATCTATCTATCTATCTATCTATCTATCTATCTATCTATCTATCTATCTATCTATCTATCTATCTATCTATCTATCTATCTATCTATCTATCTATCTATCTATCTATCTATCTATCTATCTATCTATCTATCTATCTATCTATCTATCTATCTATCTATCTATCTATCTATCTATCTATCTATCTATCTATCTATCTATCTATCTATCTATCTATCTATCTATCTATCTATCTATCTATCTATCTATCTATCTATCTATCTATCTATCTATCTATCTATCTATCTATCTATCTATCTATCTATCTATCTATCTATCTATCTATCTATCTATCTATCTATCTATCTATCTATCTATCTATCTATCTATCTATCTATCTATCTATCTATCTATCTATCTATCTATCTATCTATCTATCTATCTATCTATCTATCTATCTATCTATCTATCTATCTATCTATCTATCTATCTATCTATCTATCTATCTATCTATCTATCTATCTATCTATCTATCTATCTATCTATCTATCTATCTATCTATCTATCTATCTATCTATCTATCTATCTATCTATCTATCTATCTATCTATCTATCTATCTATCTATCTATCTATCTATCTATCTATCTATCTATCTATCTATCTATCTATCTATCTATCTATCTATCTATCTATCTATCTATCTATCTATCTATCTATCTATCTATCTATCTATCTATCTATCTATCTATCTATCTATCTATCTATCTATCTATCTATCTATCTATCTATCTATCTATCTATCTATCTATCTATATGGGACGTTAGTCAGACCAATATTTTCGCTGTTAGATAGATAGATTAATCTATCTACCAATCCGGACTTCGCCCCCGTGGTGGTTATGGCCTATACCTTCCTCAGGGAAGAGACCCGTGCCCCTCGGTGGGGACATAATGGGTTAATGATGATGATGATAGATAAATAATGTATTCACATAAGACTGTGTGTCTTATGTACAAAGCACGTATACAAAGTGAAGCCATAGAATTATAATTACAAATAATAATAATAATAAATATTCATGGACATATAACACAGATCTCGTTAGCCCTATACTAAGTACAACTAAATGACTTGTGTTACAGGTGCTAACTCGACGATAGATTTAATAAAATAAATACATAGATAACATCCAAGGCCCGAGACAAACTAGAAAAGTTCGTTTCCTAGTTTGGCCCGGCCGGGGTAGAACCCGAGACCTTCGGTTTTGCAGTCAGCGTGCCAAACCGCGCGCCACCGAGGCCGTCAAAAGTCAAAAGGCCGACAAGTCACAGCACGAAGAAAGCTTAAACAAAACAGTAGCAAACATGAAAAGCGAATCACACAGAAAATTTGCCATAAACGGTACGGACCGGTTTTCGAATTGAGAATTTCACTAAGTAAATACTTAAGTAACGTTCTGTCACGCTCTTTTCTGGGTAGTTCGAAGAAACAGCACTACAGTGACTACAGTTAAGTAGATAGTTGCGAAATTCTTAATTCTGAAACTGGCTCTTAGCCTCATACTTAAGCCATTGTACGCAGGACGCTCTGAGGTATGTTTCACTCACACTTCAGACACCAAGGTTTCTTCACGACGTTTACCTTCAGCGAGTGGATTGTTACTATAACTTCACAAATGTACATGACTTAGAAAACAAAGTCATTAGTACGCCGGGATTCAAACCCACGACCTCCCGACTGAGAAGCCGGCATTCTACCGCTTCACTGTGCACTAGAACAGTCTGATTCCAGCTTCACTTGATTTTGATAAGCGATGGGAAATTATAGGTTGATTACGCGTAATTAGTAGGCTGTTTGCTGTGTGGTGTCGGCCTAGAGAATAGCACCAACCCAATTCTTTCCGCGGGTGTCGTAAAAGGCGACTAAGGGACACGAACCAGGGGTGGGCAGCAGCGCCCCCTGCAGTACAATTCCACCGAACTGCGATCCCCAACCCGCATGCCCAGCGTGGGGATTATGGGCATTACCCCCGATGATAGCACAACGTGGCGGTCGTTAGGGGAGGGCTATGTCCAGCAGTGGACTAGTATAGCCTGACGAAGTACAGGGGCGAGACAGTGCTTTTGACCAAGTACTCGTTACGTTCAACTAAATTGACAACATCTGCAGTGTATCAAGATATTAAAGCGCTCTGCATTCTTTGGCATCATAAGTCTGCAATTCATTAAGAATTAGAAAATAATGCAAAATATGTTATTAATTATATTCGTTTTTTTAATGCACTAACCCGTGCTAAGGACAATTTTACTTAATAAATGTTCGCTGCCTGTACGTAATACAGAGAATATTGTAAAGAGGTTCGAAATTTCACTGATGCCGGTGAGTCGCCCATTATCTCAGTTGGATAGAGCGCTGGCACGGATAGCCAGAGGTCGCAGGTTCGAATTCCGGCATGGGTGGAATTTTTATCCTCTAAACAAGTTTTTTAATATTATTATGTCTTAAAGAATGTCATTAATAAAATATAAAATGTTAATTAAATAGACCACCCTGAGATATCTCTGACCCAAAGGTCCTCATAACGCTGACAGCGTTACCACGCTGCACAGCGAGGGAGATCCTCTGCATCAAAAATACCCCTGAGCGACCGCTCAAGACCATGGTTCCTCGAGGGCCCCGTCCAAATTCTTTAATAAAAGTTTGCCCTTGAGAACCCCAAACCCAAGTCATCTCTAATGCTAGAGGCACGAAAAAACAATCGCTCATTAGCAGCCCGTATTTGAGACATTTCTGCCTTCTGCTTGTTCCACAGCGGCTCCAGAGGTGACAGATGTTGTGCCCACATGTGATGGCGCGAATGCGAGTCTCCTCCCCATGGTATCAAAGAGAGACCGTCCGGACGTCTCCCATCACTGGATAGCCAGAGGTCGCGGTTTCGAATCCTTGCATGGGTGGAATTTTTAGCCTCTAATTAGGTTTATATGTTCTTCTTCTTCAGGCTATATTAGTCCACTGCTGGACATAGCCCTCCCCTAATGAGCGCCATAGCGCAAGGTTTGTACCATCTTTGGGGGGTAATGCCCACAAGTTTATATGTTATTAATGTCGGAATGTGCCATTGCTTGTTGCGGTTTAAATTTTTCATTAAACACAACCATTTTATTGAACTCTGAATAACAGTCCTTTCAACGTTATTATCAGCAGATTTTATTACAATTGCATAATCAAATTAACTCCGCAGTTAAAGCAGAAATTAACGTGTAATTAAAAGCTTTTATAAGGCAGTTAACGGTGCATTTATCTGTTGAACATAAATACTGCAATTTACTGCGAGGTAGCCCATTTGAAAATTGGTTTCTGTGTGAGGCTTTAACGAATACATTATTTAAACACTTTCATTATAAACGGGTAACTAAAGGACTTATATTTAGAAAGTACATAGTCAAAGCATAGCTTTTTACGATAAGTTTTATCTATTAGCAATAAATCGCCGCCGATCATCACCGATCATCAGATTCATCATCATCCCTTTATATGCTGGGGCAAGGGTCTTTTCCTGTACCGCATAAAGGTTGATTTTAAGACAGTGATGGGCCTTACTGTCAGAATTTATCAAACTGCCCATAAGGCGTCTGACATGGCTTATCGACTGTCATTACATGACAGCCGGCAGCAATGCCTTAACGTGGCTTGCGAAGCACGGGAGCCTTTGGAAAAACTGCCACTAGCAGTAGTCACGGGATGGTCAACCCCTCAGCACCTGACCGCGCCTGATTGATTCCAATCACTCGGTTCAACTAGGTCACGATCTGACGAATCCGTCAATTTGGTGTGTAATCTATAATATAAAAATGAATCCCCGAATGTGTTGGTAAGCGCAAATCTCCAGAGCAGCCGAACCGATTTCGCTAATTCTTTTTTTAGAATATTCCTTGAATTTCGAGGATGGTTGTTACGGAGAGAAAAATAAAAAATGTTAAGATTCGACTGTTAGGCGGAACAAAGTTCGCTGGGTCAGCTAGTAAAAAATAAAAACTTATTTTATAAGTTTTCTTTCAATTTAGTAAGTGTTTGATATACAATGCCAGCAGCTGCCTCGGACACGTCATGCGTTCTATCAGGCATTGTTTAGAGGGGCTGATGATCACCGTCTAGGTGGATGGCAAACGCGCCAGAGGAAGGGCAGTGTCAAGTATGGTCAGACGTCATAAAAGCGGCAGCCGGTGTCACATGGCGAAAAACTGTTCACTGTGGATAATTAAAACTGTTTTAGTACGGATTTCACTCGTTTAATATATTTTTTACAATTTTCCGACGTTTCGGCACATTTACAGGTGCCGTGGTCTCGGATGACCGAGGTGGTAGGAGTCTTTTTGAAAGCAATAACTGTTAGTTCACTACCCTCGGTAAAAATTACAAAAGTTCATTATGAAGTTAAGTTCCAAAATAGGTATATCAATTATTTTATATAAAGTCAACAATATACTGTGGACCTATGGTCGCGATCCTCAGTCATGGGGGAATGACGACGAAAAAGAAAATATACAACGAACTTACTTGGTTTAAAAAATGAATTACTTTCTGCGTATGATCATAAAAACAAACTGTAGAATAAATTGTAAGCGTACATTAGTGCAAACTTCATACTTTGAAGCGTGCTGCTGCTGGTAATTAGGACGGCAATAGTGCTGTGAATTCATTTTAATTTTTACTGCTGCAAGACACTGGCCACATCTGCTTTCTGTCATAGAAAAAGAAGGTTGAGAATCAGTGTGTGTTTTTGGTAACAACTTTTTGGCAAAAAGACTGTTTTGTTGACCTCTTTACATACAACTGCTGACTATGATACTTCTTTTTTTTAAAGCCTTCTATCCCTTTCCTTTTTTAATTTTGTACGACCACATTTATAATTTTATTAGCATAGTCACAGTAGTCTGAGACAGGCAAAGACGTTAAAAGCATAGTGATACAAGTTCCCTTTTTATATATATTTCTTCAAAAATAAGGTAGAGAGAGGCTCTGCCCAATATTTTAAATAGGCTGCTTTCGTTAAATTTAAAGCAAAAAAAGGAATGTGCGTCTACGAAACCAAAAGTAGAAAACGTAGTACCTACCGCTAGGAAAACGTAGTATCGCTAGACGAGTTTTAATTTCAAAATAACTCGCGTGGAGACTATCTTTTCGTTTTGGTTACATGTATTACTCTCTGGTTTCTGTGAATTAATATATTATGACGCTTTGTATACGTGTGTATATCCTATAGAAATAAATAATTTATATAATTATCTATCTAAAGTTTCAAGTATCTGAACTAAGATAATATGTAAGCCTTTTAATGTATCTTATTTTCTGGTGTGTCCAATAAAGAGTTTGAATATAATCTATCTATCAATGAAAATAACGTGGACACAACACAATCACTCTTACAATCCATAAGGCAGTTAGTTTCGCATTTGAAGAAAACCCTCTGCCTCTAACTGCTCTTGGACAAAAGTCGTAAAACCAGGGGCTTTATTTCAGTATTTTTTAGATCTTTATAGTGGTAAGCTTGAGCAAAAACCTGGCGGTTAACCTTTAACCAGTGACGTGTAGCCTCACAGGCGTCGCGTCTTTTGCAAATTCTCAGGATTGATCCCTTCCCCCCACTTGCTGCATCCCTGCTTCTTAGTAGCTTCTGTTTTTGTGCTAAAACGACCGGGGAAGGAGGCGGATGTGACATCTGTTGTTTAACACGTGAGTAATACTCATAAGAAAATCGGTCGTAGCCTGTCAGGCTACATGTCCCTAGCTGTCATATAAATATTTTTTCGAACTTTAATTTTATTTTTCCTGTGAAATGGCCAATAACGGTAGAAAACGTCAACCTCAGCCCACGAGTTCATCAAGGAACAAAATAATACGGACAGACAGTCCATCGTTTGAGGAAGAGGTCAATTCCCTCATGCTGGCTACAGACCAATCAGATAGTGAAGGAGACATTGATGAGTTTTTGGTTTCCGATCGCGAATTTTTGCAGCTTCATGAAAGTGATCCAGATGAAGATCTAGAGGAGAACATACCATAAGATGATGGCAGCAATCAAGATAAAGTTAGCACCCAAAGTTGCGATGATGACGTGCCTCTTTCGGAATTACGAAGATCTAATTTTCATTATGGGAAAAATCGTCATAAATGGTCAAAGACCCCTCCTACTACAAGGGTTCGTACACCTCAACACAATATAATTACTTGTGCTTGTGCCTCAAAATTTACACATGAAGATGCAAAAACCATTTCATCATTTGGAAAAAAGTGTGCAGTCAATTACCAAGAGAGTTACGGCTAGTGATAAAGCGAGTTCTGGGTGACGACATGGTCGAAGAAGATTTCCAAAATCCTGGAACTAGTCAGGGCAAGCGAGGGGCATGCAGTATTAATCCACCTAAACTACACAGAATGTCAACATACACATGTGTCGGGTGTGACAATCCCGTATGTTTAAAATGTTCTCGCCCTTTGTGCAAAAATTGCCAATGATTTATGCCAAATTGAGTTGATGTCAGAATTTTTAATTTTTATGTTCAGAGGAATTTTTTACATTTTATTGTTTCATTATTGATTAGATTTAAAGAAAAAAGTGTTAAATATGTAAAATTATTTAAGTAAGGTCTATTAAAATGGCTAAATATGGACCTCATGTCAATTAAGGATAAAAAGTACTAATAAGTGTTAATTATGTTTTTCTCTTAAATTAATTATTAAAAATGAATGAAATTATTTATAATTGTTTTATTATATTTCAATAGTTAAATATCAACACGATTTTGAATAAGCCGGAGGCAATTTATGACAAAATTTCACTTTCAAAGTAGTAGCCTGTGAGGCGTCACGTCCCTTATAGTGTTACAAGTTTGTCATGTCAGCAGTTAAAGGTTAAGAGGCTAAACGCTGAAAACGCTTGACGGCTTAGCAATAGTTTTAATCGTCACATCAGCCCACCAATGCCCACTGCTGGGTAAATGTCTTAAAAGGCCTATAACAACATAACATAACACTTAACATTTACACACAAGCACATACATTCTGCCGTGGTATGACAAAACACTGTATTTATAGATACAGTGTTTTGAAGTAACATGAATATTTCGATTCTTCGCCGTTAAGTACATGACATGGCATCAAAAAATATTGAAAAAGTTTTAATAATACGAAAATCAGTCATAGTAATTAAGACTGTATAACCAACATTATAGAGACCTGTTTTGACAAAATACTATTTCTATAGATAGGTACAGTGTATTGACAAAACATGCTCGGGGTTTTTATGTCAAATAACTGTAGATGCAGTGTTTTGTCATAACGACTTTAAAACCTTTTCCTATTTGTCAAGAAAAAAAGCGGGAATTCAGTGCGAAGATTCTAGATTTTCAATTAGAATCTAAATAATTTTTTTTTTAAATTAATTCGTCACGGCATAATTATGTGCACTATTATTTAACGCATGTAAGATTTTCAAATTAATCTGTTTCTATTTGACGTATCTATGCGGACTTTTCATAACAAAATGTTTTCGGCGTTTTCTGCAAAATGCCGGTTTTTAAATTACAGTGTTTTGTCACGACACGGCAGCATTGCTTCTGGCCCCACACTAGGATACCCTGTGTCGTGGGAACTAGAAATAACGACATCCCATGAACGACAACATGTAAACTTCCAACAATAGGTTTATCTAGAGAAATTAATTGCGAAAAAGTGCCGGCAGATGCTGGATGCGGCAAGCTGAAGACAGGGCGCTATGGCGTTCATTAGAGGAGGGCTATTTCCAGCAGAAGAGGAAGAGAAATTAACATAAAATACGTATTATAATACGTTACGGTGGCCGGCAGTTGCTGGATGCGGGCGGTACAAGAATCTGAAGCTTCGAAAACCATGAGTGAGGCTTATGATGAAAACACGTTGTTGTTGTATCGTTATCGATATCAACCCTTGTATGTCCCCACTGCTGGGGCACAGGTTTCTTCCTGCATCGCAGGAAGGTTAAGGCATACTCCACCACGGGGGCCAAAACCGGGTTGGTGGAGAATTGTAATACAGTGGCGGGCCTTACTGTCAGAAGATATCAAGCCGTCCAACGCATCTGACATGGCTTAGCGACTGCCATTACATGACAGCCGGCACCAACGGCTAAACGTGCCTTGCAAAGCACGGAAGCACGTGTTGTTGTATATTGAACATATATTATTACTAATGTACTTTTTAGCAACAAACTCGCGAACGGTGACCCCATACACGCTCTCTCTCTGTCTTTCTCTCTGGAGAAAGACTCTTACTTATGTGCCCTGTAGTGGATATGTTTTTTTTAATATATAGGGCAATGGTCATTTAATAATGTGAAAACCTAAGTAAGCGTTGGGTCAGTTTCTGAATTGAGAATTTCGCTAAGTAAATACTCAACTTTAGTGCTGTCTCTTAGAATTTAGCAGCAAAGAGCGTGACAGAACGTTACTTAAGTATTTACTTAGTGAAATTCTCAATTCAAAAACCGGCCTTAAGGCCTGCGCAGACGAGGGACTATCCCTCGGGTACTTTTTTGTCCGTCGATATTTTTCTTTTATTTTATTTATTTAGGAAACAAACGGTTCAATAACAATTATTAGATATAAACAATTTGAATTAAATAAACCAGTGAAGTTTCCACTAATAATTATTACATACGTCTTCAAGGACAGACTTATTAATTAAAACATGCTCAATCAAGTTCGAAATCAATAACTAAATATTTTATTTTAAAAAAATTAACTAAATATATTAAAAACCATATTAGTGCTTCATATTAGATTAATTACAACATCGTGTCACATGACAAGTACTAATTTTTTTTAATTGTGATTATTATTTTCCTTCATTCTTATAGCTTCTCTTAATTTAGTTTTAAAAGGCCAAAACTGTGTAGCAAAAATGTCTAAAATATACTATTATTATCTTATTAATTGTATCGAATAACGCACATGAAGGACTAAAAGTTCCCAGTGCAAAAAGTCCCTCAAGTTACCGAGGACATCAAGAGACCAAAGTGGACAAAAGTTCGGTGTTTTCTTTTAAAACGCTGTTTCTTTTTCAACTTCATGTAAATTCCAAGACAATGTAATCCCAGAACATTTTCTTCCAAAGCGTACGCTTCACTCAATTTCCGGGGAACAAATGACCGAGCAAAGTAGGCGTTGACTCCGCGACAAGTACTCGGAGGACATTTTTTACGTCGTCTCGTCCTCGTCTGCACAGGTCTTTAAGATTGCTCAAACAAAAGAACAAGACTGGTATTTATGTATAGTAAATAATCAATCCTAAGACTGGCGTATAGACATACGATCTCAGAGGCTGAACTACGAGATTCTATTAAGCCGTTTTGTCTTAACTCCTATCGATGTTTGACTGTCAATGAAGGACCGATGTGCTTTGTATGTACCTTTGTAAGTAGCTATAACGGCTTACTGCTGCGTCGCTTGCCTGGCACAGATCTTACTTGTTAGTGCGGTATTCACCTAACAAGCGATCCGGCGTGCAATGTGTGGATGTTCCTTGAGATTTTTGTGTGTTCAGGGACGCGTTTCATACAATTACAATACAAAAGTTGACTGGAAGAAAATGCTACCGAGTATTAAGTAAGCCTTTGTATCAAAGATGTGTTTTGTGTAATAAAGAATTTTAATAAAAATAATAATAACTACAATTAGTCGTTTTTTGTAGCCTACCAACGTTCCGCTCGTGTTTCCAGAATTCACTTTTCGCCTTGTAATTATGCCCATACCCTCACTAAGGAAGTCTTTATTGATTATAACCCTTTTATGTCCCTACTGCCCTTCCTGAATCGGAGGAAGGTTAGGCCATATTCCACCACGGGAACCAAGTCCGGGTTGGTGGAGGATTTTAAGACAGTACCGGACCGGTCACCCATCCTCCACCTGACCTCGTCTGTTGTTGCTTAACTCAAGTGATTGATTCCAATCATTCAGTTCGACTAGGCCACGAGCGCGTTTTTGAAGTCTGTATTAAACAATTTGTGCCAGAAAGTCCCGCATGTAGTAAACATGCCTAATTGGTAAAGGAATACTAAAGGTAACCTGGAACGTGTAGTGGATTATGATGGATGGAATACACGTAATTCCAGTGTGATTTCAGACCAAAGTCCTTCAGCAAATAGTAGTTTCAATGATACGCGAGTAAGCCCAAGCAAAACGTAGCCTTCTTCAGTTCTGCACACCGCCAGACATCTAAGCTCAGTTCCACAATTACGCTAAGCGCAGCTTAACCCTACAGACTTTATTTTCACTTGTAAAATCTATTTGAATTTAAAACATTTAAAACATATTTTAGTTACTATTATAGTTTAATTGTGCAATAAAGTGTTACAAACAAACATATTTTCGTTAGAATTTATAAAAAAATATTGGAAAAGAAACCACAAATTCTTGCTCAAATTATTTCTTTATGAAACACATCTGGCAATGTAGCTTAACACAATATATCTAAAATATACGTAATTAACTTTAATGTCTCGTCTAGACTATATTTGAAAAAAAAAAAACACAAAAAGAGAAGCGCAGAACTTATTAGCTTAATATGGATATATGCCTTCAAAACATCGCGCGCGATACGTTTGGTACGAACCGCAGTTTGCTGTAAACCGAGTTTAGTTTCAGGTTGTGAAATCGGGCTTAGTACCTTGTTACCAGTGAAGTTTGCATTCAATTGTCGACGGGCAGACGGGATCAGACTCCGCGCATCCGTCAATACTCCTCCCACCCCCTTTTGCGCTCGTAAGGCATCACTGACTACAGTTTACCTTCACAAGAATGCGCTCTTAACAAGGCCTTGTTATATTTTCTGAAATATATGACCGTGCAAAATGTGCCGTATTATATACGAATCTGGACTACTATAGTGATAAATATACGTCCCTAAGCCGTTGTAACACAAATATGAGCGATAGAGCTTGGAAATCACAGACAACCGTAATCTCTGCATGAATTTTATGACTCAACAAATATAATATATAATATAATAAATGATGCAGCCTATATACGTTCCAGTATACAGAAACTCACAGACCGACCTCTCTCTCTCTCTCTGAGAGAAAGACCTTCTCTCAGAGAGAGAGAGAGAGTATGGGCTTAATTACCTTCCTACCATTAACAAAAATCATAGTATTTCTTTTTTAAGGTTTTTATGCTTGGTCATTATAAACACACAATCATCATTGCCATCTGTGCTACATAATAAGCAGATTTCTATATATGGCAATGTTTTAATGAAGGCTTCGATGTGATAGAGGTTTGGTAAACTTTACGGTGAATATGAGAAAAAAACTCAAATGCGGTGTTTCAGGAATTGCACATGCGCTTCATGCGCTCGTAGCCTAGGCGAACCGAGTGATTGGACTCAATCACTAACTAAAATTAACCGTCCCGTGACTACCGCTAGTGGATTTTTTCCGAGCGCTTCCGTGGTTCGCAAGGCACGTTAAGCCGTTGGTGCCGGCTGTCATGAAATGGCAGCCGTTAAGCCATGTCAGAGGCCTTATGGGCGGCTCGATAACTTCTGCCAGTAGGGCTCGCCACTGTCTTACAATCCTCCACCAACCCAGACTTGGCCCCCGTGATGGAGTATGGCTTGCGATGCAGGAAGAGACACGTGCCCCAGCAGGTGCCCAGCAGTAGGGACATACAAGGGTTGATAACGATGTAACCTTGTATATGACGAGCAGTGGATTAACGTAAGATGGTCAATTAAATTAGAAGCAAATAGTGATATCACTCACTGGTACCAGTTCCTGGTTTTTATTGGCAGCCTCATAAATCGCGATACCTGAATTGTTTGCCAACCTTCGATAAGGGACAGCACTTTTTTATGTAACCTTACAAACGTCCCACTGCAAGGGCACAGCCCTTCTCTCAGAGAGATAACTCTCTATCTCTCTCTCTCTCTCTCTCTCTCTCTCGAGAGAGAGAGAGAGAGAGAGAGAGTTTCGGCTTAAGTTATTAATTATGGTATCGGCGGAATTAAGTTATCGGCTTAATTACCCCACGTGCCCACCGTGGATTGGTAATTTTAAGCCCTGAGGTATATGAACACCTTAAACGTTCATAGGACGTGTTCATGTAGGACGCCCTCCGACTAGGTGGGATGACAATCTGCAAAAAACTGCAGGCAGATGCTGGATACGGCAAGCTGAAGATAGGGATGCACTAGGGGAGGGCTATGTCCGGCAGTGGACTAGCCTGACGACGACGATGAGACGTTCACAGAGAAGAAAAAGTGGTACCTATAATAAAGTAGGCATTCCTGTTTACAGTGGTAGCGCAATCCTTTCTAGCTTGTCTCTCAGTACCTCATCCTGTCCGCTCGAACAATGATGCATGTGGGTAGAACACCTGAGCTAGCTCTGTTGTCTAACCCTGATTACTACATAATACAGATCTACTCAATAGTTTTTTTTTTCTGTTGTAAGAATCATAGTAAGTATATGCGTCATCTATAAAAACCATGTCCCAGGCACTACAGCGTCGGAGTGGTCCATCTAGTGTGAGTGAGGATACCACTGGGCGCTGTATAAATCATCTCATTACGTAGACGCAAAAAGGTCAATCATCATCATAATTAGGCGTGATCGTTGCAAAGACGAACCGTTTTATAAGACCGTTTTGTGTTCCGCGACGATAGGACCGTTTTACGTTTCATTCTAAAGCAGTGCCAGCGACTCTAAAGCAGTGCCAGCGTTTGTTCGTCGCGAGACCAGTCCTTAGATTGTTTGACGCGGATATGTCCTTTAGTGCTATATTAATAGAGCCTAGAACGTAATGAGATCATTGCGACGTCATCGTCGGCTCCTTGCTCGTTCCGTTTGTTTTGGCCTGTGATACAATAAAGTAATCTTTATGTCTATGAGTATACAGTCGAATATCGTGTAAAACAACTTATTTTTTCCGATGTTTCGTGATTTCGTCTCGTTCGCACTCGTTTGACCGTCCTCTGCGCCTTGCTCGTTTGCATACAATGAAACCTGTTGCGAACGAGGACCGTTTCGAGGACCTGTTTTCGTTTCAGAAAAAACGGTTGCGTTTCGTCGTCGAAAAATCGGACAACGACCCACTCCTAATCATAATATGCGTCATCAAAACACTTGGTGAAACACGATGAAATACAAGTAACATAACCTCACATCTGTATTCTGGAGGGGTAGGCAGAGCCTAAGGACAGATCACTGACAGATCACCTTCGCTTCATCAACGTTGACAAAAAAAAAAGCTCAACTTTCATCTCGCTTCATCAACGTTGACATCTGGGGACAAAAAAAGCCCAGGTCTTGGATGTTTACATGTTTGTGATGTCGTTGTTTCTGGTTCCCACGACACAGGATATCCTAGTGTGGGGCCAGAAGCAATGTATGAGCCAGTATGTAAATTAAAAAAAAAAACGTTCATAAGTCTTTGCATGCACGCACCCCGTTTCCGGGTACTTTTAATCTTCCCCTTTGCTAAATAAAATATTTTATGAATTATAAAAACAAAATGTTTAGTTAATGAACGTTAAAGTTGTAGTTTCACAATTAATATATTATGTGTAAGAAGTTAAGAAAGAAAGTCCAAATTAAAAAAGAGTTTTATCTAACTAACTCTGTTCAGCTTAAATATTATAACTCATGAATGTGTTGAACACTGGTCCCAGGTCAAGCCCGTCCAAGCCCATCCAGCGCCTAGATGCGGTGGTAGCGGAGCGGTGTAGAACGCCAGCCTCTCAATCGGGAGGTCGTGGGTTCGAGCCCCGGCATGTACCAATGACTTTGTTTTCTAAGTTATGTACATTTGTGAAATTACAGTAGCAATACTACTCGCTGACGGTGAAGGAAAACATCGTAAGGAAACCCTAGTGTCTGAAGTGTTAGCGTACCTCAGCGCTTGCTACGTACAATGGCCCAACTATGAGCCTAAGTGCGGAAATCTCAGCTTTAATTAACTAACTAACCATCCAACGCTTGACCGCGCCTGTTGTTGCTTAACCCAAGTAATTGATTCTAATCAAACGATTCCACTAGGCCACAAGTACTTCATCTTATGCAACTTTCATTGTAAGCATCTGAATATCAAACTTTGCGACTAAGCCGCAGTTAACTACCGAAATTACGTGCTCAATGCGTTCTATGCTACGTGTTTATAATGCAGGGCGTTATTCAGGCGCTTTATAGACGTAGTTGTGCGCACAGTTTATTGGGACAACATTGTGGAACGATTCATTTGAGCCGTAAAAGTTCCCCGCTCGCCATAAGGAAACTAAGGAAGTTACTCTAGATTTTTGTTATTGAAATACTTTATTGTTTGGCTTGGGTTTCAATGTAACCTAAAACATACACACTTATCGCTCTTACATTGTTGCCATCGTCGTCAAGCTATACTAGTCGACTGCTGGACATAGCCCTCCCCTAAAGAGCGCCACTTTGTGCTATCATAGGGGGTAATGCCCATAATCCCCACGCTGGGCATGCGGGTTGGGGATTGCAGTTCCGTGGAATTGTACTGCAGGGGGCGCTGCTGCCTACCTCCCAGTTTGTGTCCCTTAGTCGCCTTTTACACACGCGGGAAGAATTGGGTTAGTGCTATTCTCTAGGCCGACACAACAAAGCAGATTGTAACTGTCCCCCGCGGCGTCACCTGTAGATTATCGATTTTCCTGCACTAAAAAGTAGCCTATGTTAATTCAGCTCTCAGCTAACTCCATACCGAATTTAATTGAAATCTTATCAGCCATTTAGACGTGAAGAAATAACAAACATACACACTCACAAAGTTTCGCCTTTATAATATTAGTGTGACTGTGAATTAGTGTGAATTTGTTTGTTTCGATGAGTGAATATCGGATAAATGTGTATAGAGATCTTGTTCTATCTCGTACAAAACTTAATTTTCCGCTATGCTACGGTAGTGCGTCTGTAGAACCCTGTCTCACATTCCAGAGAACCTTGGTTTGACACCGAGCACCGGTAAGTCCCAAAATCTCAGTCCCAAAGTCAAAAGTCACATAAGTCCCAGGCGGACATACTTAGACGAAATAGGGGTCGTGCAAAGGGCAAGATAAAAAGTACCCGAAGTTGGCGTGCGCGTATGCAACGACTAATAAATGTTAATGAAGTCCATCCAACGAATGTCTGGAAGAGATCACGTTTAGTGATAAGGCCGCCTTCTGTACTCTTAGGTTAAGAAATATCTGTGTAATTTCCATTTTTATGTACAATAAAGTGTTCTCTTTATATCTATGAAGCTAAAGAGATCTATCGGGATTGTTGCAAGTGGTCTCTGATTACCTCTCTGGGATACAGGCGTGAGTTTATGTCATGTTATGTTTATATAGGTAGTTTGTTTTACCCTGTCGAGGGGTATAATATATAATTGACCTCAATTAATAATAGACAGGAAAAGATAAACAATAACATTTCAATTACCACTAATAACATACTCGACTAATTACAGGTTGTTCTGCTCATTTACTTTGCAAATCCATCGCGTAGGACACAATCGGTTTATACAGAAAGTCTACTCAGTCCTACGGGGATATAGTCTGTTAGCTTTTAGAATATACCTCGGGATCTAGGCTTTGGTTTTTGCCAATTTTCGCCGGTTTTTGTACTAATGATCGAGTTCTGATTTCGAAATTAAGTGTCATATTAGTTCCGATATTTCTATTACACTAATATATCCGATGCTATCCGATAGCAGCCGAGGTATATTCTAAAAGCTAACAGACTATACAAAAGGTAAATTTCGTAGCCTGGGTTGGCTGAAAGCGTTTATGTAGTATTTTAAATTATTTCACTTTGTAGGGTACAGGCCTTCACTTAGAGAGAGAGAGCGATAGAGATATATATAGATAGACAGATAACACTTAATTTTCATAAAAATAGAAATTACACAGATATTTTTTAACCTAACAGTACAGACGAGACGAGAGTACGGGCTTAATTACCACGCGTGCCCAACGCGGATTGGCAATTTCGAGCGCTGAGGTATTTGATCACTTCAGACACTCAGGTTCCCTCACGATGTTTTCCTTCACGGTTAGCGAGTGGCATTGCTACTATAACTTCACAGATGTATATATTATATACATTTGTGCAGTTATAGTTGCGGTATAGTAGTAGAAGTTATAGTATATACTATATAATTAAAAAAAAGAAAGTCATTTGTACGTGCCCGCACTGTGCATCGAACCTTGGTCTCTCGCTTCTGAGTCCTTTTTTCTTCCACTGGGCTACCGCCGCCGCTTAAGAAGAAAATGACACAAACATCGACTGTGTAGTAAGAAAATGCAAAACAAGCGGAGGATATTCTGCTACCGCCGCCGCTTAAGAAGAAAATAACACAAACATCGACTGTGTAGTAAGAAAATGCAAAACAAGCGGAGGATATTCTGCTACCGCCGCCGCTTAAGAAGAAAATGACACAAACATCGACTGTGTAGTAAGAAAATGCAAAACAAGCGGAGGATATTCTGCGACCGCCGCCGCTTAAGAAGAAAATGACACAAACATCGACTGTGTAGTAAGAAAATGCGAAACAAGCGGAGGACATTCTGTGCGATTCCATATTTTCATCATTGACTGTAAACTGTCATTACGTTGACTACTGAATAAGCAATTCTCATGACTTTTATGTCCGTTTAACATGCATTCTATGGTACCTATTAACCAGTCACATTAGCAGTTCAAACTGTAGAATTACAAATGCCTGATTTGCAAAACTACAGCTACTATACATATTCAGTGTTGGTCAGATGAAGTTAATTTAACTGTAAGTTTTCGAGTACTACTACTAGCTGAAAAGCAAACAAGATTGTCCCGAGTACAAAAATGAGAAAATCATAGCAGTTTTTAAATTAACACTTCATAGAGTAGCCGCAGCGCGCGCGTTGCGGCTACTCTGTGCCCTGCTCGCTGAAGCACCAGAGTGTGATGTGTTTGCGGATGGAATTGAAAGTGTGGTGAAGGTATGTAAGAGAATGCTAGAAGACGTATGAAAGGTAGTGCTCTGATATAATATTGTAACGCTTTGGTGTTATTTTACTGTTATGTTACAATATTCATGTAAATAAATAAATAATAATAATATATGTATTGGACGTAACATAGGCTTCGTGTTCGAATGACCCAGAACTTTTTCGAAGCAATCACTCCGATGAAAAATAGAACATAGATGGTAAGAAAAAGAATACCGTTGTAAAACATGATGTACCAATATGTAGCCGAACTTAGCAGCCAATACTCCATGGCTTTAAGTAAAAATGTTTTTATTCAGATAGTTACACAATAAACGATACAAGACTGTGGCATTCTGCAAATCCATCTGATTATTCAAGACAGCTTACGTACTAACTTCTTCATCCGCCATTAAATGGATATCAAATAAATAAATTCACGCCCTGAGCGTCCCTTGAGGCACTCCTCCTATTCTCCTCACGTCAACACTAAGGACCATGCAGTAGGTTCGATTTGGTTGAGAACAGAGGATGACTGATGTAAACGGTGTATACTTTACAGAGTTCCTTGTTGTATTTTCCTAACAGTAGAATGTCCAAAAGTGCACGTAAAGTGTCGTTGTTGTAAACCTGTTGTTATGTATATCAACAAGTATTTAAAAAGAGAAAGCTAACTTGTTATCAGTGATAAAAACTGTATTTGCACGGATATTTACTCGTTTAATTTTACATTTTACAATTTTAGTGGCCAACTGCAAGTTGATATCAATAGTAATGTATAACTCATAACTGTATTGCGACTGCCATTACAGTATGCCATAACAAGGCTTGTTTTCTGAACCTGTCTGTCCTACCAAGTAATTATATTAAAGGCTTATAATATTTTCGTTTCCTTATCGTTATATTTTTTTCTCTACTAACTTAACCTAACAAACTCGAATGTTAGAATTTTTTTTCTTTGTTTAAAGCTTTTAATCAACTATATAATTGATCGAAGATGTCAGCCTTCCTTGATTGTTTCTTCTTTATTTCAAAAAAAAAATTCTCTGATTTCGTTCCAGTGATCTTCATCTATGTAATACTGGAATTCTCCGAGTATTATTCCTAATTTATTTGTCTATTCGAGTTAAAATGCTAGTATCCATCAGGTAACTACAAACTCAGCGTGGTCTACCTCTGCGCTTGGAACAACGATTTGTAAAAAAATAATTGGTAGACACTGGATGAGGATGAACAAGTACAGAAAGAAGCGAAGTGGCTTAGAGCTTTTAGTCAGGAGTACGCTAATGTGTAATGACAGATTATTCTGATGACTATCGAACCATCTATGTCTCCTTGTTTTGTGTCATCGGGTCGCTGAATTATCATATAAACAACGGTCACTACACGCCATTACGTGTCTTATAGGCTTTACGACTCGAATATTTATAAATGGTAAAACGCACCTTAAATGGCGAAGTTGTTGATGCTTGATGTGTGAAGAGAGAAGGAGAAAATTTGGAGGTGGCTTTTTCTACTCATTATAATATGCAGGTAATTTATTGATATTCCAGATACGATCTATCAAAATCACAGAGAATTAATTCATATTTTACCATGACATGGTCTCTATATGTCTAATTTTTTTTCTACATATCAATTACTTTAAGATAATATAAGAATATTCTTCAATGTACACTAGATTACAACTACAGCCATAGAGGTTACATCAGACAAGTTACAAGTTGCTAACAATAATATATGATTATACTATTTTTATTTTTTAATGCACTAACCCGTGCTAAAGAACAAATTTAAAAATAAATTAAAAATTTAAAAAATTTTAGCCTCTAAATAGGTTTTTAAATAATAATGTGTTAATGCTACTTACCGGAGTCGTACTAGAGGCCAATTGTATTGCAACAGCTGTGACTGTGTATTTAAGAGTAAATTCGGGGTGGCATCACAAATCTGAGCGCATACTCCGGTCTGAGCCAGATGGGTCCTTGTCGAGGTGTCTCCAGCGACGGAATCGTTGTGGAGGACATCATGATCTTTTGGAGACAAGTTCAAACGATTATTTTGCCCCTTCTTATCGTAGACTTCAACACTATTATACTTCTACTTTGTGTTCTTCATCTGTTAGAGGTAGGCGACCAATGTAGCTATTTCAATTAGTCGTTTTCAGCACAAATTCATAAAAAACTTCATAAATAGCACTTATAGGCGTGCATATACAGGGACAGCGAAACGACGACTGTCAAATTTCGCTTAGCAGAGAATAATTTTGACAGCCGTATACCGGTTCTTTAGAAAGCGCCATCTATGTATTTGCTTTGTGGACTTGTGATGAAAACGGCTCCTTGGGACTGCTATGTTGTTGCTATTGCCACCTCCACACATCTTCCTGCATGCTTGCCCCATCGCCGGCAATATTGAAATACCGGGCATCGTTCAGCCCTCGCTCGGCTCGCAGCTATTTTAATTGATATGTCCCAGTGTACAGAGGCAATACCAATTACGACTCCTACCGCCTGCCCGTACTAGAGTGTCTAGAAAGAAACGAGAATATTGAGCAAGAAAGTTGAGACGCCTGACACCTATGCAAAACAGATGAATATATTACACAGCAACAGTGGCTGTTAATTTCGATATCAACCCATGTATGTCCCCACTGCTGGGGCACGGGTCTCTTCCTGCATAGCAGGTAGGTTAGACCATACTCCACCACGGGGGCCAAGTCCGGGTTGGTGGAGGATTGTAAGACAGTGGCGGGCCTCACTGTCAGAAGTTATCAAGCTGCCCATAAAGCCTCTGATATGGCTTAACGTATTTATTATTTATTACGTATAATAAATAGTCTTACATTTACGTAGGGTTGAAATTTGGCATATATTATTTTACGAAATTCATTTATAGCAGCACGAAGCGCTCGTCGCCGAAGCGAACCAAGTGATTGGATTCAATCACTTGAGTTAAGCAACAACAGGCGCGGTCAGGTGCAGGATTGGTGACCGTCCCGTGACTACCATTAGTGGCATTTTTTCCGAGCGCTTCCGTGCTTCGCAAGGCACGTTAAGCCGTTGGTGCCGGCTGTCATGTAATGGCAGTCGTTAAGACATATCAGAGGCCTTATGGCGGCTTGATAACTTCTGACAGTAAGACCTGCCACAGTCTTACAATCCTCCACCAACCCGGCCCGACCCCCGTGGTGGAGTATGGCCTAACGTTCTTGCGATGCAGGAAGAGACCCGTGCCCCAGCAGTAGGGACTGATAACAAGGGTTGATATCGATTTACAGTACTTACTTTACTGTTACGTAAATTTAAAATAAAATCGTTGAAGAATCCAAAGATAAAATCATGTCTAGACAGTTACACTCACCGTGGATTGGAAATATCAACCGCTGAGGCTGATTTGAACACGTCAAATACTCAGATTTCCTCATGATATCTCCTTCTCCGTTAGCGAGTGGTATTGCTTCTGTAACTTCACAAATGTGAATAACTTAGAAAACAAAGTATTGGTATGCCCGCACTGGGAATAATGATAATAAATATTACACAGATCTCGTTAGCTCCATACTAAGTACGACTTAATGTCTTGTGCTACAGGTGCTAACGCGACGATACATTTAATACAATAAATACATATAACATCTAAGACCCCATACAATCTAGACAAGTTCGTTTCCTAGTTTGACCCGGCCGGGGACCGAACCCGAGACCTTCGGTTTTACAGTCAGCGTGCCAAACCGCTGCGCCACCGAGGCCGTCAGACCGAATCGAAACTGAGTGTCTTGCTTTTGAGCCCATTGTTCTATCCACTGGGCCGCCGCCGGTCTAACTATAGTACAACAGTTATTCTGCAATATTATAATTGCCATAAATAACTCCACCAGTCACCAGCGCATATCAGCTTTCAAAGGTAGAATAAAGACATAATTGCGGGGTTATCATGACTTTTTATTACACATCCGTTGACATTATTGAACGAGCGACAAACATACCGTGCCATGCGCTCAATTCCATCATCACTCACTAAACAAAACTATTACAGTGACAAAGACATAATGTAAGGAGCAATGAAGATGCGTTACTCCATTCGTAGCAACTTCAAAAAGAAGTTGGAGATAGTTTATTTAGCCGTCTCATATTTTAAATTACTGTTAGGCGACAAAAAAATACTATGTTGGCCTTCCAGTCGTCCGTCGCCATGGTAATTTGTATTTGGTGATAAGAAGAAGGAGACTAATTACACCGATATTAGAAGCATTTTTTCTTATTGGTGCTATTTCTTATGTGAAAGTCAAACTAATATATCAATATCATCCCTTTAACTTGTGACGTTGTGGTTCTTTAGTGTGTTCTTCTAGTAGGGCTTATAATTGAAGTTACATGAAATCTTTATTTTTATTTTGGCTTATATATATATCTACTTTTTCTTCTTTGGTCCTTTAACTCCTAGCGGAGCACAGGGGATCTCCAACCCGAATGCCCAGCGTGGGGATTATGGGCATTACCCCCTATGATAGCACAACGTGTTGTTTTTTAGAGGAGGGCTAGCTAGTCCAGCAGTTGACTAGTATAGCTTTACGACAGGAGCAAAGGGCCTCAACCACAGATTTCCACTTCTGACGTTGGTTCGCGGCAGCTTCCGATTCAGGCCAGCTACTGCCGATCGACTTGGCCTCTTGGTCTATTGATCTTTTCCAGGTGGTCCTTGCCTCCCCCCCCCCTTTCGGATGCTTATATATATAATAATAATACTGTAAGTGTTATCTGTAACTGAAATAACTGTAGCCGTACTGTAACTAAAAGGCTATTGATAAAATTTTATGCCGCCGACTATCAAACTTTCTGTGAATGTACGGCTAATTTTATGAGTTGACGGCGCCATGTACAAAATGGGGATTTCGTACAACTCTGTTTAAAGATTGAGAACACTTTTTTTTTTTTTTTGTTTATGCTGACATGCAATCGGTCGTCAGACCATAAGCAGTGCATATGAGTGAGGGTCTTTGGCGTGATAGGCTTGCCCTTCCAGAGCTGGGTAGCCTTTATTTATTATACTTCACAGGTTGTCCCACATGTGTTGTCGTTTCAGACGTCTTGTTTGGAGTTGTTCATTAATTAGAACACTTAAAAATATGATAAGATAAGAACATTCTTTATTGGACACCAGGAATATAAACATAAATTACTTACAAAGATACAGTACAAATGGCGTTCTTATTGCTTAAAGCACCTGACGTTCCAGACAATCACAGACAGCCAGACAGAAGTTATTTGTACAAAGTGTGTATATGGTAGTAAGTATCTATTGATAGCTTTAGTAACAATGATATATAGACAGATAGAGAACACTTTATTGTACATAAAAATGGAACTTACACAGATATTTCTTAACCTAAGAGTACAAACGGCGGCCTTATCACTAAAAGTGATCTCTTCCAGACAACTTTTGGATGGACTGGACTAATATATTGAAGAAGGAAGTAGATGTACAAATAAACAAGATTATTACATAAGTATAAATATATAAATGCCTAAACAATAGTATTAGTAGTAACAATGAATAGGTTAATACCTATTCATTGTTAAGTTAATACTTGAAATAGGTCATTTTATATTTTATTTTTCTTGTTTAGCTATTTTTGTTATCTTCCGCTCTCTGTTCAGAATGTATCTTGGGCTGGCTGGAAGAAATTTCTTTTGAATTAAGTCCGCCTTTTTACATCGATACTTACCTTTTATTTAAGTTTTTTTCTGTTTCTTAATTTTTGTGCAATAAAGCGGTTTGTTACGATTTTAGTAAGGGCTGGTCAAACAGTTCAAAGTCGGAGTTTCTCTGAAGGATAGGATTCGCAACGACAGCATCAGACAGAGAACCAAAGTTATCGACATTGCTCAGCGAATTAGCGAGCTGAAGTGGCAGTGAACCGACAACCGTTGGACTAAGCGTGTTCTTGTGTGGAGACCGCGACTCGGCAAACGTAGTGTAGGACGCTCTCCGACCACGTGGGATGACGATCTCCGAAAAACTGCCGGCAGATGCTGGATACGGCAAGCTGGAGACAGGGCGCTATGGCGCTCATTAGGGGAGGGCTATGTCCAGCAGTGGACTACATAATATAGCCTGAAGAAGAAGACGAAGAAGAAAGCGTAACAAACAAACAACCGACGATGTACAGCTAAGACGATGGGATACCGTATGTACTCCCTTAGATCCACGTCTACACGTCACTTTATAACAGAACGCATCGATTGTCGTAAAGTGCAGCGAAGTATGGCTGTCTCGGTTGTCCGCTTGTAACAAAGTAACGATAGCTGTGTAAAGTTTAATTATTATTTGTGCCATCCGCCCTGTCATGGAGACGGTTCAGGCTATTTGCTGGCTGCTGATTCATAACGGCTTGTGAATATGTCTAGAGTGTAGAAATATGATTAAAATGGCATGTGAATATGTGTAGAATGTAGAGATTTCTAATTAGAAGATAGTTCTTTTGAAAATATTCAGAATTAAGCTAAGCTAAGATCAGAAATGTTTAATCGAATATAGAAATGCGGTAGTTTGAAGTATGTTTACTCAAGCTACCGCAGAAATTGTGACTTAAAAAAATCTGGGTAATTTTGCAAAAAAAAAAACAAAAAAACTATACCGTTATGGTCTTATTTACACAACATCACACACAATCCGGGGCGTGGGCAGAAGCGCCCCCCGCAGTACAATTCCACCGAACTGCGATCCCCAACACGCATGCACAGAGTGGGGATTGTGGGCATTACCCCCTATGATAGCACAACGTGGCGCTCTTTAGGGGAGGGCTATGTCCAGCAGTGGACTAGCATAGCCTGACGACGACAACGACACAACATTACTTAGATTTAAGAAATCATCATTGTAATTCTTTTTTCCCATATAGTAGTATCTATCTATAGGTACCATTTATAAAAATGCTCAGAGACAGGCATAATCTGTGGTTACGTCTTTTTTAATACAGTTGCTCAAAAAGTGGCGTATTACAGGGACGTATAGCGTGCGGGATGGGGGCTATTACACACGCGTGCTTTTTTTTACCTTTACCGCACTCGTGCCTTTTCTTTCCCACCTGTCAAAATAAAAAAAACTAAAAAAAATCATAGAAGTTTTTATGAGCTACTAATTTGTTTCAATATCAGATTTAATTATTTGATTGAATGAGTTAAGTTAGGTTTCAGTTCATCTCATTAAATTTCATTTTCATTTCATATCAATAAAAAAAATCTACTGAAGACTTGGCTGTATGGGCATAGTTCCCTTTGCCTACTAGAATGGGTGAAGAAAAAATTTCTGCTTATATTTTTCAATACTCAATACTTTATTGCATTCCACAAGTTTCAAGGTTGTTACATTATAATTATAACTTAAAAGTTATTTGATAAGATCTTTGTGGACACTGTAGGGCACGCAACATTTTAAAGTGCTATATAAAAGTATGTATGACATTAATTTAAATTTAATTTGATTAATTATCATACAATTTTAATTAATTATATTTATAAAGTTACATTTATAATTTAATTAATTATATTTATAAAAATACATTTATACAATTTTTTACGGTTGGCGCCATTTTCCAAATATTTTTTCTTTATTAAATTGCTTATTTTTTCGCAACTGTATTAAAAATTGTCGTTCAGTACACGTACAATTCCACCGAACTGCGATCCCCAACCCGCATGCACAGAGTGGGGATTGTGGGCATTACCCCCTATGATAGCACAGCGTGGCGCTCTTTAGGGGAGGGCTATGTCCAGCAGTGGACTAGCATAGCCTGACGACGACAACGACACAACATTACTTGGATTTAAGAAATCATCATTGTAATTCTTTTTTCCCATATAGTAGTATCTATCTATAGGTACCATTTATAAAAATGCTCAGAGACAGGCATAATCTGTGGTTACGTCTTTTTTAATACAGTTGCTCAAAAAGTGGCGTATTACAGGGACGTATAGCGTGCGGGATGGGGGCTATTACACACGCGTGCTTTTTTTACCTTTACCGCACTCGTGCCTTTTCTTTCCCAACTGTCAAAATAAAAAAAAACTAAAAAAAATCATAGAAGTTTTTATGAGCTACTAATTTGTTTCAATATCAGATTTAATGATTTGATTTAATGAGTTAAGTTAGGTTTCAGTTCATCTCATTAAATTTCATTTTCATTTCATATCAATAAAAAAAATCTATTGAAGACTTGGCTGTATGCGCATAGTTCCTTTTGCCTACTAGAATGGGTAAAGAAAAAATTTCTGCTTATATTTTTCATTACTCAATACTTTATTGCATTCCACAAGTTTCAAGGTTGTTACAGTATAATTATAACTTAAAAGTTATTTGATAAGATCTTTGTGGACCCTGAAGGGCACGCAACATTTTAAAGTGCTATATAAAAGTATGTTTGACATTAATTTAAATTTAATTTGATTAATTATCATACAATTTTAATTAATTATGTTTATAAAGTTACATTTATAATTTAATTAATTATATTTATAAAGTTACATTTATACAATTTTTTACAGTTGGCGCCATTTTCCAAATATTTTTTCTTTATTAAATTGCTTATTTTTTTCGCAACTGTATTAAAAATTCTCGTTCAGTACACGTGCGGAACCGTCATTGCAACTTGTTCCGACTGTCAACCCTCGCCTTCAGCTGCGCCTCGGCTCGGGTAGACATTTGTCGGAACTCTTTGCAATGACAGCCTTTGCGCACTTCTAATGAAATATACTATTCCTCTACCACAGACTATAAACTGCCTCTGACGTGTGTTTTATGAATTCGTGTTTGTATAAGTAAGGCCTTTTAGTCTTAGAATTCGTCTTTTCGATGTATTTTGGTACTTAATTAACAGTGTTTACATATTATTCAACACTTAGAACTTATGCATTGAACTGGCTTTAACTCCAGACATCTATGTCGTCCAAATAATCTTTATGGTAGCCCTTTTTGGCACAAAATGTGCTCTACATATTAGTTAATCCGTGTTTTTTAATTGCTCACAAGAAAGGAAAATCAATAAAATATACAATAAAAAAAAGTAAAGATATTATTTTTCTTTTCTTTTTTCTATTTTCTTTTTCTTGTCCTTTTCTTTTACATTTTCTTTTTCTTTCTTTACACAGCATCGTTTTTATTCTACAATCGGCAGAAAGTCGACCTCTACGTGTGTTATTTTTATAAGGTTTCGTAAAGCAACCAATTTAACATTGGTTGCAAAACAACACGAAAGTAACAAAAGTTTGAGGACGAGTGCAGCTTTATGTTTGACCTTACTAAAAATAGGTTAAATGTTGTCTTAAACGATGCGATGTAAATGACAACCTCGGGAATTAAGATAATTTTTATGTTATAATAAATAATTCGTGTTGTTAATTGGAATTATATGATATACTATATATTTTTTTTAATGCACTAACCCGTGCTAAGGAACAAATTTAAAAACCTATTTAGAGGCTAAAAATTTCACCCATGCCGGGATTCGAACCCGCAACCTCTGGCTATCCGTGCCAGCGCTCTACCAATTGAGCCAATGGGCGACTCACGGCATCAGTGAAATTTCGAACCTCTTTACACTATTCTCTGTATTACGTACAGGCAGCGACATCTGACTTAAGCAAATTGCATTACTTACAGCCCCGACTACCTACTTCCAATACCTAAGCCGCCAATATTACCTCTTCTTTCGTAACTATTGTCTTTGTAATAATTTTCTGGTGTGTAAAAGAAAGAATATTCTGATCTTATCCTAATGAGCATCGCGAAAAAACACCAATGAGAATGATATAAATCGGCCTATCCGTAGTCATGGAGTTGAATATATAGAGGAATAAAACCGGATAAAACTAAAAAGGAGTTATATCATGATTTGAAAGAGGAAAGTTGCACCCGATGGACAAGAAATGATCCGGCAATGATACAGCCAGTGTCGGTGTTTATGTTATTGCAAGAGAGGTATTTACGATTATTGCCGGCTTTTGCGATGTTTGATGAATAAAGTATTGACTCTAGCCGATTACGGGGGCCGGGAGGCTAATAAATTCGCGATGAATAGTTTTCTTCGTTTGTTACCAGTGTTTTCTTCTGTCTTCGCTAAGAGAGGCAACCGTTGAGTGTGTGTAAATTGTTAACGACTAGCATAGTTACTTAGTTAGACCTGGCATTTCCGCACTAGCCTCATAGTTGGGTACGTTAACACTTCAGACACTAGGATTTCCTTACGATGTTTTCCTTCACCGTAAGCGCGTGTTACTGCTACTATAATTTAACAAATGTACATAACTTAAAAAAAACAAAGTCATTGGTACATGCCGGGGTTTGAACTCACGACCTCCCGATTGAGAGGACGGCGTTCTACACCGCTCCGCTACCACCGCTCGGACGACTACCATAAGCAGCGATTTAAATATTGATACTGAAAAGACTTTCGCAGTTTTTGCCTCATTTCAATAAAACAAAAGTTGATGGGTGGGGCTGGCAAACATTGGTTTCTTCAAGACATTTTTCTGTAAAGTTAGCGAGTGGCATTAAAAAATACAGGTACGTCGTGCCTTAAATAAAACTAGGACCTTTGTAATTTCAAGGGGGCTTCGAACGTCTTGGTGATCGAAATGACTTTCAATTTTGCCATTAAACATGGTTGAAAGGTTTGTAAGTCACTTAGTAATGATAAGATTTACAGCCAAGGTTATTATGCACAAAACTTCCGTTTTCAGCGGAAATCTAGAGCTTTCAAAAGTACCCAAAGCCGGCGTGCATGCATGCAACAAATAATTAACGTTGATCGAATCGAAGTGTCAGGATCTTGATAAGTGGTAGTCTCTGGTCTACCTCTCTCTCTCTCTATCTCTCTCTCTACGATACAGGTGTGAGGTTATGTTGCCAAGAGTTGTCTAGTCCTACTTTTTGTCGAGGGCCCAGAAAGACACAATTTACATGATTTAGAGATTTGTAAGTCACGTTTTTGCAAAAACTATCTGAAAAAGATGATGTCTATTGGTTTTTCATTCCTGGCGCTACTGAGTGCTTAGTGCGAGTTTTTTAACTACTCGATCGCGTTAACGTAAACTCATATTTCTATGGCATCGAGGAAGCGCCACCTAGTGACAAGTATGAGTAAAGAAATTAAAATTGCTGAGTGCGAGTTGTAATGGTTTACGTTGAGAAGTGAACACGTTTACCAGCCAAAACACGAATAAACGCGAGTGCGAGTTGTACTGTGACAGCGTTTTGCCAGTTCGAACGGTTAACTTACTCATATTCACTTCTCAATGCTCGATTAACGCGGTAGTAAAGTATTTCGATTGGATCTGTCTAACTCGCACTAAGCACTCTGAACAGTAGTTTTAGCGTAAGCAAAACACAAGTCTAGGTATCGACACTATCACTAATTTCATCGCCACACCGATTTTATAAGAATTATAATTTTTTTTTGCATGCCTACCAACTTTTTCATCTACTTCCTGCAGTCGACTGGTAGAAAATGCTTATGGCATAAAATTCGCCGCAGTGTACGGTTTTATTGTAAAATTTCAGTGCAATAAAAGTATTAATAATAACAACTTATAGTGCATTAAATTTATAAGCATGCATCTTATATTGCCACGCTTTAGAAGGCGTCATGTGTGATCTAGACAATGTAATAATACCCTCTTGTGTACAACATGGCTGCAATGAATGAATTGAATAGATAAGGTCAATGGGGACATTTTTCGAAATGCAACGATGTTAAAAGTCAATAAAAATGTCGGTGAAATTCCGAGTAGCCGGTGTCGATTTTTTCTGCCTCTTGACACGACATGCGCGTTATCGTCAACATAGTATGCCAAAATCGAAATAAATTTTACTTTGTGGAGGCTTTTAAAAGTCGCACGATTGCTCAAAGTTGCACTGAACTCTGATAAAGGGCCAATGCCGCTGCCAGCCCCTTGTCGACGCTGCAAGGAGGCCAAAGGAGAAATAAAGCTTACGCAACAGTATCAATAACCAAAAGTGTTTCGACTACCGCTCGTCGAGTTACGTATGTACCTTGTCCAACAGAAGATTCACTTCAAGCTTTTCAAAGAACAAAGTGCTTAAGGCAAACATTAGCAAAGACTGTGGTAGCCGAGTGGTAGAAACTCCGGCTTCTTAATCGGAGGCCGTGGGTTCAAATCACGGCATGTACCAATGACTTTGTTTTCTAAGTTATGTACATTTGTGAATTATAGTGGTAATACCACTCGCTAACTGTAAAGAAAAACATCGTGAGGAAACCTCAGTGTCCGAAGTTTTAACATATAATCAGCGCTTGCTACGTACAATGGCATAACTAATTAACTTACTAGCAAAGATTCAATGATATTTATAGCAAAATTAGAAAAAAATCCAAAAAACACTTTTTGATAAAAAGAACAAACATCGAGAAAGCCTGTTCTTACTATTTTAGTAAATTTATTCATGCGGAGCCAAAGAAGTTGCGGTTCTTGAAGTTTTCCTTCACCTGCTTACCCAGAAACCACTCCATTTAGTTTACAAGACTGGTTTTGTTATCCTTATCCCACTGAAGACATAATTTCTGCATTATTTCAATACTAACTACCCGAGTGAACTGCGTACTGCCACAGAATCCGTTTTTACATTTCTCGACTATATACAGGCAATGTTTTTGACGGTCTCTTTTGTGGTTGACCACGAGTGCCACGAACCTTTTGCGTCTTCCTTTTTCATCATCGTAATGTGGTCCATTCGGGACCGACACATAATAATTATCATTTAAATCGCCGCCGCTTGACAGTTGACAAATGTAATGGAGATATGGGCCTGACGATTGCGCTACAAGAATTTTTATAGCGTCGTATCGGAAGGGGCGCGAGTGGCGCGGCGTTTCTTTCGCTCATAAAAATCGATGGTTAGTGATGCATTTACACCGGGGAACATTGAGCGAATTCACCATGAAAATTATACAAAAATTAGGTACCTGTTATTTAAGTTTTTTTTTATTCTTAATTTTTGTGCAATAAAGCGTAACATTCCTGCGATGCAGGAAGAAACCCGTGCCCCAGCAGTGGGGACATACAAGGGTTGATAACGAACGAACGAACGAAAGCGTAACATGCAAACAAAAATTTACATGATTAGACAAAGGAAAGCAGTACTTAACATCAAGAAACGGAAGTGGAGTCTTTTGGACATATAATGCATGCATACATGATTAAATGCAGTCACGAGGCGTAGCAACAAGTAGGTACAGTTTCCTTCAACTTATCCTACAAGGTAAGATTCTGGCCAGAAGGCGACCTGTGAGACCAAATATATATAGCTCTACGACGTACGACAGTGGTTTTAAAAGAGACCCAATTCCTTGTTTGCATTGACAACCTTGAAAAGGAATTGGCCGCCAACCTCCGATAAGAAATTCACATAAACAAGAGGAAATAATTTAGGGGTTTGACAACGCATATTGAAGACAGAAATCGTTGGTAGAGCCATTAAATGACAAACATTAAATTTTTGTACTAAGTCAAGTTATTTACATGTTGGTCGTACCTATGATTTTTGGACAAAATTCGGTGCGTGCAAACTGGTTGGAAACAGCGTAAAAAACTTATTTTAATATTTTTTTTATAAATCTTTCAATCAGTTTTCATAAACTTTAGCTATTGTTATTTGAGGTGAAAATGATTATTTTATGGGTTGTCGAGTGCTCATATTAATCTCATCAGATGTTTTGCACTTGCAAGCATTTCGTGCTTGGTTGGTCTGAATGCGCCCACATATAAATCGATGGGTAATGTTCATGTTTTTAACTCGTACGGTTAATAGTTTTCGAGTAGTCGGCCGATGACACTTTTATTGCAGACGCTTTATTGGATTTGTGTACAGTTGGATTGAATTATTGTGTTGTTTTATTTTTCCGCCAGACTTGTGCACCGACCGTTGCGTTAGCATTTTTATTTCTAAGTTTACAAACGTGTACATTGGCGCTTTAAAGTTGAAGTACATTGCTGCTCGTTTTTGCGTTTTCCATACAAGTCTTTCAGGGTTCTTAACCGTTGATCTACAGACCAGTGGTGGTCCCTGGAGGCACTTCAAGTAGCACCCGAAGCCATTATTGCGTAATAATAATTAAATGAATGTTAGTCGCAAAATTCCGTGTGTCTTATTTATAGATTAAACAATTGTATGTTACCAATTACCCAACTGGGTGGTCCAGACGGGGACGAAGAATTCCCCCGCCCGCTATAACACAGATCAGGCACTCGTGAGAGCCGTACCGGCTGAGGCTAGACCAGCAAGCCGAAGCTACGGATGTGAGCATGGGTGCTTACAGTATGTTACGCAAGGGCGAAGGGACTGCACATCCCCGCAGCGCCGGAGCAGTTGCAGAAGTAAATAACGGGCAACTTTGCAATTGCCGAGGTCACGGACAAACTTAAGGAATCATCACCATCAACCCATTATATCCCCACCGAGAGGCACGGGTCTCTTCCCTGAGGAAGGTATAGGCCATTCTCCACCACGGGGGTCAAGTCCAGATTGATGAAGGCTTCTTGCTGTCAGAAGTTTTCAAGCCGCCCTAAGGCCTCTGACTTGGCTTACCGACTGCGATCTATCGACGGCAGCCGGTACACACTGCTTAACATGCCTTGCGAAGCACGGAACTGCTTGGAAAAATGCCACTAACGTTAGTCACAGACAGTCACCCATCCATGCACTGAACGCGGCCTATGTTGCTTATCCTTCGTGATCGCTCAGGTAGCCGGGGTTATGAGTAATAAACTGAAGCAATACCACTCACTAACTGTTAAGGAAAACATCGTGAGTGAACCCAAGTGTATGAAGTGCGAACATACTTCAGCGCTTGCTACGTACAAGGCCTTACTAGTGGCTTAAGTGCGGAAATCTCACGTCTAACTTCAGGTCTTCAGGTAATCAGGTCTTGGATGTTTACATGTTTGTGATGTCGTTGTTTCTGGTTCCCACGACACAGGGTATCCTAGTGTGGGGCCAGAAGCAATGTATGTGACTGTATGTAAATGTTATGTTATGTTAACTAACTCCAACTAAGGTAGATCCAAATATAACGTAAGTACACTAGAGTTTCTTTGTCTCACTGAGGTTTTATCGCACAACGCTACTACTGTATTCTATTCAATTTAAGGCCGACACGACTAGCTACAAATTTCCGACTCCAATCGATAAGTGTACTCGTTATCTGTAGAGATCTTACACACCTCTCACACTTGCGGGGTTTTCTAATAAAACAGTGAGCTGTATCGATAAGTATCTGTGAAGTTACACCGCGGGGTGGTAACGGAAGGTTAGCTCCGAATACAGTTAATTCCTTAGATTTTTTTTTTAGATTTTTTTATTAGGTCTATAACGGGGCAAACCTCTTTACACCATTTTCATTTCTTTTTCTATCTTTTTCAAATATTTAAATTTTGTCACACATTTCGAAATTTCCCTCATTTTCATCACTACTACTTTACCCTTCGACCAGATCTGACTATTTTACCCACTTATGCGTTTTTATCCAGTTTTTATGTTTTATTATAAAATATCTATCTACAAATAAAACAACACCTGAAGTCGTTCCAATTCTTATTATTTTTAAAGGATATACAACGTTTCTCTGGAGCCCCACGTTGGGCGCCATTGGAACGTTCCAGTATTTATTATTGTTATTATTATATATACTATATATTATTTATTTATAAGTTGTTGCCTGTTGTTACTTAACCAAGTGATTGATTCCAATCGGCGAACCGAGTGATTGGAATCAATCACTTGGTTAAGCAACAACAGGCGCGGTCAGGTACAGGATGGGTGAGCGTCCCGTGACTAGCGCTAGTGGCATTTTTCCGAGCGCTTCCGTGCTTGGCAAGGCACGTTAAGCCGTTGGTGGTGGCTGTCATATAATGGCAGTCGTTAATACTTGTCAGAGGCCTTATTGGCGGCTTGATAACTTCTGACAGGGCCTGCCACTGTCTTACAATCCTCCACCAACCCGGACTTGGTCCCCGTGGTGGAGTATGGCCTAACCTTCCTGCGATACAGGAAGAGACCCGTGCCCCAGCAGTGGGGACATACAAGGGTTGATAACGAAAAGATATACAACGTTACAGGTCTATAAAAACGGCGTTCTGGCGTGCGCTGCCAAAACCGCTAAAGTTACACATGTGTAAGGTATGATAGAAATGCTTGAAAAAATTATTAAATATCTCTTAGTTTATAGGAGCATACTGCAGTAGCCACCTATAGGCCTATGATTAGGGCTCCGCAGTGCTCAGTTACCGTATTTCTTATGTTGACAATACTGTGTAATTATAGTGAGACTGTAACATCTCGATATTGTTAGGCTGTTATATTTTTCAAATGCGACGTCATGTCATAATGTCAAAATTAGTTAGTTTAAAATTAGCGTAGTTCTTTTGTACGCCACACTAATATAAGCTACTCGAAATACTAATCCTGCGCAGACGAAGTCGGCACTAGTTATTAGGCTGGGCGCATGCTGAGACGCAGGCGACGCAGCACAGCGCAGCGCAAGGCAGCGCAGATTTTGTTAAGCATGGAACGTTATTGAGCTACGTACCCTGCTCTGCGTCTCGTTGTAGTGCCAACATAGATTTTTGCGCAACGCGTGCACGTCGAGGCGTGTGTACTAACAATTTTGTTGCAATGAAAGAACAATTATTTGCATGCGGCGGGATTATGTCTGCCTCAAATGCCCTGCTCTGTACTGAGCTGTGCTGTGTCGCCTGCGTCTCAGGATACGCCCAGCCTAATCGATATAAAAATACCATTTCGATTAATATTGGCATGGTTCCGAAGCGCTTCTGGTCGCAGGATGTTCTATGACCGCCTGTCGCATAAATATCATCGAGTCGGTCGATAGGCTACCAGTCAGTGTTTAAGCGTGTTTTATGCGTTGCCTGGGATCGTGATAATATACGGATTTATGGCCGGGAATCCGCTGGGGTTACGGCTACTTGATACGTTTGACGCCACAGATTAGATAGTGGCCGGTTCATTATCGTAGATGTGACGTTGATAGTTTTGAGTTTCTTTTATTTTATAGTTGTCTGGTTACCGTAGTTAAGGGTATTCCAGTTAGGGACCAGGTGAAGTGATTAAGTTGTGTGGAAAATAATGTTATATTATTATTTTTATTATATACTAGCTGAGCCAGCGAACTTCGTACATACCGCCTAACAATCGATTCTTTATTTTTTTCTGCGTAAGAACCATCCTAAGACTTCGAGAAATATTGTAAAAAAAGAATTAGCGAAATCGGTTCAGCTGCTCTCGAGATTTGCGCTTACCAACACATTCGGGGATTCATTTTTATTTTTATAATATAGATTAGTTTCTCGCGAAGGTATTCAAATACCTCATCTATTGAAATTGGCAATCCGTCCGCCTCACACCGTGACTTGACGCTGATTGGTGAGTAGGTCAAGATACGCCCCGGACACGTACCTATAAACTCAAATAAGCTTATATCGTGGTCGTTTTCAAAATATTAACGATGGTACTACTGACCCGTGGTATTGTCCTCGGTCTACCCAACCAAGACAGATACATGGTCGGGTCTCGTGGGGTGTATTTTCATATCATTGACACCTAGAAGGTTCGATGCATGTGCGCGCGTAGACTTTAAGCAGCAACGAAATTAAATCGCCATTTTCATGCAACTGTTATTTTAACAGAATCTATAGCTTGGTCGCTGCGTAACCCTCTGGGCTACAGTTATGTTTGACGAGGGGTCACAAGCAGCCAGTTGCTTACTCTTTGACATGCAAGTAAGTTGAAAAATGGCGTGTTAAGAATTGGGAATGGAAATAGACGGCTGATATACGGGCGCTTGATGAACGTAAACACGGCTTAAACCACGCTTAAACTCTGATTTATGATTATATTTAACCACCGCCTTTACTGCCGCGCGTTGAATGAAAACATTGTTATTCGGAGAGCATCCCGCGTGTTATAAGCAGAACGTTACTACGCGTCAGAATTCATCACATAAACTCTTTGCATTTGTGGTCATTTTCACGGGTTGTTGTCGGTTTGAGGAGGGTTTTAGCGAGGATTTTGGATAGAGTAGTGAAAGCTTACTGTGGACATTGGATGTTGATGCCCTATCGTAAAGTGTAAACTTTATAGTAATGTTTTGTTTTTTCTTTTCAATATTGCAACTATAAATTTTAGTTGTTTACGATACATACACAAGTAGCTGTGGTAGCCCAGTGGGTAGATCAATGGACTCGGAAGCAAGAGACCCAGGTTCGATCCCCAGTCCGGGTATGCACCAATGAGTTTGTTTTCTAAGTTATGTACACTTATATTCTTTTTAATGCACTAAGCCGTGCTAAGGACAATTTTAAAAACTTATTTAGAGGCTAAAAACTCCACCTATTCCCGGGATTCGAACCCGCGACCTCTGGCTATCCATGCCAGCGCTCTTCCAACTGAGCTAATGGGCGGCTCACCGGCATCAGTGAAATTTCGAATCTCTTTACAATTCTGTTTTACGTACAGGCAGCGACATCTGGCTGAAGTAATTTGCATCACTTGCAGCCCCGAGTACCTACTTTGCAGTTAGGTTTTACATCGGAATGATATCGCTGTACCCACATGATTATATTCTTTTTAATGCCCTAACCCGTGCTAAGGACAATCACGTGCTATGTACATGCTTCACAAGAAGTTATAATGGCAGTACCAATCGCTAACGGTGAAGGAAATCTGAGTGTCTGAGCGGTTTAAGTACCACAGCGCTTGAAATGGCCAATCCGCGGTGGGCGCGTGGTAATTAAGCCCATACTTTCTCTCTCTCTTTCTGAGAGGTCTGTGGCCGGCAGTGGGACGTTAATAGGCTACAAAAAAACACTACTAACATGATTTTTTTTGTATTTTTTTAGTAATAAGGCCGCCATTTGTACTGTATTTATATAAACCTATTTAGAGGCTAAAAATTCCACCCATGCCGGGATTCGAACCCGCGACCTCTGGCTATCCGTGCCAGCGCTCTATCCAACTGAGCTAATGGGCGACTCACGGCATCAGTGAAATTTCGAACCTCTTTACACTATTCTCTGTTTTACGTACAGGTGTAAGTTGTCCTTAGCACGGGTTAGTGCATTAAAAATAAAAATAGTATAATCTGTATTTTTATATTATAATTATTATTATTCTTTATTAGCTACTCCAACAGTATTTTCACATTTCATATAAAAACTACTTATTCTAATGTACAATTTAGTGTGAAACACCTTTACAGGAGTATACAACTTTAAAAAAATTGTGTGTTCAGTAAAAGTTAAAATTACATGGTAAATCTAAATTCTTATTAATTTAATTTACGAATTTTGAAAATTAATTTACAAATTTTGATTACAATAAATTAATATTTTAGTACACATTACAATTTAGAATAATATTAATAACATTAGTTCAATTTGCTTTACATTACTGATTTTTTTATATAATTTCTGTTACTGTAATTTCTGTATACAATAAAGAATAAGTTATAAAGAATAAGGCGGTAACGTTTTCATAGAGCTACGGTTGCTGTGTTTTATCCGGATTCCCTATTTCATTCCGAAAATTGTTTGTTCAAAATACGGTTCACCTACGAATCATACTTCGAACAATTACTTCGAAAACGTTTTGCCGATGCCTTGTTGCTTCGAAAAATGTAACACCGGTGCATTATATTATCGATGCTTATTATTTCAATACTTTGTTCCTTCAAAAAACGTTTTACCGAGAGTTTTACACACCGTAACAGAATATTATAATGTTATAAATTCAAGGGTCGCCTTCCTGGGAGTTATTTACTTTTGGTTAAGTGCTTTTAAGATTTGATGATACCTAAATGAATGTAGAAAGATAGAAATGAATGTATAACTTTGAACACCTATTTATTTTGATTATAGTATTTTTCCGTCTCTGTGGGATAAAATAGGTACATCATTTCACGACACCCGATTGCGAAGAAAATGTGAAGTACTCTCGAGTATGCCAATGAAAAATTAAAAGGATTTAAGCATAAAAACTTCTATGCAGGTACTTTTTCAACAATTCAGCACAAGATGATAATGATGTAACAAGGCACCGAACTAACGGCAATCAGTGCATTAACATTCGATAAAATTAATCGTCGCATTAAAAAGCATCGCAGTAAAGTTTTCGATGTACCGAGGCATCGAACCAACAAGCAGTCGGTGTATAAAAATTCGATTGAATAAGGCGTCGAACAATCAATCGTTCGAAGTATCATTTGTAGGTGAACCGTATTTCGAACAAAGAATTTTCGGAATGAAGTAGGGTACCCGTTTTATCCAGATATATTTCTCTACTTTGATTTACCATCGCGGTGGAATAGTAGGCCAAGGCAGGGCACTCAAACAATAAACATATCTTTATAATAACTACAACATAAAACTCATACGATTATTCAAATTTAGGGTCGTAAAGGCGCCAAATATAAATCGTCGTCGTAAATCGGTATTATTACGGTTTTATGCTCTTTGAGTGTCGATTTAACTACGCATAATAGGCAAGACTATATTGTAGGAAAACTCCTACGTTGATATACCTACTCGTATGTTAGCCAACGTAGGTATATCAAAGGAGGAGTTTCTTATAAGTATTATGCAACATCCAAACCAATTTTTATAAACCTATTTAGAGGCTGAAAATTCCACCCATGCCGGAATTAGAACCCGCGACCTTTGGCTATCTGGCACGGATAGCCAGAGGTCGCGGGTTCGAATCCTGGCATGGGTGGAATTTTTAGCCTCTAAATAGGTTTTTAAATTGTCCTTAGCACGGATTAGTGCATAAAAAAAAACAATTTTTATAACATAACCTAACGTGTGTATCCCAGAGGGGTACGCAGAGGCCATAGACTGCCACTTGCCATGATCCTGACAGATCTTACCTTCGCTTCATCAACGTTCATTATTCATTTAATGCATGCACGCACCGGTTTGGTCTTGCCTTCTGCTAATACGTCCTCTACTTAGTCAAAGTACGAGTATGTCCCCCTAGAGCCGGGTCCAGATGCGTGTACTGTGTAATGTAATATAACGTGTAATGTAACGCGAATTCTGCGTGTGGACGCACTAGGAGCATTACATGTAGCGCTCGTAGTGTCGTCTGCACACACGATTCGCGTTACATTACTCCTTAGATTTCGTTACATGTTACAACCGCCTGGATCCGGCTTAGGACATTGTATAAGATAAACAACGTAGATTTAGCACTTGACAGTTTTGACATTGGTAATTCATAATGGTATTTTGACATTTTAATTATGTAAATAAACTTTTATAACATATTTGCATGTTAGAACATACCTAACAGAATGTGAGCTTATATTTAATAATATGTCATCATAATGTACCACGTTCTAAGCAAATAAATTTAATTTTATTTGTTATTTTAGGACGTCCATTCATTCTTTTCATTATCATCATATCACACTGTTTAATATGTATATACATAATATAAAAATGAATGACTGAACGTGTTTGTAAGCGCTAATCTTGAGATTAGCTGAACCGATTTCGCTAATTCTTTTTTTAGAATATTCCTTGAAGTACTCGTACTTCAAGGAATATTTGACATTGGTAATTCATAATGGTATTTTGACATTTCAATTATGTAAATAAACTTTTATAACATATTTGCATGCTAGAACATACCTAACAGAATGTGAGCTCATGTTTAATAACATGTTATCATAATATACCACGTTCTAAGCAAGTAATGTTTAATTATACTTTTTTTTATGTACTAACCCGTGCTAAGGACAAATTTAAAAAAACCTATTTAGAGGCTACAAATTTCACCCATGCCGGGATTCAAACCCGCAACCTCTGGCTATCCGTACCAGCGCTCTTCCAATTGAGCCAATGGGCGACTCACCGGCATCAGTGAAATTTCGAACCTCTTTACACTATTCTCTGTATTACGTACAGGCAGCGACATCTGGCTTAAGCAAATTGCATCACTTACAGCCCCGACAACCTACTTTGCAGTTAGGTTTTACATCGGAATGATATCACTGTACCCACATGATCATACTATTTTTTTTTTAGATAGCCAGAGGTTGCGGGTTCGAATCCCGGCATGGGTGAAATTTTTAGCCTCTAAATAGGTTTTTAAGTAATATTTAATTTTATTTGTTATTTAAGGACGCCCATTCATCCTTTTCATTGTATACTATATATAATATAATCACGTCACATGACATCACATCACAGTATCATCACATCACACTAATTTTACAAAGGCGCAAGTTTGTGAGTGTGTATGTTTGTTACTTCTTCAGGTCTAAACGGCTGGAGCGATTTTAATCAAATTTGGTATGGAGTTAGATGACACCCTGGAGTTAATCCAGGGTATCATTTAACGTCACAGGGCATCATGACACACGACATCAGGGTGTCATGTGTTAACATAGGCTACGTTTTACTGCGGGAAAATATGTTATTCCCATGGAAAATCCGAAGAACCGCGGGTAACACCGCGGGGCACAGCTAGTAAATCAAATTATTACACATTAAAACATTCACAATAATTATGAAATTCCCACCCCCCAAACTTAAAATAAAATAAATGTACAGAATACGCAGTGATGCGCTCTCCAGTTCACCGGTTTGGTAAACAAATAAGCCGTAGAACACACTAGCAAGGAAATCGTTATTTGGTCTCATAAATCCTACGGTACAGCTAAAGAAGTTGTTCTACTTCACTTCTTCGTCACTTAAGCTTGTCGATGGCAAGCCATCGTGGTGAAAGGATATGCCAATCAGCGTAAGGGACTCTCTGTTCTACTAAAAGTTTAATTGGGCCTATGACGAGCAATCGTAGCGGAGCGGTAGAACGCCGGCTTTTCAATCTTGAGGTCGTGGGTTCGAATCCCGGCATGTACCAAGGAATCATTACCGCGAAATACTATGTATTTCGGCGGGTCCGTGGGGACCCAGAAGCGACGCGCCTCACCTACTCATCGGGCGACCCAAGAGCTGGTAGCTACCTCGGCCAGCGCATCAGCCTGGACATTCAGAGAGGGAATGCTGCCTATGTCTTGGGAACTCTCCCCATCGGCAGCGGTGTAGACTTTTTTTTTCAAACCTTTCTTTTTTTAAAGTATTTTCTAAAGTTAACACGAGCACTAGACATAATTAAAACTGTTTTTTACGGATTTATGCTCGTTTATTACATTTTTACAATTTTCCAACGTTTCGGTACTTTTACAGGTGCCGTGGTCTCGGATGACTGAGGTGGTAGGCGTCTTTTTGAAAGCATTAACGGTTAGTTTACTACCCTCGGCAAAATTTACAAAAGTTAATTATGAAGTTACGTTCCAAAATAGGTATTTAAATTATTTTATATAAAGTCAACAATATTGATTATTAGTAATTGAAGTTAAAAATCAAATTAATAAATCCAATTATTTTACATGAACTAAAAATATTGATTATTAATTGAAATTAAAATTAACTCTACAGTCACACTTTTAGCAAGGGGGTCTCATGCACTTAAGCACTGGTTCCCATGCATTTCTTTTTTTGTAAATCTTTATAAGTATTAATTTGTGGAGTTATGGTAGCAGCACCACTCGCTAACTATGAAAGAAAACATATCGTGAGGTAGTGTTTACAAGGGGTTGACACCATGTACATATTAAATTAAAGCGCTCGTGGTACCGGGGATTTGGAATCCATCGCTTGTGTTAACAACACCAGCCGCGGTCAGGTTCTGGATTGGTGAACATCCCGTGTCTACAGCTTATGGCTTGTGTGCTTTGCAAGGCACTTTAAGCCGTGGGTGCCGGCTGTCATGTAATTGCAGTCATTAAGCCATGTCAGAGCCTTAATGGGTGGCTTGATAACTTCTGACAATAAGGCCCGCCATTGTCCATTGGACTTTGCCCCGTGGTGGTTATCGCCCAACCTTTTTGCGAAGCAGAAAAGGACCCGTGCCCTAGTAGTGGGATCATACAAAAACCATATCATTTATTTTGTCTAGTTTTTCTCTCTATATATGTAGGTATAGGTAATATTCGTAAATTTGTACCTTCCTTACATATCCACGATTCTTTTTTTCGGAAGACATTCCCGATCTTTCTCGCACCACGCTGCAGTTAATAGGCGGCGTATTAATTGAGCGCATAAATATCGCGTCCGAAGCAAACACGTCCGCTCAGAGCGTTTGAAGTCTCTGGGACCATCAGAGGATTAGCACCAGAAGGCTGGTTACCGGCGTTCAAATATTCACAAAGTGTTTCGCAATCCCGAATCGATGTACCTCCTGAATGCAGCACATCTTCCGACGCTGATTAAGGAACCCTATCGCTACGATAGTACTGAGTGCTTAGTGCGAGTTTTTTAACTACTCGATCGCGTTAACGTAAACTCATATTTCTATGGCATCGAGGAAGCGCCACCTAGCGACAAGTATGGAAATTAAAATTGCTAAGTGCGAGTTGTAATGGTTTACGTTGAGAAGTGAACACGTTTACCAGCCAAAACACGAATAAACGCGAGTGCGAGTTATACTGTGACAGCGTTTTGCCAGTTCGAACGGTTAACTTACTCATACTCACTACTCGATGCTCGATTAACGCGATAGTAAAGTTATTCGATTGGATCTGTCAAACTCGCACTAAGCACTCTGGTCGGTGGAAAGACGTGAATTTAGATTGCTGGGGATCTTGAGAAACTGGGGCGAAAGACTTATACCCAGCACTGGGCAGCGGTACTGAGCATCATGATGATAATAATGACGATATTGTGATTGAAACGCTGAGAAGAAGTGCGTTAGGAGGCGGTGATAGATACTCAATTCCACAAGTTTCCGCATTAAGACAAGAGGCAACGGGTTTTCCACAAATCATATCGTCGAAAGTAAAAGAAGAAAAAAAGAAGAAGTAGAAGGTTCAGTGCATGGATGGGTAAACCTCTATGACTAACGCGAGTGGCATTTTACTGAGCAGTTCCGTGCTTCGCAAGGCATGTTAAGCAGTTGGTGCCGGCTGCCGTCAATAGATGGTTGTCAGAGGCATTAAGGCGGCATGAAAACTTCTGACATTAAGACCAGCCACTAGTTTTGCAAGCCTCCACCAATCCGGACCTGGCCCCCGTGGTGGAGTATGGCCTATACCTAAAATTTAAATATTTAAAAATGATAGATAGAAAAAGAAATAAAAATGGTGTAAAGAGGTTACAACCTTCCTTAGGGAAGAGACCCATGCCCCTCAGTGGGAGCATAATGGGTTGATGATGATTTATTTCTTATGCCATATGACACGAAGCCACGAACGACCACGAAGACATCAAGTCCCGTATTGCCAAACAAATTATCAGTCTGCATCACTAGGGCTTCCTAATAATTATAGTAATGCCTGTATCAGGCTTCGCGCTTTACATAAGTTATAAAAGATGTATCTGACTTTGAAATTTCTTTTACTCCTTCTCTCCTCAGCCTTTCTCGTCCTGCTGCCGTCAGAGCAATCTGCTTCGTATCGTAGTCTCTACAGGGGACTTCTGAATCTTTTTATCGGATTGGGCATCACTTTTTCGGCAGATATGACGAATGCAACAAGTACTTATTCAAATAATGTTCTTCTGTATTTTCTCTCTTCTTCTGAAATGTTTGAGAACGGTTCGTTGTAGAAATATGCCCTCTTTTTCACAGCTAATTGTAAACAGCGGCCGCTTAATGCGCGCCGCTGAAATATGGATGCGTTGTAGCCCTTTTAGGAGTAGGTTGGGACACACAAGTGTTTTTGTACAGTCGACCTCACGTCCACTTTCACACTCGTGCTCTTTGATGAGTTGCGTTAAGAACAAATTAACAATAACAAAAATATGTTTGATGGGCTATCAAACATTATCAAGATAGTTTTTTTTATTATTTAAATTTAGGTCACATTTACCATGTTTGGTGCACAATACAATGAAAATAATAATGTAATCTAATCTGATCTATCTAGATTACATACAATTATAGGTATTATGGTTGGATACATTGCGGAAAGTCATTAATTAATATTGTAATAAAGTATTTATGTCATTTGTCAATATGCAATAGAATTTTAGATTAGAACTTTAGTATTTTTTTCCATGTTTGTTAGTAATAATTTCAGATCTAATCATATATCTTAATGCCTTGTTCGCGTGTTCAATTTCTAGCGGACCAATCTAAATATACCAATAGAATATTTAAAAAAATCGTCATTTTCGATTTCTACAGTAAGAACAATAAGAATAATTTACTTCCTAAAACCTTACATAGTTGATGCAATTTAAAATTATAGCTAGTTAATGAATCAACATAATTACGTTAGCTTCTGTAGCTGTCTTAGGCTTGACACCTGTATTACAATTGCAGCATCTGTTTTGAAAAGAATATGAAATTTTTTGGTCGCTTCTTCTTCTCCACAAAATCTACTAATTATGAAGCTTTGACGTTCATTGAGAAAACGTTTTGTTTTTATAGTGAATATTTTTTTTCACTTTGACTTTGACAAGTAGTGGCAATTCCCCAGTGAGATGACTTAGTTTTTAGTTACAGAAGTGATGCTAGTTATACTTACTTTGATAGAGTATTATACTTAAGTGCACACGAAATATTAAGCTAGGTGCATGCCACGATTTATGAACGTTGATGAAGCGAAGGTGATCTGTCAGGTGGCCAGTGGCAGTGCCTGGTCTCTGCCTACCCCTCTAGGGTAGAAATTTTTCAATTAAAAAGTTTCTACATGTAATGTTGCTAAATATCTGAAGTCGCACTAAGGTGCCCCCTCTTACAAATATGACAATGATAGGATTGTGGCGTCTCCGCCATCCGTGCCACGGATACCAAGCTCGTGCAACGGACGCAGCGCATAGTCTATGTGCGCAGGGAGTCATGGCAACGAAATAAACAGTTAGATGCCTGTGAAAGAATCCTCCCGGTTTAGCTAAAAGTTTTCTTTTATGTAAATATAATTAATTCCTACTACTTTGTCGTTTTAACTTTTAACACACCTACAGGATCTAATTATGATGTACTATGAATAACCGCTTATGTAGGCACTAAAATAACCGCCGTAGCTATGAAATTGATACTCTTCTCTTGTTTACCCTTGCTACGTTAACCTAGTAGGCACTTGCTAGTACTTAATTTTCTACGATACCCTGTGTACGTCCATTCGTAAAGGGCGGTGCGTGCAAAGGCGTACTTTGCTTATCAGCCGCGGCCGCGTCGTAAGCTTGAATGTTTATAGCGCTTCCTGCTTCCGTAGCGGGACACCCTGTAGACATGTATATCGTCCCAAATACTGTGGACACGAAGAGGGTCTGGATTTAGGCAGTCGGATTCTGTGCAAAAATAAAAAATGTTTAGAGAGTGTATTTTCATGAGACCTGTAATTTACAATAAGCTACGTTGTGAACTATCAGAACTGGACCTTGGTTTGTCCAAACATAAATAAAATAAATATTAATTGCACATGCCGTTATACAACGTTCTATAATTTAAAGTACCTAATCTGTCTATTTTGACATTTTAATTTACTATCGCATGTTTTGTTTCTATTTTCTGGTATTATTGTATTATTTAAAGTTTGTAATATGATCTTATGTCATGCTATTATTATCGATAATTCATAAAGTGCACGTCTGTTACGGAAAAACATGCGGAACTAACTTTTCCTCCTCCTTCCCCAGCTGTCTTTATAAACAGAGTTCGTGATCTTTATTTAGTATAGTCATTAAAATTTTGTCCTCTTGTGTATAGGTGTTATTACTTTCCTTGTCTTGTGTAGAACTTTATTATAAGATATAAATGTATGTTTATAAACAATTATAAGTTTATATAAGTAACGGTATGTAAGTGTATTATTATTAAGTATAAGTATGTATCATTATTCAAATTTGCACTGGCTACCCGTCTTTCTAATTTCCTTCAGCAACTTTCCATCGTAAGGTTGTCTGGAAGAAATTGATTTTAGGAATAAGGCCGCCAATTGTACTCTGTATATTTGCAATTTTTTTGTATTTCTTGTTTTTCCAGTGTACAATAAAGAATATTCTTATCTTATCATTTCCAAATTTTGGATGAATGGTGTACAAAATTGTGAAGAAACTAATAACTAATTATTTAAAGAAATATGAAACGGAGAAATAACTCAAAAGTCAACAAAAGATAAATAGATAAAGAATACTTTATTCCAAGAAAAAAAAGAATTACACAATTACAAATCCCTATCCCTACTAATATTATGTAAATGCGAAAATTTGTAAGTATGGATGGATGTTTGTTACACTTTCACGTAAAAACTACAGAATGGATTTCAATAAAACAATACAATAATAATATAGCTTATACATCAGAATAACACATAGGCTACAATTTATAAAGATATTGTGTCTTCTTCTTCAGGCCAGTCTACTGCTGGACATAGCCCTCCCCTAATGAGCGCCATAGCGCAAGGTTGTGCCATCATTGGGGGTTAGGCCTATAATCCCCACGCTGGGCATGCGGGTTGAGGATCGCAGTTTGGTGGAATTGTACTGCAGGGGGCGCTGCTGCCCACACACTAGTTTGTGACCCTTAGTCGCCTTTTACGACACCCGCGGGAAGAATTTGGGTTGGTGCTATTCTCTAAGCCGACACCACACAGCAAAGATATTGTGTGAATTGTCCAAAATATGACGATAAGTGTCAAGTAAGTAGGAAAAAATCTACCCAAAGTCGCCGGCACCCGCTAGTAATATTATAAAACAATGTCTGATTAAATTTTATCGCATTCTGTCGTATGCCACGTATGGTATTTTTACCCGCTGCAAAACCAATTGATGTTTAAGTTTTTCTTCTCTTTGCGTGTAAGTTTTTACAATCTCACTTTCAATTTATGTGATTTTACGATCACCTTTCAAGAGGTCTTTCTGTAACCTCTTGGCTCGAGCTGTAGACACGTGTGTCGTAGGCCCGACTAGAGTGCTTTGTTAGGCTTTTTGTTGCTACTTCTTAAGGCTAGGTTATGGCTGAGAATTTTTGTGGTGTCTTTAGTTTGCGATGGAAGATTGCGTATTTTCTATCATAGGTAGCAGGGGTTCTTCTAGGTCTTAAGGCTATTTTCTAGTGGCCGTAATGGTAGTGAACCGCATGTGCTAGTAATTATGACATCGGACAACCTGATTCATAACTCTGGTCATGCTTAAAGTTTAACAAGCTTACTATTAATTTGTATCTTTAAGTTACGTAGCTATGATATGAATGTGGTTAGAGATATCCATAGCGTCTTCGCTTACCATCAGGCGTGACTGGGGTCAAATGAAAATCCCAGGTCTTGGATGTTTACATGTTTGTGATGTCGTTGTTTCTGGTTCCCACGATACAGGGTACCTAGTGTGGGGCCGCAATGTATGTGCCTGTACGTAAATGTTATTATGTTATAACATATTTTAAACTTTCGCAACTTGTACACATAGAATATACACATAGATGCCAGCCATCAGTCTTCTCGTGACCATGATGACTGTAACGTCGTCGAAACGTCGAGGTAAAATAGCAATAAATTACTACGCGATTAAGTCCCGAAAATATTCTATGTTATTATTATGTTATTGATGTCAATCGCAGTTTACGAGTATGAGTAAACCATTTTGAATTTGACTGTAATTTGGTACCTATGTTTCTGGAAGAATAACAAAATCGCATCTTGGTTGAGTAGACAGACGTGTTCAGCGTTTGATTGACATGAAGTATGGTAGACATCAAGATTTAAAATTATTTTTCAACGTTTCCAGCCGCGATATGACTAATAATAATTCCAGGACAGTCGGACGGACATACGGTGCGTATCACGGGAGAATGTTTTAATTTAGGGAACAATCTGTTTGACATGCGCCCGCGCCGCCGGTCCATTAGTGTCAAAGGGATCAACGTATCAATGGAATTTGGGATGCTTTTGATGAATTGGGTCGGCGCAAATTGTGTTTGTTTTGCTTTTATTTTGACGTACGATTACTTCGTGGTCCAACGAAGCTATGTTGTATTTTTTACATTCCGAACGTCTGTTTGTATTTACTGCGCAAAGAAAACTTAACTTAAAATACACTTCAATAAGATGTGATAAAAATTGCAAAGGTGCAAAGGCGTATCCCTTAGTTCAAAATTTTTTCACGTCTGATTAAAAATTGACAAAAAAACTCCAAACTTAGTCTTTTCAAATTCCTTAATTAACCAAGTTTACATAATTATTAAGGCCTTATGGGCGGCTTGATAACTTCTGACAGTAAGGCCCGCCACTGTCTTGCAATCCTCCACCAACCCGGACTTGGCCCCCGTGGTGGAGTATGGCCTAACCTTCCTGCGATGCAGGAAGAGACCCGTGCCCCAGCAGTGGGGGCATACAAGGGTTGATAACGAACGAACGAACAAACGAACATAATTATTATAAAACAGAACATATGCATTGTACTGGTTTTAATTACAGAAGCCATCGTCATCAGAATTTTGTCAGACCTAGCAAATATACACAAAAAAAAAACAGGAGAATCCGTTTCATAGGAATTCGATAACAGACAGTGTAACACGAGATGTTTATTTATTGTTATATTTATTAGCTACTCCAACAGTATTTTCACATTCCATTATATTACATTATTACATTTCATTTTACATTTTTCTCTTCCTTTTATTACATTTATATTAGATAAAATATAACAAAAATCACAAACTTACATTAATTTTGAATAATGGTAATCGTTATCAACCCTTGTATGTACCCACTGCTGGGGCACGGGTCTTTTCCTGCATCGCAGGAAGGTTAGGCCATACTTCACCACGGGGGCCAAGCCCGGATTGGTGGAGGATTGTAAGACAGTGGCGGGCCTAACTGTCAGAAGTTATTAAGCCGCCCATAAGGCCTCTGACATGGCTTAACGATTACCACTATATGACAGCCGGCACCAACGGCTTAACGTGCCTTGCGAAGCACGGAAGCGCTCGGAAAAATGCCACTAGAGGTAGTCACGAGACGCTCACCCATCCCGTGCCTGACCGCGCCTGTTGTTGCTTAATCAAGTGATTGATTCCAATCACTCGGTTCGCCTAGGCCACGAGCGAATATTGATAATAATAAAGATAAAATCAAGGCACTATGATGAAGGTGTATACGCGAAGAACTTTCGAGGAATGAGCAGTTTTCAGCACAAATTCTCAAAGTACTTCATAGGCGTGCTCATACAAAAACCGGAACACGTCTGTCGAATTTCGCCCAGCGCAGATTAATTTTGATAGCCGTGTCCGGTTCTTCTATGGCCACGCCTGTTAGCGCCATCAATGAATTGCTTACAAAATTTGTCCTGAAATTGGCTCCTTTCACGGACAATCGACTTATTGCGATGTGGCGGCTCTCTACAGAGGATTTTATTTTATTTTATGATTTTTTGTAATTTGAATTTAGTTTTACGCTTTTCAGTTTTTTCCTTTATTTGTCAGATTTCAAAATACAGCCGTGAAGTGAATATGCATTTTTGAGTTTAATTTAATATATTTGATTTTCGTCGCAAACCCAACTGCGGGCGCCCCGAGGCCTGCATATCTGGTGACCCCGACGTGATTTTATAAATACCCATCACAATGGCTACAAGGAACGAAGAAACAGCGGCTAGCAGCAAGGCGACAAGGACCGCTGACGAAGAGCAAACAATAAGCAACCCCAGCAAGGCCGTTGACAAAATAGATCTAGTACTAACAGAGTTAAGCAAGATGAAGCTCGAGATCGCGGAACTTCGACGAGGACAAGATCGACGACCGTACCGACACCGCTCAAGCTCCAGGGGAAGGCCACGGTCGAACTCACGAGGACGTCAGCATGCCAATTACGGAGGACCCAATTGGTTATGTTATTATCACCACCGCTACGGAGATAAAGCACAAAAGTGTGAGGAACCATGCGCCAAGAGGCAGAAGGAAAACTAGAGGCGACATCGACCATGGCGGAAGTCGGTGTGATTAGCAACCGCCTATGTTTATATGACAGAAACACAAGAGAAAAATTCCTCGTAGACACCGGCGCAGATATCTCGGTGATTGCATCAAGGGGCAAGAAGAATTCCGTCGCAAGCGAAGTATGTAAGCTATATGCTGCAAATAATACGCCCATAGACACATACGGACAGCGGACTATAAACCTGGACTTCGGTTTGCGACGCAGTTTCAATTGGACTTTTATCATCGCCAACGTAAAAACTTCTATAGTAGGAGCAGACTTTTTGCATTACCACAGGTTACTAGTAGATTTACACAACCGCAGAATAATTGACAGCGTCACCGAGTTGTCAATCAACGGGCTGAGCATAGAAAGTTGTGACAGTGGTACCATTAGAACCGTGAGTACATCCGATCCATATCATGAACTACTAACCCATTACCCAAATATCACCCGACCATTGTCATTAAAGGCACCACCCAAACATAATATAGTACATCATATAGAGACCACAGGCCCACCATTAAGTAGTCGAGCACGACCTCTCGCACCTGATCGCTATCTGCGCGTCAAACGCGAATTTGAGTACATGTTAGAGACAGGTATCTGTCGTCCATCTAGGAGCCCTTGGGCCACGCCACTTCACGTAGTCCCAAAGAAAGGTGGAGAAATTAGACCTTGTGGTGACTATCGACGATTAAACGCAGTCACCAAACCCGATTGTTATTCCATACCACGTGTACATGATTTTACAGGTTTATTAGGTAACAAAGTTATATTTACCCGTTTGGATTTATGTAAAGCATACCACCAAATTCCAGTTGAAGAAAAGGATATTGAAAAAACCGCTTTAATAACCCCTTTTGGTCTATTTGAGTACCCGAGAATGCCATTTGGTTTAAGAAATGCGGCACAAACATTTCAAAGGTTTATGCACAAAGTTTTACACGGTTTAGAGTTTGTTTTTGTATATATTGATGACGTGTTGATATTTTCAGACAACGAGGTACAACACAGGGAACATCTAAAAGCAGTATTCGAGAGGCTAGATAACTATGGAGTATCATTGAACGTAGCAAAGTGCGAATTCGGTAAGGCCGAACTTATTTTTCTTGGTTATCACATCTCGGGCAGTGGCATAAGGCCTCCCGAAGACAAAGTGCAAGCTATTGTAGATTATCCTCTCCCTGAAACGGTGGATAGTCTAAGGCGATTTTTGGGCATGATAAATTTCTTTCGCAGTAGTTTACCGAAAGCTGCAGAGTACCAAAGAGACCTAAATGTTTATTTACACGGTGCTCGAAAACGAGACAAAACTAAAATTCAGTGGACAGATAAGGCTAAAAAGTCATTCAATGAATGTAAAGAAAGTTTAAAGAATGCTGCCTTGTTATGGCATCCCCAGCTGACAGGGCAGATAGGTTTAGTCACAGATGCATCCGATACTTGTGCTGGAGCTGTGCTTCAGCAGTGGCAAAATGGTGCTTGGCGACCACTAGGATACTTTTCTAAATCATTGTCTGAGACGCAACGGCGATACAGTACATTCGATAGAGAATTATTGGCTATTTACATGGCAATAAAACATTTTAGATATTTGATCGAGGGTCGAGATTTTACAATATTTACAGATCATAAACCACTAATTTTTAGTTTTACAAAGAACCCAACCAAAATTTCAGCTGAACCCGCCAGGAGAACCAGACAACTTAGTTTTATTAGTGAATTTACAACAGATATACAACATATCTCTGGTAGCGAAAATCCCGTAGCAGACGCTCTATCTAGGCTAGAGTTAGAAGAAATCGAGTGTCCTAATGCTCTTGACTTTGATAAGTTAGCAGAATTACAGAGTAGGGACCAAGAAATTAATGAGTTTTTAAATAGTTGTAGTGATAAATATAAATTCGAGTGGGTCACTATTCCGTCCTTACGCAACAAAGTACTGTGTGAAACAACAACAGGGTTACAACGTCCATTTTTACCACAAGAGTTTAGGGTATCAGCATTTAAAGCGGTACACAATTTAAATCATTCTGGTATTAAAGGTACACGTAGACTGATGGCACAGAAATATTTTTGGCCATCTATGAACTTAGATGTAGGAGAATGGGCAAAATGTTGCGTTGCGTGTCAAAAAGCAAAGGTGCATCGACACACTATTTCTCCTTTAGGCAAATTTCCAAAGTCAGACAGGTTTGAACATATACATGTTGACATAGTAGGCCCATTACCTCCATCCAAAGGTTTTCAATATTTACTTACAGTTATAGACCGAGCCACTTCTTGGCCAGAAGCCTATCCCCTTAGAGACATAACCGCAGAAACTGTAGCTGAAGCAATATATACAGGGTGGATAGCACGTTTTGGTTGTCCTATTCGATTGACTACTGATCAAGGTAGACAATTTGAAAGTATACTTTTTAACAAATTGACAAAATTGTTAGGTATTGACAAAATGCGCACTACCGCTTATCACCCCCAATCGAATGGTCAGGTCGAAAGGTGGCATCGAGTGCTTAAAGATGCATTTAGAGCTCGTTGTAGCGATATCCACTGGGCAGACGAATTGCCCACAGTGTTGTTAGGTCTTAGGTCAGCAATAAAAGAAGACTCCGGTCACAGCCCTAGTGAATTGGTGTATGGCACTTCGTTTAGACTTCCTGGGGATTTTATGGTTCCATCTAAACCCATCACAGACGAAACAGATTTTGTAAAAAAACTTCAAAATACATTACAGTCATTAGTTTCACTGGACAAAAGACAGACAGACCGACGAAACATTTTTATACATCCTCATTTGTCGAAATGCACCCTGTAACACCCCACCCCGCGTAATAAAAAGACTTTAACCCACTTAAGAAGAAAATACGTACAATAATAATTAACCTACTAAAAGAAGCTATGATGCAAAACACTCTAATGGCCAACTGTGATCGTCTAGTCTAATGAGAACCCTTCGTTGTGAACGTATTAGTAACCTAAGCTCTTTTAGGATATGAGATTGAGTAACGAGAGTGTGTAAGAGATCCGTTTAAATACAAAAGCAGAATTTAGATTAATCAACAGGAACCAAAGGTTAGCTTGAAGCAAATAAATATAAATGAAAACAGCAATCAAGCGAATGAAATAAGCGAAAGCAAGATATGATTTAAAATAAATTAAATAGATAACAGGTTAAGCTGCAATGAAGTTAAAAGACACAAAACTAGGATGAAATATGTAACTCTTACAAAACTACTTCTAAATAAATAAAATATAAAACTACCAAATAAACCAAATGTCATACAGCAAACACGTGAGTGTTATAGTATAACGTCCCCTACCAAAAAGGCCGGTTAAGACAGACATTATTAGCCGACTAGGTAGATAAGAATGGATTAATATGAGATGAGTACAATACTCGGTTATCTACTAGTCGATAGAGCTAATTATATCTACCCTGGATGGGGTATGGCCACCACTACGTTATACTGTTAATATATACTTATAAATAATAAACTATGACAGACTAGAAATAAGAATAGGTACAGTGATTCATTATCCCGAGTCTATTCCTCAAGTAGACATACATAATTACGCGAGAATTGGCAAAGCGACGTTCAGCAGTACAATGCATTGGCAGTCGACGAAAGTGAGAGAGGTAGGTAGGTAACCAAATGCACAAAGTACGTTGGAAAAGACTTCACAGAAGCTTACCAACACTGAAACAATCTGGCCAAACTCACGCAACCATGAAATGCCACTATAGGAAAAATCAATCAACTAAAGAAAATACTAACGATAAAATCTGTACATATTCCCAAAATAAATATAATAACCTAACTACGTATATGCCTTAAGTATCACACACAATTAACGCAGGAATTGGCAAAGAGACGTCCAGCAGTACAATGCATTGGCAGAAGAGTGAGAGAGAGGTAGGTAACCAAATGCACAAAGTACGTTGGGAAAGACTTCATCGAAGCCTACCAACACTGAAACAATCTGGCCAAACCAACGCAACTATGAATGATACTAAAGCACAAGTCATCAGAAGGAAATAAATATAATAAACGCACAATAAGCATAATTAGGTATAAAAGTCTTAAGACCCAGGTCATTACACACAATTAACGTAAGAAACGGCAAAGGGATGTTCAGTAGTACAATGCATTGGCAGAACAGTGTGAGTGAGGTAGGTAGACCAATGCACAAAGTACTTTGGAACAACTTCATCGAAGCTGACCAAACTGAAACATCTCAGCCGAACCCACGCAACCATGAAATAATGCCAAGAATTAAGCCAATATACCTACTACAAAAATAAGCCTTACTATTAAAAAGCCTATAGTGGCTTCTAACTACTCACTAACGTCCCATAACGTCCTTTCATTGCCTATCATAATCCGTAATTTGATAACCCTATATATTGGACACCCTATATCGCGACTATATTCGGACTATGCGTTCCTATACAGTATAATTATAATCTACTAACAAACGTAACATAATATAAACCGTAATTTACCACCCTATATATTGGACACCCTATATTGCGTATACGCCGCCTATGTGTTCCCATTCAGTAGTAAGTACCTATATGATCTATTACAAACGTAACATACCTACATAACTTCGGTCGAGAAAAGTACGCACCTACCTACATAAACGCAAGAGTTGAATGACCCGAAGGTCACGAGTTAGACAGCTATTATAAAGGTACCGCATCGCTCTATACCTATTCCTTAGTTCGATGGAAATGTCACTGTTAGGTTAATATGCACAGAACCTCACACCTAGTGTTATCTAACAATCATTGATATTAAATATTGACAGAAATTGTAAACAATACGTTTAGGTACTAAATCAGAACTAAAATGCTATAATTTTCTAACGGGTTTAGACAGATTTACCTACCTTACCCTAATTTAATCGAGACATTAAACGTAACGCTTTTATCTACTTGATTTAATAGCTTCAATAGGAAACATTGAGGAGACACCAATTCACTTCTTTGTCAATTTAAAATGATCCTAACAAACGAATAATGACCGCATATGTGGGGAGCTGGGGAAATACTTACTCTCATCATTCAACTCTGGATACCCTGGAAGAAAAAGGGGAGCCTACCTAACATTCCCAGCCCAGTAAGCTAATGAATTTAACCACCAAACAAATTGTTTCAGCAAAGCAAACCCCATTTATATTTAATCGTGTGTATGTGTGAGTGCCTATGGTGTTTCCCTAGTCACAGCTATTACCTATCGCTATCCTCCGTAACTCCGGAAAACCTAACTGTTTCAAGTCATTAAATTCTATTTAATGCACTAACTCGTGCTAAGGACTGACTTGACTTGACGCAGTTAGCTTTCAGACTTTCTGGCCGGCCAGAGTGTGTAGCCTAGGGTGTGTATGCGTAAGTGGTTTATGGGATCGGTACCACTTACAGGGTAAGAATATACGGAATATAATACATAGATAGGTTATGGGTGCAAAGTGCCAGAGGGCTGGAATCGTCTGTCACGCAGGGAAATAGCAGGGGGAAAATTGCTATACCACAAATGCTAGTGGAAGGAGATCTAACACCACATTCACAAGAAGCATTTTAACCCAATTTTCAAGCTAGATAATTAATATGAAATTATCTCAATTAAGTAATTAATTATGACATCTAATTATATAAGAAAATTGTTTTACAAATAAATTAAATTGGGCACACCTCCGGTGAAGGGATTCTTTAAACCTTTCAACCAAAGCAGACTCAGATTCAGCCGTAGCATAGTAAGCAGAGCTAGATATTGGAATTCCTCATTTAGTCTGTCAAATCAACTGTATAAGGCTACCAAGTGAATTCGCTCTAAATTCACACGTTTGTATGCGGAATTAAATATGATGCAAACCTCTGAAAGCTATGGCGCAGACATGTCATTGATAACCTCGTGTGCCTACATCGAGTCGAGTAGGTATTCGACAAAGGCTAGCCACACGGCCTATCCCTAACATGCCCTTGCCACCGAGAGTTTTGTTTTGCACACATTTATTTCCCCAAAAACGCTGTACTGTGGAGAAAAAGGGTTAGTTCACAATTTATCTCGCGGAAGCTACACTAATCACAAATGCTGAAAACCATATTTTACGCGGATACCTTCTAGCTAATTGTACGGAATACTCACCAAAACCGTTCCTAACATTTACACTTTTTACTTTCAGATCTAATTCCCTAGCTCCGAAAGTACCTCTAAACCTGAGACTTCACACCAGGGCTGATACACTAGAACGCAATGCCCACAGATGATGCTAGGTCACAAATCCAAAGCCACTTTCCTATTACCGAATTTAAATGCAACCGAAACTCCCCAGTTCTAATAAATTCACACAAAATGGCGAATTTTCCTACGAGCGGAATAGGTTTACGTACTATTGAATTTCCTGGTCCAGAATGCGTGCGCGCCGTTGGCGCCTCGGCCTTTTTATAGCCTCGCGAAACAACCCCGCGCGTCCAAAATGGCTCCGCTCCCAATTCCGCTTTGTCTAACCCATCATGAAACCTAATGACACCCGATTGGCCAGCCGAAATCCACCTCCATCTCGTTTCAGAACTTTAATGTTTTGATATTTTGTAAATTAATTTCCTGTGTCTTAATGTAATACATTATTTATTTTCTATTTATTTATCTCGATATTTCCTGTTTAATTGATTTGTCTACAATAATTTCTTCTTAACAATTTATTCCAACACACCACTGACCTGCGGCACAATGCTTACGGACAACTAACTAACTTCTGTTAATATAAAGGTTTAGCGTAATGTCTGTGTTAAAACATCCTTTCAATTTAGTACAGATTTACCTAGAAATACTCTACTTAGCCTACAATTGCGAATTGAAACGTTATAATCATTTTAGTAGGCGCCGCGGCAACTAGTGGCGCCCAAACCGGAATCGGCTAACCGGAGAACTACAACCCACCAATACAGCAATACTCTAAACTCACACACGCAACCCTGTATGAATACGAGAAGAAGCTGCGTTCAACAATATTTAATTATTAGGGATGCCCTAAATGCTACATTTCAAAAGTGATGAATGATTCAATTCCTTTCCCGAACATTAAATAAATAGCTCTTAGCAGTTCGTGACTAAATATATTACGTGTCATGTTTCATTCCTATTTACGAGTAACAACTTTAGCTATCCCTCTAGCAACAATTATAAATAATTACACCATTCGCAAATATTATGGTATTAAGTTAATATACTTTGAAATTTTGATTTTATTGAAATAAATAACGTGACAAGACTATCGAAGGCATAGAGCCATGAAAGAAAACCAATAAACAATCAAAATAGAAATTACTACCTTGGACAAATTATGTTAAGAATAATAACTGTTATACAACAGAAACATACATTACAACATCAGTCCCATACTGTCCCAAGCGACGTGCATGGTTGTTTTAAAAAAAGTTGAACGGAATCGAACCCGCGTACCGTCCGATCTCCGCACTATACCTACCAAATACGTGCGTCACTCGCCTAACTGTAGGTACGTGTCTCAGCAGACGGCGCCGCCGGTTACTAACGCGGAACGGAATGAGACCATGTGGTACACCTACTCTCACGTTCTTTTATAGACATTAAGTTTATGATTGATTTATCATACGAGATTACGTTTAGGTGATCTAGATATTAAAAGGGATATGAAGGGAATCATTCGAGTTCCTTTTCTTTTGTTTAAATCATTCAACCCCATCACTAGCCTAGATAGGCTAATATCCATTCTCAAAAGAAAGTAGATGTTCTTTGATTGATTAATTATGAGCTTTATTTATTTTGTTTTTGTGAATAGACAATTTTTTTATACAGAGACTTGTAATATTACATCAATATGTTCTAAATTAGTTTCCTTTCACAAGACACATTAATAACCTCTGAATGGAGCCGTAAAGAACATTTAGTGATCTCAGTCTCGGCTAGATGGAGCTAGTAGTTATTTTGATCTATTGAGTTTTATTAAATTAATTGTTTAAGTGAATATATTACTTTTACAAAGTCTCTAATATTACATCGGTGCGTTATACATTAGTTTTCTTTCATGACAAGACTTATTAAAAGCTTTTTAAAGAATTTGAAAGTAGGATTAAAGAAAGTTTAGGGAACCCATTCTCACCTAGATGGAGTTAGTAGTTATTTGATTGATTATAAGTTTTAGTAATTTTTATTGTTTAAGTGAATATAATACTTTTACCAAGTCTCTGATGTTACATCGGTGTGTTATAAATTAGTTTCCCTTCATAACAATATGTATTATCGACATACTACAGAGTTTAAACGTAGCAATAATTATCGTTTAGTGATTCTATTCTCTCCTAGGTAGGGGCTAAATTAAATGTTTCAGAGATTATTCTTATTTATATCTTTAGTGTATGGTTTTCTGTCTTCAAATCACTAACATAAAATCGCTGTGAATAACTCAGTATACTTTGATAACCATAACATTACCTCAACACGGAATTTTACCTACTTAACTACTAGGTAAATAAATGCTTTTAAAATCTACAAGCGCGTGCAAAAACAAGAAAGATATTGAAATTTGTACTTATAATCTACTATTTTAATAGTGATAGCAATTAACATTTGATTTGAAAGCAGTTGAAGGGAATCTACTTCCCAGCCGCCGATAGCGCCATCTATCTGTTAGGATGAAATGCCGTGTCACAAGTGATAGGTAGTGGACGAGTTTTTTTTCCAATCGATAATCTATTAGTTGTGCGCTCGTCCACTGCAGATGTCGTTGTAACTTATTATTCTATCCCACTATTTATTGTCATCCCTAAATTCTTGTTGCACAATTTAATCTAGGTATAACAAACCCTGTTAGTAAACAAAATAATGTCTAGCTGTATTTCAGTCTTCGAATAGACTACTACATAGAAAATCCTATTGCATATTTGTTTTGATTAAATGCAAATTGGCCCAGCTGCGATGGACGCCGATTTCCACCGGAAGGCCGCGGGATCGAACACAGCCTCACTCAGCAAGCGGAATGTTTTTCTTTTCTTTTTATGACTAATAACGGAAATGTCGATTAGTACACAAACAAACCTCAACAAATCCCCAGAAAGCGTCCCCGCTACGAAACTTATTTGTTGTATTTATAGATTTGTTGTAATGCCTAACTTGAATGATAAGGACCTTCTAACGACTAAAGTGCCTACCTACCTAATCAATCTCGTTAAATAAAGTTTCCGCGATTTTACTACGTAACCTATCTCGAACCAAACTCGCACAGAACACAATTCAAATTTATATTAACGATCGTGAGCACTTGTATGGACCTTGGTCCGTTACAATCAACCCCCAAAATTTGGATAAGACCTGACGTTATCAAATTTTCAATAAAACATAAGTGATCACGAGAGTATTTTGCTTTAAAAATTACTAATTACCTTCTTGTTTCACTATTTTCCAAATGTGACGGAATGAATGAGTTTTGTTTTTCAACCAGACTCTTCGGATAATTGACTACGTGAAATTTCAATCGACACCGTTATATTCGGATCGCTTAGCAGCTTTTAACCCAGCCTATCATTTAAGACCTTGATAAAGAGATCCTGGTTGTGAGGCAGGACAGCCCGAAGGCACCGACTACTAACTACCAGATACACTCGCATTAAACTCCAAAGGGGAGGCCTCCCCAAGAGCAAGCGTGCACCGGTAATAGAACCGACTCTTACAATAGCCTCAAATAACAATCAGCTGTGAGATCACTACCGAAAGCTATCAAACAAACGATATTAATCAATTAAAATCCCCAATCGACAACATCTTCGCTTCTGGAGCTTGTGTAGTTGCCGAAACTAGTTCTTAGCTTCTTGTGGAGTCCGGGATACAAATACAATTTAAATTACTTTAAAATGAAAACCAAAAGATGTATTTGTATCCGATTGAGGTGTGTGCTGTATTCAGAAACATAATAAAACAAGTTATCTGCGTTAGACCGATTCACCGAACTCTAGAACTTCCATTCAAGCCCCTCTTTCATTATCTTTCTTTATAAACCAACTAATTCCTTCCTCATCCATTGAATTATACCCAAACATACTCTTACTTGTTTTCATACTGATATATGAAGCCTGAGAATTAAGCGAATCAACTCTTCGCAGACAAATACATTTTTTATTACCGCGGCATAAACAAATTTATTGAAACAAAGCCCACGACCGCAAATATATCTATTGACAGACGTTATGAGACGCAAGATTTTTTTTTTTTTTTACCTTACACAATACCTTGAATTACCTTGATTACCGTACACAATACCTCAAAATTTCATTACCAGAATACCTTTCAAAACCTTTTTAATTACCTGGGTTTTAAATGTACAGTCAACGACGAAAATTAAATAATCAAATTATAACCCGATTAAATTATTCCGCATTCGGTTTTTACTAACAAAGATATTTGGGTAAACGCAAGTTATAAGAAAATTAATAATAATAGTGCAGTTTAAGAATGTTCGATTATCTACTTTTATCGTTTACTGTACGCGGATTATTAAAACAAAACATGACTGTTTTTTTTTTTTAATATTATTTATTTTTTACTATACGTGGATTACCAAAATCAAACAAAAAGTGTTTTTTTTTTTATAAAATAATTTATTAAGTAAAATAAGAAATAACGAAATATCCAAATGTTGTTTAAAATATCTTTTTTTTTTGTTAATAGAACAAATCACAGCTCTAAATACCTACTAATAATTAAAATAATAAGTCTTTATTAACGCAACCGCTGAATTACGAAACCTACCGAATTACGCAAAACTAGATTCTTAATAATACCTACTATAAGAGCAACCCCCCGCCAAGAAAACTTTGTTATTTATATTTCTTTTTACTACAACCTCCCAAATGAAAGACTAGTTTCCGCCAAATGAATATCTTGAAAAAAAAAGATAATTATCAAACCAGCATAAAATAAGTAAACCAAATTAATTAATTTATAACAAAAGCAAGTTTAAATATTAAACAGACAATATTCATAAGGAAAGTCAATTAAAAATCCTGGGATACTTCTATATTTAGGCAACCCCCATACGAAAATACCCTAGGTTAATAAAATTGGCTGATAAAGCTGATAAAATTAAGCAAAGTTCCTTTTATTAATTCCCTAATAGGTTTATTAGTTTACTAAATTAAAAATATTATTTGCCCTAGCTTCCCAATGAACGTAACTAAGTGTGGCTTAAAATATAGTTTCATACAACCCCCCGAATAAAAAACCGTTGACATACCTATACCTAATTAACAACTGAACCGTGTAACTTTAACAGAATAAAATGTGTCTAACGAACTACAGTTTCTGCTTTAAAATTATGTAATTTAGTTGGAAGACGCTATGGAACGCTAGTCGAATTAGCATGATTACAAGTAGCAATTAGATTAATCGATCCATACGCGAATAAAATATTTAGTTTCATTCGCGTACGCATCCAAAAATCTTTACGAAAGCATATAAACGGATCTCAATCACACCCCCATCGTCAATCTCAAACCTTTCCATTTCACGAACATCAAATTGTGGCATAAAGCCAACGATAATGAAAAGAAAAAGGAATATTTTGCATCAAATATATAAGCTACTCAATCTTAAACATCCTGGTCACGGCACCAAATTGTAACACCCCACCCCGCGTAATAAAAAGACTTTAACCCACTTAAGAAGAAAATACGTACAATAATAATTAACCTACTAAAAGAAGCTATGATGCAAAACACTCTAATGGCCAACTGTGATCGTCTAGTCTAATGAGAACCCTTCGTTGTGAACGTATTAGTAACCTAAGCTCTTTTAGGATATGAGATTGAGTAACGAGAGTGTGTAAGAGATCCGTTTAAATACAAAAGCAGAATTTAGATTAATCAACAGGAACCAAAGGTTAGCTTGAAGCAAATAAATATAAATGAAAACAGCAATCAAGCGAATGAAATAAGCGAAAGCAAGATATGATTTAAAATAAATTAAATAGATAACAGGTTAAGCTGCAATGAAGTTAAAAGACACAAAACTAGGATGAAATATGTAACTCTTACAAAACTACTTCTAAATAAATAAAATATAAAACTACCAAATAAACCAAATGTCATACAGCAAACACGTGAGTGTTATAGTATAACGTCCCCTACCAAAAAGGCCGGTTAAGACAGACATTATTAGCCGACTAGGTAGATAAGAATGGATTAATATGAGATGAGTACAATACTCGGTTATCTACTAGTCGATAGAGCTAATTATATCTACCCTGGATGGGGTATGGCCACCACTACGTTATACTGTTAATATATACTTATAAATAATAAACTATGACAGACTAGAAATAAGAATAGGTACAGTGATTCATTATCCCGAGTCTATTCCTCAAGTAGACATACATAATTACGCGAGAATTGGCAAAGCGACGTTCAGCAGTACAATGCATTGGCAGTCGACGAAAGTGAGAGAGGTAGGTAGGTAACCAAATGCACAAAGTACGTTGGAAAAGACTTCACAGAAGCTTACCAACACTGAAACAATCTGGCCAAACTCACGCAACCATGAAATGCCACTATAGGAAAAATCAATCAACTAAAGAAAATACTAACGATAAAATCTGTACATATTCCCAAAATAAATATAATAACCTAACTACGTATATGCCTTAAGTATCACACACAATTAACGCAGGAATTGGCAAAGAGACGTCCAGCAGTACAATGCATTGGCAGAAGAGTGAGAGAGAGGTAGGTAACCAAATGCACAAAGTACGTTGGGAAAGACTTCATCGAAGCCTACCAACACTGAAACAATCTGGCCAAACCAACGCAACTATGAATGATACTAAAGCACAAGTCATCAGAAGGAAATAAATATAATAAACGCACAATAAGCATAATTAGGTATAAAAGTCTTAAGACCCAGGTCATTACACACAATTAACGTAAGAAACGGCAAAGGGATGTTCAGTAGTACAATGCATTGGCAGAACAGTGTGAGTGAGGTAGGTAGACCAATGCACAAAGTACTTTGGAACAACTTCATCGAAGCTGACCAAACTGAAACATCTCAGCCGAACCCACGCAACCATGAAATAATGCCAAGAATTAAGCCAATATACCTACTACAAAAATAAGCCTTACTATTAAAAAGCCTATAGTGGCTTCTAACTACTCACTAACGTCCCATAACGTCCTTTCATTGCCTATCATAATCCGTAATTTGATAACCCTATATATTGGACACCCTATATCGCGACTATATTCGGACTATGCGTTCCTATACAGTATAATTATAATCTACTAACAAACGTAACATAATATAAACCGTAATTTACCACCCTATATATTGGACACCCTATATTGCGTATACGCCGCCTATGTGTTCCCATTCAGTAGTAAGTACCTATATGATCTATTACAAACGTAACATACCTACATAACTTCGGTCGAGAAAAGTACGCACCTACCTACATAAACGCAAGAGTTGAATGACCCGAAGGTCACGAGTTAGACAGCTATTATAAAGGTACCGCATCGCTCTATACCTATTCCTTAGTTCGATGGAAATGTCACTGTTAGGTTAATATGCACAGAACCTCACACCTAGTGTTATCTAACAATCATTGATATTAAATATTGACAGAAATTGTAAACAATACGTTTAGGTACTAAATCAGAACTAAAATGCTATAATTTTCTAACGGGTTTAGACAGATTTACCTACCTTACCCTAATTTAATCGAGACATTAAACGTAACGCTTTTATCTACTTGATTTAATAGCTTCAATAGGAAACATTGAGGAGACACCAATTCACTTCTTTGTCAATTTAAAATGATCCTAACAAACGAATAATGACCGCATATGTGGGGAGCTGGGGAAATACTTACTCTCATCATTCAACTCTGGATACCCTGGAAGAAAAAGGGGAGCCTACCTAACATTCCCAGCCCAGTAAGCTAATGAATTTAACCACCAAACAAATTGTTTCAGCAAAGCAAACCCCATTTATATTTAATCGTGTGTATGTGTGAGTGCCTATGGTGTTTCCCTAGTCACAGCTATTACCTATCGCTATCCTCCGTAACTCCGGAAAACCTAACTGTTTCAAGTCATTAAATTCTATTTAATGCACTAACTCGTGCTAAGGACTGACTTGACTTGACGCAGTTAGCTTTCAGACTTTCTGGCCGGCCAGAGTGTGTAGCCTAGGGTGTGTATGCGTAAGTGGTTTATGGGATCGGTACCACTTACAGGGTAAGAATATACGGAATATAATACATAGATAGGTTATGGGTGCAAAGTGCCAGAGGGCTGGAATCGTCTGTCACGCAGGGAAATAGCAGGGGGAAAATTGCTATACCACAAATGCTAGTGGAAGGAGATCTAACACCACATTCACAAGAAGCATTTTAACCCAATTTTCAAGCTAGATAATTAATATGAAATTATCTCAATTAAGTAATTAATTATGACATCTAATTATATAAGAAAATTGTTTTACAAATAAATTAAATTGGGCACACCTCCGGTGAAGGGATTCTTTAAACCTTTCAACCAAAGCAGACTCAGATTCAGCCGTAGCATAGTAAGCAGAGCTAGATATTGGAATTCCTCATTTAGTCTGTCAAATCAACTGTATAAGGCTACCAAGTGAATTCGCTCTAAATTCACACGTTTGTATGCGGAATTAAATATGATGCAAACCTCTGAAAGCTATGGCGCAGACATGTCATTGATAACCTCGTGTGCCTACATCGAGTCGAGTAGGTATTCGACAAAGGCTAGCCACACGGCCTATCCCTAACATGCCCTTGCCACCGAGAGTTTTGTTTTGCACACATTTATTTCCCCAAAAACGCTGTACTGTGGAGAAAAAGGGTTAGTTCACAATTTATCTCGCGGAAGCTACACTAATCACAAATGCTGAAAACCATATTTTACGCGGAAACCTTCTAGCTAATTGTACGGAATACTCACCAAAACCGTTCCTAACATTTACACTTTTTACTTTCAGATCTAATTCCCTAGCTCCGAAAGTACCTCTAAACCTGAGACTTCACACCAGGGCTGATACACTAGAACGCAATGCCCACAGATGATGCTAGGTCACAAATCCAAAGCCACTTTCCTATTACCGAATTTAAATGCAACCGAAACTCCCCAGTTCTAATAAATTCACACAAAATGGCGAATTTTCCTACGAGCGGAATAGGTTTACGTACTATTGAATTTCCTGGTCCAGAATGCGTGCGCGCCGTTGGCGCCTCGGCCTTTTTATAGCCTCGCGAAACAACCCCGCGCGTCCAAAATGGCTCCGCTCCCAATTCCGCTTTGTCTAACCCATCATGAAACCTAATGACACCCGATTGGCCAGCCGAAATCCACCTCCATCTCGTTTCAGAACTTTAATGTTTTGATATTTTGTAAATTAATTTCCTGTGTCTTAATGTAATACATTATTTATTTTCTATTTATTTATCTCGATATTTCCTGTTTAATTGATTTGTCTACAATAATTTCTTCTTAACAATTTATTCCAACACACCACTGACCTGCGGCACAATGCTTACGGACAACTAACTAACTTCTGTTAATATAAAGGTTTAGCGTAATGTCTGTGTTAAAACATCCTTTCAATTTAGTACAGATTTACCTAGAAATACTCTACTTAGCCTACAATTGCGAATTGAAACGTTATAATCATTTTAGTAGGCGCCGCGGCAACTAGTGGCGCCCAAACCGGAATCGGCTAACCGGAGAACTACAACCCACCAATACAGCAATACTCTAAACTCACACACGCAACCCTGTATGAATACGAGAAGAAGCTGCGTTCAACAATATTTAATTATTAGGGATGCCCTAAATGCTACATTTCAAAAGTGATGAATGATTCAATTCCTTTCCCGAACATTGAATAAATAGCTCTTAGCAGTTCGTGACTAAATATATTACGTGTCATGTTTCATTCCTATTTACGAGTAACAACTTTAGCTATCCCTCTAGCAACAATTATAAATAATTACACCATTCGCAAATATTATGGTATTAAGTTAATATACTTTGAAATTTTGATTTTATTGAAATAAATAACGTGACAAGACTATCGAAGGCATAGAGCCATGAAAGAAAACCAATAAACAATCAAAATAGAAATTACTACCTTGGACAAATTATGTTAAGAATAATAACTGTTATACAACAGAAACATACATTACAACATCAGTCCCATACTGTCCCAAGCGACGTGCATGGTTGTTTTAAAAAAAGTTGAACGGAATCGAACCCGCGTACCGTCCGATCTCCGCACTATACCTACCAAATACGTGCGTCACTCGCCTAACTGTAGGTACGTGTCTCAGCAGACGGCGCCGCCGGTTACTAACGCGGAACGGAATGAGACCATGTGGTACACCTACTCTCACGTTCTTTTATAGACATTAAGTTTATGATTGATTTATCATACGAGATTACGTTTAGGTGATCTAGATATTAAAAGGGATATGAAGGGAATCATTCGAGTTCCTTTTCTTTTGTTTAAATCATTCAACCCCATCACTAGCCTAGATAGGCTAATATCCATTCTCAAAAGAAAGTAGATGTTCTTTGATTGATTAATTATGAGCTTTATTTATTTTGTTTTTGTGAATAGACAATTTTTTTATACAGAGACTTGTAATATTACATCAATATGTTCTAAATTAGTTTCCTTTCACAAGACACATTAATAACCTCTGAATGGAGCCGTAAAGAACATTTAGTGATCTCAGTCTCGGCTAGATGGAGCTAGTAGTTATTTTGATCTATTGAGTTTTATTAAATTAATTGTTTAAGTGAATATATTACTTTTACAAAGTCTCTAATATTACATCGGTGCGTTATACATTAGTTTTCTTTCATGACAAGACTTATTAAAAGCTTTTTAAAGAATTTGAAAGTAGGATTAAAGAAAGTTTAGGGAACCCATTCTCACCTAGATGGAGTTAGTAGTTATTTGATTGATTATAAGTTTTAGTAATTTTTATTGTTTAAGTGAATATAATACTTTTACCAAGTCTCTGATGTTACATCGGTGTGTTATAAATTAGTTTCCCTTCATAACAATATGTATTATCGACATACTACAGAGTTTAAACGTAGCAATAATTATCGTTTAGTGATTCTATTCTCTCCTAGGTAGGGGCTAAATTAAATGTTTCAGAGATTATTCTTATTTATATCTTTAGTGTATGGTTTTCTGTCTTCAAATCACTAACATAAAATCGCTGTGAATAACTCAGTATACTTTGATAACCATAACATTACCTCAACACGGAATTTTACCTACTTAACTACTAGGTAAATAAATGCTTTTAAAATCTACAAGCGCGTGCAAAAACAAGAAAGATATTGAAATTTGTACTTATAATCTACTATTTTAATAGTGATAGCAATTAACATTTGATTTGAAAGCAGTTGAAGGGAATCTACTTCCCAGCCGCCGATAGCGCCATCTATCTGTTAGGATGAAATGCCGTGTCACAAGTGATAGGTAGTGGACGAGTTTTTTTTCCAATCGATAATCTATTAGTTGTGCGCTCGTCCACTGCAGATGTCGTTGTAACTTATTATTCTATCCCACTATTTATTGTCATCCCTAAATTCTTGTTGCACAATTTAATCTAGGTATAACAAACCCTGTTAGTAAACAAAATAATGTCTAGCTGTATTTCAGTCTTCGAATAGACTACTACATAGAAAATCCTATTGCATATTTGTTTTGATTAAATGCAAATTGGCCCAGCTGCGATGGACGCCGATTTCCACCGGAAGGCCGCGGGATCGAACACAGCCTCACTCAGCAAGCGGAATGTTTTTCTTTTCTTTTTATGACTAATAACGGAAATGTCGATTAGTACACAAACAAACCTCAACAAATCCCCAGAAAGCGTCCCCGCTACGAAACTTATTTGTTGTATTTATAGATTTGTTGTAATGCCTAACTTGAATGATAAGGACCTTCTAACGACTAAAGTGCCTACCTACCTAATCAATCTCGTTAAATAAAGTTTCCGCGATTTTACTACGTAACCTATCTCGAACCAAACTCGCACAGAACACAATTCAAATTTATATTAACGATCGTGAGCACTTGTATGGACCTTGGTCCGTTACAACCCATGTTTTTATTAGGAATGATCGACTAGTTAAATCATTAAATCCAAATTATGACGGCCCATACAAGGTTTTGAACAAAACAGAAAAACATTTCACTTTGGAAATGCCTGGCCGAACTTCAGTTGTTTCGGTTGATCGATTGAAGCCTGCTTTTCTTTTAGATTTACCCCATCACATTTCATCAAACCCTACAAATTGCAAATTATACTCAGAAGTTTTGGCAAATCCTGTTACACCCACTACCACAACCGGTTCTACTACTACTACTGTCACAAGGTCAGGTAGAGTAGTTAAACCAAAAGTTAGATTTAATTTGTAATTTTAATTTGTTTTTGTAATAAGTTTGTCTTGTATATAGGGTTACTCTGTATATAAGGTGTTTATATTATTGAGGTAAATTAAAGTTTCGTTTTTGTAAATATGTTAAGTGACAGTGATTTTTTTTTTGTGTTTATGGGTAAGCAGGGGTACCATTTTTTTATTATTATTTTTTTTCTTATTTAGAGGGGGAGTACTGTGGCGGCTCTCTACAGAGGATTTTATTTTATTTTATGATTTTTTGTAATTTGAATTTAGTTTTACGCTTTTCAGTTTTTTCCTTTATTTGTCAGATTTCAAAATACAGCCGTGAAGTGAATATGCATTTTTGAGTTTAATTTAATATATTTGATTTTCGTCGCAAACCCAACTGCGGGCGCCCCGAGGCCTGCATAGCGACACCAACCATTTGTTTGTCCCCTCTGCTAGGGTACGGGTTTCTTCCTGCATCGCAAGAAGGTTAGGCCTTACTCCACCACGGGTGCCAAGTCCGGGTTGGTTAATCGACACATTAATGATTCTTGTTCTTCTTCTTCAGGCTACATTATGTAGTCCACTGCTGGACATAGCCCTCCCCTAATGAGCGCCATAGCGCCCTGTCTTCAGCTTTCCGCATCCAGCATCTGCCGACAGTTTTTCGCAGATCAATGGGACCAAGTGGGATGACGATCTGCGAAAAACTGCCGGCAGATGCTGGATGCGGCAAGCTGACGACAGGGCGATATTTTTCGCAGATCGTCATCCCACCTGATCCCATTAATGATTCTTTAAACTTAAATGAATAGTTCATTCAAACATTAAATAGTCGTTTGTCGGTACGAAAGCGAAGAATGTTGGTAGCTCTCCAAAAGAAAATTAGACTAAACAATTTCATCCTTGCTTTCAAACGATTGAAAAATATTGTTCTATTTCGAAATAAACATCTTGAAGCTCATTCATGTCGGACCAGTCAAACATTTCAGCTCCACTGAAGTGTCTTTTAGAAAGTGTTTTAGAAGATATTGTAATGACACATAGGAAAATAAAAATTACAATGCATTGTAGACTTTTAGTCCGGATTTACTTACGGGTGTTGTTATATCGGAAAAGTCCGACCAGGTTTCGCTCCGATTCGCAGAGCTTAATCATGGTGAGCAGAGACGGAGCTCGCGTCGTCGGTTGCTTGTCTCACACTACGGGCAAGCGCGCGGCGCGCCCGCGCCGAGATAGGTGGGGCGGGTGCCGACACTGGCTGCGGGGGATTCCCGCTGGCTTGCGCCGCAGCGCCTACTGCTTTCCCGTCGTCAATGCCACTAGGCATGATGGCACAGACACAGCTCACGACATCTTCGTTCTTGCAGTGTCGACTTCGATATTCACTATCACTGCACTTTCGTAGAACCGGTTTCCAGGCCGGCGGAAGAGCCCATCCACTGTCTCTATTGAAATTCGGGTGGCGACTTATTTCAATAGCCTCGCGCATTTTTCGTGGCACATAAAACTTGTCTTTGGACAATACTTGTGCCTTATCGAAGCGGATAAAGTGACTTGTGTCCTGGGTTAACGCGTGTTCTGCTAACGCCGAGCCATCGATTTTTCGGTTTTTCATACAGCGTATGTGCTCCGAAATTCTGACCGAGATATTTCGTTGTGTCTCACCTATGTAGCATTTGCCACAGTCACACGGTATCATATACACTCCGGGGACATTCAGTGGGTCGCTATCCTTCGGCGAGCGCAGTAACTGTCTGATTCTTGCTGGGGGGCGATAGATCGTCTTGATGTTGTATTGCCTGCGTAACAACAAACCGACCTTATCCGTAATTCCTTTCACAAAGGGCAAGAAACTTGGTACTCGCTCCGCCGTAGCGACTCTACGCTGCGCTGGCGTCGAAGTGGCTACGCGCATACTCTGTCTCCATTTGTAGCCATTGTCCTCCAGTGCTCCTCTAACATGGCGTAGCTCATCCTCCACGTATTGTGGGTCACACAGCCGGAGAGCTCGATTGATCAGGGCACGGGGGACGGAGAAAAGGTGTGTCGGATGATGGTGTGAGTCTGCGTTTAGATAGCAGTCCGTGTGTGTCGGCTTGTGATACACCGTGTGCGTTAATTGGCCTCCCGGTTTGCGCTGCACTAACACGTCTAGAAACGGCAGTTTTCCATCTTTTTCTTCCTCCAGAGTAAACGTTATCTTTGCATGTATATCATTGATGTGCTCTGTGAACGGAGTTAGCACATCCCTGTCGATTACAGCAAATACGTCGTCCACATAACGCCACCAGTACCTCGGTCCCCTTGATGCACTACTTAGGGCTGCCTTCTCGAACCACTCCATGAATATATTGGCTACAACCGATGCTATGGGAGATCCCATCGCTACTCCATCGGTCTGCATGAAAAAATCCCCTCTCCAGAGAAAATAGCCACTGCGTAGACAGAGTTCTATTATTCCCAAGTACGCGGTGGGCACATTATTTTCTACGAGTAAGTCCGCGATGATGTGCAGCGTATCGTCGACCGGTACATTGGTGAATAAAGACGTTACGTCAAAGCTCACCATAATCTCTTTGTCCTGTAGGGAGACGCCCTCCAACAAACGAACAAAGTGCGTGGAGTCTCTGACGTTGCTTGCCGTTTTTCCCGTCAGTGGTTGCAGGATATCCGTCATGTGGCGTGAGATGTGGTAAGTCGGCGAGTCTATTTGGCTCACGATAGGTCTGAGTGGCCAATCTGGCTTGTGCACCTTCGGTAAGCCGTATATTCTCGGTGGAGTGGGATTACAATGCATTACTTAGAAAAAAGCTGCATAAATTAGCTTTGCATAATACAAAACGTGTCCTCGGGTGGAGACCGCGACTCGGCAAATGTAGTGTAGGACGCCCTCCGACTCGGTGGGATGACGATCTGCGAAAATCTGCAGGCAGATGCTGGATGGGGCAAGCTGAAGACAGGGCGCTATGACGCTCATTAGGGGAGGGCTATGTCCAGCAGTGGACTAGTATAGCCAGATGACAATACATAACTGCATCTACGTAATGAGATGATTTACACGGAGTCTAGTCGCACATTCTCTTACACTAGATGTGTGAAGGGATCACTTTACTTCTGCAATACCTCCATGTATACTTATTTCGAATTTAGAGGTCATGTTCTTTTAAGCGCGCTCGTGGCCTAGGCGAACCGAGTGATTGGAATCAATCACTTGGTTAAGCAACAACAGGCGCGGTCAGGTACGGGATGGTTGAGCGTCCCGTGACTACCGCTAGTGGCATTTTTCCGAGCGCTTCCGTGCTTCGCAAGGCACGTTAAGCCGTTGGTACCGGCTGTCATATAATGGCAGTCGTTAAGCCATGCCAGAGGCCTTATGGGCGGCTTGATAACTTCTGACAGTAAGGCCCGCCCCTGTTTTGCAATCCTCCACCAACTCGGACTTGGCCCCCGTGGTGGAGTATGGCCTAACCTTCCTGCGATGCAGGAAGAGACCCGTGCCACAGCAGTGGGGACATACAAGGGTTGGTAAGGATAAGGAAAGAAGGTTCTTTTAAATTATTTCTGCGTTTATAGTACCTTAGTGTTCTAAAGTGGGTTTAATTTTGAAACATTGTAGGGGCTATACGAGTCTAATATTGTGGCTACCTACTTCCCATTTTAATTTCAGCAGCGGCATTTATATCTATAATGGAAAAGAGTGCGCGAAGTTCCACCTTTGGAAGTCGGGCGTTACTACCCACTAGTCACAGGACAGGACACATCCATTGCGTCCGATAGTATATTACGAGCTTTAGAGACAGCCACTGGGTATTAATATAAGCCGACGAGCAATGAGCATGCATCAGCAGCGATGGTATCGCGCCCGCCGACCGCCGCCGCTTCAAAGCCAGGAGGAGCGAGTTAATCACTCTTCCACTCGGCTCGGCGATGCCTATCTGGTGGCCTACCATGAACGTTACGTTATCAACCCTTGTATGCCCCCATTGCTGGGGCACGGGTCTCTTCCTGCATCGCAGGAAGGTTAGGCCATACTCCACCACGGGGGCCAAGTCCGGGTTGGCGGATGATTGTAAGACAGTGGCGGGCCTTACTGTCAGAAGTTATCAAGCCACCCATAAGGCCTCTGACATGGCCTTATAGGCGGCTTGATAACGACTGCCATTATATGACAGTAGCCGGCACCAACGGCTTAACGTGCCTTGCGAAGCACGGAAGCGCTCGGAAAAATGCCACTTGCGGTAGTCTCATTTCAACATAAATAGGTAGTTTTGGAAAAAAATCTCCAAACGTCTTTTCAAGTCCTTTATTCTTCCTCTTCTTTATTCTTTATTCTTTCTTAAGCTCTTCCTGCATGGAACAGTTTCTTTACAGTAGACCGATCAAATAAGGCCAATTTTGGAGGGTCTGCTGTTGCCAGTTAAGGAGATTTCGTATCCACATTCTTTACAATCATCAGATTTTAGTCATAAAAGTTATAGGTACAGTAAATCGTAATATACAATAAACACGAATCTGCTCTTGTCCAATGAACAGAGGATGTATTTGAAATAGCTAAAAGTGCTGCGAATATTAAAAACTATAATGCGTATCTAGGTACAATGTAAAATAAAAGGCCTTAATTAAAAATGTTTGAATTTGTAATTTGAAGTCGCGTCGGTTTAAGCGTAAAAACGACAGTAGGTCAACATTTTTGTTTCCAAGTCGCCCGTAATGTAACTGAGTAGAGTGTACGCGTTTGAAGGTGGATTTGCTGCCGTAAACCAATGTGCTGACCAATTGTAGGACAGGGGTAACTCCTGCAACCCCTCTGCAATACCTGCAAAGCCTTTCGCCTCAATAGCGGACCATGTTTGATGCCATCAATATGGTAAAAAGAGATCTACTGATAAGGATATAGAAAGATAAGAAGTTTATTTGCTATACCAAAAACACACCCAATAAATATGAGAACCAAACGTTTTTTTTTTGTGTATCCTACATAATGGATGTCCCACTGCAGGGCAAAGGCCTCCACCTTTTAGATTAAGATTTACATTAGGTCATTATTTATGTTAAAACAAGACAATAAAAGTAACAGAAAGTGTAATTTACAAAATATATGACGGCATTCACAAAACACTACTCCCCATCTAAATTTTGGGCAAAGCCTGAAAGAGAAGAGAAGAGATATATTCATTTGCCTTTCCTTACGTATGCTTCGTGGCAGGCCCTCAAAGGCTGTAAGAGAAGAGAAGAAAAGAAATAGATTCATTTGCCTGTCCTTACGTATGCTTCGTGGCAGGCCCTCCAGCTACTGCCCTGGGCTGCTGTGCGTTAAATTATGTTGACTTTGCTCTTCCCCGGTGTCGTGTTTCCCTCGGCTCGGGTTGCAAGTGTTCTTTCCTAGAAGGGTTACCGTTTTATCGAGGATCCGGCCAAGCGAATTGACCAGCTGCCTTTTTATTTAAGCGCCGATGACTTGCTGAACTCATCACGGATTTTACTCGTTTATTTTACATTTTTACAACTCTCCGACGTTTCGGCACTTTTTCAAGTACCGTGGTCTCGGAAGGCCAAGGCCATCTTGTTTTCCCAAGATGAGGCAAATTTAATATTTATTAATGGCCGTAGTCAGGGTGTTTTAGGGTTACGCATTTAACTAGAAATTAGTCATATTCATATTGAGTCTACTACATAGTATTTGTATTGTTACCCTGCTTTTTTATGTTGCTAAAAATTTAGTAAAAAACAATGAACCCTTATAGTTTCGACATATCAGTCCGTCTATTTACTTGAGAGTTTGAGAGAATTATCATATTTTTTTTATACCTATAGTAAACACGTCGACTGTCTGGTATACAGTCTATTTATTCTTACTTGTCCAATTTAGTAAACAAGATTCTACTGTGACTTTTTAGTCCAAAACTGCCATGTTTCCATAAATGAAGTAACCTGGAACACTCTTTTAGATAACACGCTGCCAATTTTATAAACATAGTTCATGAATTTGCGAGAAAATGTCTAGTTTAGGCAATTTTAAGGTTAGAATCTTGTTTACTAAATTGGACAAGTAACAATAAATACACTGCAGGATAAAATCTTACAAAAAAACTTTTATTTGGTGTACTTTATTGAGGGATGCATGTTAAAATATATTTTGAGTGTATAAGTTACGCAGTAATAAGCGACCAACTTAGTTAGGAAAACTTCTTAAAAATTCAATTAAAAGTTGCTGAAGTTTGTCCTGCAAAACAGGTAAAAACCCTTTATCGACGAAACCCTACTCAGCGCGTGACCCAACACATACTTGGCCCGATTTTCTTGATAATGATGACCTGGTATAGCGACAATATCACAGAGTATCCTTTTTTTGCAATCAGTGATTGTGATGTGTAGATTTAATGATATGCTAGTCACAATAAATGTATTTTTAGCATCTTATAAAACCTAAAACAATGAATTTATGCAAATAGTCGCTTAAAGAATCCATTATTATCGTGAGACAATTTCGGGGCAACGCCTGTCTTTGTATTTTCTCGTCTTCAGGAATTTTGTCAATGACAAAAAGTAAACTATACTTTTTGTCATTGACGAAATTCCTGAAAGTACCAATGTTCAGACGAAAAAGTAACACAATGTCACAAAGTGTGCTTTTTTGTCAGGAACAACTTTTCTCAGACATGACCAAGGAATTGGTGACAAAACTGTAATTGTAGACGTTAATCAATTAACACCATCTCGCCGCTTTAAGGCTGAGCGCTCAAAAAAGCATAGCTAAACCAGTCACTTAGCGTTTTTTACTGACACTAGCGAGTTTCCAAGATGGCGGCCGCCGGCGTCTTTGAAGTGCTGTGTACCGCGACAAAATATTTAGCACAGAAAGTTCCCGAGTTTCCTGGATTGGCTTCTATTTTTTGTCGGGTTACCTATTTCGACAATCATTAGAAGATAGTTCTAAAAGTAGAATTGTAAAATACTCGCTGTGTTTCGGGAGGTAAGGAGTACATCAGTGCACATACTTATCGGGCTAAGTTTAGACGCCCGGAGACATCATTCCAGTAAGTATTTGATTATTTTACCTCAATTGGGTTCCCTGAAAGTGTCCCAGTGCCTATGAATATCCGTTGATCTGAGATTTTATAGAATAGGTACCTTTTTATGACAGGGTAGATGCAGTTGCTTTGACCTAACTTAATGAATGTGGGGCAGAGAATATTCACGTTTTACAGAGCTAAATCATCATAACTTATATTGGGCTGCCTTATTAACAGCGGACTATGGGCCATGTGATGGAGTGACTCCATGTCAGCAGCCACTGTTTTCATCTTTACAACACAATATCAAGTCAATATTTAAATACGACCATGCAGGAAATAAAACTGCAGGCAGACGCTGGATGCTTCAAGCTGACAGGGCGCTATGGCCCTCATTAGGGGAGGGCTTTGTCCAGCAGTGGATTAATATAGCCTGACGATGATACATGATATCGTTTTACACTTTTATTGATTGGTAGATATTTCAGGATATGAACTTCTGAAGCAGCACGTTTGTGGAGCTGTGTATCGCAACACGATCGCGACGCGGCGCGAGTCGCCTGTCTCATTGCCGCTTCACTTTATTATAAGAGGCGACAGCTCACCTGCCGATAACTGCGGTTTGATGTTAAGGGGAGGTCCGTCGACAAACTTACTTACTTACTACTTAGGTGGTGAAAGGCAATTTTGTGCAAGCGTTTCGACAGCCTTTTAATCCGTCTGCCCAATATATAGGTTTATCCATTTCCAAGTTTATCCAAGTGTCGAAAGGTGTATGTGTTTAACAGTTAGGAGTATGTGAAATTGGACGAGTCCATACAGTGTAAAATTTACGTTGTGGCGTCCAAGGACAACACCAACCCGGACTTGGCCCCCGTGGAGGAGTATGGCCTCGCCTTCCTGCGATACAGAAACCCACCAGTGGGGACATACAAGGGTTGATATTGACAGCAACGATTTGGTGGCTAAATTGGATGGCAGTCAAATTTGGTTCCCGTCCACTAATGTGGTTAATTTTGTGAATGAACTTAAAACTGGGTTACCAACATTCAACACTTGGACCGAGTTGACTAAAACTGCTACCCCAGTGGCTAATCTTATTATCTTCTATAATAAAATCCCCGATTTTTTTTATTTTAATGCTTGAAACGCGATAAAAAATGTGTTAAGTGCCAAAAGGGCTACTAAACATAAAGTATTTAGATTATTGTATTTTCTAAGGTTAACACGAGCAGTAGACATAATTAAAACTGTTTTTACACGTATTTATGCTCGTTTATTACATTTTTACAATTTTCCAACGTTTCGGCACTTTTTCAGGTGGTTGTCATCCGGGACCACGGCACCTGAAAAAGTGCCGTAATTATTTAGATTATTGTCATTCATGAGATGAAAATGATATCTGGAATTTGAAAAGACTAAGTTTGAAGTTTTTGGCCAGATTTTCTCCAAAATGGTTTTGATTTTTGATCTAGATTTTAAAGCCTGTTTTTCACGGTCTTAGTAGGTACGCTCGGACCGAGTACCACATTGGACGGTTTTTCGTGATAACACCGCAATAGCTAATCAGAAGCTTTAGTTTACTCGGATGGCGCACTTGGTCCGAGTCCACTAAGACCGTGAAAACGCGGCTTTAAATGGTCACCTAGTCTGAATTGTAACGTTCATTAAGCCGCAGTTTCTGCGCTTCTTTGAATAAAATCATTTCATATCTAATAATTAATATCTACAGCTGCCACCTGTGGCGTGGCCTTAACAGCCGCGTCGGCGACCGGCCGTCGAGCAGTCAGCCCTGTCGCGGCTACTGTTCATCGAACCTCTAAGTGCCTGCATAAATCATAGCAGTTGAACTTTCGCTCCTGTCTCCCCCCCGGCTTGCTGTTTGCGCTTACAGACGTTTCAATGAGCTTTCTGACGGGGCGTATGACAGTGTTTTAATAAAGGTAAGTATATTTATTCGATTCGAGTTCGATTTCCACTGGGGGCAGCTGTACATTTGTACAAGTGGCCTCAGTCTGGGTAGATTTTCATGTTTGTAACGTCCTTTCCTGGTTACTATACTCGTAGTACAGGGTTCCGTTAGTTTGGGACCAGGTGAAGTCATTGTGTTGCGTTATTATTATCATCATCATCATCGTCGTCGTCGTCGTCATCGTCATCGTCGTCGTCGTCGTCGTCGTCGTCGTCGTCGTCATCGTCGTCATCGTCATCGTCATCGTCATCGTCCTCGTCATCGTCATCATCATCGTCATCATCATCATCATCATTAGTATTATTAGATACACTAGCAGCTTAGAGCTGATGCGTGTATATCTTATCACTGCACTTGATTGTTTTTGCTTTTTACATAATTATCCAGTCTATTTTTAAAACAGTTCACTGAGTCTGCACTAACATTAGAGTCAGGAAGTTTGTTCCACTCTCGCACGACACGGTTTGGGAGGAAATGCTTTCGAGGGTTACTTGCACACAGAGAGTTGCTTATTTTAAGGTGGTGGGGTGGCCTCTTAGGTGGTTATTTTCGTTCATAATGTAGATGTTATGTAGGTCTTGACCGTCATAGTAACCTGTGAGGATTTTGTATGTTTCTATGAGGTCTCCACGTTGTCGTCGTTGCTCGAGCGTAGTGAGACCAAGTCCTTCCAGTCGTTGCTCATAGGATTTCTGACGAAGTCCAACAACCATTTATGTGGCTCTTTGTTGTACTTTTTCTAAGAGCTCAATATCTTTCTTCAGAAAATATCTTTCTTCACAATATCTTTCTTGTTATGACTGTTATTATATATTTATGAATTCCGCAATACCTGAAACCTGTCGGGTACAGCTTGTCATAAATAGGAACTTTTGTTCTGCTACTTTTAATTTTTTTAAGGGAGACATTAAATGACAGTGAAGGGAAAGTATTTCTTAATGATTCGCGATACTTATACATATGAGTGCTCAGAGATTTGTAAAATTTAGTGGACCTTATGTGTACAATAAGATCCACGAGGAATTAAAAATACTTCACTTGAATAGCATATTTGAAACTTTCGCGACTTGTACACATAGAATATTTTCGGGGCATAATCGCGTAGTAATTTATTGCTATTTTACCTCGACGTTTCGACGACGTTACAGAGTGCTTAGTGCGAGTTTGACAGATCCCATCGAATAACTTTACTACCGCGTTAATCGAGCATTGAGTAGTGAGTATGAGTAAGTTAACCGTTCGAACTGGCAAAACGCTGTCACAGTACAACTCGCACTCGCGTTTATTCGTGTTTTGGCTGGTAAACGTGTTTACTTCTCAACGTAAACCATTACAACTCGCACTCAGCAATTTCCATACATTTCCATACTTGTCGCTAGGTGGCGCTTCCTCAATGCCGTAGAAATATGAGTTTACGTTAATGCGATCGAGTAGTTAAAAAACTCGCACTAAGCACTCAGTCATCGTCGTCACGAGAAGACTGATGGCTGGCACCCGTTCGCATGTTCGGCTGATGAGGTTTCAGACTACCCTCAATCAGCCATCACAAAGCACTATTAGGGTTGCGACACACTACACTGACAATGTCGGACGATAAGCCATGCGATTTTTTTCCACACGAACACATCTTGATGACCGGATCCCACGTTTGCGACAGTTTGAAACCACGTTCCCGATTAAAATTTTTGTGTTTCTTAATTTCAACCGCTTCACGCACAATTTGGCTATAATAATGGCGATTCATACTTCTGCAAAAGTTTCTATAACTACTTGACCAGACTGAAAACCTATTTAAAAGAATCACATAAGACACACATTATTTTCTTTTTTTTTCCTGCTGACTCTCTGACTGCATGGGTCTATGGCAATATTTTTTCCTTTCATTAACAACCGGCCAACCGAGATCTCTCATTGCACTCACGTGCCATGCAATTGGGTCTCACGCTCCTCTAGTCATGAGTTTGCCTACTTGCTGGTTGCTAAGCCCAATCTTTTTTACAACCTACCCTACATCGTAATTAAATTAGGTACTAAATATTAAATCTAGAAAGTTTCTTTGTTTTCATCATAACGGAGAATGTATCACACTATGTAGAACAGTTGTGTGTTGGTTATATTAATTCTAACAAGCTTGCACCTATGTTTATGTAATAGTTTATTATTTTATTCTATAAAACTTGTAGAAGTTTCGTATCTAAGTAATACTTTATTATATGTAGGTTTATTTAATTTTAAATATGTTTGAGCTATATAATAGTTTTGCTGTATGCACGTTATTTTTAATTTTATTACGGAACAATTACTATGTTGTGATATATTTAACTTCAACCCCATTGGAGAACTGTGCCGCAAGATACAATTTAATTTAGTTTAGGGTTCACAGTTACTTTGTACACTGTTAGTTTTATTCTGCTCAATAAACATTTTTCACATATTTTTACACAGCTTTTATATATTGAACGGGTCTCATCGCGATTATTTGTTAGGTAGAGGACCTTAACTTCTGACGTTTTCGCAGCGTTGCAGTTGCAATGGTCAAGGGTAGACTGAAATGGCGAGTGCAGTCAATAATTGTATGTAGACACCTGCTGTGTGGTGTCGGCCTAGAGAATAGCACCAACCCAATTCTTCCCGCGGGTGTAAAAGGCGACTAAGGGACACAAACCGGGGGGTGGGCAGCAGCGCCCACTGTAGTACAATTCCACCAAACTGCGATCCCCAACCCGCATGTCCAGCGTGGGGATTATGAGCATTACCCTATGATAGCAACGTGGCGCTCTTTAGGGGAGAGCTATGTCCAGCAGAGGACTAGTATAGCCTGACGACGACGACTAGTCCGACGACCTCAACGACCTCACGTTAAGTATTATTAAGAAATACTATCAAAGAGACTTTTTAACGTAGCAAGTGGGCTTAAAATACATTAGTTGCTGGAGCATGTAATTCATTCTTCTTCTTTTTCAGACTGTGTTAGTCCACTGCTGGACATAGCCCTCCCCTAATGAGCGCCATAGCGCTCTGTCTTCAGCTTGCCGCATCCAGCATCTGCCGGCAGTTTTTTGCAGATCGTCACTCCACCTGGTCGGAGGGTGTCCTACACTACGTTTGCAGAGTCGCGGTCTCCTCTCAAGAACACGTTTACTTCAACGGTTGTCGGTTTTTCGCGAGATATGGCTAGCCAACTGCCACGTCAGCTCGCTAATGTAATGTATTCGTTCTACCTCAAATGACCACTATTTTTCTACTTCGCAAAAAATATACTAAATTTATGTAAAAGAATTAAAAACACTCACGAAGGCTAGTCGCCTAATAAAATTGATTGCGCACGCCTCAAAACCAACGTGGTCGTTAGAATATCAATTCTGATGTCAGGTTGTTTAATTAATGGTCTTTAAACTCATGTTAACTATAATAAACATTATTATATGTCAAAGTTGCATGAAGCTTTACGTTATTTGCATTTACGCCGATAGCTTGCCAATAAATTATATCGAAATACTTGTAAGATTACTTATAATTAAGAAAAAAAAAACGTAACCAACAACCAGGCTGCAGGTGTGACTATCCTAGGTGCTTTAGAATTTGGGTCCCGCCTGCTTAAGTTGTTAATGCTTAAATGTTAATTGTATTGTTTTAAAGATTTTATTGATAAAACATAGGCGTCTGCATCTACGTAATGAGATGATTTATATAGCGTCCTGTGTCATCTTCACTCACATAGACGGTTGAAGGGACCACTCGGACGCTGCAGTACCTGAGACATTGTTTTGAATATTGATAAGATACAGTCAATCACTTAAACATTACAAGATTTTTGCGTGAAGCCTGAGCCGATTTCATAAACATTTATTTATATCGGTTTTTAATTTTTGCCTGTTTAGTGATTGTGTAATTCGCCAGAGAGCCAAAGTGATAGACATAGTTCAACAAATTAGCAAGATGAAGTGGCAGTGGGCGGGACATATCTGCCGCAGGACCGATGACCGTTGAGGTAGACTGGTTCTTGATTGGAGACAGCGGATCGGCAAACGAAGCTTAGCTCCCTGCTCATAGGATACCAATGAGCCACTTCTCACTTCCTTAGCAAATAAGTCGTATACTAACCTGTGCAGACGAGAGACTTTTTACGATTGAGGGACAAAAGTTCCTGAATCGTAAAAAAGTCGTCTTCCAAGTACTTGTCGCGGACTCAACGCCTACGGTGTGCGGTCATTTTGTTCCCCAGAAATTGAGTGAAGCGTAGGTACGCTTTGGAAGCAAATATTCTGAGATGACATTGTATTGTAATTTACATTAAGTTGAAAATGAGAAAGCGTTTTAAAAGAGAACACCGAACTTTTGTCCACTCCGGTCTCTTGATGTCCTCGGTAACTTGAGGGACTTTTTGTACGGGGTACTTTTAGTCCTTCGTGTGTATTACTCGATACAATTTATAAGAGATCTATATCGACGGACAAAAAAGTACCCGGGGGATAGTCCCTGGTCTGCGCAGGCCTTAAGGCTTATATGACTTTGAATTCTACATAAAAAGTCGAGCGACAGCCAAAATATGTATTCTGAACGCCATGATTGATTGAATTCGCATGATAAAATAAATGTCTAATGACTGTCGAGTTATCTTATTTTTATGCAACAAATGTCTAAGCCTTCAAATATTTTGCGTTTACGCTTTCAATTCGCATGGGAGAGAATCGGCTCTCAGGTGGAGCCTGGTTCAGTAGCGTGTCTGATTCCAGTATGAAATTTTTGGTATCATTCATCATTACCGCACCATAATCGGACATAATAGAACTACAATTCCTGGTCTAATATGTTGTCATATTTTGCAACTTGCATCGTAAATTCAATCAAGTTCACAAGTAGGAAGACGCGCAGGCGAGACATCTTCATATAAACTATGAATTGTAGTTTTATGAAACGTGGCCTAGGGTTTTCCAGTTGTGACGATCCTGTGAACCTGTGTATCGCTTCATGATTAATTTTCTTTCACGTCCTTTAATATGATTCAGTCGTGGCCAAGATGTAAACAAACCAATATATTTTGTAGTGTTATATTTGGTAGGTATTCTGTGCAAAAAATGTAACAAACGAACCGTTGACAAAAATTGTTAAGAGGCGGAAGTAATGTCTTCTTTTTATGATTCATTTATCATTGTTAATAATTCAAGAAATATCAATATTATAATTTTTTGACTTTGATATTATTTAAAAACCAGAAAAAACCTGAATGAAAAAAGACAGATGGAATCATCGATGCAGAAACTAGGGTAAGGTAAGAGAAGCCTGCTGTAGGAATTGAATGGCTAGGATACTTACCTACTTATGACATTCTGAAAACATTTTTCTTTGTACCTTTGTAAATGTTTTCAGTTTGTTTTTCTTCCGGTGTACCATAACGAAGATTTGTTAAAGAATATTCTTAGATTAATCAGATAATATATTTTTTTTATAATTTGCGTTTACAGATCCTACAAAAAAAATCTGATTTAGTTGTGTAAAAGAAATGAAAATGAAAACAAAACTTTATTGAAATGAGAAATTCCTATTAACGTGTGGCATAAATTGAGCATTTTAATTTACTCAAAGAAGTAAACAAACACTATTACTAAATACTATTTAGTATTAAGCCCGGCAATTGTACAATATTTACTGGTATGATAGTTATTTAATTAATAATAAGAAATATAAGCAACAGAAAATTTATAAGCTCAGGAGAGCTACAAAAATAATCTAGTAAGAAATTAATATATCTACAGCTGTTATAGAAATGATGCATAACGCCACGATTTTCTTTATATTTCATGCAATATTGTAACTGAGCGTGTTGTTCCTATAAAGCTTATTAAAAACATACTGAAGAAAGAATACATTGTATTCCTAATTTCAAAACTTCGCATTTGGCTGAATTCCACTATGTTTCAGTGGTATCTCAACAAATAGAAAGATCAACGGTTTAAATTCACAACTCGTCCCAAAAAGTTCCGTGGCGTGTCAACGGGCCCGCCTACCCAACACATTGGTCATAATATTTCACCGCTCCGTGACTGCGCCCGCGCGTGATGTATGGCGACAGACAGACAGATAAATTGCTTATAATTTATTATAGTGGAAGCGGCCCGCTCCTAATTACCGGAGACTTTGTCCGCTGACTCACTGAGTTATACTTTGTTGGAGATATTAATGTCGACGATTATCCCCCGGTATTGAAGTCGGGATGACTATTAATTCCAACAATGCCTTTAAAAATAACTGACTATCTGTCAGCGGTTTTTCACTTCCGAGTCTTTTTATTGCTCTGAAGAGTCTACGGCTTTTTGTTGAGCTTCAGGTTATGTAAGGCCTTTTGAAGACTTCTCTTAATGGTGGAAATAAAATGCAAGGGGTAAAAGTCAATATTTACGTATATTTCTTCGCTTTTAGATTCATAACAACAAAAATATTCGTTTAACAGCTCGCGGTGTTGCAGTTGCAGTGGTTTACATTGTCGACAAGTGGGCTTGTACATTTATGCGAAATTGTATTTAATTGCGTTCTTTTAAATGTAAATAATATTAATAAAAAACATACTACTTCATACAACAGTTAAGTAGCAGTCTTGCAAGCAATAAAATGTAAATTTTAGAAACTTGCAAAAGAGATTCTTGCTATTAAGATCTTTATCCGTTAACAGTTGGAAAGTAGCAATAAATTAAAGTGATAGTGATAGTGCGGTAACATTAACTATAATAACCTCTTGCCCGAGCTTCTCACTCGTCACTTAGTTTTACAACACAAAGATACTGAGTGATAGATCAATTTAGTTAATTAAATAAAGGTATTATCAGAACTTTACATCTTTAGTACAAAACATCATTTAATCAACAATCTCCACTCTTTTAAATCCGCAACAAACTTATAATAAAGAAAAAATATTATGCATAGTTTTACAATCTACAGATTTGGTACAGAAAATTTCGTTATTCTAACTAGTATAGAACCAAACTCCGCACTTCGCGGACGGACAAAACCTCTAATCTCAAGCGATGACAAAACTACAGCCTTCTCTATTCACAAACTTAACTTTCATAAAGAACTTAACATCAAAGTATCTTTGAACTTTATGATAGTCGGGTATGGCTTTTACCTGAAACTGCGATGTCCCAGGTAAATGTGAAATGATCAAACCGTATAGCATAGCTTGTAAACAAAGAAAGCTGTTCGAAGAACCACATTTTGAATCAAGTCATTACGAGTTACACATCACTGGTGTTACACGATTCAATAGTTCTACGATTTGTGCACTAAAAAGAACATTACAAAGAGATCACAGCTGCTGCGCCTTTCCGGCGTTCTCCAATGATATGAGCCGACTAGAAACCCGAAGAGCACTACCCGTTATATTTACACTATCTTCAGTTTCAATGTCCTGTGGGCTAGTGGTCGGCGCCCCCCTTTTTGTATGCGTGGAGCGCCGACGGTCCTCACGGGTGCAGAGGCCGCGGTCCGAATAACGGGTACGAGGGGAAGTAGGCTGCTAATGAAGGGTGAGGTGCCAGCGGGAATGGCAGTGGTGGCGATGATACAAGGTGTG